>CM076598.1:48575000-49227500 GCA_038502835.1 Octonoba sinensis | reverse complement strand
AAATAAAAGAGTTTTTTGCACGTTCAAGTTTAATTCGAACACTAATTCCATTAGGAATAAGTTTATCCTGATTTGCAAGATCAATATGTAACGGTCCATACAGATCCATTAATTTGCTCCCTTTAAGTCTTTGGTATCGCTTTGCGATTGCATTATTTCTAGCTGCTGTTGTTAATGTTGGATCAACAGTATCACACTTTCCCTCACTATCTTTAATAAACAACCCCGTTGAAAGTAAACTGTTTTGAGCAGCTTGATCGTAAAACAGTAACCCCTCAATCACACTGCGGTAACCATAGTTAACTTGAGTTGAAATTTGTTTATCATTTAAAAAAACTGAACATTGGGAAAAACATTAATTTAGAGGATAATTTATAGTTGAAACTTTGTCATCATTTGCTCCATCATCAACTAATGGGTCATTATTAGATTTTACTACACATGCTGTCAAGTGTAAAAAGCTATAACTAAAATCAAGATAATTTTGACCGTTTCCCTCAATATAAAATTCAATGGGTGAAATATCATCGTTAATTGATGTAATAGGGTGAACAACAAAAAGAGATGACTCTTCTATTGCTAACTGAGTCGGTGGCACTGTAAACAAATCGAGTTCAGACTTAAGCGAAATCATTGATCTTTCTTCCATCATTTAAGAAAAAATATCACGTTTCCGTGTTTTCTTACGTCTTGCTTTTCCAATTTTTTTCGATGATGTACCTAACGTACGCAAACACCGTCTTTTTATACCAGATCCTGACTGAAGTTTATTTACAACATCACCTCGAACATTTTTCATCGTTTCCGTAAATCTTCTTTTTGTCGATCCTTTCAGTGATTGACCTGACGTCACATCATCCAATACTTTTGTTCCTGTATTTAATAATTGATTCCCAACATATTTTACTGCATTTAGAAGAAATGGTGAAACTTTACGAAATATATCACCAAATAGACCATACCCCCTCTGATGCGCAATACCTTTAAAGTAATCTCCACCACCAGCTTGATTACAGTAATAATGTATACAATCTCTCTCACTAAGCATTATTAAATTTTAACATCAATGTTGACATATAAGCACATGACGAATCGAACATTAAATGATAACTAAAACTGGTTCACCTTCTTATATATCATCATCTTTGACGAAAAGAAAGAATTATAAACGTTTTTCCACTAGTGAATGTTATCATTGAACCCATGCTTGTTCGTAGCTCAATTTCAATAGTTTCTATGAATTTTTTGTTAAGTTTGAAGAATAGAGGGTCGTTATATACACGCACAACCTGATTGTCTTTTTCACCAGCCAATGAAATTATTCTTAGCAGAGGAGTGCTTATCCCCCCCACTCTATGTGCGTCAATAATATCAGTATAGCAGAAAATTTCTGTAATTCCTGCATCCAACTCAATGGGGTAAAAGCTTTTGTGCACGCCTTCACCGAACACATTTTGTTTAAATCCTAAAAGTTGTTGAAGTCCA
Organism: Octonoba sinensis; assembly: GCA_038502835.1. Classification (NCBI taxonomy): domain Eukaryota; kingdom Metazoa; phylum Arthropoda; class Arachnida; order Araneae; family Uloboridae; genus Octonoba; species Octonoba sinensis. The sequence goes on along the minus strand of CM076598.1, from coordinate 49,226,015 downwards.
TCCGAAAAAATAATTTTTGTCAATGAAGGAACATCTAGATTTACTTTCTGATCTCTTAAAAGACTTATTTTCACATCAGTAAATGATTCAAATAACTCATTTGCTGAAGAGTAATAACCAATTGGAATTTCAAATTCTTGACTAATTTTTGTCATTCGCATTGTTTTTCTTTGGGAAGCTTTTCTTACTAATGTTAAAAAGTGAGCTGTTTGTACCTTTTCTGAGGAAATACTATTAAATGATTGATTTTGATTAATGACATAATCAATCTTAGGTAATGATAATGTGTTTAATAGTGTTTCACCATAAACAGATGAAATTTTTATTTCATATTTTTCACTTATATTGACAATGACCTTTTTTGTTGAAACATCATAAACAAAACTAACTTCATCAGTATTAGCAATAACAGCAATGTTTTGATTTATTACATCAAACAATGTCATGTTGTTATCATTTTCAATTTGTTCCTGAAAAGGAATTAAAAACTCCTGTGTCTTTAAATTTCTCTTATCTATAATATAAAATGATTGATTCATTAAATTTGAAGCTGTGAATCTGTATTTAAATTTTCTGTCTTCTCTTACAACCATGTTTTTGATTGGTTGATGCAAAACATAAAGAAGTTTTTCAGATTTTTCATTATCGAATTGAACTTCAAAGTCATTTTCATACCAAAACTTTAAATTAACGTCATCATTATCCTGTACAACAAAAGAAACAGCGTTCGTTTTCGTAATGATCTGAATGTTTCGATTTAAATCATCAAATATTGTAGCCCCTTTTTCTTTCAGTGGTGATAAAGGTATTTCATACCTTTCAACATCTTCATAATCCTCCACTTCTTTTTCGTGAATTAAAGTATAGCGGTTGTTCAATTCTGTTATATTGAAATAGCTTCTTGGTATGATTGTTTCTACTAACCCCACTTCCCATTCACCAAAAAGAACCAATGGTGGTGATAATTTAGTAATAAAATGTGACTGGCTATTTTCAGGAAAAAGTGTCATACAATCATTGCTTGCGAGTGTAACATAAAAATCCGACTTTATTTCAGCCATGATGCTTTGATCCAAGAATTAAATTTTTCATCAAACCCAGTCCACTTAACGAAGTATTTCTTTCTATCACCTATTTCTCTCGTTTTTAAAATTTTTTCAACACTCCAGAAGTCTGTAGAGCTCTTTTTCACAAGCTGTAGTTCTTCTTTGTAAAACTTTCCATCAATGATTTCATCCTTCATATCACGTAATTTATATGTTTCGGGTGAGGATGGATATCTTTCATGAATGATAAATATCTCCTCACTCCATCCTGGTGTGTAACCTTTTGAAAATGTCTTTCTTAATTTTGAAATTCTAACATAATCGTTTATTTTATATTTGAATTTCGTTGAAGATTTAAACTCACCGTAAAGTTTATTAAAAATTGATGACTGATCTAAAAGCGTAACTTTTGTGGGGGGGCATACCAATACTCCTATGAACTGAGTTATTATAACTGTCTATGACATCACTTAAAACATCAATGTAACGAAAAGAATTACGATGAGTAAATATTCGATACAATTTATTTTTCAATGTTCTGTTGAAACGTTCTACAACACTAGCTTTTGTTGATGAATGTGTATAATAATGATTAATCTTATGTTTTCTGAAAAAAAGTTTTGCATGTCTGTTGAAAAATTCTGATCCTTTATCAGTATGCAAATTTTTTGGTACATGTGTTTTGAAAATAATTTTGAGAGCATTTACAATAGATTCAGGTTTTTTATTTTTTATTGGTAAAGCAAACCCTAACTTTGAAAACACATCGATAACAGTTAAAATAAAGTTATAACCATCATTTTGCTTCGACAGATGTCTTACATCTACAAGATCGGCTTGATACAAATCGTTTTCACCAAAAGCTAGAGTTTTTCTTCTCTTAAAGTTAATTCTTACTGGTTTATGAAGTGTATAAACATCTTGTTGTCTCAACCAATCTTGTGTGACTGAAGAAGATAATCTGCTTCGTTTTGATAGTTTTTCGATTCCACCAAAAGATGCTGGATCTTTCACGTCATAGTACATTGATTTTAAAATGTCAACCATTTTTCAGTCCTAATCTTCTTTTGTTTTTGTTTATAAGGTCCTATTTTCCTCGTATGACATTTCGTGCTGAAGCTTGATGATGATGATGATAATGACGATGGTAATGTTCTTGAATGAGTCTTTATAATCTCGTGGTTTCCTTTCACAAAATAACCAGACCCCGATTGATTTAAACTCTTCTCGAGATCACTGTCATCTTCTAATGAATAACCCTTGAGGAGTGTTTTTCTCTTGATAAATTGTTGGGGTATTGATGCTTTTTGTATTCCAGACCAAAATTCATCAAACCCTGTAGGAGGTTTGTCATCCTTTCGATTACGTAATATGTAAGAAAATAGATCAGCAACATGTGAACCGTGGATTGGTTTGTTACCAACCATTAATTCACCATTTTCATTCCAGTTGTAATTTATTTTTTCTAGCGATTTTTTAATTACTGGAACATATTTTGTAAGGCTAGGTGGAATTAATAAATCAATTGCCTTATGAATAGTGTCATCACTATCAAAACTGACATCATTTTCCCTTATGTCTGTGTTTCCACTATCATCAGTGATAGGATTACCATTTGTCAACGTCACTGGGAGCGGGGTTTGTGGTGTGTTGATTATTTTGTGATATTTTGTAATTAACTGTGAAAGTAATTTTACTTTCATATTATCGGGGAGTTTACTTTGATATAATATGTCATCAATTTGATCTTCAATGTTTTTTTCTGATCTACCTGTTTGATAATGCTTAAGAATGTTAGACGGAATTACAACCATTTTTTCAGCCATTTTTACTGACCGATTATTTTACTTACTGCTCCACCTAAAAGCGAAAGAACTGATGGTAAAATTAATGGTAAAAATCCGCCTTTTTGATTTAAAATTTTCTTTCGTCTTTTAAGACTTGTTCCTCTTTTCGCAAGTTCTCTAATGACTGATTTATATTTTTTTAGTTTTTTAATTTTGATAGGGATATTACCTGCTAATATATTTTTACATATTTCACACAAACACTGTATTTGTGGTAAAGTTGCCGTTTTTAAAATAGCACCTCTTTGTGATGGGTTTGCATGCGACAATAATGAAAGTAATGGATAGTGCTTCTTTATATTTCGCATTTTTGAGGTGTAAATATGTAAAAAAAGCCGTTTATGTCTGGAAAACAAGATTCGCGAACACGAAATCGATCATCTGTCAATGGATGAAAGTCTAAAAGCAAATAACCAAATTTTCTTTCAGTAGCCTTTTTATATGCATCTATAAAAAAACTTGTTTGTTTTGGAAACGATTGTCGTGCAAGACAAAGCAGCTGATTAGAATCACGATTATTTTTAAAAATTATTAAATAATGAGAGTTTAAAGAAATATCTCTCGAATATTTACACCTAGGAAAAATGTTTTGTAAAATTAGTATAACACTTACGTTTTTGTGATGACAGTTTTTAGTAAATAACGAACAAACATTTTTATCGATTTCATTCATTAAATCATCAATAACAATTAAATCTGATGGTTCATCAAACATATCAGTCAACCCATGAATAAATTTTATGCTTGGTTCCTCATGAAACCAGTCTTGCCAAACACTATAAAACCATTTAATTTTTTTGATTGGTTTTTCATAAATATTTTCATGACATAACATTCGTGTTAAATATGTTTTACCACACTGACTCGGACCACAGATAATTATGGTTGATGGGAACTTTAAAAGCATTCTTGTGGAGGTTATCACTCCGACTCGTTCGCACAACTGAAACACGTTGCATTAAAGTTTTTCCTTTTGTAGTTTAAATTATAAAGTAACTGTAATATCCATTTTCATTCTTCAAACACCCAATCATAGTTTGATATAATATTTAAAGTGATTCACATCAATGGTGGTGGGGGGGAAAAAAACAACCAATGAAATTCAAATCATCATTTATTAACAATATTAATTACATTTTTTTACATATACTTGCAAGGTATTTTAAAACTAATCTTTTATACAATGTGTTGATAACATTTTCAGAAAAGTACTTATTTAACATCACATTACAAGACGTTATTCTTTCTATATTACGCATGACAAAGTTTTCAGAAATATCTTGATGAATTATCACTTTATCCCAATCCAGCACATCTTCTAGTTGAAGGATCACTTTTTCATCCAACTTTTGATGTTCCGATACTAATGTCATATCCAAAACAGCAGCATTATTTCTAATAAAATCACCACTAAGTTTCTGATACCTTGAAATTTCTTTCCAATCTAATTCGTTTGCATTTTCAAACATGAACTTATCATCAAGTATCTGATGTATAGATATCAGTTTCCAGTCCACAAAACTTTTGTGCTCATTTATGAAAGCTGTTGATAGCTTTTGATATCTACAAATTAATGACCAATCAACACTATTTTTAAACTCGGCTATAAGCTCCTCAGACAATTGTTGGTACTCCGATATAGTTTTCCAATCAATCACATTTTTCAGTTCTCTGATTATAGAATCAGATAACTGTGTATCTTTACCAAAATTATGCCAATCAACTGTCATGATGAAACGAAATGTTAAAAGAATTCAACTCGAGATAATATTATTCATCAACGTTTAATATGTAACTCACAAAGTTTTCATTTTCAATGTTGTATATATACCCACAGAGTAAAATTCTTTAAAAATTGACGTCACATCATTTAAACGAAATGTTTTTGTTTTTATTTCATGGAAAAAATGAACGTTTACAGTACAGATTGCGTATCATGTTCAAACATGAACTGAACTTCAAAATAATATATGTTACGTAAGTCATTTATATTTTTACATCTGAAAACTGATCAGAAAGATTCATAATATTAGTCTCCATTCTTTGACGTCGCATAACAGATGTTGAAAAATGAGGAATCATATTTACTCTGTAATTTACAAGATGTTTAAGTCCACACACAGCAACGAATCTGTGGCAGAATAAGTTGTCACATAAAGGACAACAACCAACATCGGGTATATTAAGACATCGCACAGGAATTGGAATATTTAGTTGTTCAAAATATTTTAAAGTACCTTTATCACAAACGTAAATTATAGAAATGTGTAATCTTTTAATATCAATGAAAAGATCGTTAACGTCATAAGTATCTCTTGCAATGAAGGCACATCCATTTGTTAACGTATAGGCATTATACTCTAGTGCAAGAACACCTGGTACATTTTCAAAAAATTGTAAATTATTCATTGCTCTAAAGTGTGACAATGATCCAAAGATTTTTCCTTGCTAAGCGGAAAGCAGACAACCACCACATCCGTTTCCTCTCACTCCGCGAACTAAAAAAGAAAAACGGAATCTATTTTCATAACACTGATCTATAAAACGAGGTTTTGGTTCAATCAATCATTACTCTTCACTCAGCTGTGAAGAGGAAAAAACTTTCATATGAGAAAAATTTTGAAAAAAACTTTTACAAGACAGAAGCTTGAAAAATTATTGTCATAAGATAAAAAACTTTCAGCTAAGAGAAAGTACAAAAATGAAAAAGGAAAAAAGATTTACAACATTTCAAGTATGTTAGTTTTTTAAGAAATAAGTTTGAAAGATCTATAGTCACATCTGGGGTTATAAAAATGCCAAAAGTGCTAAAAACCATACTACTCCTGAGAAACTGCTTAAGACTGAACTGTGGTTCAACGGCCCTACTTTCTTGGCTGACAAAGAATATCCCAGTCGCGAAATACCTTCATCAGTCATACGAGACGAGTTTACGTCTGAACTGAAAAATTCGGACAAAAGTGACTTATCAGTGCTTACTTTAATGCCTAATACATATTAGGCATTAAAGTAAGCACTTATAATATTAAATAACTTATTCAAGAGTTATTTAATATTAGTAATAGTTACACAAAATTATTGCATGTTATTAGTTATATTTTCAGGTTTTTGCATAACGTAAGAAACACCGCGAAAAGGAAGTTGGGACCTTTGAGAACAGAGGAAATCAAGGAAGGAGAAATCTTCATTTTGAGAGAGGTCCAAAGACAAGGGCTCTCAGAGGAGGTCAAATCTTTAAGTCTCCAGAAAAGTATCCCTGGAAAAAGTAAGATAAGGTTTTTAAACCCCTTTCCAGACAAAGACGGGTTAATTAGAGTAAACGGTAGAATAAAACAAGCTAATGTAAGTTATGATCGTAGATTCCCTATAATCCTGCCCAAAAGTCATAAGCTTACAAAGATAATTCTAGAAGCATATCATAAGAGATACTTTCATTTAGGTCCTACAGCTTTACTGCACTATGTAAAACAAAAGTTTTGGCCAGTACAAGGTAAAGCATTGTGCAGAAAAGTTGTACATGAATGCATTAGATGCTTCCGAGTTAAACTCGTGGGAGTTGAACAAATAATGGGTGATTTGCCCAAAGAGAGAGTGACTCCTGATTTTCCATTCAATTGCTCAGGAGTAGATTTCTGTGGCCCATTCATTTTTAAGTGTAAACATCAAAGAAGAGGTGTCTTTCATAAAATTTATGTTTGCATTTTTGTGTGCTTAGTTACGAAAGCCGTTCACCTGGAAATTGTAACTGAACTAACTCTGAGGCATTTATAGCATGCTTAAAAAGATTTGTGGCCCGCAGAGGTTTGTGTTCGAAATTATATTCGGATAACGCAACAAATTTTACACGTGCGGACAAAGAGCTTTCCAGGTTACATAATTTAGTCGTAAAACCAGACGAAAGCCTTGCTAATTACATGTCAGCTGAGGGATTCGAGTGGCATTTGATTCCACCTAGAGCCCCTAGTTTTGGTGGTCTTTGGGAAAGTGGAGTGAAGGCATTTAAGTATCATTTTAAAAAAGTTGTTGCAGACTCCAGACTGACTTACGAAGAATTCATCACAGTCATTACCCAAATAGAGGGCATTTTAAATTCAAGACCACTTGTACCTCTGTCATCAGATACTGAAGTATAAGTGCATTAACCACTGCTCATTTCCTAATCTGCAAACCGTTAAATGCTATTGTAGAGCCAAATTTAATTGAGATTAACGAAAATCGGTTATCTAATTGGAAAAAATGACAAAAATAATTCAAACATTTTGGAGGAAATGGCAAGTGCAGTACTTCAAATAATTTACAGCAGAGTTCCAAGTGGATGGTAGAGAAAGATTATGTGAAAATTAATGAGCTAGTGTTAGTTAAAGATGAAAATTTACCACCTCAAAAATGGTCCTTGAATAGTGAAGCTCTATTTTGGTGCTGACAAACGGGTCAGAGTAGTTGAGGTGAAAACTCAGTCTGGTGTCTTTAAAAGATCAATTGCAAAAATTTGTATTTTGCCTGTTAATGTGTAGCTTAAGTTTATATTTTATTTGTGTATTAATTATTGTGCTTATGTGCTTATTGTTATTTTTACATTCTTTCATTCTTTGTGTGTCAAATGACTGTACATGTTGTGGTTGAATGTGACCATTGCAACGTGGGGCGGAATGTTACATACTAAACAGAGAGCGCTGTTGCAGCAGCGCCACCTTGTGTATAAAAAGCTGAGATTGGCACTTGAGCCCAGAGACTGAACGATGTAACACCCAAGAGAGAGCAGTCCGCCGCAAAAAAAAAAAAACGAGTATAACATACAGTCCACTTCCGAGTTCTTATTATTTTACAAAGTAATTTGAAAAAGAAAACAAGTTTGGCTGTCTTTTCAACCCCAAGGTTATTTTCTGAGCTTGTTGTGAACAAATCCAAATGTAGAAAGCTTTAGTTCAATTGCTGCTGAAATGAGCATCTGAATTATTTTTGGTTCTTTATTACCCATGATTTCTTTACAGCAGTTAAAATTTCCCACATTCAAATGTTGACATAGACTGCAACTTCTTTTTCAAATTAAATTCCACAAAAAAGAAGTGCACAAATTATGAAATTCAAGCCATTACTTCATAGTTCATTGTTTTCTTTAACAAAATTTAATTGTCTCTTATTTTATATCTTGGGATTAGAGATGGCTAAAAAAAAAAAAGAAAAGAAAAAAGAAAGAAAGGTGTCAATGCATGTTCATATTTAAAAAAAAGATATTGTATAGTTACTTTATCTTGCTGATTTAGGTTATTTTCTAACTTTTTCTGAATACTGGTAACAACTTCGGCTCATTTAGTTAGCTTCTTCAAATTATTTAAAACAGTTAATATTGATTTTAATTGATTAGGCAGATCCTCAACATTCTGTCTCATTGCCCCATTGAAAGTATTTTGACATTTATTTCTCTATTAAATTTCTACTTCCTTCTTTAAATACCTGCATAAAAATTAGCCGATTGCTTGTGTCACTTTTTATGGAACGATATAGTATTAAATTCCATTGTACCTCTGAAGGTAAGATGAATGCAATTTCATTACTATCAGGACAACATAAATAATGACATTATTTTTTCTTGTTTTGAAATGAGAAGATGTTTATTGTCCCCATACCTCACAACTCATAATGCTAACTGAAATTAGCAATAAATACTTTAACGTTTCGTTTGATTTGATTTTTGTAGGAACTATTGAGTAAAATCAATGATTTTTTTGTTTTTTGAAAAAAAAAATCATCTGCTTTAAATTTTGTGCAGCCTGATAAATATTAGAAATATCTTTTCAAAAAAGAAAAAAAGGTAAAGAAAAAAAAAAGAAAAAACATTAATATATTACAATCAAAAACATATTAAAGCTTAAAATATGTGGGACATATTCCAAAACATATCATTTCCCAAAATTATGTCGTAAGTTGTAGATAAAGCAATTAGTGGTGTTTCGTGCATGTGCTTTGTTTTTGTTAACTTCCTTATGAAAGAAAAGGAAGAAAAATGCAAAGTGATTCAATCCTAAATTGATCCCCCCCCCCCCTCCAGTAGCGTTCCGCATTTTTTTTTCTTAACAACAATAGCAAGATATGAAAATCAACTATAAAAAGCTATGTTTTACTGATTAACGCATGTATTAAAATTAATAACTAATAGATTTGAACTCTGGCTATGAAAGAATGAAAAAATGATATTAAAAAAAAATAAAGGAATCAATAAATACTTTAAAGTAGCGTACAATACGACTGGGCAATTTATGTCTGTCTGTTTGTCTACTGGTAAATTTCTTTTGTGGGAAGGGGGGGGGATATGTTTCTAATATTTATTAAGAAAATTAAATTAATAAAATTTTGATTAAATGATACCAACATATGACTATGTTATCAACAAAACTGATACAATATATGACAAAATCTTAAATTGTTTGTCAAAACCGTTAAACGCCAAAAGTGGAAGCTCTCCTTTTCATGGAATTTAATAGTATTCAGGGTAGTATTTAATAGTATTAACCAACAGTAAAAAAAATAAAAAATTTTGAGATTGGCTTTTTTGAGAAAAAGAATAAAAAAGATTTTTTTAAAAAAATTTCAAAAGGCTACAACAAAAAAAAGTTGAATATATAATTTAAAATTTAGCCTCTTTTCTTATACAGAATATAGTTATCTTTCAAATAAAAAAAGCGCATCAAAACATCTTGCACCGTTCAGGAAATAGAGCATTTGAAAGTTTTTGTGGAAAATCGCAAGTGAGAAATTGCGCCGATGGCGCCATCTTTGGCGGCCTGTATCTCGGGCCAGGAATTTTTTTGAGCAAAACAAAAACATACATATAACTCACAAAGTTCTATATTTTAACGTATGTGAAATTCAGAAACTTCTGAGACTATGAAGGTAAGATTTTATTTTTACCTGCCTGAATTGAAACGGACTATGTCATATGTATATATGTATATATATACATACATATATATATATATATATATATATATATATATATATGCGTGTGTAAAAAACATCCCTCCCCCTCAAACTAAATAAGTAAAAAAAATAATTTATAAACAATCACAGAAAAGATCAATTGAAATTTTCAAGGGAATTTGGCAGAATAAAGAGTGATCATTCTTTCGGGGGGGGGGGGGGAGGTTGCAGCTTTTTAAAAGAATACGTCTTATCGCTCTGAGGGGGTGGGCACCCAAGAAACCTCAAGCGCACAACAAATAATTTGTAAACAATCATAGAAAAGAGCGATGCGCCGCCCCCCCTAGCTCGAACAAATACGCAAAGCGAAAAATCTTTAAAAAATTACACAATGAAAAAAAAACAATCCATCCCCCCTCAAACCAAATAAGCAAAAAGAATAATTTAATAACAATCGCAGAAAAGAACAATTGAAATTTTCAAGGGAATTTAGCAGACTAAAGAGTCATCTTTTTCTGGGGGGGGGGTGGATGCGCTGCTTTTTAAAGGGATGCGTCATCGCTCTGAGGGAGTGGGCACCCAAGAAACCTCATGCGCACAACGAATAATTTGTTAGCAATCACAGAAAAGAACAATCACCAACTCCATCGTGAACAAATACGAAAGGCGAACAATCTTTACAACATTACACCAAAAAAAAAAAAAAAAAAACAATAAATCCCCCTCAAACCAAATAAGCAAAAAGAATAAACAATTTCTGAAATGAACAATCCGTGTCCCCCCCCCCCCCTTTCAAATCAAATTCGCAGAACGAATAATTTTTAAACGGTAGAAAAGAACATTTCTTCTCTCCCTTCATTTTCAGATTCATAGATTGACGTCGAAGTATCTCAGATTTGAATATTTTTTTCCTAACATTTTAAAATGTTTTTCGACATTTTCAGTATCTACTATTTTGCTAATAACTCGGGGTGGGGGGCGGGGGGGGATAAGACATGGCGCAAACTGCGACACTCATATTTGGGGGGGGGGGGGAGCTTGTTAAACTGTTTGGCTAATTTGGGGAGGTTGCGTTGTAGTTTTAAGGAAGGCGTCATCGCCCTGAAAGGGGGCACCCCTGATTAATTCCTGTATAAATCAGAAAATTGTTAAATAAATAGTTTTATTGATTGTTAATTGATTTAAAACTTCAAAACAAGAAACAAAAAATAGTTTTAAAAATAAGTCGGTTAAAAAATATACTTCGACCTAGTTCTATGTTTCAAGAACCTTATCGGTCATTAAATCCCGGATACACATTGGCTTCGAAGTATGTTAAATTTGAATATTTTTTTCCTAACATTTTAAAAGGTTTTTCGACATTTTCAGTTTTACTATGCTGTTTATAACTCGGGGGGGGGGGGGGTGCACCAGAGGCGTAGCTAGGCTTTTCAGCGCCCGGGGACAACTGAAGATTTTGCGCCCCCCTGTGCCCCTGGAGGCCTAGGGCGCCCCAGAGGGAATTAAAAAAACTTTTGTGCTTCCTAAATAATAAATAGCTCTAAAAAGCAGCCCTTTTAACTCTCATTTTTATTAGCGACCATTCACTTCTAAGGGAAAAATGGGACACTAGCTTCGCAAAATTATTTGTCTGATTTCCCACTCACTCCTGTTCTACATTGGTCATTCCCGATATGGTTTGCGGGGCTCCCACGCTTTTGTCGAACATATTCACACCTCTTCAGTTCAAATAATTTTCTTTTCGCATTTAAAAATAAAATTAATTTACATTAATTTGGCGCCCTTTGACGCTGCGCCCGGGGACAGCTGTCCCTCCTTGCCCCCTCCTAGCTACGCCTCTGGGGGGCACATGGCGCAAACTGCGACACTCATATTGGGGGAGGCTTGGTCGACTGTTTGGCTAATTTGGGGGGAGTCGTTGTCATTTTGGGGGGAGACGCCATCGCTCTGAGGGATGGCCCCCTGATATAATTCATGTGAAAATCAGAATATTGTTAAACAAAAGCTTTTATTGATTTTTAATTGATTTAAAACTTTAAAACAATAAGTAAAAAAATGAGTTTTAAAAACACGTCGGTTAAAAAGCATACTTCGACCTAATTCTATGTTTCAAGAACTTTATCCGTTATGAAAAGTCAAATCCCGCATACAGATTGACATCAAAGTATGTCAAATTTCAATATTTTTTTCCTAACATTTTAAAATGTTTTTCGACATCCTCAAGTTTTTACTATTTTGCTGCTAATTCATGTATAAAACAGAATATTGCAAAACAAACGCTTTCGTTGATTGTTAATTGATTTAAAATTTCAAAAGAAGGTGTAAAAATTAGTTTTGAAAATAAGTCGGTGAAAAACCTATTTCGACATAATTCTGTGTTTCAAGAACCTTATCCACTAAAATAGTCAAATCCCAGATACAGAATGATGTCGAAGTATGTCAGATTTGAATATTTTTTTCATAACATTTTAAAATGTTTTTCGACATTTTCAAGTTGTTACTATATTGCTTCTAATTCATGTATTAAACAAAATATTGTAAAATAAACACTTTTGTTGATTTTTAATTGATTTAAAACTTTAAAAGAAGAAGTAAAAATAAGTTTTGAAAATAAGTCGGTGAAAAAACATATTTCGACATAATTTTATGTTTGAAGAACCTTATCCGTTATTATTCGGGATTCAAACGTCGATCTATGTCGGACCAGCGTCGGACTTTATTTTTGTACTACTTGGGTTTTTTGGTCATTTTCATATTGCTCTATTCGAGCTTTAACCAGAAATAAACAGTTAATCTGCTTAACTGTTCACTCTCGGCGGAAAACTTGTTGCACACTTTTTGTGTGCCTCTACACCGTGAGCCATTTTTTTATCCAATATCTTTTTATATAATTTATACTAAATTGGGGGATTAATTTTCACATTAAATAACTTCCTATTTAACTATATTATTTACACCTTTAATACAAATATTTTGGTCAGAGAAATTTGAATTTGAACATTTTTATGCAACGCACTATATGTTGTGCGGATGCAGAAGTTTTCGAAGCACATTTTTTTCAGCATTCTGTAATTCCACAACAACACAGGAGGACGCGATTTGCAACGGTTCCCCCAGGAAGCGGGACTTTTGTCCTTTCTTCTCTGCGGAAATCACATCAGTGCTCGAATTCCTTTTAAAAAAATGTTTAGCAACTGTATTTAACTTGTTCATTGAAAACATATTGCAAGTGCGGAAAAAATTCGATCGAACTTCTTTTGGAAAGATGCAGAATTTTGCAAATGATTTTTGTCCGGAACATTATTTATCATATTAATTTATAATCAACTCAGTATGAATATAAGAGTGATTGAATTTTCTTCAGATAATGTCCGTTTCTCACATTGTGATCCTTCAATTACTCATCTCAACGAATTCAATCCGAAGGCTTCAAAATCAACGCAGTTAACATAAACTTTGCAAAATTATCCGAGTTCCATCTGTAGAAAACATGAATAAGATCAGATCAAGTCAGGAATGAACTGTCAGCAAATCTGTTGCTTCTACATGAACTCAATGTTCCAAAAGAAAGTGCAAGAGATTCATTGAGTATATTTGAAAAGTGATCCTTGTCAAGTTGATCCCAATGTTGAAATATTGACATGAACTAATAGCTTCTGAATAATTCCGTTATTATGCAAATAATCAAGAAATCATGGATGATCTTTGTATCAATGTAACCAGTGGTACCACAGGTATTTTCTCCTTTTTACTGAGCTCATTTTAAATAGTATTTGATAAATTTTTATTTTGATACATTGCTTTTAACTTTAAATGGTGCACTATTTCTAAACATCATTTTAATTCTGAAGTCAAATATATAAATTTACGCAGCCATAAATAAATAAGCTTCTTTTTTCAAAAACTTGTTATGATCTTTTCACAAAGATGGCATCTGAGTGTTTTTACTTCAGGAAATTTTACTTGATTTTCAGAAAATAAATGTAAATTTAAGATGTTAATGCTTTAATTGATTCAACGTATCCTACTGACACTATACGATCATGTCATGTTACAATTTTACCTTAACATATGGACACAACAAAGTCAGAACCACAAATGACCCTTTAAGGTAATCATCGCAGATATATATGCACAAAGGCAGGATTAATCCAAAGAAGAGCATCAACCAATGAAAATGAAAAATTAGATCTTAGGGAGAGTCAATAAAATTGAGGGATTCCGTATGTATTTTGATATTGTTTTAAATGCATTGCTAACAATGCGGTTAAAACTCAAAATACCATACGGAATCCAGAACTTTCAAACTTTTTATTTTACAGTTTTATATTGTCATTCCAAGTTTTTACAGTTTTTACTCAATATTTTTACTTTTTCGGGTTAAGTTTTAACATTTTGCAAAGTGAAAAACTATTTTGTTTTTGTAAGGTTAAGTACTTTGACATTTTTTATGTGAAGTTTTACTAAATGAATCTAAGTTTTATCATTTTGTACTTACTGCTTTAACTTCTTACAGTTATCATTTAGTTACATTTTTAACCATGTATGTCTTTTTCATTCATTGTTCTTCAAGATCTTTCCATTTTCGTGTTAACTTTTAACACTTCGCAAGAAAAAAACACTTTTATTTTTCTAAGTTGAGTACTTTTTACATTTTCATTTCAAGTTTTACTTGTGATTAAAGTTTTATAATCAATAATTTTTATACGTTTTGTACTGTGTATTTATACAGTTTGACTGTGTTTTACCATTTTCTACTAAGTATTTTACGTTCTTTATTTAATACTCTGAACTAGGTTTAAAGTCTGCTATTAATTTTTTTAAAGTTTTACAATTCTATTTCATTGTGTTTAGCGAAATAGGTATTGCATTTAACTTTGGGAAGTTCGGTATAGTGCTTTTAAATTTAGTTTTGACTCTTTATTTAGCAGTTTTACATTGTTCCACATTTTTTTTATTATTAAATTTTTTAATTATTGTTCTAAGTTTTGTTTGTTTGTATACATCACTTTTTTATTTTTATGGCATGTTTTAGTAGGTGAATCTCAGTTTTGTAATGGTAGTAGTTGAAAACCCTGTTTCTTTATTTCAGTTAGTAAGTCTTTGAGTGTAATATTTCTAACTTTTTTTAATTTTCTGTACTTTATGTTGCTACGATTTTAACCAATTCTGTATTTAAGTTGGACTCTGTTTTAAGTTGCATGTGATCTTAATTTCAAAGTAAAGGCTCTAAGTTTGTATGTAAGTAATAGACTTTTTCAAAGCATGAAATTTGCAACGTAAATAGCATCAAAGTTTTCTTCGTACTTTAGTAATTATTTTTTTTAATATGTGAAAGTCGCGTTGCAAATAGTTTTGTTAAATATTTTACTCGGTTGTATATCATAAAATCTGTGTAAATCATAAGCTCAAGGCAAATCTTGAAAGTTATGTAAAAGATTGGGTTTTGAAAATAAATAAATCTTTCAATAAATGAAACGTTCGTTAAATGTTAAAGAGTAAGTTTTGAAAACAAATAACTTTGAATAAATGAAAAGTTCGTTAAAAGTTAAAGACTAAGTTTTTAAAAGTCTTTGAATAGATGAAACGTTCGTTAAATGTACTGTATTGCTTGATTATAATATTAAAGGTATGAAATTCCTAACCCGGAAGTAATGAGTTAAAGGATTATACCTATGAAGAAAGGTATGTGTAATGAAAGTTTTCTAAGTTTGTAAAGTTAAATACATAGGTCTTCGTAAAATTATTAAATTTATATGTATTTATATGTATGTATATGCTTGCATGTATGAAATATTTTTGAATTAAAACTTACTGTTGCACTCATATTAAACTTCAATTGAAGTCAAATTGGTTTATCGATAGTGATTCTCTGCTGGTAGCATCATGTAAGACTGTCTGCATGAGTCATTATCCGATTGTTTGAAAAGCTTATTACCGCCCGTTGATAACATGGAGGTAGGAATACAGGAGGAAACACGGCCTATCTAACATCATTGTCGCGATTGAAGTAACTGTTATGGTGTGACCAATATGGCCGCCACTGCCTGAAAACGAAAGGCTTTTAATGTTGGATGAAGATCTTCCCCATTTTACTTTTCTCTCTTTTACTGATAGTATTGCTGTATTTATTTTCTATCTAGGAAACTTAAAAATACAGCTTAAAACAATTTTGTTTTATATTAAGTTCTTGATTTATGAAAATTAAACAAGTATTTCTGTGCTTCGTATTATAGATATAGATTTTTATAGCACACGGTCATTTCAGTATTTATGAAAATAAATTACTTATGAAGGTGTTTAAAAACTTGTACAAGTAATTCTCCGCTGGGGGGACGAGGTCAGGATCCGGATATTGATTTTGTGGGATATCGGACATTTGGTGCCCCTTGTTTGACGATCCATATTGGATATCCGGATATGATATTTAAAACCTGCAAATTCTACACATATTTTTAAGCATTCCACAGGTTCCAAATGCGTAGTAACTTTAATTTACATATATTCTCAAAACATGCTCATTATTTTAGTTTAAAAAGAGGATTTTTACATGCCGGCTATCCGGATCTTTCGTGCAGTGTCCAGAATCGTTTCTAGATATTTAAACAGTCGGATACCAGATATCCGACCCCGACGCATTCTGGGAGAGTTCGGTCCCGTTGGTCGCGACCCCTTCCCCCGTCGATGCGCTCCTGTTTGCGCCTATTTTAAAACAACCATCATTTAAAACAAATGCTACTGTAGGGGAGGCTGGGTACAGTTGCGATAATTTCCCTTTTATCGCCCATAATTTTGTTACTATGCCAGTTTTCTAGAACATATTTATAATATATCGCCGTTCCGGAAGAAGAATGACGTGACTGCAAAAATGTGTCAAATGCAAATAATTCCAAGACAATATCAGAAACACATTCCTTACACAGGAGAACATGGACGTAACTGTAGAACGACCGTTTGTGTCTTCTAGAACAACGAGCAATTTTTGGAGAAACAATGACCGGTCGTCTGAGGGGTTGAAATTAAGGTGATTAAATCCTAATACCTGGTAAAAGAAAGTAAAGTATATATTCTACATAGTTACTCTCAATATACCATTATTTTCTGTCACTTACACCTTTTTCAATTATAAGTTTTATACAACTGCAAATCGTTTTTTACGCTCCTGTAAAATTGAAGTTTTTGCATTTACGTCGCTGTTTTTCCGGAACAACGTAAAACATATATTAACATTAGTTTTGCCATTGGCGTAGAAACATTAGATAAGATTGCATGAAAACATGAATCAACTACAAATATAAATGGGCCTATAGATTGAAAAGAATCCTACTTCAGTAAAATAATTTTTGCATACATTGCGTAGTTAACAACATACTACTCCAATGTACACTTCTTACGTAATTTTTGTTTAATTAAAATGAAATTAACCCGTTTTCCTCAGCACACGAATGGCATTGCTTGGTGTGACCAAGATGGCGGCGCGGTTACAGTAAATGCTTCAAGAAGTTATTCCCATGTTCCATCCTGTTATTCTTACATCCATGGTTGATAAGAGCATGAAGTAATACTTCATTATTTCTATGCGGTTTGCTCGAAAAAGATGCACGCTCTCTCTTCTCTGTAAGTACATGATCTTATTTTTACTCTATTTTTTTACTTTCAACTTTAAAGTAGTTTCATTTCAAAGATTGTACTCTGTTAAAATTAGTTTTATGTAAGTTTGAATAAGTGAAATATAGTTATATTGCATGAAAACCTTCTTCGATTTTCAATGTGTGAACGATATTTTTTAAAGCGCATTCATTCTCTGTGTCTATTCACTAACTGTACTGCTAGATTTTGCATAGTTGGTTAATGTTCGTGTATTGGATAATCGAAAATTCGCCACGATTGCTTTGCATAGTAGGAACTCGGTGGAGGAATTCTTAAACTTGACCGTTATTTCTAAGAGGCTTTTTAGCATTCATTCTTCCAAGTTCTATTAATTAATGTTACTAATTATTTTTAATGGTAGAAGTTTCTACAGATGGTATGTCTTGCGTGGGTTTTTTAATGTGTTTGAGTAAAATTTTTTTTTTTTTTACTTTTTTTATTTTCTGTATTTTATGTAACTATGATTTTAAGCATTTCCGTATTTAAGTTAAGTTGTATTCATGCGATCAAGTGAAGATTTGATACATTTGTATGTATGTGATAGACTTTTTCAAAGCATGAAATTTTACGACGTAAATGGTTTTAACGTTTTTTCGTAGTTTAGTAATAAACTTTTTCAATGTGTGAAAGTCACGATGGAAATAGTTTTGTTTAAGAAAAATTTCTCGGTTGTATTATTCTGCGTAAATCATAAAAAATGATGTTAAAGACAGAGTTTTGAAAATAAATAACTCCTTGAATGGATGAAATGTTCGTTAAATGTACTGCACTGTATGTCAATCGGATTGTTGTGCTGCTTCACATTTATAAATTTAGTATTATGTTCTTGACTATTTTTAGAGTAATCACGATGTATTCGACAACAATAGTCTCGGAGATTGTATTCGTTTGAAACGTTAAAATGGGTAAGAAAATCTAAGTTTAAAAAAAAAATAAATAAATCTTGGAATACATGAAACGTTCGCATCATTCCATGTAAAATCAAGTTGTTGAACATGCTCTAACTTCTATTATTTTATGTAAACTCTTAAAAAAATCAAGTTGTATAATATAGATTAAAGGATAATTACTTGTAATACAAATATAAATATAAAAGCGACATCCAGGAAAAGGCTCTAAGGATGGGAGGGGAAAGAGGAGGGGTAGTTATGTTAGTCTTAGTTTATATGAATTCTTTGGTTTGTATTCATAGAAAAACAGTAAATTGCATGTAAACCTGTTTAAGTATAGAAGAAATCACCTCTTGTTTGTAAAAGAATCATTAAATATGCATTTATAAACCTATTGATGCTCACTTTCTGTCTCAAACATTTCTATAAAACCTTTAATTGACTTAAATTTAGTAAATTACGAGGATCGATTTGATTGGTTCACATTGAATCTAAACTATCCCAAGAAGCTATTTGATTGGTTCACAATCAATCCTGTGTTTGACATTTCTACAACTTAAAGGTCTGGTGTGCATGAATCCGAATATTTGAAAGAAAATTTAATTAAATAAAATATTCTATGCCTAAAAATAATTTCTCTCGCTAGCAGGTAGCATGAACGTTTTAAACCTTGAAATTAAAACTAAAAACATGTTGCAAATTCAAAAAAATTAATGTTGCCATGTGTGAAAACCTAAGTTGGAAATCAAAAATAACATCAGAAAACGACAAAGTCCAAATAATAATAATAATAATAATAATTTCCCTCACTAGATGACGCTATGAGCATTCCAAACCTTGGAATTAAAAAAAAAAAAAAAAACATATTACTATTTCTAAAAATTAATGTTGCCACTCGTGAAAACCTAAGTTGGAAAAAAAAAAATAATAAATTCGGAAAACGGCTAAGTCCAAGAAATAATTATTCCTATTTCTGTCACAAGGAGGTATCTAGTAAAAATACGTTGCCATAGGAACCGCAGGAAGCCGGACTTTAAGCGATGTCTTAACCAGGGCTCTCGCGTTTGACGCGCAAATCGATATTATTTGAAAAAAATCACTCTCCTTTTTGGAAGATGCGAGTCACATTTGACTCACAAAATTTCGACCAAAAAATATTTATACTGAAAACTTGTTTTGCGTTTTTGCTCAATATACTTTTTTTGTGAGTTATTAATAAAATAACAGAAAATATTGTAAAATTCAAGCAGATGCAAAAAGATTGCAGCACAATTGCTGCAAAACCCTGTTATTGTGCCTAGTAGGAGGCATCAAAGAAACATAAAAAATAAGCTAAAAGTACAAAGTTTTTAATATATGAAGACCAAACGTGAATGACTTTAAACATAAAAAAAAGAAGAAGAAAGAAAAAAAAAAAACTTGTGTCTAAGAATTTAAAACATATTTTTTGCAAAACTGTGGCCGGTTATTCCCCCCCCCCCCCTTCTCATGACAATCGTTGATTCTAAACCAGTTCTTACTTTTATAATTTAATATTTTAAATATTAAATTATAAAAGTAAGAACTGGTTATTAATTTATTTAATAAATTTATAGGTAAAAAAACTATAAACTTTTACGGTTCAACTTTTAAAATTGATTTAATCAAATATTATAACAAGAGCCTTGAAAAAATTCTTTAAAAAAAAAAACCATCAAAATTAATTCGCATTTTCCAAAAATTGACTTACTATTTTATATTATGAGTCAACTTGACTCACACATTTTTAAGTGTAGAGCAAGTAATAGTCTTTACGATTCTTATACTTGAACTTTAAACGCTAAAAATATTTTTGTATTTTTCTGCTGTTTTTTCCTTCAATGGTGTGGTTACCCCTTGCACCCATAGGTATGCAGATCCGAGCTAGTGCTGAGCGATGCATCGATATATCGCGATACACCGGTGTACAATTATCAAAACCGGTTTAGAATTCTTCTCGATATCGATGCA
Source organism: Octonoba sinensis (assembly GCA_038502835.1). Taxonomy (NCBI): domain Eukaryota; kingdom Metazoa; phylum Arthropoda; class Arachnida; order Araneae; family Uloboridae; genus Octonoba; species Octonoba sinensis. Next base: position 49,205,675 of record CM076598.1, on the reverse strand, counting down.
TCGGGTTGGCGATGCATTAAGAATTAAAAATTGCCCTTTCTTACTTCAAAATGAACCCCGAGGTAGCTCTTTATTGATAAATCCTGACATTTCCTGAAAAAGAATAAATTCAAAGACAACTGTGTGTTTATGATTCAAGGTTCTAGCTAAACGTTTTTGAATCTTCTGACAGCACGAAAAGTGACAGATCTTCACAAGATCTGCAGTGCGAATAGCTAATCCTTAAATTTTGAAGAAAAGTCAGATGTTAAGAACGAAAAAGGACTTGCTAACTTTATTACAACTTTTCGTTTCCCTTGTTCATAATCAACTTCACTGGGGTAAAGTCAATTATGTCATTTCCATGTTTCAAAATTTTAGCCGAAAATTACTTTCGTTGAAATTGTCAAGTATACCTCCAGAGAGAATTTAACGCGTGAAGGAAGCAAAAGCACTTCACCTAAAACAATACAGAAGTGAAAACTGCAAGTTATTTCTTTTAGCAGGTAACAAATTTTATATTCTTTGAAATTGTTTACTACTTTATCAATAAAAAGGCTAGTTGTTTAGTATTTTTGATTTACATATTTTATATTGTTTTATGAAGTACCTTAAAATTGAAACACTTTTTAAATAAAGCTAAATTTGATAAAGTCGGCTTTTTTGCTAATGAAAATACTATTTTCAATGAAAAAAAATTATTTTATAAATAAATTAGGAATTAAATTTAAAATTATAAGCTCATCTCTTTTATTAATCAGTGATTCTATGCTATTACTACATGAAGTTAAACTGCATGAATTCCCTTTTTTTACATCGTGATGTAAGGTTGACTTCAACTATCATCACGATGTCGAAATTACTACATCGCCAAGGCCTAACCGGGCTTGGAAGCGCTTCCCAGACAACCACAAATATCTCTTAGACAACCAAATAGATCCAAAAAACATCCTGGATATCTGCTGGATATGTTGGATATCTAACAGACATCCACATATATCCAAATCCTGGATTTGGATTTTCTCATATCTCTGAGATATCCAGAATGTAATATGTTTTGGATATAGATATTTGGGCAGCCTATGGATATCCAGACTTTTACATGTATAAGATATAGATATTTGGATAGCCCTGTGGATGACTGTAAGATATTCTTCAAGTTACCCTATAAATATCCCAGGTATGTCTGTTCCATGATATCGTTGAGATATCGCTTTAGTGGATATTGATGGGATTTATCTTTGTTTATATTTAGGCTTTTGGACTGCTATAAAAAATGAAGAGAAAAATGTATGAAAGAACAAATATTTCTAGCAAAGTCTCGTATTTAAATTGTAAGTTTTTTTACCATCGAAATGATTAGAAATGAAGTGAAAACTTTGAATTGCAATAAAAAATAAAAATAAAAGGTAAACTCGATTCGTTCTTCGACGCAGGCGGTGAAGTGCAGACATTTTTTTTTTTGCTTTAAGGTAAGTTGGTAAGTAAAATTTTTGTTTTAACCACTTTGCATTCGGTAAGAAGTTAATTTAAAAGTGCACCGATCATAGTCTCTTTCAAGTTGGATTTTTGAAATGTGTGTTTGTTTGCAGTGTGAAAGAGTAGTATTGCTGTGCTAATAGTTATTGTAAAGATTAAATTTATTTCACTATGCTGTCAATATGTTGCTTGGTTATATTAATGCACTGCGTTTTTAAGCGTTATTATTTGTAAAAATGTCGAAAGCCAAATATATAAAATTAACTCTAAATTTTATCACAAAGTAAATAAAGCTATAGATAAAGTTGTTTGTGCTTTCACTAGTTAAGAAAGTATAGCATCTACTTCTTCAGGCGCAGTTGAATGCCCTGTGAGTAGCAGCAAAAGCTCATATTAGCATAAAAGTATCCTCTCACCTGATTTCAGAGCCAATTATAATAATCTTAGCAATTAGCAAGATAATTTTGAACTAACAAATCGCATAACTGGCGATTTGTCAACTGGTTTGACCCAGTGGTCTGGAAAATAACGTACCACATAGCTCTTTGAGTAAAAGGGGCCAACTTTGGCCCATTTTACTTTTTAACCCATCTTTTAAACCTGTATCCCAGGTAGGTTATGAATACGTGCATATGGTTTTTCTAGGTTTCACGAAAAAACTTTTGAAATTTGCTGGTAAAAGGTAGTAAATTCAAATTGTCAAACACAAGTAAAGATAAAAAAGTTGTTAAATTTTAGAAAGTGTTTTTGCAGTGAATATGCACGTAAACCTAGATAGATCTCTTGATAAGTTTAAAAGATGGAAGGCTACAGAATTGAGACAATTTTTTTCAAAATGTTTTTCCTTTTCCTAATGATTTGCATATGCATGTCTTGATTTTGCATTGTGAAATTAAAGTACAACAAACACCACTAGGACTGCAAAAAAGCCGGCTTTTTTTAAAAAAAAAGACCAGACCGGCCGGCTTTTATTAAAAAAGACTGGACTTATTTAATAAAAGCCGGCCTTTATTGGCCTTTTTCAATTACATACAGTACTATTTGCAATTAGCACCTATACTAGGTTAACTTATGTTGCTAATCTATAGTTAATTTGTAAAATGAAGCTCAAAGCTTTTTTTTTTTTTTTTGGTGGAGTTTATTTAAAATTAAATTCAGAATTGTGTTGTTATACAACCTGAATATATTTTATAATACTGATTACCATTTTCGAGTTTGTGTGCTTAGTTTTGCGAGACTCTATTAAACCCTTGCCTAATATTATAGCTAGTACACAATTGATTTTTTTCAACGCAAAAAGAGAAGGAAATTAAATACAGGTTGAGGGAAGAATATAATTCTGCTTCTTTAGTCAAGTGTGTGTCGGTAAACAAAACCACTAGTCACGATACCTTATCTTAATACATATGACATCCTATATTACAGATTCACGTACTACATACTTCTCACTTAAAAATTATATTTTAATATTAAAAATTTATTATTTTAAAATAATTCAGAAGATTTTTTTTTTGCTAACATTTATTTCATACTACAAACAAAAGTCTTTTGCTCAAGGCGAGAAGAGGAAGAAAAAGTGATTTGGAATTTTCTGTTTTTGTATTTACAACTTCAAGTATTTCCTTTCCTTTCACAATATACTTACCTAATAACCTAAGCAATTGTTTTCCTAAAGCTCGACTCATGGTAAATATTAAAAGGAAGTCTGTCGCCGGTGGTGAGTAGTTGGCTCGCTTTTATATGAAGGATTTTTTTTTAAGCATAGCAATAGAATTTCTTTTAGATCAGTATCAGTCCAGTAGAATTTAATATTGACCTCTGATGTTGACCAGTTGGTCTGCTTCAAGATGGGCATCTTTATTTTATATGTGATCTTTTTGACAAATAGCTTTTATCTTTATTTGGAGCAGAGAACTAGTTAAGGTTAGTTAGAACTAGTTACTATTCATTCTGCAAGGTTCTGTGAATATTTTGCGTGAGTTATGATTAGTTTTTTCAATTCTCTTTGATTTAGTGTTATTTTTTGTTGGTAAAAAAAATCACATTACAGCAGAAGGTCTTTAAATGAGAGATCTATAAAGTTTTAGTTCTGAAAATTGAATGATGGAATTTAATTTAATTTTCGGCATTACTGAAACAACTATTCTGTGTAAGACAATATTTCATGTTTTTATGAATTATCTTTTACATTCGAACAAAGCTAAAATTTGTACTTTATGGTATGTGCCTAGAACAAGTAACTTTTTAAAATTAGAAGATTTTTTGCAAAATTATAGTGAAAATTGTTGATTAAACTGATCCTTCTATAACAATCAAATTCTGATAAATAATTTTCATTCCTGCTTTCAATAATATATTAGTTAAAATAAGCAAGTATAGTTTTATTTCAAAATCTTGGAAAATCTTAAGAAATTGTGTTTTTTGTTAAACTTAGTGTTTTGCTTCTATATATATACATGAGGAGATATATATATATATATATATATATATGTGTGTGTGTGTGTAACTATATGTGTATTACTTTTTTAATGTCTGAATATACATCCATTACTAAAGTATTTTGAGCTTTATCTGTAGTGCTTTGATTTGTTTTCAATTTTTTGTGAATGTAGCTGACAATTTTAATATTATAGTCGAGGATTGTTTGAGTTTTCCCTTAAATCTGAACTAATGAAGTCATGATTTTATTGTGAAAAGCTTGAAGCAGCTGCACATGTTCTGGGAGAGGAGGGGTATGAAAGTACACTAGTTGATAGTTGTTATAATTTCTTGATTATCAAGCATCCAGTTTTTGATTTTGTTAACCAAATTTCTTGTGGGTAAATTCAGAGTTCAAGCTTATTCATCCATTAAAAATTAATTTGCTATTAAACGGTTATTTGCTATTTTATTTTTCTTTGCATATTAATGTAAATTCTGCCATTACGTGTTTTTTTTTTGTTTCAGGTAACAATATACATTTTGTGTTTGAATAAGTTTTCTTTCCTTTATACGTGTGCATGTGTATATTTTTGTGAGCAAATTAGACAACCGAGATAAGATTTCTTTTACATTCTTATGAAGAAAAATTTATTCTTTTTGGAAAAATTCAGATCTTAAAATTTTCTTTTAGATGCAATCAGGCGAAATGAACAGTTGGGAAATGCTTCAACTGATGCGGCAATTGAAGCATTCATAAAAAGCTGGCTGAGGCATGCAAAAGCAAGGTACTCGGGAGTTGCTATGGTAGAAGACTCGGCCAAATCACCATCGTTTTTAAGCAATTAATAATCGACCATCTATTTTGATGCGATTGAAAATTTTGTATATATTTTTTTGTACCTTTTTTATCACTGAAATAAAAAAAGAAAATACTTGTTTGTTCAGTTTCTTTTTGTCTCACAGTACAGCAGCCTACTCTTAATCACCTTTTTCAACCAAAAGTAATTATAATAACTTTTTGAGAACAGATAATTTCGTGTTGCATGCAAAATTTAAAATATGTATACAAATGCTGTATAAATTGCTTGAAAGCAATATAGATATAGTCGTATGTATTAAGTATTTATTATGATACAGTACATCTTGATTTAACACTTCTCTATGGAGTGGTAAATGCTATCATTACATCAGTAAAATCTGGCAATAATTTGCGGAAATAAGTAATTAAATCTGAATTATACTGCATATAAGAAATTAAAACGATTTAAATTTCCTGAATTGAGTATTTGAAAATCATAAGTAATTTAAGTTTTCGAAATGAATACTCTAATTGCATGTAAGATTTTAAAAACCGATCTCATCCTTCAGAACTAGTTTTATGAAGGAATATTTCATTTTTTTAAGTACGTTTTTTCTTTTTCTTTTTGAGCTATTTAGTATGGGTTCACAGAAAAAGATGAAAAACTTTAGTAATACTATATAATTTTTGTTGTATTTTTTGCTTTGTAAACTATTGAAATGTGCTAAAGATTTATTGCATATGCATGAAGATTGTTGACCTGTAGCCTAATATATATATCTAGTATTGAATATATTCATTAGAAATTTTAATTACTTAATCATATTTTCCTAAAATGAAGATTTGAAAATAAATTTTAAATATTTTCAAAAGTAGTTATAGGAAAATAATGGCTATGTAATTATAATTTGTAATGAGTGATTTACATTGCTCAAATGTATGTTATGCTATAGGCTTAGTACACTTTTTGCGTATGTAATAAATCTGTAGCATATTCTGATGTTTTATGAATACCCATTAACCATTCAATTGAGACCTCCTATGGATATCCAAGCTATATCCATTTATCCAAGAGATAACCTTACGACGTCAAGATGTATAAGGGATATCTATTGGATGTTTTCAGGATATCTATGAGATATCCTTGATATCCATGAGATATCTAATACACGTCGCGATATCGTGATGTCTCTGAGTAGTCCAAGAGCTGCAACCTTTTTGACGTTATGTGAATATTCAGCAGATATGTGGATGTCTCAGGAATATCTCATGGATTTCGTTATTTCTACTGACCTAATAGATATCCTATGGATGTAATTTGGAGATTCATGGTTGTCTGGGTTAATGTCAATTCAAAACCTTCTGTTAGTATAAGCTCAGTCTTAAATCAAATTCCTATGAATAATCTTAAAACAATTATACAGTTTCGGTAATACTACATTAAAACAATTTAATTCGTAATTGTGTTTCTAAAATTTTAAATCTCAACTTGAAATGAGCATATTGTTCCTAGGAACTATAATAAGTGAATATGCTTTTATAGTTGTTCCGTTTTTTTTTTTACAACTGGATTATCCTCAATCGCTGTAATTAGGTTGATACGGATATTGAAGTTATTGTTTTAAAGTTTCGAAAAATTAAAGCGTACAGGAATAATACAGTTGAATGTGATACATATGAACAAATTCCACTTTTCCAGAATGCGTTTTAATGACTTCCTCTTGTTAAAAGTTAATTCATTTTTTCATGTTTCGGATCGCTGTGAATGCATGTTTCGCGCCTATCAATTTCTCTGTCGTGCCCATTTGTTTTTTGTTTTCGCTCTGAACATGCGTTCGGAAAATGGTATTGAAAAGTAGTTCTCTTTGTATTTAAATTAAATGAGTCATCTAGCTTTAAAACCAGATACATTCATTTTTTCCCTTTGAATAATCTTCCAAGTAAAAATTATTTTTGTGTTAAAATATCAGCAAGTTAAAAGCCTATTCCAATGCTCTTAGCTAGAAAAACCTCGATTCTCTAACATCTCGAATTTCTTAAATATATTTTATATTAAGAGTTTTTTGCCCACCGTGAAAAATGTGCTGGTTTTGAAACTAGACGACTCAAATAATCTATATACATCGTAGAGCCTTTTTTGCTTATGTAATTTAATGCGCATGTATGATGAAACACATCTGCATTTAATCCGGTTCTCGAAGAGAATGAAGACAGTATTGACGAACGGGAACAGTCCTCCCTCAAAAGGCAACGGGCATCTGGTATCCTACCAATTCTTTAAGTATCCGGAACCTGATCAGGCCATTTCACGAAAGATACGGTAATCCAGCACGTCAAATTTGATTTTTGAACATTTAATTGGCATGTTTTGAAAATACATGTCAATTAAAAACTGATTAAGAATTTGGAAACTTTAGGGTGGTTCAAAATGTATGTAAATTTACAGGTTTCTAATATTATAGCCTGATATCTGGTACAAATCCGTCAGAAAAGAGATTCCGGATATCCGAAATCTTTTCGTAAAATATGTTATACTTGATTTTATAATAAACACCCTTACGGATTCTCAAACGTGAAATTTCGAGAATTTTTCCGTGATTTTTTGGTGATACATTGGATATCGGATATCTGGTGTCTCCTGTATGACGGATATATACAGGATATCCAGCTCTGAAGTTTGAAATCTGTAAATTCTATTCACATTTTAAAACATTCTACAGCTTCGAAATGCGTAGTATATTTGTAATTCAAACATATTTTCTGAAAATGTTAATTTTAAAATTCAAATTTTACATGTAGGATAACTGGGATACCGGATATCCGATGCTCTTTGGGGTGAACGGTCTCGTTCGGAGTATAAGATGGAACAGTTTTGGAACCTGCTCGTTACTTTCGTGACAGATTTTCAAACTCGTGACTTTTTTGGGACTTTCGTAATCTGTAGACACCCTACCACCATAGCGCCTATGCTATGAATTAATTTCTATGCTATGTACTATGTAATGATTCAACTGCAAGAATGAAACAACGAATAACGCATGTCTTACTATCTTTATTTCTTTTTATAAACAGAAGAAGTTATAAATACAAAAATTTTAATCCAATCATAAAAAGGCATTTATGTATAGCATAATCAGTTTGAGAAAGCACAAGGAATGTCCATGTTTAAGCTTCAGACACCTACAGAGCTTGCTTTTAAGAGAAAATTAGGAATAAGAGTATTACAAAGTAAGTATATTTCTTTTCAATTAATGATCTGATAAAAATTCTCTACATGCTACTTGTAAGGAATACAAATTTTCATCCATTCATATAAAAACATTAATAATGAAAAAATAAAGCTACACAAATTTAGCACCCAAGATTGTGAGAAAATTTTAACCACAATTTAGCAGAATCTGTATAAAAATTAGTTACACATTATAAAATGGTATAATAAATGTTGAAAACACCTATACTAACTAAAATTTTATTAAATATACTTTAGTTTGGTTGAATCATGTGTTTCTAATTTGTAAAAATATAATTGAAAAGAAACTCCTTGAAAAGAAGTTTTGCTTGACAGTAATAAATGTACAGTTTTTTAATTTTAAATTTATAGCCAATTTTCCTTAAAACACGTTTTTGAGCAACAAGGAACAACAAAGGGCTGTTTTAGAAACATAGTTAGAGCTATAAATGTAAAAGAAAGACTAGTGTACGAATAAAGAAAAGGTGAAAATTTGATTATGACAAAAATGTGTATTCATCTCTTTAAACGAAAATTTTCACTAGTACTTTTAGATGTCAAAAATAAAAGTAATGCACTGATTTTAAAAGTTGCAACTACTTTGAAAGTTGAACAATCTTATTTAAGGTTTCGTGAATACTACAGTTAATTTTCATAGCTTCTTTAAATAAGGTCAGTTGGGGTAATTGTAAACGCTTTTTCAATGTTTTAACTTTTGATCCTTCCTTACCTCTTGAATGAATTCAGAGTTAAAATTGTGAGCATTGTAGCCACTACTGTATTTCTTGTGAGTAAATGTGTGCAAACATTTTGACTTTATGACTATTTGTTAGCAAATGAGCTCGTGTTTACAATTACCCCAGAGATCTGGGGTAATTGTAAACAGTGATTTATTTTCGAATAAGGTTGATGCAAATGGAAAATTGTTTCATAGACAGTCTGCTTGAGGGCTTAAGACGTTTCGGAGCAATGGTTCTCAATCTGCGGCCTACAGGCCGCATGTGGTCCGCTGAGTTATGTTATGTGAAAGGCTGAGCTCATTTAACGAGAAATATTCTTCAAAAAATCAAGTAATGCGACAAATTTATGTAAAATTTGTCCCGCAGTGGATCAGTCGGTTAAGCTTGGATCCCACAGAGCACCGAAAATGAAGCACAACTGGCCGTGGTCAACGCTAGGGAGGGTGACCACCTCCCGCGACTGATTAATCTGAGACCGAGTGCGCTAAAGGGAGCTGTGCACGCTTCAAATGTCCCTCATGTTTTAAATAATTTCCGCTGAGGGACCAACCTAGGTGATGATCTCGCATCTGGGAGCTGGTTAAAATCATTGAGCCCCTCTGAGCAAGGGGGGCTTGGATTTCCAAGTGGCATTAGCAACAACAACAACAGTTATGCAAAATAGAAACAAAGGTGTAATTTACATCAAAATTTAATACTTGTTGTCCCCCCAAAATATTGGAAATAGGATAAATTTAAGTGTTTACAATTACCCCAGAGTGCGAAATATGTGGGGTAATTGTAAACACCTAACTTGCACATGAAAAATAACAGGGAGGATTAAATTCAGAACTAAATGTTTTTAGCAGCATTCCATATGACAAACAAAAATGGTTGAAACCGCTTACATCGCCGTTGTTGATGAGCTGGAGTGAAAAATGTAAGATCACTAAATTTTGTTAAAACTTTTTCATACTGTGCCATTTTCAAACAATAGTGACGCCTCTACAGTTGTTTCGAAACTTACGAAACTGTTTCAATGTCTTCCCTATGCTGCCAGATTATCACTCACAAGCAGTTAAGTTTTCAAAACCACCACAAGTGTAGTTACGAAGCTTGTTTACAATTACCCCAACTGACCCTACGTAAATAGAAATGGCGAAACACATGTAACAAAATGTTTCTTGATGTGTGTGTTAAGTATAAAAATTTTATCAATACAAACACAATTTATTTACTACGAGACTCTAAAAAATGAACATCTTGAGAATAGTATAAATTCAGTGACCATCTAACTGCAGGCAATGAACCATATGCAACAGCTCAACAACGTACAAACATACAAATAGCATTGGAGTGTACATAAATGGGGAAGATAGTATTCACAACTTTGAGAAATACCCCCCCCCCCCCCCCTTCATTTGTTAAAACTAATTTTGTTTTTTAAGTTAATGTTAATCCAGAATTTGTTTGGAAAAAAAGTCATTTATTAACTTAATTTTAAAGGCCATGCATTGCATATTAAAAGCATTTTTTAGAGTCTTGCAGCAGCAGCATTGAGATTTCATGAAAAGCATGAGACACAGAGCTTTAGTCAGTTTAACTCGCTAAATTATGAATTACGTAGTTTATAAATAAACAAGTTTTGAGCAATACCAGATATCAGATACACTTATAGACCGTGGGCCCAATGCATTTATCGTTCAAGTTCGTTCCGATGCTCTGGAGGCAATTTTTTCTTTGAAGAAAACTATTTAAAATGTTCTAGTATTTTTAATTTTATTAAGTTCTCCAAAAATTACTTGGTCATAATTTAATAACAAGAGATTTCCTTGTGCACTCTTTTTTCGATGTATTCGTACTCTCCTCCAATGAAATCAGCGAATTAATTACTCTTTGCTCCGCGAAGCTAACCAATCACGCGGCAGTTAGATTCAGTCGCTTACAGCAGGGCCATTCCATGAAAACAGGTACATGGGTGGTAAATTTTAAAATCATACTTATGTGGATAATTTTAGTATGTATTAAAAGATAAAATATCAAATTTTATGTTTTGAGTAAGAAATCAAAGTTTATCATTTCTGGATTGGCAACACAGTACTCTAAAAATGGTTGATTTGTGCAAGCAAGTTCATTGAGTTCTCGAACGAAGTTTGCATGATTGTTTTGGATAAAAGAAATCAACTGAAACTCCTGATGTCAACTTTATAGGTAAGTCTAAAAGTTAATTATTTTATTTTATTAAGCTTTAAGATCTAGGAGATATCTCAATAGCTATACTAGCACCCACCAAGAGCTTATTTTTCGTGTCCCGCACGTGACGAAAAAGATGAATATTTTCATTTAGGTTAAAAATGAAGCGCATTTATTTTGTGTAAATGGCATTTCTAAAGCAGATTAATATAGTACACATATCCTATGCTAGTTTTAGATTTTAAAGTTACTTTTACTTGTAAAAAAATCCAAAAACAAAACTGTCCCCACGTGACGCATTACATGTAGGAAACACAACTCCAATTTCTAAATTTTGATAATTAATTTTATTTCAACATAACTTGAATTCTTTAATGGTTTTTTGTTTTAAAATTTTGTTACTCTAAAGAAATAAATTATACATTTTCTCATATTTATGATAGTTTTTGCTAAATTATGTATTTAATAGAGCATACATTTCTAAAATTTTACATTTTCATTACAGAATGCCCTATCATTTCAAGGACCATTTATGTTTCAGAACAGATTACTCAAGTCATATAGAAAGACAAATAAGAATAAGCTAGTTTAAAATATTCATAATAAATCATAAAGCAACTACATTTTTTATCGATGAGTTGTTTGGAAGAGCATTATTTTTGATTTTTTTTTCAATATTTGATACAACATCGTACCAACATAGCTTAAACATTATGAGATTTATTTTAGAAAGTCTATTTAGAATTAGAGCTGAATTATATTTCCCTTTTATGACTTTTTGCACAACAACTTCAAATAATATTTTAACTTTTTAACATTAATAAAATTTGATTTTTATTGTACAGAAATTGATAATGGAAGGATCTAAATCAAGTGCTGAAAGAGTGAAAAAGATGAGAGAGAAAAAGGTCCACATTTCCAGAAGGAAGAAAATAAAAGGACAAATGGACTGAATAAATGAGGAAAGACTATATGACTAAAGCCGAAAAAGAGAAACAAAAGCTCTAATACTACAAGTGGCCAGAGCACCCTTATAGAATTCCCTATCTCTTTAAAGATGTTTTAAGAAAGATATCAGCTCCCGCTTTATCTAACAGAAAATTTTTTAAATTTTGAAAAAATAAAACTTTTTTTTTTATTTAGTGTAATTCTAATTAAAGTTTTATATATTTCTCGGAATGATCAATTTGCGCATATATTCTATTAAAATTAATGCTTTGTGTTTCAAAGTGTATAACCAATACATTGTTTGATGTTTTCATTTAATTTCACACATTCTGAAAACATGTATTACATAAGCATTTGCAATATGTCCTGCACGTGACAACTGTGTCCCGCACGTTACACGATACATTATAATTTTTTTCAACTATTAAAATTATTATTTCTCAAAACTTTAGATATGTTTTATTTACATTGGAGCCTTGGCTTTCAATTCCTATATTTTGTTTTGTCACTGCATGATTAATAGACTTGATTCATTCAATGAATTCTAGTTGATTCATAATGAAAATTAAGAGAGGTTGACTTAAAGTGTCCCGCACGTGCCACATGCAGATTAATTTTATTTTAAAATATAAAAAAGATTTCTGAAAGATAAGTACGTGACAAAAGCATCTTTGCATCATAAGTAAAGATTAAAAAATGCAATTGCTTCCACTTGTTTAAAATCTTCTACTCTTTGACAAAATTTTGGTAAAACTTTTGAATTCATTTGTCCCGCACGTGACGGTGGAATGGCCCAGCATTGTTTGTAAACAAGTTTTCGACCGCTGCTATCATTCTATTTTAACCATTTGATATATGTTTTGATTTAAAAAACACGGTTCTTTTCAGAGCCAACCATATATTATTCCATTTACTTTTTTTATCCTTTTTACGGTAGATATTTAATTTTTCAATTTCTTTCAATAATTTGTCCTCTACCGCATGCTCATTCGATCGGGACACGGCTAATGTTGTTACTGGTGATGGAGTGACTTCCGATGTACGATCCAAAATTTCTGCTGCTTTATCAAGGGTTAAATCCGAAACGGCCGCTAAAATTGTCAAAACAGAATTCGGTAACAGCTGCAAAAACAATTCCAGCATTAATTTATCCGGAACTTTTAATGATTCCGCGCGCCGGAATCATTAAAAGCTACGCAATAAATCGGATGGTTTTCGATTCCCCAGTTCTTCCCCTGACAATAGCTACCGTATTTCTTGCTGGGATGACTCACCCAAACGACCGAGCAATTAATTCATTTTTTAAGTTACCATAAAGATCGGTAGCATCCAGTTGCATTAAGATATCGGGAGGAAGATGAGACACGATATGATGATGTTTCGTTAAAGGTTCTGTTATTGCTTTTGGAGAAGCTAAAGCGAACGTGCTTTCACATCACAAACCATACAGCCGGATCTGATCTGTTATATATGGGGACGAACTGCATCGACATCAGACATGATTCATATTTATAAATATACAAATAGTGCAACCAAAATAAAATAACACGCGTATAAGTTCTTTTTCTCTTTCTTTGTACAAGAAATATATTAAAGAAAGATCATGAAAAGGATTCAGAGCCACTTTACTTGTACTCCGAAAGCCCTCATCCACTTCTATAGGTATCCTCTAGTATCCACAATTTAAAACAATTCAATTTGAAATAACGCATCGATCTTTAATTATTTTCAGTTTGATTCACGATCGTTTCGCCAATGTTTGTATTGCAGAATGCCGCGGTCACCATTATAGAGGAAGGTTTTTGCGGTACACAAAAGGAATACACTCCGATACACAACACGTCTTTATTTTTCGACATTCCGTGGTTCTCTCCCTGGGGCGTTGACCCCCACTCCTTTCCTCACTTTTCCGAAACTAAACCAAAACCTTTCGCTGTGCGCCGTTCTTGTGCGCATCTGCCCCCTCAGCTGTCAGCAAAAGAGAAAGTAACAATTTTTTTTAAACATATATATACACACGCATTTGTCATTGAAATGTATAGGGGTTTTCCCATCTTATTTAAGACACTATTTACAGTTTTATGTTTGACACATGTGGTTTCAAAGGAAAGTTTATTATTATTCCTGTCCTTGAACTTGATTCTAATACCACTAATTTACTCATCGAGGAAGAGATCATTTCTTCCAACATAAAATAGAATAGTCAAGGAGCGTTTGACATATTTCAGTTGCTTTGTTATACTAGTTTATAAAGCTAAAAAAGACGTTACCAGGAATTAGCTTGTATGACTACTGCTTATATTAACTCTTAAAACCCAAAAATTTTATATGGCTTTTTCAAAAATTGTTAACTAATTCCATCAAAAGAATTTATTTATTATAATTTTATTTAAAAGTCAGCAGTTCTATAAGTTTTCAGAGAGTGTTCCTTTTCTTCAACAAAAAGTGATTTGAATTTTCTTTTAATATGCTCAAATTTTTAATGCAGATCATCCTGATAAATAAAGGCCAAAGCTTCAGTTGTTGATACGTCGTGGCCATTTTTTAATATTTTGAGGAATATATTATAATTATTTAATAATATATTAGAATATATTAATTATTATTTTTTAATACAATTTGCGGAAAATAAAATTGTTTCTTAAACCTAAATTGAGTGCATTTGTATTCGGCCAGTTTATAAAGTGACTGCTTCTTTTTTAAAAGGTAAGTGATGTTTACATACTTATTTGAAGCAATTGGGAAATCAGAAAACTTATGTATATTTTTTAAAGAAAATGAATCGTTAAATTTCAAAAATGAAACTGCAAAGTTCATTTTCTGAAGAGATAAAAAGTGAAAAATTGAAAAGCCGACTTGTGTCCTGACTCCCTATTTAATGCGTCTGGAACGATATAGAGTATCCATAGAAATACAGTATCCCTTTTTTAAAAGGAAGAATATTTTCAGTGACGTAGCAGTTGTTAAAAAATTGATTAAATTTTTTTATGGAGTGGATTTTATTATTTTTCCCTTACAGAATTCAAAGTTAAAATGCTTTTAAGAAATAAATCATTAAAGTTACATGAAAAACTCAAAAATTACTGTCAATGAACTACAATACCCCCTTACATTAAAACTGCAATTGAAAATATTTCAAAAGCGTTAGCATAAAAAACAGCGTAAAAGCAAAAAGAATTGTAACATTCAAAAGAATCACAGACCCGTGAACGCTACTAAAAAATAAACAGAGGGCCGCTCCTCTTCTGATTGGTCAATTTCTTTCTTAGTGACCTCACATTGCGATCTCTTTCGGATATTCATGCGCTAACGTGAAAACGAATAAGTTCCTTATAATTTTGATTACTGTGAATTAATGGCCAATCATATTTTGGAAAACTTTATGAATTTACATTTAACAGTCAAGATTATGCTTTATTTTGGCAGAATAAAATTGCCCCTCAAGAGTCGGAACGAAAATTAATTTTAAGCTCTTTTTGAGACTTCGGCCCACGGACTATTATAAGATAGACAATATATTTATGAAATGTATTCAAAATTTTATGTCAGGGTTAGTAACTAGCAGTTATCGAGAAAAAGTACAAAACTTCTTGTCTGTTATTAAATTTTTACAAAAAGATTCCTGCAACTACCCAAAATTGTGACTAAAAATTGACTATAAATTCCAAAGCTGTGATATGTTTTAGAAAAATTTTATTTAAACAAAATCCCGCAAGCACCATTCATGATGAAAATGACAGTTGGCAAACGCATCAGTATGGTCAACAATTAATACCATTACATTATATAAAGAAGTAAAAAGAGAAAAGTGGCATTGTCACAGTTTGTTTAAAAAAAATTGTGACAGTTAAATTTCATCATTTCTTACATCCAAAAATTCGACAGTAAATGAAGCCCAACAGCTACGAATGAATTTCTAGGTGAGCAAAAAGATTTTAAGCAGCAGTACCCTTCTCTTGGTCAATCACTGAAATACATAAAATATATTTTAATGGTAGAATTTTCCAAAATATGCAGTCAAACAAAATATATATTCATCATTATGCATTCGAACTCGTGAGTTGGAATATCTTGATTAAAATGTCATATACAGTAAGACTAGAGCATGTGTAAGTAAAATACATATCGTGTCACTAAAAATAACTCTTTGCAAAACAATCATGCATCATAGAGCCATAGCTCAGCTCTAAATGTATGAACAAATTGAGTACGTAATGTATTGGGGGGGG
Organism: Octonoba sinensis; assembly: GCA_038502835.1. Taxonomy (NCBI): domain Eukaryota; kingdom Metazoa; phylum Arthropoda; class Arachnida; order Araneae; family Uloboridae; genus Octonoba; species Octonoba sinensis. The sequence goes on along the minus strand of CM076598.1, from coordinate 49,189,679 downwards.
GGGGATCATGCAAGTTATGTAAATGTCTATGTTCTAACTAAATTAACAGAGACATAATGTTCTAATCAAAAGTAAAATGATTAGGTGAAGTTTGATAATTGTCATTTAATCAAATTTTAAAAGTGGAAACTATTTATATTCTTTAGTAAAATACATTCTATCAATTTATGTTTTGCATTTCGTAAATTTATCAGCTCCAAAATATGCAAAGGATAAAAGGTGTGCAATTCTAATCATAGATTGAGAGCATTTTAAACATAAGCAAATATTTTTATTTTGAAATAAACCTTTTAAGCAGCAAATAAAGACAATTCTTCAAGAAGCTAAAATAATTTTATCCTGCAAAACAATTTATTAAGTTACTTAAAATTATTAAGTTACAAAATTATTAAGTTACATAATTATGAAGTTATTTACATTTATTATGTTACACATCATTTTTATCATTTAAAGAGTTCTTTTCAATGTTCGACTTAAAATGTATTGAAGATACATTGCTTTTTTTTCAAAGACTAAAATTATTTCAGATTGAGCTCTTTTGATAGTAATTTTTTAACATGGTTTAAATTCAAAAATTAACAAATCATAGTATATTTTTCTTCTCTTTCTTTGAAAAAAAATCTTAAATATAGTAAGTGGAACAAAAACCATTAAATAATAGAATTTAATAACTTATTATTAATATATATATATATATATATATACGCGAAACATTCCAAATGTATTTAAGGAATTATTTTAAGCATTTATTTTGAACAAAATCAATTTTTCCACTTATTTAAACAGAAGTTCCAATAGCGTCTAGAGAGTTTGGAACTACAACCATTTGCTCAATTTACCAGTATTAAACAAACTCAAATTTAATTTGAAAAAAAAAAAAAAAAACATTAAAGATGAAATGTAAACTTAAAAAATTATAAGAACATATTTCTAAACCTTGGTCAGAAAACTTCAGCAAGTGATATCCAGGCATCACTTAAGCAGATTTAAGCACAGATGCTAAAGTATTACAGAATTGCCCTAAGGGACCATTTATAAATGATGTCACTTTTTTCAATATCTTTGACCACTCCCACCCTTTCACAAAATGTCACACTTCAACATACTATATTATGTCACACTATATTACATAAGCATATAATACTTATAATTCAGAAACAAAGCACCTGTTACAGATCTCATTTCCGGTTTTATTTTTGCACTTTTAATGACATTTGTGAGCATAACAACAGTAATGATTACGCATGTACTTCATTTGTATAAAATGAGAGGAAGGTTTTACAGCAGAAAACATAATTAGTATGCAATAGTAAAAAAAATTGAGTTCTGAAAAATTAACTTTGCTATTTTGTATTAAATGTATAAATGATTTCCTTCTGAATTTGAATTTTTAATTAGAAGATAATTTAAATCTTATGAGCATCAATGCTTTCGATGCAGAATAAAATCAACGAGAAAAAAAATAAATAACATAAAATTATTTAATCTGTTGATTTTAAATGTTTTTATTTTGACTAAAATGTGTGATGTCACAAATCTTGCTACCCTCTCCCCTCGTTAGAATTTATCGAACCTCTCTTCCCCCTTGAAGCGTGACATCATTTGTGAAAGGCCCCAAGAATGATTTAGTGAGGTTTTAGCTGTTAAAAAATTGCTACATGAACATAACAAGCCATGCATTCTGTTAGTAGGTTAAAAATTAAAACTCATTCTGATATGCTAGAACTGAGTAGCATTATATGAGAAAATAAACTCATGCATTCGATTCTTTCCTCTCATACTTACTTCTAATTTGTAAATACGCAGATAGAAATCAGTACGGAAAATCTTAGAGAATTCAGACAACTCGCATATGTTCAGAAGTTAATTTAGCGACCTAACTCAAAACCAGAGATTATTTTATAGAAGAATAGAAAAATTAGTTATTCTGAAAACCGTTTTCCATTATATTCTAACCTTCTTTCGTGGGTAAAGGATTCTTCTCTTGGGTTTCTGTTGGTTTCAACTTGGCTGGGTCGAAAGATTCAATTCCTTGAAGAATGGCGCCATAAGCTTGGTTTCCCTTTTCTTGCTCAATGACTACAATGTTAGAAAAAAATCTTTTAAGTCGAAATTAACATTGACAGTGGGATTGAAATAAGTTGACGATTTGTCAGAATATTGAACTTTGAAATTCATGAAACTACTACAATAACAGCATTTTCTGAAATAAAAAACCTGAATAAACCTTCCGTTCCTATAGTTTTCATATAAGGTAAACTTCACACTTTTCATATTGATGTTCACTTGTTTTACCACGCATTACCAAAACGTAGTGCAAACATTTAACCACCGAGTGAAAGGAAAAAAAACTATTGAAATATACAAAAAAAAAAAAAAAAAAAAAATGAAATTAAAATTTCTTAAAATATCGTGTGATAAATGGCATTTGCTTTGCTTTCCACTTTTTTTTTTGATGGAAAAATTAAATTTACATTAAGAACAGTAGTTATTTAAAGCATTATACGCTGTTTGCCATTTTTCTTTATTCAAATACATTTATCAGTAAAAATTGTTTTATACATAAAACCTTCGAGACAAAAAAGTGCAGTTCCTGAATATAGTCATGAGAAAGAAAACACGTGTAAAAAAAGTCAATAATTCTACCATAAATTTCACTCGTGAAAACAGATTATGTAATTAAATTATTATGTTCAATACTTTGATAAAATATTTAAGTATACATAAAACTCCAAATCAGATTCATTTCCACTTACAAATTTGCCTTAATCATCGTATAAGAATCCGACTTCCATAATTTTGTGTAATACATCTGTATTTTGCATCTTAAAGACATGCGAGCGCCAATTGGGTACATCTTTCAATGACAGACATTGCTTGGGATGGCATAAGTACATTACAATCATCCGTTCAGATTACGAAGTTCCATCCGAGATGTTATTTCTTAAATTCTTGAGCTATTCTTCTGCCATTCTCCTTGTGCAGCTTCCATTAGTAGGGAGGTTCACTGCGCCAAAGAATCATGAATTTCTGACAGTTTTCATTGAATCAAGAAAATTTATTCATATCATTTATCAGTTTTATCTTGTAAATTTCCAGTTAAAGCTTAAAGAGTATGTTAATGACCGCCTTACCTTCAGTTTTTACAACATCTTGAAAGATACAAAAAAAGCTTGAAAGGAACATTTCCTTTATCGGCATTCAATTGTCTGAAATTCTTAACTTCTTTTATGTAACCTTATTTCTTTATTTCATTCAATTAAGAAAAATTGTTTTAACATAACGGACAAGACAGAATCGAAACAAAGAAAAAAAGGAATTGCAAGGTTTTTTTAATAGTGAAAACATTTTCTAGCCCATCATTTCTTGTATAGTACTTACTGATGCAGCACGAGCAGCGAGAATAGGGCCTTTGGTAAACGAGAAATTTGTGTTAATGACCAACATTGGAAAAAATGTAATTTTCTGCGCACAGCAGATTGTGTCTTCGAGATGTCTTTCAACAAAAGAGAGGAAATTTTTGTCAAGCAGGATCCGATACAGAGAAGATAATATTAAAAACAGAAATTTTTCTATATACGTGTGCAAATCAAATATTGTAAAGAGCAAATTTCCAATGAAATTTGCTCTTTCAAATTTATCGCTGTATTCAGATAGAACAAAAAGAAATTTCATCTTTGTTCATACTAAAATTTTCTCATATTGCATGCAAGCAAAATTCTCATTCTAATTGCAAAATAGTTTTATTTATTAAGGACTAAAATCCCATTGCATTAGATGTTAGATCTTTTCCATGACAAGAAACTGCATATCATACTAAGCAGCTCAACATCACTCATGCTTTGACAGTCACATATAAAAGCCAACCTTCTTTTGATGGAAGAATATTTTTTACTACAGTCTTAGTTTTTCTCAGTTTACTTCGGTCAAATCCGGTCACACCTTGTAGAACTTGTTGTTTCTTTTCATAAACTTTCTCTTGAGTTAGCACTAGCAGATACAAAACTTAATAATTCAATTATTATTGACAGTTAAAGTTATACACAACACATACTTCTAAAAACTACTCAATTTTTCTTTAAAAATGTAAGTCATATAAAGTGTAGATTTATAATAATAGTAACGGGTCTGATGCTACAATTGTTATTTATCTATTAAAATATTGATAGAACTTTTGCAATACAGCGAAAAATATTTGTACTAACACGTCCTATAGAAAAGGTGGCGAATGACGTTATTTGTTACCTTTTATAAACAGACAATTTACAGCTATAAGTTTCATCCGCATTTTACTCAATTTATGGGTAAGTATACCAAATTTTGAATGGATTTTTTAAGTATTTTTTATTAGAGAGTTTATGGGAAGAGAAAAAATGCAGAAGCTAACCGATGTGATGGGGCACACTTTATTAGTGAGAAATTTACCATCCACTCTCTGCTTTAGTATTGTAAGAGAAATAACTCATTTTTCTAGGTAATTTAGACTTGATGCACACGGACGATCCGGTTGCGCTCAGACATGACAGTTCCGGCTCAGTAGTACATTAAAAGTTAAATGGGCTGACTCACACGAGCGGTCACGATCAGCTGCCGCAGTTACGATCGATAGCCTAGTGGTTAGAGCGTCGGTTTTAAGCCTGGAAGGTCGCGCGTTCGATACTCGCTGAAAATCCCCTTGTTCACTTGCGGATACGTGCTTGTAAAATCAGTGGACCCCACTACCTCGCCCCTTGCGCAAGCAATCCTAAAGCCTCGGCTAACAGACAGGGGTCTGGTGGAGAAAAGTAGTACATTGAGTTAAATGGGGCCTCCTCTCAAGAGCGGACGACGCCTGGCCGCAAACAGATCGTATGTGTACATCGAGTCTTAAAAGTTGAAAAATATAAAGAAGTCATTTTTGAATAAATTTGATTTTGTACTGTGTTGCGCCAATATGAGGTTACTTTTATTTTATTTTATTTGTTTATTTTTTGGCAAAAATAACAATCTAGAAAATAGTTCCGTTTCCGTTCAATACATAACGCTACATGAAGAATTTCTAGAATTTATTGTACTAACATGTGTAGCAAATTTCAGTTTTTAAAATGTAATCTCAGTGCCTAACACAATTAAAATAAAATGGAAATTTATCGAAATGAAATAAAGCAAAATGCTAAAAAATTGAAATAAAAGAAGTTATAAATTATGTTACTTTGTTTATCCATTAAAAGCTAAATTTACTTAAATTCCTTAGGCGACTCGAGGCCAGTGATGTCTTGTGTCTTAGCAATTCCTACATTAATTAACCATTTTTAGCTTTACATTACTTTAAAAAGTACACTATCTAGAAAGAAAATTTGAGAAACGTTCACAGAAATTAAATAATGGACAAATTCATACAAAATATGAAATTGGTACAGTAGAGGACCATTTTTGCAAAACCTTTCAAATATTACAAAGTGCAGAAGATATCAAGATGCTTAGTTTTATCAACTTATTTGCACGCACAAAAGAAAATGTTTTAAATTTCCAATGTCTGAAAAATGGTCCTATACTGCAAATTAGTTTTTCTATAAGCAATGCTTAAACGTGCAGACACTTTGCAAAAATATCTTTTAGCATATCTTTTTAAAAAGTTAAATGTTAAGGCATTAATTTATTGACATATCAAAAGTTTTGCCATCAATTTTCGATGTAAAAATTACATTCGTGTTTGGTCAGTATATCTTTTAAAATATGTTTAAAGGAATCATTGGGAATTGCGAAATATTTTCCGTAAAATTTATTAAAATTATTTTCTAAAAAAAAAAAAAAAAAAAAAAAAAATAAGCTAAGAAGCTTGGACCTAGAGTAGAAACTGAAAATTTATTCAATGTTACTTAAACTATCTCAAAACAACTACACGTTGTTTACAGAAATTGTAAACAATATGTTTTCACTCCTTCGGTGAATGACTTTAAAATACAACATTCTCTTCTCTCTCTATTTATACTATTTAAAAATAAACCTTGAATTTGATATTTAGATTCCCGTTTCGAAGTCATTAATTGATTATATTTTTGCCAATAGTAATAAGCAATTACATACTTCCTCTCTGTCCAAGACTCCTATTATCGAAGATGATGCATCAAATATTTATTTGACCTTTTAACTGGCTAACGCCAATCGTAGATGTTAAAAAAAAAAATTCGTCAACTGTGAAGACAAACCGTTAATATATTTCTTTCAAATGTGGATAGACTAATATTCTTATTTTTTAACCGTCAAACATACACACGTACATTTGCCAAGATAAAATATTCTTGGTTGGTAAATTTTACCAAGGATGATAAGTTCAGGAATTTTTTGAATTTATTAAAGCAACAGAGAAATATGAACAAAACTTAACGACGTGATAATGTCACAAACTTTGCAGCAATATAATAATATTGTGGAACATAATTTCATAAGCAAAAAGATAACGGACTATATAAGTTTGGTCTAGAGGAAATCTAAATTATATGTCTTTAATATGCGCTACGGAAGGAAAATGTCAATTAAAAATGACTGCAGAAGGTGAAAGTAATTAAACATTTTTTTCAAGAATAAAATAATTAGTTTATCAGTAAAAAGTTGTTAAAGATTATTGCATAAAAATATTTTACCGATAGTGATCTATAAATTTCTACATTTTTATTGTTATAAACCGATGATAAAAATAAGCGCTAGAATTGTTAGAGAAGTTAGTTTAAAGTTGTTAAAACCACTCTAGATATAGATTAGCATATATTATAAGCCGATACATTCTACAAATGTTATTAACGCTAAAGCACTAAGCAAACTTTTTTCTATAGTTTCAGGCATATATCTTGAATGAAACCTTCTTTTGTAGGCAAAACTATCTTCTCCTTGGTGTTAGTTCGTTTCAATTTGGCTTTGTTGAATGTCGATACACCAGTAAGTAGCTGCTGATGTTGTTTCTCTTGCTCTACATCTGAGTCATTACCAAAAATTCAATTATTTATTCCCAAGTTCAAATAAAATGAAAAGCACATTTTGTTTGCAGCTAGTTCAGTAAAATACACAAAGAAATACTTATAAAAATTAACGTAAGGTACATCAATAATTTATTCATAACATGGAATGAAGATTTCATTATCCAATGGGAACAGAAGGAAGTTAGGTAGATCGAAATTTAACCAAGAGCGTAAAAGTTGAGTACCATTAATAGTAAATACATAGTTCAAGATACATTTTAGATTCCCAATTAATAGCATCTTGATTCATAATCACAGTGTAGTTATGATGGTCCTTAAAAGGTGCATACTGTCCCTTTTGAAGACCTCACATTGTTTTTCAATGCTTCAAACATGATGTTGGATGGTTTTCAGAGTTACGGGTAAAAACCACTATGTTTGATAGTCTATGTAAAATTTATGATACGATTTTGATGACCTGAAGCTTATCAGCATCTTTCTCCCACTCGCTCAGGTAAATTCCATAAGCATTTTGCCATGTTTGTCACAACGTTTCAGTCCACCCATTAGGTATTAAAATAACTTAATAAAATTGTGTGCTTACATGCCTACTTTTAAAAAATGTGATAGGATTTTATCCTAAGGGTGCTTTCACAACACAGGCGACAAACACAACATTCCTCTCTTTTCTAATCTACGTAAGCGCACAGCATTTTTTTCCCCTTAAAAAATATGCTTTGCGATTGCGCAGATGTGAAAACAAAAATGTTGTCTTTTCCTATCTGCGTTTACGCAAATGAGAAAAGACATGTTTTTTGTCTTTGTCATCATTGATGTGAAAGCATCTTAAGAGACAAATATTTTGAATTATGTAAAAACATGTGACAGATATGACAAATTTGATAATCTGTGATGACATGTTTCTACATAATAATTCCAAATTTCATTTCTTAAACTAAAATTCTTTCGCTGTTTTTAAAGTACCCATGAAGATACGAAAGCACACAGAAATTTAAGTTCTTTTTAACATTTAGTGCTTGAAATGAAACAAAACACTTGTGGTTTTTCATGTCTGTTACACATAGAACTAGCCTTTGATGAAATGACGAGAACGAACTAAGTAGCTAGTTAATAAATGAGGTAGCTTAAAGGAGAATGAATACAAGAAAGCATTACACAATATCAACGGGAGGGGTTCAAAATTTACCGTCTACTTTACGTATTTCCCCCTTAAAAATTTCCCTATATAAAGCATTTTATAGTCCCCGATGAAACGTTTTTTCTTTAAAATAAGTATGAAAGTAAATAAAAGTTTCGTTATACTTTCAGTATTACTTATAACACTTTTGTAGGTAAATTTTTATTTATAAAAATAGGATTATATATTTATAAATTGAAGATTTAAGAAAATACTTTTCCTTAAAGTACCTATTCTTTAAAAAATAGGCTTAATACAACAAGATTTTTAAATTTTATTTTATAAATGAGATTATTTCAATGAAATTTATTGCATCAATGCGTATTACATGACAAAACTGAATATCCGATGCATTACGATGATGCCTGTCAACTTTTTTCTCCTCCAAATTATCGTGCCGATAAAATTGTCCTTGTAAGAACTTTAAGGAATAAAAGACTTAGTGAATTTAAAAGAAGGAAAAAAAATTGTACGTGTAATCGACATGAAAAAAAAAGCATTCATAATAGAAATTTTGTATTGATGTAATAGCACTTGAAATCAAAGCCAAAATAGACATCGTATTAATTTTTTTGTAATGAAATTGTTCTTGAAACAAAATTGATTAATGTGATATGGTGTTTTTTATTTCAACTTTTAAAAATGTAGTATAGTTGATTAAAAATAGTAATGTGTGAAAGAGGGGCATATAAAGGTAGGTCACTGGGTCACAGGGGGAAGGGTTTACAAGGGCATCACGGTCTTTAAAATGGTTATAAAGGAGGGGGGGGGGGACTATGAGTTCGACAATCAACACAAGCATACAACACTATAATCCAAATAGCCACTTCACAATAAAAAATATATTTAAACAGCAACATGTAATATTCATAATTTTTCACATAGCATAAGAATCATTATATAAACAGAAACAAAAAAACAAAAAAAAAGAGAGCAAAAATTAAAAGGAAAAAAGTTTCTATATAGTTTTCTCTTATGAACTGAATAACTCAAATATTAACTTAAATAAAAACCCCAACACATTTCAGACATTCATTTCAATTATCACTAGTTCTAAAACTTTTATGAGTCACACATGCTTTTATGATTATAAAATAACCGAGACAATGCACTCCAAGAAGAAAGTCCAAAACCTTGCGCTACTAAAATTAACAGTAAAATATGTATATACTCCAGCTGTATGTTTGGTCGAGTGTAGTTGCACCGCAAACACTAACTTATTTAAATACAAGCCTATTTATGTCGTCTGAAGAAAAACTTACAATATTTAGGATACATATTTTTGATCAATACTCTCTAAGTTGATTTCGGAGGTTTATGCGTTGATATAAGCTAGTAGGGATCTTGTTTAGATTTTTGAATGTAAACTTCCAGGTTTTTTTTCTTAAAGAGCAATCTACACAAGTGTGGATTGCTCTTCTTGCTGAATAAAATTTACGATCGGGCTGGTAAATTAGGAGCTTCCGAATTATCCTCGACCCTACACATACAGTGATGGTTTTTTTTTGGTATTTAGAGCAAAAACGTACTAAAAATGTTAACATAACATCAGAATCAACAGAAACAGTCATCTAAAAATGTTTTTAGATGCCAGAAAATCGAAAAACATACATTAAACTTTATGCGATATGTTCTAGAACAGGGGTCTTCAACCCGTGGCCCACGGGAAACCAGTGGCCTGCCGAAGATATTTCAGTGGCCCGTCAAGCCTTTGCAATACGTTTAAAACAAAAATGTTACAAAAAAAAAGTAAATAAAATAATACGTAATAGAAAGGAAAAGAAAACGGTTGATTGCTGAAACACAGTTTAAAAAGAGAAAAAGAAAAGACACTTTACACGTGTGCTAGGGGGAAAACAGTATAGAGAGAAAAACTTACATATGTTTTTTGTTTAAAAATCGACTTGTCATTTAGGAGGGGAGCTTTGAGAATATGCATTTTGTTGGTACTTCGGGGCTGGGGTACCACCATATATCCCCTCCTCCCCAATAGAAACCTTTGAGGACATTGTAGGAAATTCATCAGCCAATGTTGCCAAGTTTTAAAAATGAAAACCGCACAGATCGCAACAAAAACCAGTCCCAAAACCACCCAATCAATTTTGTGACCCTTACCCCTCATCCCTTCCCGTCCTAAAAATTATGTTTTTAATTTGGATACTGAAAATTTGTTTCTTAAAAAAAATTAAAAAACCACACCCGTATAAATATGTATATAAAACAATGCCCGTATATCCCATTAAGACTGAAGAGAGAATTCCTCCAGTAAAGTGAGATTTTTTTGTTTTAAAATATTGCGCGGGGGTGGAGCTTGTGATAGTGAAATCTAATTCATACCATGCTCAAATAATACAATAGTTTTTCTTTTGCAAATTTTCAAAGCATCTTTTTGGGAAGAGCGGGGGGGGGGGGGCTTTTAAGTGTCGTTTGAGAAGGCAGACGCATGGCTCTTCGATATGGGCGTTAGTAAGAAGGGGAGAGGGGGGCCCTGGCCCCAGCATTAAAAAAAATGCTTATTTTGTTCTGAATTTCTATGAGTATTTTTATGAGTAAAAGCGTTTAAATTTTAAAAAGTTTTTGTCTGCCTTTTTTCCCCTAATATTTTTGCTATCCCAACTGAGTCCCCAAAGGCCTCAAAATGCATCAGTTTGCATATAATTTTCAAAATTTTCCCGGGGGAGAGGATTCACCCGGACCCCCTTTAACTGTCAAAGTTTCATACCTCCAGTTTAGGAGGGTCTCTTCATATGGCTCTACCCGTCTATTCCCTAATGTAGAGCTGAAAGGGCCATGCCGTTGAAACATTAACGACCGTTTTATGGATTTATTAATGGCCCCACAAGTTAAAAAAAAAAAAAAAAAAACTCAAAAATGCCCCAGATCATAAAAGTTTAAGAAATATGAACAATAATTGGATGGAGGGAGAAAGGGAAAACTCCCAAGATCCGGTACTGGGGGAGAGACGCCTAATAGTTTTTTTTTTTTTTTTCAATTCGTGTTGTATAATTTTTCGGAAAATTTTGTGTGAAGTTCAGAATTATTTTAAACTGAGAATCGCATGTGGTTTGGACCGCCGATCTTCTCGAGCTAATGGATGTGGCCCTCGGACGTAAAAGGTTGAAGACCCCTATTCTAGAAGTATGTCAACACGTTAGAATGTTCACACATTTTGGACTGTTGGAGCACATTTTACAGATGCAAAGTTTAAAAAATACGTAGATATAATTCAAAGCAAATAATTGAATTAAGGAAAAGCAGCTACGAAGAAGATGCTAAATAAATGAAGACAGTGTTTCTCAACTATAAAGGAAGTCTAAATTGCTTTTGATGAATAATTTAAAAAAATATTCTATACAAATTTAAGGTACTGTGCAAAGCGTCTTTCTTTTCTATTCTATTCTAATCTTTCTTTCTCGTTTCCGAACAAATTTAATACAAATTGCACCTGGAGGAAAATATTCGAATTTTACTCCTATTTAATATTTCCAATTTGATACTCTTAATAAGCATTATTAATTTCAAGAATTGTAATTAACCTCCAGATTGAAGATTTGAGGCAGATGTTTATTCAAGACTGGATTTAGCTCAAATTGTTAAATTGCTTTTGAGGATAGGATAAGTTTAGGTAAAACAATATATTTTACTAATTAATAATAAAATGATTTTCATGTAAGTACTTTATTTGTAACTTCTTTTTCAATAATTTTCGCATTTAGTTGCGTACGTGGTGTTATGTTACATAAAATGAACTTAATTAGGAAATAATAGGCAATTTCTACTACTACAGGGATGAAAGAATACGAGTAATCAGAGAGACATTAGTTGGGTGGTTATAATTAAAGTTACTCTGTTTAGACTTACATAGAGCTAGTTCTAACAGACGTGCGTCATTGAAACTTGGTACATGCGTTATATAGATCACGTTGAAAAGAAATATGGATTAATAACAACTTAAAAATTTTTACCATCAGCTGAAAGGAAGTTCCATAAAAGAACAAAAACCATAAAGAAAGCGGAAAAAAAAAACTATCACCAGTTCAATGTGTATTTCATTTGCGTGAATCACGTGTTCAAAACGTGCTGTAGCGTGTTCAACAGTAGCACAAAGATCTTGTTTCATTATCAATTGCAATTCTCTTCGCCCCCGTATTGGGTGACGCTTATTCGACTTGCGCGGAACATTCGTATGGGTTTGAAAAGATATTTCGCAGAGGAAGTAACAAAACTATTGAATGTTAATTAATATAAACTGTATTTGTTGATATAACTTAAATTTATAATAAAATATTAATTAGTCTAAACTATTGCTATAAAAGTAATACGAAAATGGTTTATTAAGAAAATTATGTAGAATGCAAAAATTTAAAACATTTTATACTAGCCTGAAGGAGATTTCGCTGTAAACAAGGGCGGCAGTCAACGTGTTAACAAATGTTTTTTTTAATTCCAAATTTGTGCGGTTTACTCACCTGGTAGTAAATATTTGCACAATTATATCCTTATTGCATATTTCTGCCCTCCCATGGTCCATAAAATGCATATACCAAGTTTCAGTGATCTATTAGAAGGAGTTCTATATACGTCAAAACAGGATACCTTATTTACAACCACCCTGTGCATAATTGAGAACAAACGTGAAAGTAAGCTTTATCAAAGATTTTTTTAAAAATAATTCTAGGAAGCTTAAATTCATTTGTCACTGTTTATTTAGCATGTAGTAATCTTTTCTTGGGATACTAACAGTCATTGTCGTGTTAATAGGGAGATTTATTATGACGCATGCTTATTAAAGGTGAAGCATTTTTTCCTTACTTCTAGAATACTTTATTCCCGTACTACATCTTACTCGATGAATCATTTTATAGAACGGGTTTATGTGCTAGATAGAAGCTGTAAATAGATTCAGGTGAGGATCATTTATCGGCTCTAAAACGTCTATAGAATTTATAAAAAATCTTCATAGAATGCATCTAAAATCAAATGAAAACATTTACATCGCCTATAAAGTCTATCGAGTAAGAGCAGTGTCTGAAAAGAAGTGTGGTCTACAGACAATAGTATTTGTTGCCATAAGAATTGCTTAAAGCAAAGAGGAAGCAATATAAGTATAACAGCACTTATTGATCTGCAACTGCTTCGACATTGCTATTGCTAGGTGTCATGTCAACCACTAAATTCAATTTCGTCTTTCAGTTATTTCATTATAATGACGTGTAAGATTGTGATGTAGTTCTGTTATCGAACGGCAGAAATGTAAATATCTAATGAATGGTCCAAGTACGAAAAGCAAATTCTATGTTTTCTTCTTTCCCACGATGTTCTACCCTTATTTTAATTAGTCTAAGGCTATGCCTTTCATATGGAGACAAAGGTCTAAATCTGTACATTAATGCTTATGAAATAATTATAACAGGATAGCTGTATTGCACTTCGAGGTGGACATTTACTTAGGAAATTAATAAACTGATAAGGCACTATTAAGCGAAAATTTCGAGTTTAAATGCAACTGGTTAAAAACTCGTTTTTGAAGTTTAAACAAGAAATTTTGTCCGAAGAATGTGTCGCAATGTATATGTAAGGCTCAGTTTCATCCTTTTAAAATTAAGAATCCATTAAGACAAGATATGGTTAAAACGCAGAACGTGCAAAACAATGTTATCCAAAAACTTAAAACTAAAATATAATTAGTTTTTCAAATTATAGTTGAGAAACACTAATTACAGGAAATTAAAAAACATGCAGTTATTTCTTTTCTTTTCACAGAGCAAGAAGACTGCATATGGTTTTATCAGAAAGGAAACTACCGCAATTAAGAAATTTATGACTAAAACTGCAAACCGCAAATGATATTAGCTGAAGAAGTAGTTCGTGGAAAGATAGTTATTCTTTTTCACACGCGCAATTTATTTTCAACGAGAGATTTATTCAGATAGAGTGCACACTAACAATCTCGAAGCAATTTTAACACAATGCTTGTTATTTGTAAATCTATAAAATGTGTGTAAACATATACAAAATCAAAGGCATTCATTTAAAACGCAACATAGGTGATAACCAGGGTGTCTACAGATTTTCAAAAGTGAAATTTCGCGACATTTTCGGGATCGTTCGGTGATGCATCAGATATTGGTTCTGCCGGAAATCCGGTGTCTCCTGCATGAAGTATACTTAACGGATATCCGGCTCTGATGATTGAAACTTGTAAATTCTATACATATTTTTAAACATCCCACAGCTTCCAAATGCGTAGTAAGTTTGTATAAATGTTTGTGTTCATCTGTATATTTTCAAAACATTTTAAGTAATTAAATTTTAATAATCGAATTTGACATGGCGGATAACCGGGTATTTCATGCGGTGGCCCCAATCGGATTCCGTACATTAAAAAAACTGTCTAATACCGGATATCCAATTTCATTGGGGGGTAGGGGGGGAACCGGTCTCGTTGGATGGAACATTTTCATGACCAATTTTCGTGACTTTTTCGTTACTTTCGTGACCGATTTTCAAAGTCGTGACTTTTTCGAGACTTTCGTGACCTGTAGACTCCCTGATAAGGCATCTTTTTGCACTCATTGTTGGTTAATGGTTAAAATGCGCACTCTACCTACTATATCTCGTCGATTTATTTTTACTGCCGAGTGGGTTAAGCTAAGCTAAAAACTGCATTCCTTTGCATAAATACAACCTTCTTTTGTAGGCAAGACGTCTTTTTCCAGGGTGTCAGCTCTCTTAAGTTTTTCTCTATTAAACTTATTAACACCTTGTAAGAACTCAAAATGCTGCCTTTCTTGTTCGAGATCTATTAATAATATAATGAACTCAAAATGAAGCAGTCGATAATTTAAGATTATTATACATTGTGTTTACCAAATATTGCAAGAACTCTAACCAGTAATAGGAATTCAACACAGTAGTCTAATTGAAAAAATGATTGGTGAATAGTGTGAAAACAAATATAAAACAAATACATAATTAAAACATACACACTGCATTTTCCCAATGGTAAAACTGGAATTGAAGGGAAAGGAAAAAAGTTTCCGACAAGGGAAATCAAAGGATAATTCCAGGTAAAGATCTAAAAAAAAAAAAAAAAGAAAAAGGAAAAAAATCTATTTAATGTACATTTGGGGAGATTTTGATTGCATGGTTTAAAATATGGTAAACATATTAATGACTTGAGGTAGGTTTTAAAATTAATGGTGGTTGCAAATTTGCGCTTACAAGTTAAATTTTAGTAAATACACTTCTCAAAACAATTAAAGGATCACTACTTTGGAATGATCGTGTACAAGAATAAGTTTTATAATAAATATGAGAATTTGACCTTTGGTACTGGACACCTTTAATGAGAAACAACAGAGGTTGTTTTTGTTTCTTGGCTTTGGATTAGTATAGATAATTCTGATGTTTTTGTAAACACACCGAAACAGGAATGAAAAAGAGCAAGATTCCAAGTACTAACCAGTTGTCAATCGAACTTACAAGGTGCAGTTCAATCATTTTCTGTTAGCTTTGTCCCGTTTACGTACCATGGCAGGTGTTAGAAGATTTCTTTCCGACAATGATGTGACTAGGGCTGTCACATGGATTGAAGGTGGTGTTTCTCAACGTCAGGTGGGTCAAAGGTTAGGTGTAAGACTTCAGTGGTTTCAAGACTTTGGAACCGCTACCAACAACTAGAGACTGTCCATAGAAGGCCAGGTCAAGGGCGGAGGAGGTCCACTTCAGCCCAAGCGGACAGGTATTTACGTCTAAGTGCCCTCAGACGCAGATTTTCAACAGCCAGGGAGCTGCAAAATGAGCTAAGCCGAGCAACGGGGACCCAAATTTCCGACCAGACTGTACGAAATCGACTTCGGGAAAGTGGATTGCGATCTAGACGACCAGTCCAAGTACCTCAGCTTACAGCACGTCACAAAAGATAAAGAATGCAGTTTGCTTGGACACACAGACGTTGGCAGCTAAGGCATTGGCGTAAAGTACTCTTTTCTGATGAGTCTAAATTTACTCTTTTTGGTAATGATGGTCGGGCTAGAGTATACAGAAGAAGGAATGAACGTTTTATTCCCTGCTGCTTATCTTCAAGGGTCCCATTTGGAGGTGGATCAATAATGGTGTGGGGTGGAATAACACTCAATGATCGTACAGACCTTGTAGTCATCCGCAACGGATCCCTGACCGCCCAGAGGTATGTTAACGAGGTGTTGGATGTCCAGATACGTCACAGAGCAGAAGCAGGAGGTCATAATTTAATTTTTATGCACGATGGAGCCCGTCCCCACACTGCAGGGATCGTGCGTCAGTACCTACAAGCCCACAATATTACCACTTTAGGGTGGCCCGTTTACAGCCCAGACCTGAATCCCATCGAAGATGTCTGGGATCAACTGGGAAGAAGTAACCGGAGCCGTCAAAATCAACCCACCACTTTGGATGAGCTGGAAATCGCTCTTCGAGAAGAGTGGGAGCGTTTGCCCCAAGAAAGCCTCAGGAGCAGAGGCGTAGGAAGGCAGGTGCGGGGGGTGCGGCCCGCACCGGGTACCAGCTCTGAGGGGGGTGACAGGAGGGTGTGAGCTCTGTGGCCACACTCTAAACTAAAAAATTCTGTATCAAAGACGCGATTTTTTTTTTCTTTTCTCTCGGCATAAGGGTTGCTACGCAACCTGGAGAACCGGGAAAAGTCAGGGAATTTAATTTGATATTTTACCTAAAAAGTCCGGCAATATCATTTTTTTCTCAAAAAACCTGGAAAATTCAGGGAAAAAATTTCGCGGCGAACGCCAACCAAGCGAACTTCGCTCCGTTATTGGAACCCATCCGGAATTTGGTGTTCAGCCAGATTTCTGCTACGCGAATCAGATTATCTTTCAGAAGTAAGGCAACCTTCTAACTTGTAGAAGACCGGACAGGATCATAGCACTGCAGTAATACTTTTTTCTCTCCACGTGTTGGTGCAATGATAGATTCTCTTATTTTATGATTCTGAAGGTTATTCAACAAACTGTATTGTATTGTGTACGAGATTAATTTGGTAAGTAATATTTTATAATACATATTTCTTTTAATTTTGTGATACATTATATATATTTTCTCTCTAATGCATTTCGTTGGTAATGAAATATAAAAATTCAAGAGATTGAATTAATTTAGAAATACGGAAGTCTGTGGATGTATCAAAACGATTTTATTGCCAGCCGGCAAATTTCGTTGAGCGTTCCAACAAAATTAGCGTGGACGTTTCATGATTATTATCAGACAAAAAGAATTGCAAGAAAATTAAATATTTTTTTCTGAATTGCGTTAAAAATAAACCTTTTTTTGATAAATGTTTAAAAATACATTTTTCGTCAGCGGAGAACAAAAATATTTATTTTTTTTCTTTGTTCATGTTTATATTTCTTCAACAGGATTTATAAAGTTGAGCAATCTGATGCAAATCACTATTAAGGCAAATTGTACTCAAAGACGGCATGTAGTACAGGTCCCCAAATCTGGCAAGTTCAGGCACGCGGCCGTTCGCATTTCGGAATTTTCCGAATTTTGGATCAAAACTCGAAATAACAGTAAAATAAAAAATGAAAAATTTCACCCCCCCCCCCTCCCGACGCGATTTTACGCAATGCGCGAAAAGAAAAATCGCACACATTTATTCTTTTAATTACGGACTTATTTTTAAATAACGCATCATGCAAGTTCATTGTTATTTTTCCTTAAATTTAAAATACTATTTTCTTTTTCATTTGTTATTTAATCTATCTTAAATAATTAATGTAATTACGTAAATTATATGTAAGATTAATATAATTAAAAAATACATGTATTAAATTTATTTATTAAAATCTGAAATAAAAAAAGGAAATAAAATTCACTTCTTGTATACCTGTTTTATTTTTATAAATTTATATATTATAAATATACATATTTATAAAGTGTTCATAAAAAATATAGCATAACATTGTTATCCCTAGTTTTTATGTAATCTCTTTACTCCAGCATTTTTCTTCTTGTTTCAGAATTAAAATTATTTGTTTTTATGGAACATTCATTTTGTTCTAAGTAGTAAGATTTTTTATATTAATTAACTTATAATATGTTTATTTAGAAAAATTAAACTTTACTTTTTTGTGAAGTAATTTTTTATTCTAAGCAGGATTTAAACAGTTGAACAAAATTATCTTTCATTAAGTTCAATTACAACAATTCAGAAAATATAAAATTATTTTACCTTGGTTCATTTTTTTTTTTTTGCCTTGATGAAACATCAGTTACTTTTACTTTTTAACAAAAAAAAATTGCATGGACCTTTACAATCACTAAACTGTTTTCTTTTTTCATATATTTCAGATACACGACCATGAAACGACATCGACCAAGTGGATCACAACAAAGAAAAAGAAAAAAAAAAAGGCCACAGCTTTGGAAATGCAGTCACTGGCAAACTCGATGATGAAATTTGTTGAACCTTCGACATCAACATCAAGTGTGGAAGGTGGTGTTTTAACATTACCTCAATCGCAGAGTGATGATGTTGAGGTTAACGAAAAACCTGATAGAAGTCACGGAAGTGAAGAACAAATTAGAGAGGACATTCACGAAGAAACTGAAGACATCAATGAAATTGATAACTTCAATCATAGTGAAGAAGGAAATAAATTAGAAGACGGCACATCAGATGGAAAGGAAGAAGGAGAAGAAAAAGTGGTAGATGAAGAAGAAACTGAAGAGCTCAAAGAAAATGAAAACGTCAAAGATATTTATAATGAAGAAGGAAATAAATTAGAAGACAGCGCATCCGACGAAGAGAAAGAAGGAAAAGAAGTGGCAGAAGAAGAAGAGACTATTAGTAATGTTTTGTTTTCTGACATCTCTGATTGGCCTTTCCCTGTTACAGATACTCTAAGAGTTGACTTAATTAAAAGAGGAAGTTAAGCGTTTCAAAACAAAGACGGACCTTTTAGTTCAGTTAAGAGACAAGGAGATAAGACGAAGGGTCTTAATCGACAGTTGAAGTCTGATTGGTTCTATATCAGTCAGCCAAATGGCGAGAAAATTCCGAGAATCTTGATGGCATACTCAACTAAAAAACAAAGCTTGTACTGTTTTTGTTGTAGGCTCTTTGGCACAGATGCAAGTTTGAGTAATACGTCTAAATTTGTAACTGGTTTTCAAGCTTGGTGGAAACTTAGTCCGAAAGTTCACAATCATGAAACCTCAGAACAACATGAAAGTTACTTTGAAAGATGGAAAACGTTAAGAACAAGTCTAATTGCCAATAAAACGATAGGTCAAGTTAGTCAGACAGCTACTGAAACAGAGAAAAGTAAATGGAGAAATATTTTAAAAATACTCCTAGACGTCACTATGTTTTTGGCTAAACAAAATCTTCCATTCCGCGGCCACAGAGAGAATATGTTGTCGGAGAACAAAGGTAATTTTCTACAGGTGATTGAACTTCTATCAAAATATGATCCTGTACTAAGAGAGCACATAATCAAGTTAGAACAGTCAACTCAGTCACAGACGGGTAAGATATTAACAAGCTATTTGTGTCCCACCATACAAAATGAGTTTATCTCACTTCTGGGTGGAATTGTTAAGGAAAGGATTTTGACTGATATAAAAAATGCAAAGTATTTCAGTATCATTTTTGACAGTACGGCCGACATCTCGCACATTGATCAAATGAGTGAAATCATTCGTTACATTCACATAGAAAACAAAAAAATTGAAATAAAAGAGTCATTTCTAGGTTTTTTTCCGTTAACTGGGAAGAAAGCGGTTGAAATAACGAAAGATATTTTAAATGTTATTGAACGGGATGGCCTAGATATAACAATGTGCCGAGGAAAAGGATACGACAATGCTCCTACAATGGCTGGAGTGCATTCAGGAGTTCAAGCAAGGATTTGTGAACTTAATCCTAAAGCATTGTTTGTGCCCTGTACAAACCACTCTCTCAATCTGTGTGGAGTACACTCTTTTGCTACAGTTCCATTTTGTATTACTTTTTTGGGACTTTAGAAAGTTTGTACTTGTTTTTCTCAGCTTCTATGCACAGATGGGCTATTTTTGTAGCAAATGTTGAAGTTACAGTTAAGCGACTTTCAGAAACAAGATGGAGTGCTCACTACGAAGCTGTTAAGCCTGTGTTTAAGTGCTTTAAGAAGATTATCGATGCCATTGAGGAACTGTGTGATGCTTCGGAAACGATCGAAACCAGAGGATCAGCTCAAACTCTGTTGCCTGCATTGTGTGATTTTTCGTTTTTGTGCTTTTTGTGTTTATGGAATAATGTCTTACAAGAAGTCAACCACGTTCAAAAGTATTTACACAATCTTGGAATAAGCTTCGAGAAATTTGTTATCAAGATGAGAAGTCTAAAGATATTTTTAAAAGATAAAAGAATTGACCTTGTTGAGGAAGCACTGCAATTTGCAAAAGACACATGTGAAGAGATGGGAATCCCTGTAGTAAAAAGAAGAACTGTCAGGAAGAAGAAAATTATGCCCGGAGAGAAGGCTGCAGACGAGCCGCTGACCTTTGACCAAGAACTGAAAAGATCAATGTTAGAGTGCATTGACGGATTTCATCAAGAAATCGAAACACGTTGCAAAAGCATGGAATGTATATCAGATCGGTTTGCAGTCTTAGAGCCTAGCAATCTGATCGAAACCTCGGAAAGTGAACTTCCCAAGTTTGTACAACCTTTGGTTAAAAATCACGAACGAGCTTTGTGCAGATGGTATCCTAACAGAAATTCCACGCCTAAGAAGATTTTTAAACGCCGCCAAAGTTTCAAAAGAAGAGTCTCTTGGTTGGACTTCCTTAATATTTTTAGAGTTTGTGGTTAAATATGACCTTTTGGACTCTGTTCCCAATCTCGCTTTAGTATTAAGATTTTTCTTAACTTTATGTGTTTCTGTTGCGTCATGCGAGAGGAGTTTTTCAAAACTCAAACTAATTGAGAATTATCTGAGATCCACTATGAACCAAACCCGACTCTCTAGCTTAGCCATTTTGTCAATTGAAAATAGTGTAGCTAACGCTATCGATTTTGATGATACAATTTCAAAATTTGCAGAACAAAAAGTTAGAAAGAAGAGATTTTAACACTTTACCGACCGGCCGTCGATTAATCGACGTTTTGTTCTCAGCGCATACCGACCGGCCGTCGATTATTCGACATTTGCTCCCCAGCGCTTACCGACCGGTCGTCGATTAATCGACTTTTGATCTTTCTGTTAGATTTGGTTGGTGTCTCGGACGATCTGCGGCTGAGCGGGCGGTGAAAGGGCATAGTATGTTCGAACCGCTACCGGTCGGTAAAGTGTTAAGTATAAGATATCTTACAATGTATATTAAATTGGCTTACTAATAAAAAGGCATTTTACTTTTTTTTTTTTTTCATTCATAACAAATTGTTTACGAAATAATTTACATTACTCTTTACTTAACCAACTGAATAAAAAATTGCTTACTCAATAAATTTCATTTTATATTTTGGTGGACATGGGGGGGGGGGGGTGACAAGTTAAAACGCCGCACCGGGTGCCACCGGACCTTGCTACGCCACTGCTCAGGAGGCTTATAAGAACCATGCCCCGGCGAATCCGAGCTGTAATTTCTGTCCGAGGAGGAAACACAAGATACTGAGCCATTAGTTGTAACAAAAAAAAACAACTTTTTGTTTACTTTTGATTTTAATAATTTAAGGGTTTTCATTTTGATTTTGGCAGTTTTTTAATTCCCTCACCTATTCCCAATACACAAAAAAAATTATTTAATATTTTAGCAAGGATTTAGTAGCCATTTGCATTGCCTTGCAAAATAATATAACATATAATTAGTTTTTTAACTGTTACAAAAATGACAAGCTTATAAAGAAGTGATCCTTTAATTGTTTTGAGGAGTGTATGACCCCACAATTAAGAAAAACAGAGCTAATTGATTTTAGATACTGAATCAATCATGTTTCATGTGGGCTAAACTAATTTGAATAAGGAAAACAGGCTATCGATTATCTTTGGAGGGACCTCTTCCATGGACTCTTTTCTTTTGGAGGTTCATAGAAAGTTACATTTATACTTACTGCATATCTTGATTTGTCATTGAGTACACAATATATGTAGGATTTTACTCCGAGTCGTCTAAGCTCTATATAGGGTCAATTGGGGTAATTATAAACAAGCTTCATAACTGCACTTGTGGTGGTTTTGAAAACTTAACTGCTTGTGAGTGATAAACTGGCAACATAGGAAACACACTGAAAGAGTTTCGCAAGTTTCGAAACTACTGTGGAGGCGTCACTATTGCTTGAAAATCGCACAGTGAAAAAAGTTGTTTAACAAAATTTAGTGATCTTACATTTTCCTCTCCAGCTCATCTACAAAAGCGATGTAAGCGGTTTCAACCAATTTTATTTGTCATATGGAATGTTGCTAAAAACATTTAGTTATAAATTTAATCCTCCCTGTTATTTTTCATGTGCAAGTTAGGTGTTTACAATTACCCCACATATTTCGCACTCTGGGGTAATTGTAAACACTTAAATTTATCCTATTTCCAATATTTTGGGGGGACAATAAGTATTATATTTTGATGTAAATTACACTTTTGTGTCTATTTTACATAACTGTTATTATTGTTGCTGACGCAACTTGGAAATCCAACCCCCCCCCCCCCTCTTGCAGGGCGACCATGAATTAAGGAAGCTCCTAATTATTTATCAGCTCCGCTAGAATGAAGTACACTTGGCTCAGAGGGACTTAATGATTCTGAACCAGCTCTCAGATGAGAGATCGTCACCTAGGATGGCCCCCAGCGGAATTCTATTCCAACTTGGTGGGCATATGAAGCGACGATGTATTTGACGTGCACAGCTCCCTTTAGCGCACTCGGTCTCAGAGTAATCAGTCGCGGGAGGTGGTCACCCTCCCAAGCGTTGACCACGGCCAGTTGTGCTTCACTTTCGGTGTTCTGTGGGATCCAAGCTCAATCGACTGATTCACTGCGTGACAAATTTTACATAAATTTGTCGCATCATTTACTTCTTTGCAAGATATTTCTCGTTAAATGATCTGAGACGACTCATAACATAACTCAGCGGACCACATGCGGCCTGTTGGCCGCATATTGAGAACCATTGCTCCGGAACTTCTTAAGCCTTCAAGCAGACTGTGCATGAAACAATTTTCCATTTGCATCAACCTTATTCGAAAATAAATCACTGTTTACAATTACCCCAGATCTCTGGAGTAATTGTAAACACACTGGGGTAATTGTAAACACGAGCTCATTCGCTAACAAATAGTCATAAAGACAAAATTTTTGTACACATTTACTCACAAGAAGTACAGTAGTGGCTAAAATGCTCACAATTTTATCTCTGAATTCATTCAAGAGGCAGGGAAGGATCAAAAGTTAAAACTTTGAAAAAGCGTTTACAATTAACCCAACTGACCCTACCTGTATAATCCACACGTTTGAACTATTTCCAAGGTATTAATGAATGAATGATGAATATGTATATTTATAATTTCTCATTTTCCCATAAAAGTCTTTTGCCTGAAGATATCTAATGTCTCATTAATGACCTTAGATTAATGTATATGGTAGAACACTTTTATGCAACTCAAAATGGTAATTTCAGATAATTTCATGGACCCAATGATATTCCAAGTTATGATTTGCAATTACAAATGAGGTAGCACACCTGGGGATCCCACAGCGAATGAAATATTTTTACATAAATTTCGTTAAATACAAATCGACAAACTTTTTTTAGAAATAATATTTGGTTTAAAATGTGTAACTTTATCAAATTCTATCGTTACTACCAAATTTTTAGAAAAAAAAAACTTCAAGGAGATAGACATGTTGTCGAGTGCATACATCGCCATGTATGCACTCGACAACATGTCTATTTGACAACGCGATCGCTTCCCCCCCCCCCCCCCCCCCGAGTTTAAAATTAAGCAAAATCAGTATTGATGAAATATTTGTTTATGCTTCGTTGTCTGGTGATCATGATACATATTCATATGTGTGTTACGGCGTCATGGTTTTTTAACTGTTAAAAAAAGAAGGTCACGACGTGAAAAATATTTTGTAAGCAGTGCTTACAAAAATAAACCTGGGAAAATTCACTGCAAAGCGGGTGCACTTGTTTATTCGAAAGTTTTCGTGATTTCCATTCGAAACACCATAACGAAAATTTACCTATCTTGTGCAGAAATAGATAAGATAATAGATAGATAATTCAACAACTTTTCACTTAGCGACACGCATTCTTGTCAGTGCTAACGGTATGGCCATTCCAATAACAATTTTACTAGCGGAAATTCCAATTTTGTTGGAAGGATTAATATCTGTACATTTCAACCTTACCTTCGTAGATACTCAGTTGAAATTTTTTGTTTTGATATAATTTTTAAAAAAAACTTAAATATAATATTGTTTACATAAGGAACTCTTTTTAAAATTTTAGAGCAGATAAATTTAGCAGATGATTTATACCAGTCGATGCAAACATTATATAAAACACATTCATCCAAAATAATACAAATGCCCCTCTGGAAATCTCTTTGCACACACAGATTAAGTATCCGCTCGTGAATTCGGAAACTTATTGAGGCTTCATTAATCACCACTCATATTAGATACTTCATTTATGGAGATAAGAAAACTAGACATTATTTCTAAACAGTAACACTGTGAAAAAGAAAACTAAAATAAAAAAAATTAAATATCTAATTCACTTGATTCTCTCAAACTCCGACACTGTATTCCATACCCTTAAGTTTTAAAACCCTTACTACCTAAAGGCGTAGCAAGAAATTCTTCAAAAGAGGGTGTGTCCAAGCTATAAATAGCCAACGTTGATGACTGGAAATTTAAAAACCATTTTTAATTTTTTAAAGACAATCATACATACATAAAATTGCTTAAAAGAGGAAAATGGCTTTTTTAAACACAACAAAAAAAAAAAACTTTTATTTTCATTATTGGAATTTTATTTTGAGCTTTATGAGAGGGGTCCGGACCCGGAGATCACCCCTTTCACTACTACCCTGTTGACACCAGATTATATTAATATATAATTTTACATGCAAATTATGTTGGTATCTTACTCATTTTTTTAAATATTATTTTACTTTAGCTGATAATAGACAAAATGATTAAAAAGCATATCCAATATACTTTCAGACTTATCTCAAAATCAAACGTTGTGAAAAATAAAACCCGTCTTGCTAAATTACTTACGAAGAGCTTAAAATTAATTGGGATCGGAACAAGCAGACGCAGGCTAGTTTCTAATAACATGAAATAAGCTTAAATTTTGCAAATTTCGGTGAATTTTGCGAACATCTTAACATTAATTGCTAACATAGTATTGAAGGAAACAAAGGCTAAGACTGAAATCAAAAGTTCAAAATGTACATTAAAACTTAATCTTGCATATAATCTCGGGAAAAAAAAAGTGCAATGTAACATCTTTCCCCCTTCACCGAGTAACAGAATCATAATTTAAACACTCATTATGCATTCTGGCTAAAATTAGCTTTTTAAGCAAGGTGCCAGAGGGCGTAGAAAACTGCAATCTGCCAAATAGGCTATTCATAGAACAGTTTTGCTCAGTTTACCTGACCCAGTGAAACAGTTTAGACTTCTTTTGTATAAGCAAAGATAAATAAAACATTGCACTTTATTTACAGTTTCAGAAACATTACATAGAAGCCTTTTGTGTATGCGAGAACACTTAAAAAGTTTTAAATTGTACCTACTACAAAATCCGTCCTCTTCTCAATCTGTTTATGAAAAAGGTAATTAAAGTGTCACTTTTCAAAAAAATAATGGTAAGAAGATTGAGTACGTTACGTTCTAGGGTGCTTTATTGCTAAAATGTGTTTTTCGTTTCATTTGAGGAGGATTAATATGCTTTCTTAAATTCTCCGCGATACGTTTTTTTCTGAGAAAACGCTAATTATGATTTCAAGGCGCGAATACAGTGGAGCATTTATACGACGTTTTAGTGGGGAACCAATTCTTGAATCTAGTCAGAAGGGTGAATTGGTTGCACGTTATCGTTTATACGACGTTAATCGGTAGTCCTTTCGGCGTCGTATAAACGATGCTCCACTTCTAAGCTTACTTAATAAACTTTGTTGGTTGGTACTTGTATTGGAGTCGACAAAGGGCATTTATATGGAGCATTTCCCCCAAAGAATTATTCAAAGGACGCTGCTTTAAACGTTATACGTGTACTAACTGAAAGTACGAGTAATATACTACTACATCAAATATTTATTTTAATATATTTCTTTTAAAATCACATCGTGTAACAATTTCACAAAGGCATGTTGATAAACCCGCGTTTTATAACAATATAACAAAAGTTTTCTGCACACATCGAACACATTCCTAGTCACTTTTGATTTCGTATTCCGTACACAATACGATTAGTTCTTTAGTCCTTAGCAAATTTTACTTATTTCTAAGATTCAATCTCCCTCGTTGTGGGGATTTTACTCTCGTCATAAGGAATGTTTTTTAGTCATTGAAGAGCTTTACTACCAGGGATATGGGGCATCCTCTTTTTTTGAATTGCTCCGCTCCAGCTCCACTCCGACTTCTAAATACTTGCTCCGTATAATTTTAATAGATCATATTATTTTTAGTTCATTTTTTATGTGACAAAAATTTAAAAAATATAACAAAAATAGGAGCAGTGGAGCACAACAAATTTCTCTGCTCCGACTCTGCTCCAGATTCGAACAAAATCTCGTCTCTCCAGATTCCTCTTTTCTACTTGAGTTAGGGTGCTTTCACACTAAAGGCGACAAAGATTAAAATAAACTTGTCTTTGTCGCCTTTGGTGTGAAAGCACCCTTACTTTCATAATTTTAACAAACTTTTAATTTTTGCGTGCATCGTTCCCCAGACAGCACAAAACGTCCTTCGGATGTCCATTTTATGTCCAGAACGTCCAAATCTGGTCCGATGTCAAAACCGATAAAACTTGGACATCCTCGTACGGGTCAGACAGGACGTCCCTGTAACTACCACTTTGTTTTACCTACGGACGTCAAAAAGTGATCCACATCCTTTCAGGTCGTACCACGGACTTTATTTTCGGATGTCCTAGGGACTGCACTCAAAGGATATCCCGCGTACGGGTCAGACTGGACGTCCCTGAAACTACCACTTTGTTTTACCTACGGACGTCCAAAAGTGATACGCATCCTTTCAGGTCGTACCACGGACTTTCTTTTTGGATGTCCTAGGGACTGCACTCAAAGGATATCCCACGTTTGAACTGAATCATACGTTTGTAGGATATCTTTGTCAACTTGGAATAAAATTTTTATTTTATAATTTTTTTCTTTTGTTTCTTCATTTTACGGTTTGCCAGAAGAAAAACAGGTTTAATATTGTAAAAATAAGTTGAAAGTTTTACCATTTTAGGCAAAAATTGTTAAAACTACATGAAAAATAATGCTGATTTATGTTTTCTAAAGTTCACTGCTGATTAAAAAAATGATTAATTTTACTGCACATAATATATTTACACCTATTGTATTTAAGACATAAGAAATATTTTCTCCGAAATTGTAAAATTTCACATAAACCATCCAATTTTTATCGTAAGTCTAAGGATGTCTACATTTTGACATCCATAGACGCGTCAAGCATGACGTCCTTGTAACTAACATTTTGTTTAGCTTACGGATGTCCAAAAGTGATCCGCATTCTTTCAGGTCGTCGTCGTACCACGGATTTTCTTTTCGGATGTCCCAGGGACTTTACTCAAAAGATATCCCGCCTTTGAACTAAATCATACGTTTTTAGGATATCTTTGTCAACTTGGAAGATTTTTTTTTTTCTTTTCGTTCTTTGATTAACGGCTTACTAAAGAAAAAACCAGGTTTATTATTTAAAAAATAAATTGAAATCTTTGCTATTTCAAGCAAAAATAGTAAAAACTAAATGAAAAATAATATCAATTTATGTTTTCTGAAGTTACTGCTGATATAAAATTGATTAATTTTACTCCACATAATATATTTACGCATATATAATACGTTTACGCATATATTATAATCATGAGAAATATTTTCTCAAAAACCGTAAAGTTTCACACAAACCATTCGAACTTAATCCTAAGTCTAAATTAAATACATTTGGAGATCCTTAGACGCGGCCGGCAAGACGTCCTTGTAACTAACTGTTAGAATATTGTAACCTCAGCATTATATTGCATCATCCTCTCTCAATACTTGGCCTTGAAGGCAAGCCGGCGTGAATTCTGTTCTGACTCAGACGGTTAATCCACCAAAGTTTACACTTGTCATGTTCTTTGTGAAGTCTGTTGTACTGTATCTGTTAAATGTATAGCTCAATATATTATTTCGATCATGCCTCGTAGTATTGTTTTATCTATTTATCAGCAGAGTGTGGTATATATCACTTCAAGAGAAAACCAGTGCATGTAAAATTTGGAAGAAATTAGAAAGAACATATGACACAAAGCGTGCAGTGAATCAACTTTTGATTCGGAAGAGACTGGCGACTCTTAAGAAAAATCGTGAGATATGTATGAGAACTCATATTGATGAGATAAATAAGACTAATTTCTGATCTCAAACTTTAAGGTGCTGATGTTAGTGATACCGATACGAATGTCTATATTTTGATGTCACTGTCTCAAGAACTTGAAAATGTTAAGACTACTTTGAAAAATTTACCAAACGCAAATTTAACTTTGGATTTCGTTACGAAAAGACTGCTAGATGAGGAAGTACTTCTACATTATTGAAAGAAAGAAAAAGTGTCTTAAGCCCACACATGATAACACTGCTTTCGTGTCAACTCTAAAGAATTTTTTTTAAAAAATTTCAAGCAGAAGGGGCATTCAACAAAATATTGCAGAAAGAAAATTACCTGTCATAATTGTGGCAAAGTGGGACATTTTAAAAGTGACTGTAAAACTGTTAAACGTTCAAATGAACAAAAGTGTGCTCCTTCGCAGTATCTTTCATTGCTGGATATGTTATAAAGAATGAATTTATTGAGAATACTTCAAGTCTATAGTACCAACTTCAGGGACTATTAAGTGTACTTCGAAATCAGCGACTCTTGAAATTAAAGGTGATAAAGTGTTTGTTGAAAAAGGAAGAAAACGTTTTTGTTTCGGTGAACGTGATTTGAACGGTCATTACATACACATGTCTTGTTTATGCAAAAAGAAGGAGTGGATTACAGTGAAACATTTTCCCGTGTGACAAGTATGCCAGCTTTACGTTTAGTGCTTGTGATGATTTTAAATGAAGATTTGCATGCGTTTGTTTTAGATGTAAAAACAGCTTTCCTAAATGGTAAGTTAAATGAAGTTGTTTTTATTGCTCAGACTCAAGGTATGATGATAACAGTGGACGAAAATGTTAACTTAAAATAGTTTATATGGGTTTAAACCGTCACCTCGTCAATGGTTTCAGAGGTTTCTTGAATTTGTTTCAAAATTAAATTTTCAATCTCTTGATAATGAACCTTGTATTTTTTTTCGTAACAGTGATAATCATAAAATTAGAATTGCTCTTTATGTAGATGATATGTTAGTAGCAGGCTCAAATGTCAATGAAACTAAAGTAGTTATTTCACATGTCAAAATCATAAAGTGTTTCTGAATTCTTAAATATATTAGATTGACATTCACGTCTGATAGTTTGATAATGGATCAAGAATCTTATGTAATTAAGTTGTTAAGTAGATTTAATATGATAGAATGTAGACCCAGTGATGTTCATGTATTCATGTTTTCCCTAAGTCTACACCATCTGATTGCAAAAATGAAAAACCCTTTAATGGTCAATTTGAGTAGAAATTTCTTTCTATGTTTAAAAAAAAAAAAAAAAAACATTTTAATATGACGTGGTTCAATGTTACCCCCCAAGGTTCAAAATTTCCCTGAATTATTGTATTTAATAATTATTCTTATATCAGTTTGTCCGTACTGGCATTTATTTTCTTTATTTGTATTTTAAAAAGTTGTTTGTCATTTGTTGTATTTAAATAGTTGAATTCTAGGATTTCTTTGAACAATATTTTATGAATTTTAAGAAAATTTATTCTCACCATTAGGATGCTTATTAGTAATAAAACTTTAATTAAAAATATTATACATAAAAGCAAACCACTTTATTTATCATTGTCATGGATATCATTTTCAGTAGTCATAGAAATATATTACTTGTACTTTAAATCATGTAATGGTATTAAGGTTTTGACAACAAAATATTAAAATAAACTATTGCAAAACAAAAAGTAATTCTCATAAAACCGAAAAATACTTGGAGGGGGGAGGGGGTAATTTTTGTTAGGAAACAAAGCTAGGTGAAGGGAAGTTTCAAAGAGTTAAATCATTATTTATTTTCCTCTTTGCACTTTTCATGCTGTTTTTACTTCAAAACATGTGAATAATTATTTGCTTTCATAATTTTTTCCTGTCCAGAGAAGGAGAAAGCGAAAGTGATGAAAAACTTTCAAATCTCCATGATTTTTATAACTATGTACTAATATGTTTCAATAATAAAAAAAGGTTTTAACTTCTGAACGTGTGTTTATTTTATTTTTTCAATTTTTATTCTATTATGATTTTTCTGATTCTGAAACTGAGAACTCTTTATCAACTAATTATTATATCATTTCTGATTTTAATTATAATACTATAATTTAATTAAAAAAATCATAATTATATTTTATATAGAATATATATAATTATATTTATATATTAAGAGTTGTTTTCTAGTAAAATTTCTCGAGGAATTTTCAAAATAATATATATATATATATATACATATATGCACTTCATTGAAATTTTAAACTTTGTGTATTGTGACGTATTCAAAATGAGAATGAATATGAATCCAATAGTACAACATGTTTTTAAAAAAAGTATGAATAATTATTTACTCTAAGCAGTGATTGTCATATCAGTTGTTATTAAATTCCAAGGTAACATGAAATTAGAAACAAAAGTTATCACAAGTTCGCTGAAAATATTTTCTCGTGCATTAAATTATTTACTTGAAATATTGGTATAACTTGTATTTCAAACGAGCAGAAGTTAAAAATATAAATATGGGTTGCTTAAGGGAAATTTCAAATAAAGATTTTAAAGACAAATTATATATTTAAATTGCTGATATATGTAGTAGTCCCTATTTAATTGTATGCAAAAATTGTTTCAGAACGATTATACAATTTTCATTAAAGTACTCTTATTATTTTCATAATGAACAACTGATAAATTGCAAGTTTCAGTATATGATTATATAGCTCAAAGTGTTAACATTAAAAAAAAATATTCACAACTGGTTTTATTCAGTCCTGTAGCTGTTTTGTGGATACTTCTTTTTCAAAGTAGTATTTGGTTAAAACCTTAGTATTTCCTGCTGCAAGCTACGAATTTACATTTACAAGATAACTGTTTTAGAACATTTAGTCAGAGGAATTATATACATGTGGGATCTACACAGCCGTTGGTGAACAGTTAAACTGATTTACATATGGAACTGAACTACAATCGTTACTGAACTGAAATAGATTTTTGCCGATTGGCAACGGAGCTTGCATAAAAGGCGTTACAAGTTGTGTTCCAGTGCAGTCAGTTGACTTGAGCTGAATTGAGTTAGTTGTTTTTCGGAGAGAATGGATAAGCAGTGCTCTCTCGATGTTATAATTATTTTCTGTATATAGCTGTAAAATATGTTAGTTTCTTGATTAAATGGTTAAAATTCACTTGCTGTTTCTCGGACCAATCCTTGTAAGAGAATGGGAGTACTACAAATTCAGAAGTCGGATTGGGACTAACAAGCCTACAACAGCAATAGAAGTATGGCGGTCAGTCGGAATGGCGGCAGAATTTTCTGAGAATACTTTGAAGATGTTTTTTTTAGAAGAAGTTATTCGTTTTAGAAGAAGTTACTTTTGTGACGAATCCAGAAGAGCTATAAAGAAGATACTTTTCTGAGGATATCAAAAGTGCTTTATCTAGAAGAAGGATTTTTTTTAAGAAGTATAGAAGAAGAAATTAATCGAGAAGAAATAATTTTTACGAAGAATAGAAGAAATTTATTTAGAAGAATTAAACGAAGTTGAAGTCAAGTACTTTATATTTTTTTGTGAAGAATATTAGAGAAGATTTTTCTAATTCTAAGAAGATTATTTTCATTATATCTGACCTGAAGACGAAGCTAATTTGTGAAGAAAAAGCTGAAGTTAAATTCTGTTTTGAAGAGTAAATTAAAGACTTTTCTGTGAAACCTACCAACGAAAATCTACTGTGAGGAATTTAAAGGATTTTCCGTGAAAGCTACGACCGAAAATCTACGGTGTTGAAGAATAAATATAGAAGATATTCTTTCAATTTCTTAGGTGAGTCCCAACCTTATTAATTAACCATGTTGTTAATTGACATTGGTGAAATGGCTGCTGCTCTCAAATCGCATAACACAAGCAGTATTAAGCTGCTATATAAATTAATTTTTGAGGACGCGTTTGATAGAAAAAGTCGCGATAAATTAAGAAAATTTTCTGGCTTTTCTTTTCAAACAGAAGGTAAAGAATTTAAAGAAAAAGTAGAAAAAGTTAAAACTAATTTTTCATTAAACGAATTAATTACAATCGCGAATGTATTACAAATTTCAAATGAAGGGTCGACTCTCGAGTTAGTCACCCGAATAGTTTGTTCACTAAATGATTTAAATGTATTGCAAAATAATATTATGGTTGAGAGTGAAAGTGATTTGACTGAAGATGAGGACGAAGATTCTGAGAGGGGAAGTGATTCCGGTGAGAATAGACAGATCGCGCAAATACCAGCCACTAGTGAATATTATATAAAATCGTCTGCCTCTTTCTCAGATTTTGAAAGTTTTGTTGTGCCGTTCAGTGGTACCAGTTCAGAGAGTCTAGAAAACTGGCTTGAAATTTTTGAAGATACCGCTTCCTTATTAAATTTAAGTGAAATGCAAAAAATAATTTATGCTAAACGTAGTATGCAAGGAAGAGCCAAGCTCTTTTTAGAAAGTGAATTAAGAATATATACCTATGCAAAATTTAAACAATTAATGTTAGGTGAATTTGGAGATGTTTCAAATTCAGCTGACATTCATGAAATGTTAGCTAAGAGGAAGATAGGGTATGATGAATCTGTAGAAGAATATTTTTTGTGTATGAAAAAATTGGCGAACAGAGCCAAAGTAGAAGATGCTGCTCTAATTAGATATATTATAAATGGTATTCGTGATGATATATATAAAAAAGCATCCTTATATGGTTGTGATAATTTAATTGAATTTAGATGCAGACTTAAAGCGTATGAGCAAATGAGGTCGGATGAAAATAAAAACAAAAATTTCCGATATAAGTCAGAATTTAAAATTGATAAATTGAAAGTTAATTATGAGAATAAAGCTAATTATGTAAATAGAAGTAAAACAAAAAATGACAAGATTTCAAGTAATGAGCAGTCGTATCAAAGTAAACGTAATAGGAGAGATGTTAATTGTTATAGTTGTGGCGGAAAAACACACATAGCTAGGTACTGTCCGGATAGAGATAAGGGAAATAGGTGTTTCCATTGTTCCCTTTTCGGACATAAAGCTATCGAATGCCCTAAAAAATACCCTAAAGCAGAAGTGTCTAACGTAATTATGAGTAAAAATTCCCAAATGAAAGTCCCCAGCAAATTTAATGACTTAAGCGTAAATTCATTAATAGATACAGGTAGTCAAGTTACACTTATTAAGAAGAACATTTTTGATAAATTAAATATTGAGAAACTTAACCCTTTGAACTCAACTTTGGGCGGGTTCGGCGGATGTCGAGTTAAACCCTTGGGTTGCTTCAAAAGTAACATAGAAATCGACGCGTTTAGATGCGTAGCTGATGTATATGTGGTGGACGACGAGGTGATGTCTAATGAAGCAATAATAGGACTAAATGTACTGATGCAAGGAGAAACAACTATAAACGAAAAGGGAATAGCAATAAAAAATAGGAACTCTGAAGCGGAAGAAATAAATTTGCTTAAAATTTTACCTGTTGATTTAACTTATAGCGAAAGCGAAATTAACATTGACCCGAGTGTTCCAAATCAAATTAAAAACGAAGTACAACATTTAGTTTCTAGTTACGAACCGCGAAAAATCAGATCTACGAATATTCAGCTGAAAATATGTCTCAAAAATGATGAACCAGTATCCCATCAACCGCGAAGATTACCCTTCGTAGAGAAAAAAATTGTTGAGGCCCAGGTGACCGAATGGTTAAAATCGGGAATAATTGAAAATAGTTCCTCTGAATATTGTAGTCCAGTAGTTATAGTTAAAAAAAAAAGACGGCACGCCTAGAGTATGCATTGACTACAGGAAATTAAATAAAGTTATCGTGAAGGATAGATTCCCCCTTCCGCTAATTGAAGACATACTAGATAGATTACAGGGAGCTCGAGTGTTTAGCACAATTGACTTGCGTAACGGATTTTTTCATGTCGATGTAGAAGAAGAAAGTAAAAAGTATACCGCTTTTGTAACTCATGAAGGTCAATATCAGTTTAGAAAGGTGCCGTTCGGATTGTGCAATTCGCCTGCAGTATTCCAGCGATTCATAAACACAATTTTTAGACCCCTAGTTAACGATGGTATAGTACTACCCTACATGGATGACGTTATTATTTTGTCGGTGTCCATGGAAGAAGGAATAAGCAGACTTAAAATGGTGTTAGATCTGGCTAGCGAATATGGATTAGAAATAAATTTTAAAAAGTCGCAATTTCTAAAGAAGCGTATTGAATTTCTAGGTCATTTTATAGAAGAAGGTAAAATTTACCCCTCAACTTTAAAAACCCAAGCAGTACTAAATTTCCCTGAACCTAAAAGCACAAAACAAGTTCAGAGCTATTTAGGTCTTACCGGGTATTTCCGTAAATTCGTGCCTCTTTATTCAATAATTGCTAAGCCGTTAAGCGATCTACTTAAAAAGGAAAAGAAATTCACTTTCGGAGATGAAGAAAGAAATGCGTTTGTGCGCTTAAAATCATTGTTAGCTGAGAAACCCGTACTCTCTATTTACAATCCAGCTTTTGAGACCGAATTACATACTGATGCTAGTATAGAGGGATATGGAGCAATTTTGTTGCAAAAACCTCCCGACGAAAAACATTTTCACCCAGTTTATTTTATGAGTAGAAAAACTACAGACGCTGAGAAAAAATATTCTAGTTATGAATTGGAAATCCTAGCCGTAATAGAAGCCTTAAAGAAATTTCGTGTGTATTTACTGGGAATAAATTTTAAAATTGTAACTGATTGTTCCGCATTCCAGAAAACTATGGAAAAACGAGACCTATCAACCCGTGTAGCGCGTTGGGCATTATTGTTGCAGGAATTTGACTATGTAATTGAGCATCGTCCCGGAATTAAAATGCCTCACGTAGATGCACTAAGCCGATCTCCTATAGATGTGATGTGCGTCTCAATTGAAAATATATTACCCAAAATTAAGCTTGCGCAGCAAAATGATAACGAAATAGAAGCGATAAAGAAATTATTAGCTATCGATGATTACGAAGATTACTGTAACAGAAACGGAATTCTTTATAAATTTGTAAACGGTCGAGAATTACTAGTTGTACCAAATGATATGCAAACAGAGATCATAAAGGACGCTCACGAAAAAGGGCATACAGGTGTCAAACATACGGAAAAACATATTTCGGAATACTATCACATACCCAAGCTTACAGATAAAATAGAGAAAATAATTTCTAATTGCGTCCAATGTATACTTATTAACCGTAAACGAGGGAAAAGGGAAGGATTTTTACACCCGCGATATAAAGACTATATACCGCTTCATACCTATCATGTAGACCATCTAGGACCCCTTGAAAGCACAAATAAAAACTACAATCATATTTTGGTAATAATTGACGCTTTCACTAAATTTGTGTGGATTTATCCCACAAAATCAACAACCTCAGCGGAGGTGATAAGAAAATTAGACGATCAAAAAGCGATCTTCGGAAGCCCTTTTCAAATTATTACTGACAGAGGTACTGCGTTCACTTCTAACGAGTTCGCCGAATATTGTGCTAAGGAGGAAATTACACATCATACTATTACAACCGGCTTGCCAAGAGCTAACGGACAAGTGGAACGCATAAATCAAGTCATAATATCGGTTCTTGCAAAATTATCTATTGAGAATCCCTCCCAGTGGTATAAACACACTAAAGAGTTACAACTAACATTGAACTCCACCTACCACCGCAGCATAGATACAACCCCATTCGAGCTGTTATTTGGGACCAAAACGAACCTCAAAGGTACTGATAAGTTAAAAGAAATGATTGAACGCGAATTTAAAAATCAGTTTGAGGCTCAGCGAGACAATTTGAGGAAACATGCGAAAGCGCAAATTCTCAAAATTCAACAAGAAAATAAAAAAGTGTATAATCTGCGGCGGAGGGCAGCTAGACCTTACACGGTTGGAGACTTGGTTGCAATAAAGAGAACCCAATTTGGTCCGAACTTAATTAAAAGCTAAATTTTTTGGACCATACAAGATTACAAAGTTAAAAGGAGGAGACACTTTTGATGTAGCTAAAGAAGGTTATCACGATGGACCACAATGTACTACAACCTGTGCCGAATATATGAAGAAATGGACAGAATCACAGTGATTCGAATTTATGGAAAGCACGCACATTTGCGTGTTGTTCGTTTTTTTTGCTTGTTTTTGTGTTTTTTTTAATGTGTTTCAGGATCTGAGGACAGCTCCATTGTCGGATGGCCGAACTGTGGGATCTACACAGCCGTTGGTGAACAGTTAAACTGATTTACATATGGAACTGAACTACAATCGTTACTGAACTGAAATAGATTTTTGCCGATTGGCAACGGAGCTTGCATAAAAGGCGTTACAAGTTGTGTTCCAGTGCAGTCAGTTGACTTGAGCTGAATTGAGTTAGTTGTTTTTCGGAGAGAATGGATAAGCAGTGCTCTCTCGATGTTATAATTATTTTCTGTATATAGCTGTAAAATATGTTAGTTTCTTGATTAAATGGTTAAAATTCACTTGCTGTTTCTCGGACCAATCCTTGTAAGAGAATGGGAGTACTACATACATGTAAAAAAAATCTCAAATTACTGTTGAATTGATGAATTAAAATTGCATCTTGTGGGTATAAACACCGAATAATATCTAAAAGAAGTCATGGGAATATTCTAAAATAGTCTCAAGGACATGGGGAGGATAAACAAATAATTCATTGACATCCTTGGGATATCATTCTAACGAGGGAAGCGTCCTGTGGGCATTTAAATATGTTGTCGTTTTAAGGTAGTGGGGAGCAATGATCTGTATGTCCAAAAGAGGGCCGGAACAGTCACATATGTGCTAGGGATCTCACTGGAATGTCATTAGGCCGTTTAGAAGTATTGTCCTTTTAGCGTCTTGGGAACCGTACAGCGCGATTGTCCAAAATAAAGCCTAAATATGAACGATCGGACGTCCTTAGGACCAATTGAGAACAGACTATTCGCAGACATTAGTTCTACCCTGGGATATACTTTGTACTTCGCAGGATGAAAAAAACACGTCCCTCGGACGACCTGTTTTTATGAAGATGTCCTGAAATGACATCATT
Source organism: Octonoba sinensis (assembly GCA_038502835.1). Classification (NCBI taxonomy): domain Eukaryota; kingdom Metazoa; phylum Arthropoda; class Arachnida; order Araneae; family Uloboridae; genus Octonoba; species Octonoba sinensis. Next base: position 49,151,833 of record CM076598.1, on the reverse strand, counting down.
GGATATTCTAGGGACCTCACTGGAATGTCTTTTGGATGTTTTGATATGTAGTCCTCTTAACGTCCTGGGGACCGTATTGAGGGCTTGCCCAAAATATAGCCTAAACATGAACGATCAGACGTCCTTAGGACCAATTGAGGACAGACAATCCGCGGACATTAGTTCTTCCCTGGAATGTACTTTGTACTTCGCAGGATAAAAAAGACACGTCCCTCGGACGTCCTGTTTTTTACGAAGAAGACACGTCCCTCGGATGTCCTGTTTTTACGAAGAAGTCCTGAAATGACATCATTTGGACGTCCGAAGGACGAAGTTATGCTGTCTGGGTCCAGACCCAAAAAATTCGTTAGCGCAAATCTAAATTCCTGCTACCTCTCAGCAATAGCGAATTTTGGATAATGCACAAGGAAAGCTAATCTAAGCTGTCTTCGAATTCAAATATTTGACAATCGGTTTATAATGTATCGTTTATTTGTAGCAACAACGTCATAGCTCTAAAAATTAAAATTTTTTGAGTTAATGCTGCAGGATTATTGCAAGCATAAGTGCAACTATCCATACATAGTATTAACTCAAAAATCATAATTGTTTGAGTTTTGATGATTTTGCAGCAAATGAGCGATATATTGCTGCTACGAATTTTACAAACGAAAAATTATCTTTGAAACATAATTTGAAAACCCAACTTCGTTAAAAGTATCGGTTTCTCCGACTTTTCCGATCAATCATCGAACTTATGCACTGATCACTCCCTTTATTTCAAAAAAAGCCAAAACATAACTTCAACTCTTAACAGCGCTCTCCTTTCCGATCGACGACGAATTGATAAAATCAGAAACATATCCTGATTTTTCTTTCCTCACAGTCTTATTCAGCAACCGATGCGAACCTCTGTCAAACACTCGAACCGCCGATTTGAGCGTTCTGATTGGTTGATGAAGCCTTTGATCTGCAGTTTGAAGGTTCAAATCGGCTGGTGAATAAGGCCGTTAAACATCCTTAAAAAAGCCATGGACATCAACGGATTTAAGCTTATGTTGGTGATTAATGAAGCAGTAAAACCTGGAGAATATTATTCAGTAAAATTTTCACTAAGAGAATAATGAACTTAACCTTCTTTGGAAGGCAAGCAGTTCTTTTCTTTGGTTTCTGTATGTTTCAGCTTAGCAGCATTGAACTGTCCCAGCTCATTCTTGAAATCGTTGGGCACCTTGGGAAGATCTTCTTTGGCAGGGCTAGACATGACTACTGGAAATAGGACAACTTCCTAAAATGAAAATTCTTGCATTATTTTTTAGTTGAATATTTAATAAAAAATAATATGAAGCTTTTTGTTATATTTATATGTAGCCTTATTCTGGAATTATACAGGAAAAAAACTACACTCCTCTGCGTTAACAGTAGCGGGAGAGAATACTCCATTTATGAAAGAGGAGCTATCAATATTTTTTTTAATAAAGAGTGACATTACTTTAAAATAATATTTGATGCCACATTCAAAATTTGCAATCCTTATTCGTTTTGTTCAGACTAGTTATACGGGTCGTTGTATCAAGAGTTATGTTTCTTCATGGTCGTAATAAAGAATGTGAAATACCATTATCTTAAACCAGCGTTTCTCAAATTGTGTTCCACCGCACCCGGGGATTCCGCGGAGATCCCTCAAGGGTTCCATAACACTTGTAGGCTTTCCCTATATAACATTCAAGAAGATCATTGGAAGAGAAATAAAATTTCAAAGGGGCTCTTCGTGAACGTAATTAGACCTTTAAAGACAAAAATAGAATTTGGAAAACTTGCACGCTTTCCATATATTTTTATTTCTTCTTAGCTATTACAAGCTAATTAGAAAGGAAAGGGTTTGAAACGAGGGAGATTGAGCACCTGAAAGGTTGAGTGAAACTTCTACTCAGTATTTTTCGAATAAATAGCGTAGTAAATATGAAAATGAATTGATGGTTAAAAGTATTTTTGTCAATGTTCGATTTTTGACTATGTCAGTAGAAGAATATGAGATTTTAATTGAAATGACACCTGAGTCATCCTTCATCCTCAATACAAAAGTTTTAATTAATGCCGTTATCAGTGAAATTCTGGTGTAGTTTAAAAGATGAATATTCCTTCCCATTATCACAAAATACTGTGTTACCTTTTTTACCATTTGCAAGGTACATATCTGTGCGGAACGAAGTTATCAATTTATGTGTTGAAAAAGAATAAATGTTGTACCAGATGCTCAACCTGACACGAGTGCTCAACTTTCATCCATAAAACTTAGTATCAAGTGTATCTGAAATGATAAAAATCAGTACCACTCATCTCATTAACATTTTACCTTTTAATACCTTGTTTGAACATCATATTTGAAGTTGTTTAAATATTTTTTGTCTCAACTCTGAATTTTTGGAATTATTTTTGAAGCAAACAAATAATTGACGTAATTGACATTTTAATGCAAATTAGTCGTTTCTAGGCTATTTCATTAATACCATACTATTGAAGGAAGCAAGGGTTCCTAAAAAAACAAAAGAACGTTTCATTGACCCTAGATGTCAAATAAAATAAGTCTCAAACGGAGACAACTTCTACAGTCAGTGAAACGTTCGTTTGCTTCTTAGATTATTTTGAATTTTATGATGCAGTATTTTTTAATGGATAACATAAATTATTCAAGTAATGCAGTCTAAATTGAATTTAGATTAAAAAAACGTTGATGGGGTGTGGTTAAAAAATCACATCGGGATGGTGTGGTGGGACCATCAACTTAAAATTAAATTAATTTCACTTTCAGGAAGTAATGGAGTAAAATATTCTATGTCCAAAAAATAATTCCTCTCACTAGATGGCGTCATGATTAATGTGAGTTGTCATGACAACTACGACCGTTGCCATTCCGAAAAATCTCCCATAGAAGGTTATCGGAAAAGGTTACGACATCAGCAGTAGGAACCCTACTACTCAACTCCACTCGGCAGGCGGCGTGGCAGGCGAAGGGTTCCTCCGCACCTCCGCCTGCGGCTACAGAACTCTCCTTTTCTATCTACTGTTATGCCGATATACAAATTTAACAAGAAGTTCCGTCTAGAACTATACGAGCCTACTTTCCCGTATACACCAAATTCAAATTTATAATCTAGCTATCTCTTTCTCTCTCTTTCTTATTTATCTTTAGTTCTAATTATTGAAAATATACCTTTTTCAACGGATAATACATATTCATTCACTCACTCATTCATTCTTTCATTTATTCAGCCATGCATTTATTCATTCATTCGTTACATCATTCAAGTGTTTATTCATTCATTTACGCATTCATGTATTTATTCACTCATTTATTTATATTTTCATTTATTCAATAATTTATTCATTCATTCTTTTCCTCATTCATTTATTCATTGATTTATTCTTTCACTCTTTCATTTATTCATTCATTCATTATTTCACTCATTGAGTCACTGAGAAATATTCTTGAAAATCCCGATCAAAAAATTTCATAGCAAAATAGGCTCGTACGTTCTGGATAAACTTTCTATTTCTACATGTTTTACGTTATAAGAGCTTTCCGATAAAGTTTGTTCCAAGCAAATCGGTCCGTTAGATCAGGATTTATATAGGGTTGAAATTTCCCCGTAAGCTCTGTGTTAATTTTTTGAACTGTTCAAAAATGAACAAAAATTGTTCAAATCAATATTTTACGCCAAGAACTTCTTCCAGTGAGCTTGTTCATGGGAACTTATATCTTGTACCCAGAGTTTACATCATTTGCTTCATTTTCACCCATAGGCGCTAATGTTAAAATTTTTTGAACTGTTCAAAATTGAACAAAAAATTGCTCAAATCAAAAAGTAAAATATGGAAATGAGATGCCCTCGCCGAGATCTTTCGAATGCAAAAAGAATTTTTCCAATCGGACAATTCGGTCAAAAGTTATTAGGGGGGAGACAGACCGACAGACCCACTTTTTCCCCATCTCAATACCCTACTTTCAAATTTTTTATTTTACAATCTTTATTTAATTACTTCACTTATTTTTGACTTTTCTTGATTTTTAACGATATTTTCACGATACATTAAGCCTTCTTTCATGCTTTATTATTATTTTTTTTTACTTTTACGGGAAAGTAGGCTAAAAAATCGTGGGGCAATAAAAAGTGAAACTCTTTATTAAAAAAATACATGATATATTCCAAATTTATTTGCTTTTAGTATCATCTTTCAGTTATTTTTTGATATGAAACAGTGTACGACTGCCTAATCTCAGCTCAGCTACTGTAATTTAAATAATTGGTCTAAAATCAATAAACATAAAATCGGAATAAGCACAGAACTAATATTAGCTGAATTCGACTAAAGAAAAACAGCTGTTTTTACACAGTTGTTAGAAAATATTGAATAGGCCAACATGAGGCTTTGATATAACCTGAAAGAATACTTAAAATACGTTGAACTGAATAAATACAGTAGCCCCTCGTCATATCGCGCTTGTCGGGGGACAGCGAAAAAACGTGATATAACTGATGCCGTTAGAAATAACTTAAAAAGTAAGATTGAATCAAGTGGACCTGCGCATGTAACCTGAGCATGGAATGAAAGCGATGTCAAAGATAAAGGCAACCATTTTATTTCTAGAAAATTCCTTTACCTATCATTCTCCCTTTCTTGGTTAAGGGGATTTTATAATTTGGATTTGTTGAGCCAAGTGCGAATCCTTTCCATACTAAAAGGTATCCAGAAAGGAGTGTATTTTTTCTCTTTGGGCAGTAGACATCTGTCAATGTCCTTCAATGGGCGTTAGGATGGATACAAAAAAAAAACAAGTAAAACGAAACTGGTGTCTGGTGTTAGTTGAATCTTAATGCATAAACGTTTCGGAGATGTAGAAAAAGCGTGATATGTCCGAATGAGCGATATAACGAGGCGCAATATAACGAGGGGTTACTGGTATGATTCTATAAAAAATGCCAACAATAATTGGCAACATAACACAGGCAAATATTTCTCTAGGATGTCAGAGTTTCTTTGGCTTTATATATTACTTAACTTTTTCAAAACAAATTTTCCTTTCTTAAAGACAGCCTAGAGCCAACCTAACTGGGCCCAGAGCCTGTTGCTGGTTGTCAGTTTTGTATTTGTATCAGTGTTAAAATTGGTACTAATGAACTTCATTTAAAAAATAAATGGCATTTCGTGAAAGCAGGTCGCCAAACGAGCAATCAGCTTTCACTCGAACTCATTACAGCGATTTCTGGTTTCCTTGACATTGACAGACTTTGGAAATTGCTTCGAAAAATACTGCTTGAAACGTCAACATGCGACATGGTTTAAGTGATAAATGCAACCGCCGATGATTTCTCGACTTCCCTGTAGAAAACCATTATTGACAGCATTGGCAGCGTTTCAAATTGTTTTCGCGCCGAAGTCACACACACAATTAAAAAAAAATATCGCTCTTAATATTCCTAGGATATGTATACTAGTAAAATGTGTCCATTTTTACAGGTAATGAAAACATATCAAAATGCACTTAACTATTATTAATTTAGAAGAAAAAAGAATGGAACTTTTCTGATTATTTATACAATTTTACAAAGTGATCATTATAAACAAATGCTGATGCAACACGAAATTCAAACTCAAACAGTACGAAACATTTATGGCTCATATGATGTAAAATCAATAAAACAGCCCATTAAAATTAAATGCGGTAACAGGAGAAAGATAACTGTTTTCAGCCTTATAAAAAAAAGCTCTTCAAAATGCATTATAACCACAAACAGGTAAAGCGATACATCTCGAGACAGATTTACGAAAATGCATTTGAATGAGTAATATATGTTTTATATCTATATATGTGTGCGTGTAAGAGAGAGAGAGAAAGAGAGAAACTAGATACTTCTTAACCAATAGCCAGTATTCCTCGCAAAAATCACGCAATATAAAAGTAACTGATTTTTACATTATAAAAATGTTTACGTATTTTATAATTTAAAAATCAGTGAATGGTATTTAGTTTTCGTATTGCAGGTGCGTTTATAAGCACAAGAATCAGAACGTTTGCTTCTCTGTTTGTTGAAGGCTACCAAATTTTAATCGCATTTTTACAATGAAGAAACAAAGCCCTATAAACCAAGCTTAGATCGTTTTAGAACGGTGAGAGCATGTTAAGACAAGTAAGATATTAAAGTTGCTCAACGTTTCCAATCTTGTGGGAAAGTTTAGAAATTACTAAAAATACTAAACAGAGCGTAAAGATAAAACTTTCATTATTTGGAACTAGTTTTTCCTCTAGTACTTAAAATATATAGCGCAAAGAATATATGGTAAAAAGTAGAGTATATCTCCTATGTAAAATACACTTTATAAAACTAAAAAGTAAACACTAAAGTGTAATTAACACTAAAGTGTAAAATACACTTTATACAAGTAAAGTCCGCATTAGAAAATAGAATTAAAAAAAATAATCAATGCTATACCATAAACATGCAGGAACAGATCAAGAGATAATAATAATAAAACAGGTAATTGAGGAGTGATATGAAAAATAATTTGTAAATCGTTTTTTTTTTAAATATTTTTCAGAGCTGTTGTCACTAACAAGCGTCAATGAATTTTGTTTGCAGAAGCAATCTAAAATTTTTCAAATCTATTTTTCATGTGATTGTTTAGAAGTAAATATTTCAATTCACTTACGTTGCAATACGGTTAAACATAATCAGCTTGTGTTGCGGTAAATACACAAATGTTTTTTTTAGAAAACAAACTGTATCAACAACATTTTTCAGCGTTGCTTTCGAAATAATATTCTTATTGTTATATCAGTAGTATAATTTTAAAGGATTGTAAGTTTTTTTTTTTTTTGGAACATGTCCTTCTTTATGTAAAACAACACAGACTAGCTCAGAAAAGGATAAATGTGAGTTGACGTTTTGAGGGCGGGAGGGAGGTGAGAGTTTTGGCGACCAAAGACAGAAATAAACGAACCGCAAAACATAAACGCAATTCTTCGCTTTTAAAATTATTACTTCTTCATGTTTTGTAAAACGATTCATTTGTTTACTATAAATATATATAGTGACATCTGATTTATCCAACTCCACTGCTCCAGTGTACATTTTTACTTCTGTGTACAAACACCTTTTGTGCTTACCTCAAATTTTTTAATTTCTTTTTGTGAAAGTCAATGGGCTTGCAATGATATAGTTTCCAACTGATATGTAAATGTATTATTGTCCGAAGAAAATATTTATTACATAGTTTTCATATTTCAATGTGGCTAAAATTTAAATTAATTATCTACACGAATTTTGCTTTAATTTTGATAGTTCTAACTGAATTACCCGTTTTCTCTTGTTTAAATTTACGTAAACGTTTACATTATGGCATACAAATAGCCGATGTTGACATGATAAAGTTTATAAAAAAAAGAACAATTTAAAAATATAATAAGAAGCTTTTAAAACGAATCGGATATAATGCACATTGCACATATTGGTTATGCCAATATATATATTTTACTCATTCTATAAGTTCTTTCTTTTGCAATTTCTCAACTTAAATATAAATTAACTTAAAACAGAATATTTTTATTGTATTTTATGTACCAGTGATATTTTTATCGTGCTTTTTAAAACCAGAGTTGCATTAGCGTTTTATTTTAAAATTAATTTTGATCTAGTTAAATTTCTATTTATCCCTCTAACTGTACTAATATGTACTCTAAACTTCAGTTCTCAAAATATTAGCATTTGTCTATTCGGAGACAAAATGAAACGATATTCTTAGAGAAATTTCTTTTCGGCCAGCCGCAAATCGTGGCGTCACGAAACGGCTGGACAGGCCTTTATCGGAGGTGTTGTTTAATACCCTGAATAAATGTTTTGTTTCACTGAATCGTTGAAACAAATTTTTAAAATTTTATCACATCAAAGGCCTTGAATAAAAATTAAATGAAAACAAATTTAGGATTGCATTTCATTATGAGAAGATTTATCTTCATAAAGACTTTTTAAAAAACATCTTTCAATCTTAATTTTTCCATTTTCAGGGATGATTGCTTTTTATCGCAATATTTTTCAATGTGCGTAAAAGAAAAAACTCTGTAAATATTTTTTATCATATAGATCAAATAACTCTTGAGTACAATAGCCACAGTTACACTTATTTGAACGTATTTATGTTACTGTACATATATACGGAAGTTGTACATGACTGGTAAAGATCGCTAAGAAAACCCAAGAAGGCCACAAGTCCCTCATCCCAGATCTAGAATACGCGCAAAGCCCATTGCGAGACTATTATACTTAAATCGTAGTGACAAGCATCAACTAGAAACTAGAATTTTGACTTTCCTCAACTTATTTCTGCATATTTTAATTGTAACTAGAGAGTAGGTTTGAAAATTAGCTAATAAACGGGATCACTTAGTGATGCTTAGCACGACAATAAAACGATGATCAATCCACACAAACATCTAAGTGAAGTATACAAATAGATGCAAAGGAACTACAACACTAAGATACCTCTATGTGGTGTGAGAGTGGTAAATCCAGACTCAGAGTCAGACAAACGTAAAAGTCCAAAAATGGCGATTTTCAAATATTGTTTAATTGTACGATAATCAATAAACAAGGGATACATATTTTTTGTTAACAATCATGTTTTGTATGTAGCCTAATTTACATAACAGCTTTATTACTAGGAAACAAAATCATTATTTTCAGTTTTTACGCTCGGTTTTTAAAGTAGTGATAATGTAACTTACGTTAGTCAGGCCCTGAGGTAAAGATATTTTATGAATTCCTACTATTAAAGCAGACTTACCGAGTTGAGTGAAAGGAAAAAATCTAATAACTCAAAACTCGCGAAACTTCTCTATTAAGTAATAACATAATCACATTTTTTCCCCTTACGTGTACCAATTTTGCACATAACGGCTCAAAGGAACACTAATCATTTCATAACGTATTGCTTACTTTTCAGAATCAAAGTACTTCAGGTATAAAATCCAAAAAATGCGACCGAACAGATGAGAAAGAGGTCCTAAACAAACGGAACACAATTGCTATGAAATAGGAATGTTGTGGATGAAATATGGCAGTAGTAACTGAGTAAATTGGAGTAATCAAATGTTCCCCAAAATGTTCGCATGCGTCACTACGGATGGTGGAGGTGGATCGAAAGAAATGGTAACACGTCCTACGCTGAAACAAGGCGCCCCAAGTTATTTTTGCTTCAGACTGGATGAGGGAACATTGCCAAAAACAGGAGTTTTCATCGAGGGGTAAAGTTCCCAAAACATTCATCACCAAAATGAAAAGCCAGCATTGACAGCTATGCATATGCATAACAAATATCAAATGAACAATTTTCCTCTAACCCTCGTCACCAAATTATGAAATAATAATAAAAATCTACAATGTAATGTGTATAAAACGCCACCACGAATCATGTGCAAAAAATTTTTTTTTCAAAAGCTGTATTTCCTGCTTTATCTTTTACGAGCCTCCCCCCCCATTAGATGGTTATAATACTTAAGTGTTATGCGAAGACGGATGTATGGTCATTACATCCATGAATCAGAAAGCAATAACAATATTTTCTATTTATAACTTTTGTTTTATTCTTGTATGCGCATTATATTTTTTAACTAATTATTAAAAGGATATATGGGTACATTCCGTGAATGACAAAATTCAAAATAAGTATAGAATTGCTTGATTAATAACAAATAATTCCAAATTAAAGATTCTTGTAGTTATTTCAAGGTTTCGTATGTGCTATTACACGAATAAAAGCTAAAAAGAAAAGGATATATTTTGCAGTTTTTTTAAACCAAAATATTGCTCTTTCACGTAAGAGCCTCATTTAAGGGTCAGGGTGACGAAAGGGTTAATATTTCACGATTGACTGGTACTTTAATAAGTATTTCCAAAGCATGGATTTCAAGATTTTAATATCTCTTTTTCAATCAAACACATATTTCATTTAAGCCCCAACTCTGATGAACCTAGATAATATACTTAATATTTCAGACACATCTAAGTATAATTCAGCTACTTAGCTTGTTAAAAAAAGTACAAGATCATCATAAAATAGAGCGTAGTGTTCAGGGTTCTGAAAAGCGTATTGTACTGGGCGAAATGTAACGAAGTTTGTCACATATCAAGGGTCGACATTACAACAAATGTTCCCCTGAATCTGCTCTATCAAACAATTTATAAATAAAAGAAAGTGACGAAAAGGCAGTTTAGAAAACAGCCTAGAGCCGCCTGCAAAAAAGGTTTAAAACTGAAATTAACTGTTTTGTTTTTGAGGAAAATATTTTAACAAATCAAAAAGAACTAATAGGAAGCTGAAAGCCTACAAGAGCATAGATAATAAAATCAATGTCTGTGCAATGTAAGTATATTCGATTAGTTTTGGACAAAATTATTACCGCTTTAGTAAGGCTGATCGAGAACAACAATCTCAACATATAAAGATGATCAATAAACGTGTTCTTTTCTAAACCAATTTTCGCTTCAGAATACAGCAACAATAGAATGTTACTTTCTCAGATAATTTGAGAGAGAAGACTGCTTATTAAAAAAATGTGGAATGCATAGGAAAAAAATATCACCCTTCAAACATGGAAAAATATACCAGTATTTAACGTTTATATAAATATCATACAACGTCAAGAATTTTTGAAAAAAAAAGTAATGAAGAAATGCAACAAAGTAAATGTGTTATTTGATAGAAACTAAAATCCCTTTTTTATTGCTCAATTCTGGCGCGTAAGGGTGATTGGGAGAAGTTGAATATGTAGAAATGTTGTACAGGGAAATCCGATCTCGCGAATTGTTCATAAATTTCATTTTTTATCATGAACATTTCCGGCCAACAGCGACTACGTAAACCGTGCAAAACTCCAGCAGAGGTCACTGCCGCCGCGAGGAAAATGACAGCTGTGAATATTTTATATGACAGTTAGGAATATCGTAATTTGCGAAAGCAGGGCGAAACCCTCGGCTCGCAGAGTGTGAAGTAATGCACTTTTGCGGAACCAAATGCTTCTTTGCCTGATGTGGTATAAAAAGGGAATAACCGAATGCATAAGTACAATGAGTTATATGTTCGATGTTAAGGCTATCATGTTTTAAAGCTCTGACTATAGTGCTTAATAACGGACAAGATAAACAAGGGCAAGATCCCAGAAAATGGGAAAATCTCACGTTTTATAAAAGCGTGCCTCATAATTTCCGGATAAAAGTACCAGGATGTTTTTAAGATAACCTATAGCAAGTTTTTCTTAACCCTCGTGGGTTCCTCGCATTTTGTTTACACTGAAAACCCTTGGGGTCATTTTTGCCCTCAAGCGTTCCTTCAATTACTTTTGCATGTATTTTTTAAATTTACATACTATTTAATGATAAAAAGAAAGACAGTCAAAGTAAAATTTAGTTTCTGAACTAAATATATGTTAATTTTAAAGGAAAACATAAAACAACTGGAGATTTATTTGCAATTGTTATAGACCTGAAACGAATGATTTTTGCTAGAATATTAGAAACACTTATAACATTTTTTGTTACGTTTTCTATACAGTTTCTTAGAGAAAAGTTGCGATGTCCCCCCCCCCTTTTTTTTTTCTCTTTTAATTTAAAGACTTCGTACACAAAAAAAAAAAACCAAACGTAAAATATTTAATTTAAAAAAATAACAAAGTCATAGCATTATTTTATATACAAAACCAAAAGAATAAAAGTCACAAAATGCCGTTAAACACAAATAGCAAGTTGACAAGATATGTTAAACTGAAATCGTGAGATAAAGAAAGAATAAATTTCAGCGTTTGTGGTATAAAAAATGTTTTCGAATAAATGCAAAAGAAGCGATTTGTGTTTCATTAAGGGTCAAATTAATTATAAAAATATATTTTCCTATTTACACGTCAAATTTATATAAAAAAAGCGAGAAATACAGTTAATATAACTAACAATTCCTACCATATGAAGGTGTACACATGGAATTAGAAAAATATACCGTTATCACTGTAATAAAAACAGTAAACAAGATAAATTTTAAAAAATCAAGTTATAGGAAATATTAAAATAAAGTTATATTGAAAAGTTGCAAGAATGTAAGAAAAGATATGGTAGTTGACAAGCACAGTATTGCCACAAGAATATTGATTGATTCCAACTAATATAAAAACTATTTAAAATATGATTAGCAATGGAACTAAAAAGCATTTTTTCACATAATACGTAGTTTTAACATTATGGAAACTACTTTTTACATCAAAACGCATAACAGAATTAGAAGTAAATTTATTATATTGCTGCAAAGTTTCATCCGCGTTGAAGTCGATTTCTGAGAAGTAATATAAAAGTAGATGTGCAGCTGAAAAATGCCTTTTGCTTCTGAAAACAACAATTTTCCCACCACCTCCTCTATATTAAAATCATTCTCTTGATCATTTTCTTTGTTATTTTAAAGCGTTATATTTAAAATTTTCTTAACAGAAAAATTCCAAAGACTTTCTGAACTTTAATTCATTTGTTACACGCAGAAACTTGTGTATGTAATTACTATTTAAATCCGAAATAAATGAATTTTCTTGGCAGTTTCCATTAACACACACACATATATATATATATATATATACACCGTATAACCGCGATTTACCGATGCTAGATTTAATAATTTCTTCGAATAAGCGCTTGATTTCAAAAGTCACGGTTTGGATTTGATGAATTTTATATTTCCCCCATTTAGCGATAGCATTTAACCGCTCCTAGAAGATCGTTAAATCGCGGTTATACTATCGCAATCAACTGGCATTGGTGCCGCGACCCCTCGTGATCCAGAAACGAGCTACAGAAGTTTCCAATTTGGCGACCCTTCTGATGGACTGCACCATATCCGCTTTCTGCACAATGAAGGTAGAAAGCCATAGACGCATTTTGGCACAGTATGGGGCAGCATGTTTATTGCAGACTCTGGGTGTACGAATGTTGTAAGAAATTCAGCAAAGGCATAAGAAGTTTGTCGGACGCGCCGAAATCAGTACAGGCACCGTGTTGTGACCGCTGAGGTGATTTCAGCGACGGAGGAGATGATTCTTCAGGATCGACAGGTCTTCATCGATGACATTGCAATGCAATTGCAGGTCAGTCGGAAAATGGATCACTCCGCGGTACTCTTCTTTGGTGCACTCCAACAGAGAGACTGCCATATTGACACTCTCGTATTGAGCTGTGGGGTCACGTGGAGTCGCGGGACCAATACAATTGCTGGCGGGAGAGTCCACACGGGATCAGATCGGGGGCATGCGTACCCGAATCTGATCGCAATTTATTTTCGTGCTTGCTCTCTTTTTCCAGCTGTGTAACCATAATTTTTTTTTCAGTTTGTATTTTTGTAATTGAGGACATTTTGTAATGTGTTCTTAAGCCGTTTTTGGTCCAATAATAAGATTTGCTTCCTATATTACCTATACATACAATTCAGAGGTTAAGAGAATAACAAGCAAGGTTTTATTTAGGAACCACATAATTTCATCATTATTTCTGTTTAATAAGTATACTCTAGCGCAGTGGTCGCCAAACTGTCTCTCGACAGTGATTCCACAGTGAAAATTTTCAGTAGATCGTCGATCATTGCACCATCGATTACACTGGTCTACAAAAAAAAAAAATATTTTTCTGCCTCAAAGACTTTGTTAACAGTTCTTGGAAGTTTTTTTCACGCTGAATTCGAAAATGAAAACCATTTTTCTCTATCACGTAAGGATTTTCCGCGCAAAGTGCTATAATAATAATTTACATTATGACACTTACCCTAAATTATTAGAGCACCTTACAAGCAAAACCCTTACGCGATAAGGAAAATGGTTTTAATTTTCGAATTCAGCACGGAAAATACTTCTAACATCAATCAAAAAAGTCTTTAGGATTCCCCCCCCCCTTTTTTTAAGGGCATTGTAATTTTTACATTAGAAGCATTTCCACCAAAAAATCATGTAATTTTGTATTTACCGTAAGAGGATCGATTTTGACATGTTCTTGCATAGTTTGCCTCATGAATGTCCCTTTTTAAAGTCCAGCAGTAATCTGCTAACATAGTTGCGCTCCACTTCCCTTGATATCTCTTTTCCATAACTGAAATGTCCTGATGGAACCACTCTCCATGTTCATCGCTTATGCAGCTCCTATGTTTTCAGGAGGCATTTTTACACACAACAGGAGAGTTCTATGATAAAAAATAGTAGCTCATACTCCTTAAACGTGTCGTACAGTATCAATTTTTGCCTATTTAACTTTGTATCTCAATTCTCGCGAAATTCCTACCGAGATCCACACTCAGTGCAGTAATTTTATACGCACTTCCGTTCGGGGGTCTGCGGGGGCTGTTTACGACACACCACTTGATTTTTTACAGCAAAATTAAGTGACCACTGATTTAACGGTTGATATTCAAGCTCTTTTGTGCACTTTATCTCAATAAAAACGATGCTGCATGATCGGAAAAACGTAAAAATCGAACATTTCCTTCCTCATAACTAAAAAACTATACGTGATGGAAAAATTTTGATGGCAGATATGAATTCCTTGTGCAAAATTACTTCAGGAAAAGTGAAATTCATTCTTGGGGCAAAACACTTGTTGACCGGTGTTATTTGTTGAAATTTCGTCAATATTAGGATTGAATAACGCCGTGGCTCAGAAAGAAACTCTAAGATTTTGTTTGCATAATAAATATAAAAGTATATGAAAAGGCACACAGTGTCAATACAGTAGCCGTCTCGTGTTTTCTGGCACATATTTAAGGTAGCTAGGTGTCCACTATTTCAGCGGACGGGTTCGCTATTTTCACATCAAGTTCACTATTACTTTTCCAAAAATAGAGGACTTTATAGAATTTTACTTTTTACTTGCTACCCTCCTCCCCCTCCGCCATCCTCCGTTTGTCCATTATTTTTTTTGGAGAATGCCTGCATATAAATAAATGAGATTCATTAAGTTTTTTTTTTGGATGGGAGGGGATTTTTTTTCTCGTTGTGGATGGGATAGGAAGGATATTTAACATTAACATTTAAAAGCGGTACAGCTGCTCAGTTTTTTCATAATTTTGGTGAACTCTGCTCTAGTGTGATCTGTTACAAGTCAAGTTTCATTAACGATTAGTTTTACCAAATTTGCAGGTGTAAACTCTGCCTTTAAAGAGGTACATTTCTTCCAATAGCCACTTTTTGCCCTTTCTTTGAAATTTCAAATTGAAACTCAAAACTAAAATTTGTTTCGATGATTTTTTGAAAAAAATTGCTTTTATTTTATAAGCATTTTATTTTCATAACGTCAGTATCTCCACTACCACTTTTTATTCCTTAAAAAACAATAATAATAATGAATAAATATAAATAGTTCGTTTTTCTATCACTTAAAATATTTCGCTTGTTTATCACCGCCGACTGTCAATACTTTTCTTACAAGAGGAAACAAAGGTTACTGGTTCTTTTAGAAAATATTCCTTTCGTTTTCATTTTCTTAAGAACTTTCCAACCTAACAGCAAGCACCATTTTAATAGTTTCCAATCTATTAACTAGAGGAATTTAGACTGTAGATTTTAAACACATTTCCAGTTATTTGAATATTTATCGTATTTGGTTGCACCTCACAAATTGTTAAATAATGTATCTGTATAACGAGTAAATCCCATTCACATTAATTAACGGTGATTCGTTTTATATGAATCTTAACCCTTCATATTTTCTTTCTTTCTTTTTTTTGCAAACTAAGTTGTTTACAATGAACAAAGTGGATCACTTTTATTTCGTGACGAGAAATGTGATATCCAACAAACTCGAACTGCCAAGATCAAACCAGTAATTGCTGTTTTTACGTTAGTTTGACTATAACCCGATAGTCCCGCCTAGATGGCTACACCAGACCTGGCGTAAATCCTATTACGTTAAAAGCTGCACATCCTTTTAGGAAATATCATCAAGAGAAAAATATCTATCCAAGGCTTATGGCCTCCGATGAAATCTCGAGAGACGAAGCGAGACGCTTTAGATGACGTCACAGAGGGTAGTCTGTATAGTAATGGCGTCAGTAATGATAGGGAAGGCAAAGAAATCCCCGTTTTGACGAAGATATCAAATCAGTTGCTCTATTAACTGATGCGAATGTTTTTATTTTTAATCTATATTCATGTACTTTTTAGAATACTGTTCCGTTAATTAAAATGTTGAAGCCTAGTTCTATGACCTTAAGAAGCACGCTTGCCATTTGTGTATTTATACATTAGTTTTGTTTTCTTAATGGAATCTATGTATGAGTACACGCATAATCTTTGCCCCCTCCTGGAAAAATTTTAACTGTCGAGTCTGTTACAAAGTCATTTAAGACAGCTAAAAATTGTCTGTATAAAAATTTGCAAGATCTGTTAAAATATTTAAGCAGCGAAATGCTTCCAAACTTGAAGAAACAAAATTATTTCCTGAAAACTTAAAGTGAGGTTGTATTCAGTTGTAAATTTTTTGAAGTAATGAATAATTTATAATACATTACCAGTTGTACTTCAAACAACACTTGCATTTTAAATTTGTTAAACTTTATGTAAAAGGCTAAACGATATGTTTAAATGTGGTACACAAAAATTTTCCTCCTTTCTTTAATGATTCCGTAGCAAAGGCTCATTACAAACAATTTTATTTTTTATTAAAAAAATAAGATTTTTTTCTGTTTCTAAAACTATAACACTGAAAATTTTGAAACCTTAAATGTGTTTACAAAAAAAGCACTAAATTTGAAGAATTATTTAAGACAATGATTCAATACTAATTAAAAAATCTTTGAAATTAATGATATTTCAAAATGGAATCTTTCAAAAATTTAGAGCACCTGATAAATAGATTTGAGTTTTAAAAAAATATTTTCTTAACATAAAATTTGTAATTAATTCAATAAATTGATTAATGAGACAATTAACAAAAGTTGCGGAAAATAGATTTTGGAAAGTATGTACAGTGACGCTTAAAGGGATATTTCTGTGAAATATTTTGCATACAAAATAACTTCTAATTTCCTACATACACATCAAAAGTCTTATGAATTTAAGTACAAGTATGTAAACTAATGGGAAAATAATATATGGGAATAATAAATATATGGAATGCATACAAACTTATTTGTGCTTCGAATACAGTCAAATCCGTTTATAACAAAATCTTATGTACTGAAACATAAAACAAATGGCTATAGAAATGTATTTTTACACTCTTGTGTTTGTTGTTCATAAATAATACTATAATACTAATATTTTTATATGCGAGAAGTAAAATAATTACGTATTGGCTACAATGAAGTTTCCTCATAGCAAGTTTTAGGAATCAATTTTAAAGATTTTTCTGTTAAGAATAGATTTAAGATTAGTTATTAGATAATAAAAAGTGCGTAGATGTTGTTTACATTGACTTTCAGAAAGCGTTCGATAAAGTACCGCATGAAGCTCTTCTTAGCAAACTTGCTTATATTGGTATTGGTGGAAAAACTTTAATTTGGGTTAAAAATTGGCTGACTGGGAGGAAACAGTAGTAGTGAAGGGCAATTATTGTCAGTGGATTGATGCTTTGAGTGGTGTTCCACAAGGTTCAGTTTTAGGGAAAATATTATTTATTATTTTATTAGTGATATTTACTCAGAGTATTTCTGGGAACATCAATATTTTTGCTGATGTTAAAATCATGGGAATTGTGGACACGGAGGAACAAGTCAATCAGTTTCATGAGGATTTAAATCAAATTTCTGTGTGGGCAATTAAGTGGGGTATGTCTTTTAATATCGGGAGATGTTAAGTGCTTCATTTTGGTCATGGGAATAAACATGCAACCTATTATTTACAAGGTTCCGTCATTAGGGAAGCAGAAGCAGTTGTTGATCTAGGAGTATTGATTAGTCACGGCTTCAAGTCCAGTCAGCACTGTAGCATAGTAAGTAACAAAGCTAACAGGATGCTTGGGTTTATCAATAAGGCTATTTCGAACAGGTCTAGGGAAGTTGTATTGCCATTATACAGAAGTTTGGTAAGACCTCATTTGGAGTATGCTGTTCAGTTTTGGTCTCCTTAACTAAAAAAGATATTACCTTATTAGAAAGGGTTCAAAGGAGGGCTACTAGATTGGTAAGTGGTCTTTCAGACTTAGAGTATGAGGTTAGGTTTAAAAGGGTCAATATGTATATTCTTGAGCAAAGGAGAGTTAGAGGGGACATGATTCAGTTAAATTCATTAAAATTGGAAATGTTGATGGGCTACAGCTATGGGCTGAAAGTAGAACCAGAGGTCATTGTTTTAAGCTTTTCAAATCTCAGGCTAATTTTGAAATGAGGAAAAATTACAACTTCAATAGGGTTATAGGTAGTTGGAATAGTTTACCGGAAGCGACTGTTAATTGCAGTGGGGTAAAAACTTTTAAGAAAGCTCTTGATGTTCATTGGGGACTGCTAAATTGACTATGACCAGCCTAACTGGGCCCTGAGCCTGTTGCCGGTCGTCACTTTTGTATTTGCATTTATAAATGAATAGTGCAATCTATGACTACATAGTGCAACAGCAAAAATATTTTTATTACAAAGATTGATCATGTAAAAAACATTTCAATTAATTTATCGTAATTTTAAGGAACATTAGCAGAATAAAAAGTAACTAATTTCAATACATACGCGCTAATTATACTAACTGAGTGAAAGTGGTAAAACTTTGATACAATTCTCAGAATTTTCAAATTTAAAATTTGATCAGATATTGCAAAACTCTATGTATAAACGACTTTTTTTTTTAAATCTTGGCCCTTGTTTTCTTTTGATCCAAGTACAATTTTATTGAGAAAACTTTCTACATTAAATTGTGCATTTGAACGTACAAAATTTCTAGTATATAATTTTATCACTTTTCAACTAGAACACGAAAAGTCCATTACCAGCATGCTTTCCAACAGTAAGAATCAAACGCATTCGAATTTTTGCTTTTGTCTTTGTATGTTAAACATAAGTAATTGATTTCAGTAAATCGTTCATACATATTCAACAATGGATTTTCAACAGCCACAACACGTTATCGCAATATCTCTTTACTGTTTAATTCTTAACACTGTTAATTTCCAAACCACAGCAGAACCAACAATTGTTGCAGACAATAATTTAATAGACCCATAACATGCCAGCTATCCGATTCAGACAATGTTTTATAATCATAAAGAAAACTAAATATAGTTAAAACATACTTTACCTTCAAAGCGTCGTTAAAACACGTAAAATCTTAAAACCATCTGATGTTTATATCGTGTATATATATATATATATAATAAATATTCGTCAATAGATGCTTAATATTTCATACACACTGCTTTGTGATAAATAGTTATACCCCCGCAAAAAATTGAGCTAGGGTTAAAGCTAGGCATGTTGATATAATTTTATGACGAATTTAAATTTGTAGTATTTACCAATGGTATTAGCAAGCAGCATTTAACATAAATAATAAGGAAAGAAACAATTAGTATGATATCATCACCAGCAATAGCTATTCAATACGCAATAACCGAAAAAACAAATTTGAAAGAAAAAGAAAGAAAGAAACTAAATAGATAGTCGAAATTTTGAATGAAATTTTTAAAAAAAGAAACAAAATAGAATGTCGAAATTTTAAATTAAATCAAAGAAAAATAGAACGTCGAAATCTTGAATGAAATTAAAGAAAAAATATAAAACGTCGAAATTTTGAATGAAATTAAAGAAAAAATAGGGAACGTCGAAATTATGACTGAAATTTTAAAAAAAAGAGAGAAGAAACAAAGTAGAGCCTCGAAATTTGAAATGAATTTAAACAAAAGAGAAAATTCTGAGACCACAAAAAACCGTGTGTCTCCATTGCTCCGCTCCAAATCCCAGTCCTAGGCTTATAATATTAATTATGAAACTTTAAAATGTTTATTAACAAAATAAATATTCCTTAATTTTTTTAGAAACTTTTCCAATTTAATGTGCACCGCCGTTTTAGATTGGTTCTTCGAAGTCCGTCGCCAAAGGGAAAACTCATCTTCCGGTTCTGGCGCAAACGCTTAGAAAGAAAACCAAAAAGAAAGAGGAAAACACCGTTTCTCGGTGCTATGAAGTTATCAATTTTCTCCCATTAGACATCCCCAGTTTATGTGAGTTTCTGCTAAGTGAGTCACAAGTAAAGAAACTGGTATTTTTGGAAAAGCAGATGGAGCTGAACTAAACGACAATTTAATAAAACTGCGAGAAGCTGCGAAGTCTTTCTCGAAGAATACATTACTATATGAAAAATATGTACATTTTCCAAAAAAAAAAAAAACTGGGAACTGGAGCAGTCACTTTTTTGCATTGCTCTGCTCCAGCTTCTGTATACTTGATCCAGCTCCGTCCCGTGCTGCGAAAAGCTTTAATACGAATCATTACACGTCGATTTTTTTCATTTAATTTATTTTTGGTATATATGCGCTAAAAATTTTAAAAGTTGTTTAAAAACTATTAATTTTTCGACAGACATTTAATATTTAAAATACATTGCGTTGCGAACAAATTAATGCATCCAGAAAAAAATTGAGTACAGATAGTAAATTGACGTTTCCAATATATTTTTTTTAATGTGTAATCACCACTTGCTCATCTCTACTCAAGCACTATGTAAATGTCCAGTTTCATGTTCATGACTCAGTCTTACCTATATGTTTTGCAACAGAGCGTCGAAATTCCTTTATTGACACATTACTTCTTATTCTTCAATTTTGCTTTATGCAATTGGTATTTTAGACAAAGCGAAAGTGAATGAATTTAGTTTTCTTATTGTAGCACAAAATGTTACTGTGGTTTAAAAGATTAACGAGAAAAGAAATCTCGACTGGTTTGAAAATAAATTTCGACTCGAAATTTATTAGAAACTTAGTTACTATATCTGAGCCTTACCCGAAATCATTTAACTGTTTAAAATTCAACTGAATCGAAGAGAGATAAATTCTCTATCAAAAATTAAACAGGGTTCATACTCAAATAGCCAAAAAAATTTCCATGACTTTTCCAGGTAGAGCGAATTCCAGGTTAACGTTCCAAGTAAAAATATTTATTAGCAAACGCACTACTTGTCCATTAAATACGCCCGCCATAACATTTTATACCATACAATTATATTAACCTCATATTAAAAAATTCCACACAGATGCTCATTGAGATAACAAACTTATACTATAGAATTTCAAAAGGAAAGTTTTATGATATAATATGCCAAAAGCAGGGCCGGCCCGACGGTATTCGGCGCCCTCGGACATTATCAAAATAGCGCCCCTAGCTATCTCTCATGATGCAAACTAAAATACTATCAATTCAATTGCGTATAATTTTATTTCGTTTTCACTTATAAAAACTTTAATCATTACATGCACAAAAATATACTTATCTTTTCCTAATAGGTTGCTGTTGGCTTCTGCCAATTACAGACCTAGTGCGTTTCACAGGGAATGGGAAGGTACCAACTCTTTCAGCAGCACCACATTGGGTGTGGTACTATCGCCGCAAGTGAATTTTGATGCCCAGTTCCTTCACTTGAAAACTCATGATAACAAATCTTTGTTCCTAAGCCAGATATTGTGCCGCGAGAAAATTCAAATTCTTCCAAGGGTGCCACAACTTAAAAAAGTTGGTGGCTTCAGGGCGCATTGATACACGCTCCAGCGCACCGAAAGGGTAACAGAGGATCTACGAAAAGCGTAAAGAGCTCAAGGCCCATTTGAAGGAAATCAAGGCGCACATAGTCCTCCCCCCCCCCCCAAAAAAAAAAAAAACACGCTAGAGTCAGCATTAGATACGTCTGCCTATGTTAAGACCTAACAACTCGAATTGTTGAATTAATTTTGTGAAACACGGATTATTTTATTTTTATTTATTTATTATTTATGTATTTATTTTTCTTTTATTTATCGCTCTGACGCTGAAGCGCCCCCAAGAACATAAAATATATAAAGATTAAATAAAATTAAAATTAGGATGATCCCAGTGGGGACAAATAAAGCTTTTAAAATCTATAATAACGCATAAAATCAATATATTTAAATAAATGCTGATGTAGGCACTTTTATGCCATGACAATAAAATAAACATCATTATATAAAGAAAAAGTCTATAGGGTCAGTTGGGGTAATTGTAAACGCTTTTTCAATGTTTTGACTTTTGATCCTTCCCTACTTCTTGAATGAATTCAGAGATAAAATTGTGAGCATTGTCGCCACTACTGTACTTCTTGTGAGTAAATGTGTAAAAAATTTTTGACTTTATGACTATTTGCTAGCGAATGAGCTAGTGTTTACAATTACCCCAGAGATCTGGGGTAATTGTAAACAGTGATTTATTTTCGAATAAGGTTGATGCAAATGGAAAATTGTTTCATACACAGTCTGCTTGAAGGCTTAAGAAGTTCCGGAGCAATGGTTCTCAATCTGCGGCCAATAGGCCGCATGTGATCTGCTGAGTTATGTTACGAGTCGGCTGAGATCATTTAATGAGAAATATCTTGAAAAAAATCAAGTAATGCGACAAATTTATGTAAAATTTGTCCCACAGTGGATCAGTCGGTTAAGCTTGGATCCCACATAACACCGAAAGTGAAGCACAACTGGCCGTGATCAACGCTTGGGAGGGTGACCACCTCCCTCGACTTATTACTCTGAGACCGAATGCGCTAAAGGTAGCTGTGCACGTAAAATACATCGTCGCTTCAAATTTCCACCAAGTTAGAAATAATTTCCGCTGAGGGACCATCCTATGCGACGATCTCTCATGTAGGAGCTGGTTCAAAATCATTAAGCCCCTCTAAGCCAAGTGTACTTCATTCTAGCGGAGCTCATTAATAATCAGTAGGAGCTTCCTTAATTCATGGTCTCCCTGCAAGGGGGGCTTGAATTTCCCAGTTGCATTAGCAACAACAACAACAGTTATGTAAAATAGACATAAAAGTGTAATTTACATCAAAATATAATACTTATTGTCCCCCCAAAATACTAGAAATAGGATAAATTTAAGTGTTTACAATTACCCCAGAATACGAAATATATGGGGTAATTGTAAACACCTAACTTGCACATGAAAAACAACAGGGAGGATTAAAATCATAACGAAATGTTTTTCGTAGCTTTCCATATGACAAATAAAAATGGTTGAAACCGCTTACATCGCTTTTGTAGATGAGCTGGAGAGGAAAATGTAAGATCACTAAATTCTGTTAAACAACTTTTTTCACTGAACCATTTTCAAACAATAGTGACGCCTCCACAGTTGTTTCGGAACTTACGAAACTGTTTCAATGTCTTCCCTATGCTATCAGTTTATCACTCACAAGCAGTTAAGTTTTCAAAACCACCACAAGTGTAGTTATGAAGCTTGTTTACAATTACCCCGTGTTTACAATTACCCCAACTGACCCTATAGGAAAAGGAAGGCGAGATAAATGAGGATCTGACATCGCGACGAGCGTAGGTTCCCTCCAAGCTGTCACTGGTAAGGGAAAAAAGAATCCCTGACTTTTCCAGGTTTTGTTAAAAATTTACGTTTTTCTCTGACTTTTGCGAAGGATATCAATTTCCATGACTTTTCCAGGTTTTCCATGATTTCCAGGTGGAGTATGAACCCTGATTAAAGCATTAAATTAAAATTTCATTCGAGTAGATACTCAAATACTTCATCAGGATTCATAAAAATATTTAACCATTTCCAAAGGGCACAAAATCAGTACTTAAAACTAAGAAATACCGAACCAATGTAGGATGCGTCATTCTAGTTAAAATAGTCTTCCTGCCCCAAAAACCGAGTTTTCAGGAACTTTAATTGGTATCCTGGTCATACGAAGTCCAGTTTATTATACAGGTCATTCGCATCAAAAGAAATTTGTGCGGTTTACCTTTTTTGAAGTCAAAAAGGTAATGTTGACTTTGAGAAAACATATGAAACTAGCTTTGAACTTCAAATTGGAACATGATAAGCTGCTTTTATGCTGGGCCAAACGCATCGACCTTTTTAAATATGCCAATAAAACCAGTTTTTTCAAATGCAGATATTAAAAATAATTATTCGCAGAAAGAGTTGGATGAATTTGTCTTCTTCCGCGTATACACAACATGCAAATGCTTCTTTTCTTAGAAATAAAATGATTCTGAGCAAGGAAGATTAATTGATACGATATTCTCACACATAATCGAGATTTATCTGCGCGTACTTGCTGTAAAAAACTTATTTTCTCATCATTAAACTGCTTATTTTATTTATTGTCTAATAAATATCTATTTTACATCCTTTCTCAAGACTAAGTACACATGGATATTTTTACTCTCGAATTATTTCTCATACTTCGAGAGTAATCATTGCTAACAAAAAAGAACTTCGTAAAATGAACTTCTAGTCCGGTGTGCCTATTGCCTCCCCCCAGTACCGAAAGCCGTTCCGGTAAATGCTTTCCTGGGAAAATATTTAATGTTATAAAAGTCGCTTTATTTTAATGTTTGTCCTTACAAACATAAACTTACTTACAATGATTGTACATTAAGAAACTTCTATTCTTTTATAGATTTATATACTACTTTTCCACCAATTCATGGAATTGCTCAAATGAAAAAAAAAGCATTTATCGTCTATAAGGGTCCTTTTACATCAAAGGCGACAAAGACAATATTCCTGTATTTTCTCATCTGCATAACCGCAGAGCATCTTTTCGAAGACAAAAATATGCTCTGCGCTTGCGCAGATGAGAAAAGACAAGTTTTTTTTTGTCTTTGTCGTCTTTGGTGTGAAAGCAACTTAAAAATATGACGTCTTCAGCCTCTGCGGCTTTTTTTCACAATGAAAATCCTACAATTTCTCGTCTTTACAACCTACAGAAACGGAAGGAGGTGTGTGTGGTATTGTAATTGAGTGTCGACAGGGTGGCGTAGTGGTAAGGCGCAGGTCTCGTATGCCCAAGATCGCAGGTTCGAACCTGGCCCAAGTCGGTGGATTTTCAAGTTGCAGAAAATCGTCTGCGCCCATGGATGTTAAAAATCCCTTGAGTATCCGTTTGGCTTGGATACTCTCGGCTGAATTAAATACCTAGTGCAATTCTTATCAAATGAGAGCTCAGGTGCCGCCATCTAGGGGAACTGAGTGTCTAAATTCTCAGGAGCAAGGGCATTCACCGACAGTGGTGCTACTTGAAAAAATGGATGCCGATTACCGGGGTACGCACTAGGTCTGCAGAGGTTAATGACTACACGCAGTCCCATTAGAAAGAAAGTAAAAGTATCGTAATTGAGTCAATCAGTTGTCAAAATCATTAATTCCCCAGAAACAAACATTAAGAAAATACACTCATTATAATACCTTTAAAGCTGAAATAAGGAATTTTTAAAAAGTGGAGTTATCGATTGGCTTGTGGAATGGCTGAATTATTATTTATTTTTCATTGAAATTTCTCTCTAAATTCGTATTCACTCCTTCATTTTCCTCGAATTCACACGATGGAATTAGCCATTTAAAAACAGATTTCACGTAGAAGATAATGGCTGAAAATTCAAGATGAATCATTCTAAAATTACCGATTCAATTATCAGCTTGAATCTCAACTTCGTCGTCGTCGACTACACAGATTTAACTATTTCTCACTGGAGTTCCAGTACTGGAAAATTATGAGTGAATTCATCTTCTTAATTTTCAAGTTTGGCAAAAAAAAAAATAATAAATATGAAAAAATCATTAAATAAAGTATTCAAAAATAAATTCTGAACTGAAAATGTTCATAGATATATTTGTTTACATCAGTAAAACGAAAAAATAGTGTTTTAGAGAGCATTTTAGAGATTATAATGCTATTAGAGAGATTATTTAGATTTATTATACTAAAATGCTATTAGAGATAGCATTTTAGAGAGTGTGAGGATATAATCACAATTTTTGGCATAATCGCTGTTTGAGTGATTTGCCTCACTTTCAATATCAGCGTATGATCATTTAAGTGGTTAAAAATAGCTTTTCTGGTTTGTATTTTTTACAGAAAGTTAGCAGAAAGAAGTGCAAAAATCCTTTCCTTTAAAACAGAGTTTAAACGAGGGAAATTCAATAACCGATCAGCGCTACTTTCTATTAGACTTCAATATTTAAGGTATGTAAATACTCTATATACGAAAATGCATAGATATACAAATCGATGCTATCAAACGCATGAATAAGCGAGAAAATAGAAAATTTCCTGAGAGACCATGCATTCAATATGTGATAGTCACTGGCAGTGCCGAATTTCTAATAAGGCTGAATTGGTAGCTACCACGACTAACACTTACGGAAGCTATTCATATGGAAAACAACACTTTATATAAGATCTCTTAGTAAATCATTTAAACCTGCCTTAGATTAATGTTCGACCCTGTCATAAATAAAATATGCCTTTTTGTATGCGCTTTATTTATCAATTTTGGGACCAGTCTTTTAGAGAGGTTTTCGTTGAGTTTTCAAAGTCAAGATATTTTTGCTTTTTATGGAGCAGGGTTAGGCAGATTTCAAACCAGCCTATGAGCCGCATGGAGCTAAATTCGGCCTTGGTCCACCAGTTAAGATTACTTTACTCTTTCAATGTATTATAGCTCAATAATTATACCAATATATTTCGATGGCAGTTCCACACGAACTAATCCTAGCTATACTATTGGAATGTCCATAGTATTGAGGGGTATAGTATAATTGATAAAAAATAATTTCGCGTGAAGAAAGTTACTATTTTGTAATTGATATGTTTAATACGTTAAGCAACCCGCGACCTCATGTATGTAAAGTACTTACACACACACTCACACAAGTATTTTGACACAAAAATGATTCTCCAGATTCTAAGCTATCTCTGCATCCACCCTTCACTGTAAATTTGTTTATTTCATAATGTCCA
Organism: Octonoba sinensis; assembly: GCA_038502835.1. Lineage (NCBI taxonomy): Eukaryota > Metazoa > Arthropoda > Arachnida > Araneae > Uloboridae > Octonoba > Octonoba sinensis. Next base: position 49,124,874 of record CM076598.1, on the reverse strand, counting down.
AGGACACTGTAAAATAAACAAGTTTACAGTGGTGTTCCCAGTAGAATTTTCTGTATCAATCTGTAGCACAAGTTTCAGAAGTCAAATTTATCTGCGGCAGCAAACGATGTAGAAACAAATTTACAATTATAATCATAAAAAATAGCAAACTATGCATTTTAAAATAGTTGACATATAAAAATAATACATGCAGACAATAAATAAATATTATAATTATTCAATTTATAAATAAATTAATAAAATCAAAAATTGAACATACAATTAATGCGAGCTAAAAAAATATTTTTTGTAAGGTGGGTACTTAATCTGCAAGCTTCAGGATAAATCTGCAGCTCTCGCTGCCGTGCTGCTCGATTTCTGCTACCGGGGTGGTGTTGGACTGGAAGAATTTTACTTTAACATTTTTTTTGTGTCCACTCTAACCAAAAATGTAAACCTTGGAACGAAGTAAATTTGGTAAACACACAGACCGTGATGGAAAGTAGTGCTGATTAGTTTTTAACGGTAACCTCGTCACGAGGAATGGCTCAATCAAACGTTTTTCTCGTTACGCGTAACTGATATTTCTCAAAAAGTACTGGAAGGATTTGAACAAAAATTGGTAGCCGCCATATTAAGAACCAGACACAGCATATTATTTGAATATTGCTGTAAATTATTTTAATTTATTCAAACTTATTATATTACTTGAGTATTTTTTGTGCATTTCTTAATTTTAAATATTTTTAAGCGATTTTATTCCGGTCGAATATGAAAAAAATGCCATGTCACTTGACAATTTCCTTGCAATTTATGCCCTTAAGGTAAGCACAAAATAATTCAAAATGATTTTTAGTATAAGAAAGGGTCATTTTGTCTACATAGCAGAATTTGTTTTTAAATTTACATAGTTGACCTTTTTTTTTTTCCTTTTGCTATGTATGAAGATAAAGTAAAGCACTACAAGTTTTTCATTTTGAAAGTGCATGTTTCCTGCCGAAACGAAAGTGGCATTGAAGAACTGCATCTTGGCAAAAATGTTCTGATGGTGTTTTCAAAATTTATATTTGTATTTTTAATCTATAGTAACCATATTCCATGCTGAAAGATATAAATCCCCTACCAGTTCCCGAAGTATTCAAACGTAATTATCTTCATGTTTAATTGTAATATGCGTTTGATGGTATAGATCGGTTTATTTCCCGCATGGGGTTACCGCCCTTTTTAACTTCATATGCGATTCTATGAATAAATTAAAACTATTTTAAAAGTATGGACAGCAACTGTTATTGCCTGCGTAATCACGATTTAGGGCGTATTCATTTATTATATGGAGCAAAAAAAAAACGCTATTTAGTTTGCATGACTAGCTGTGGCTCATCGGAACGTAGTAGAGGGTTATTTTGTGATTTTAAAAAAATGAGCGGATGTGTGTGACCGTAGTGCGTTAATAAGATTGCTCAATATGAAAAAGCACTAGAAGAGAAAACAGTTACAACATGCGCAAAAAATCCTTTTGACGAAAATTAAAAACGGTCCCAACCTCTCAGAAGAAAAAAAAAAACACCAAAAGGCATATTATTACTCCTCTTCTTCACCTTAACCCTTGCAGTTTGCGCCATGGGTCCTACTCGAATGTAACACAAAAGTTTCATGTTATTTCCTTTCACCCAGATAAGGAATTATATTCAACCCTAGCATCTGAATAAAGTTAAAGCATTTAATGGCTTTCCTACAATAAAAATTTAACAAAATTTAACTGTAAAAGTTTCCCCATACCCTTAGTTAATGAAACTAGCAAAGTCAGGTCTTTACCACACATAATGTAAAAAGAAAATTGTCATATTCGTTTGCTGAAAAAAATATTCGAAAAACATAGAATGCCTATTTAAAATTATTTGAAAACGGTCAACTACAATTAATTTTAAAAATAACAAAATTCAAAGATAAAATTGAATTATTTAAAATCTATTAAACTCAATACCACGATTTCCTTGCTTAATTCCAATGTAAAAAATATAGCTACAATGAAATAATTTAGAATATGAGCACTATGTTGATATTGAGTAATTATTATTTAATATGTAATTAAATGGTTATTGCCTGTCGTATATCAAACGGTTTAACTGAAAATGTTTAACTTAGAATTCTGAGTCTAACAGACCATCAAAGAAAGTTACTTCAACTCCCATATTTCCGCTTCATTTCAGGATTAGCTACAGCTGTCGAAGTGTTGTTTACTTTGTTGAGCTCACGATAGAGATACTCAGACAAGCTTAGTGAATTGGCTTCCGCCACGTGGAGACATGGGATTTCAGAACCCATTGCTCAAGCGTTTTTCAATTCTCAAAGTCGTTATCAAGAATTTCAGATTAACTGCCTTAACCTTTTAACTGTCATGCCCGAGATTGTCTCGGGCAAAGCACTGGTGTTCCAAAATGTCACACCCGAGATTATCTCGGGCACAGCAGTGGCTACAAAACCTTAAAATTTTTTATGCATGTAATTCAAAATATCAATTTTTAACTAAAAGTATATTTTATTTTGTACTAAACATTTTATTTTTGCAATAAAAAAATTGACAATTTATGCACCCAAATGATCAAAATAATTTGACAATTAAAAGGTTAATTCTGAATTTAGTTGATAAATGACCATTATGGAAATGAGAAGCTTGTTTTCCAATGGAAACATTTTTCCCCTCCAAAATTGATGCTTAATTGATTTCTGAATCTTTGATAAACACTGTCCGATACTACTGGTATATTCAAACATGAATATTTTTAGTAGATATAATGAAACCTTACTGGCATAATCCGATGAATTTTATTGCAAACACTCAAAAACCATTGTACGCAAATTCAGAGAAAAGGAAATGTTCCGTACGGAAAATAAACCCTTAAATAGTTTCATTTTTAAGTCAATATCACAATATATTAAGTCATTGAAAATTTGACACTTTATGAAAAAAGGATCGTACCTACAGAGTCTAGAATAAGGCTGTTGCAATTCTTAATTTAAAACTGAATTCTGCATAAGAGGTTTAATGCTCAAGAACCTAGAAAATATTTAAAAGATTTTTTTTTTTTTTTTTGGGGGGGGGGGGAGGCCGTAATTGAGTCTACTCGTTGAAAAAAAAATCAAATATCTAATATGAAAGAGTACCTTTTTAAAGTTAGTAAATATCAGTACATTAGCAAATGTTAGGTTCAAGCACACTTTAAAAAATAAATAACAAACATTTTCTTGACTGAAATGCATTATTCCGAGCATTTGTAATTGGATACACGAGTTCATAAATCAAGTTTTTATGATGTTCCAAAATTAGTACTCTTTAGCAAAAACACATGTCGGAAAAAATATATTAAGTGAAGGCAGCCTCTTTATATAAATCAACTCTAGGAGGACAAAACCACCTGCTCAGCAACTTTTATTTTAATTTTTATTTATTTATTTAATTCAATTTATTTGTTTTTTATTTCGCAATTTAAGTACTGATACTTTTCTGTGTAAAATTTTAATGTGAATCCAAACGTTACATGGACAGAGGTTTCTCCAGTTCATTACTGCAGTTATAACAGAATTTAAAAATTACAAGATCGTTTCGGGGAAAAAAACTGAATTTACGATGACGATACGAATTGGATTCGTTTCAAGGGATTATTAGATATGCATGACATTCGAAATACAAAAGGCGATTTAAGTTATACCGTAGTATTTTTCTTAAACTAAAAACGTTGCTGGTATTTTTATTCTTCAACCGTTTGTTAATTTCAAAATATTTTCTGCACTTATAAATTTGCAATTTGCCTAGCATCAAACTAATAAACTCATGGTAAAAAGAAAATGGCAAAAGAATATTTGCGATGTTTGAAGCGTTTGAATCCAAATCCAATACGTCAAGAGATTAATATTTTAATTTGATATGATTTTCCTTTATTATGGACAATATAAGCTTTTGCGTTAAGCAATTGCGAAAAAATATAAAATCCTAAAAGTGGTTTCATTTTTTTACCCGTTCTCTTTTTAGAATATCAAATTTCAATATTATTCAACCATTCTTTGTTATAATTACTGCAATATTACATACTTAATGCAACCCGTGGTCCGTGGAAATAGTTAATTTAATTAATGATGCGTTCAAAGCAGATACATTTACCAATTATTTTGCAAGAAATTCAGATTTTAACAGGTCTTTATATGAAAAAGCAGTAGATTTCTTAAGCTTGATTATGAATCTTTTCATGTTGATTAAAACATTTTTATAGCTATAAATATATTTCTGAATAATAATTATAACGGATCTCCATCCCATACATGTCTGCAAAAATATTCTCACTACTATTCGATTTTTGGTCTTAAAATTACAATTGTCTCATTTATTTAAATGCAGGGAATAACGAGCCGTGCGTGGGGTATTGCAAATCATTTAGGGATAACTTTTGAACCCTTCATCCCAAAAACTTCCGAGAATCCGAATTCAATCATAGCTATATCGCGAGTCATCATAACTGTTACAATACCGTTTTAGAATCTATTTCATATTTCACCCAATTTTTTTTTTTTTTTACTGAGCACGCAAAGTTTGGAGACATTCCGTCAGAAAAGGCATCCGCGGATAAAATCGAGTCGATACATACCAAAAAATTGAAGCAGAATCAACTGACAGATGCTCCAGACGGAAGCTGGGTTTACGCCCTTGGAGTAGAAGAGAAAGAGGAAGCTCAGTCACTACAGACAAAGGGCAATCGATCGAGAACTCGCAATGGCGTTCGCGCAACCCCAGACGCTGTATACCTAAGTACCTAACAGAGAGACCAGACTGAACGGTTTCTCCAATAACGAGAAGGTTACTGTTCTGTGTCAGATTCTCGCCAAGAGCAGGCGCCAACGCTCTTTTCATGTGATTCATGCTTTAGTTTTCGGAAAAAATAATACGTTTTCGAGAAGGGTTAATGTAAACCAAAGTTCTATCGTTCAAAAAGGGCCCCCCAAAACCGCTACTACCGTTGCCATGGCAACAGGCCGTAGGTCAATTGGGCCTTGGGTCTGCATTAAAGGAAAAAGAAAAATAATAAGGGGAGGGTGTGAAAATTTTTGTATTAGCTTCACAAGCAAGCACAAATAGTATAATTTAGATCTAAACTAATAAGAGAAGGGGAAGATAAGAAGAAAAAAAACGAACTATAAAGGGGAGAGGCTTGTTATAATATCTGGAAACGGGGCTCATAGATTGATATGGTGCCCTGCGTTCGAATATTTTGACCCCTTGTATAAATTGTTTGATTAATAATCTGTTTGAAACTATATTTGATATGCAGTATAATTGCCCTAGAATGAAATCTTCCTACTGAGAATTTCTCCTTATAGTGAAATTTTTAATTGGAAAGTTAAATAAAATTCAAAATATTTTCCATGTAAGGAAGTAGTTGTCTCCTTCTAACGATTTTTTTCGGATATTTCTCCTTTTGATTTTTTACATTTGAAAAAAGCAACTAATTTATGAGCCACAATTCGTTCACAAAGTAACATACAGCAACATCAGTTTTCAAAATAAAATAAACTTAAGTTAGTACAGATTATGCTCTAAATTGTTGAATGGTCTTCACTTTTGGGCATTTATTTACGCACTAAACAGTATAATTTTAACAAATGTATTACATACCTTACTTCATGTTCAATTAAAAGTCATAATTAAATATCTTTGAATTTATATGATACATTAAAAAACACAATTACCTAAATTGACTATTACAGTACAATAAATAGTAATATCATATATATATATAGGGAGAGAGACAGAGAGAGAGAGAGAGACTAGCTAGTATGTTAGTCTAAATAAACTACTATATATAAATTAGCAGATAAAGACTATTCGCAAATATTTAGATAAATGTTTTGTTAAAAATTGCCATTTACCTAAATAATTGCAAGTAATGAAATTTTCTATATAGCAAATTGTTAAACTAGAACCAAGAGATTTCCTTCTAGGGAAACTCTACTATATACGAGTATTTTTTCTTTTAATTTACATGCTTTTCCATCGCGAATTTACATATTTTACATAAAATTAATTTATAATCCACGTTTTAGCTTTTAGAGAAAAATGAGCCTTTCAAATTCATTGTCATTTTCAGTCTTTTCAATGAGTGAGAATTACTTATATAATTTCAATAATTTTTTGCTTAACACTATGTCTGCTACGATTTTGTGAATACCTATTTCGACCGAAAGGTGTCATTTGACACCTTGACCTTTGAGTTCAAATAATTGCTAAAACTGTCTGAACATCAAGTTAAATATACATAATTTGAAAAAAATATATTTATTGATGCATTGATGCGTATTTATTAAAAATTATATGATTGGATTATGTTTTAGCTTAATTCATCAATCTACTAAATGTATGCTAGCCCAGAGAGCTGTGCAAAGTAATGTGCTAATCAGACAAGATGTTTATTGAGTTATTCTTTCGTACCATATGGTGTGGAGAGCGAATGATTTTACAGTAAAACCCATCCTAACGGACATCCCTCAAATGGACAGCTTTTACTTCCCCGGCAGAAAATCATTGAGTCTAAAAATAAAAAAGAAAACCCCCTTTTGCGGACAAATATGTTTGTCCCGATGGTATCGCCAAAGTAGGGTTTCACTGTATCTATGAATTCAGCTCTGAGAAGTGTGTGAATCTATGAATTAATACAATGCTGTAGTACAGTAAAATCCCTCTATCTCCGCCATAGAGGGGTTTTACTGTAGCTATCAATTGAGCACTGAGAAGTGTGTGAATTGATATAATACTGTAAAAATGATGTCGTTATTTATATGTAAAATGGTTTACAATTAGACACTAATGAAAACCATAAGGGGCCAAAAGACACAGCGTAGTAAGTAGGAATACCATGTGCACATTTTTAGATTTACGTGAACTTGAGGTAAATAATATCGCTGAATGAATTTAACAACAAATGTACGAAAATCAGCAAACAAATTGTGATTGCAAGAAGTGAATAAATAGACGTAAGAGAATAATTTTAAGTTAAAATTTCAAAAGCATCTTTTAACACCTCTTGGTGGGAAAAGTGCTAAAACTCGTTTATAATTAAAAAATTTGAAAACTGATCTTCAGTCGAGTTTATGGTTAAATATGAGTTTTGATGGTGTATAAAGCGAATTCAGCATGCGACTTAATTAAATTAATTTTGTGATTCAAATCTGCTTATAGAGAAGAACTGCGTTTTCAAGTTCGTCATACTTCTTTCAATTCTTTCATTGAGTGAGAGTTATGTAAATAATTCGATTAATAATTTAATTCGAAGTCGTTCATGCTTTAAAATTTTGTGAAAAAAAGTAAAATTGTTAATTTATAATCAAATGTGAGTCTATGCTGTGCATAATGAACTCACCGTGTGACTCACGGTATAGTTGTTAGTGAAAAATGCATTTCTTTGTTTTTGACTCAGGTTTGTTTTTTGAGACGCTTTGATTATTTTAGTGGATTATTTAAATAATCAAATGTGAATACCTTTATCAGAATAATAATTTTTGAGAAGTACTCTTACATCAAAGTCTCTATTTAATCTGGCATTTTCGTTTAACGTATTTCTTGATGCAACGACAGAGTTAGTTGAAATGAATTTTCTACTTTACTAAACTTCAATTGGCAATCGCTGGAATGGTTTCAATTATCCTTTTATTAAAAACATTGGATTAAATGGTGTTAAAATTTAAAATAGTTGTTCTATAATTTAATTGCGCTTTTTTTGTTATTGTTTTATATATCGCTTATAGAAATAAACAGTGTCATATTTGCAAAAAATTGTTTTTTTGGTTTTTATATCAAAATGTTCAGAATTTTGCGCTCTTTATATTGGGGATCCTGCCGTAAGAAAATGTTCAAAAATTAAGGCTAGATTCCAACTTTATTTTTTAGGTGCAATACTGTAAAAACTACGTTTATAGTTATTTTTATTTATTTGACATCATTAACATCCGTCATGTAAGAGAAAACTAGAACAATAACTATTTTCTGAACAAAATCGATTACAATAATCATTGAAACAGTTAAAGCTATTAAATAAAACAAATTGTAAACCGTTCAAATGCCTCTCTTGAAAAATGTCCATTTTTTAGATATGACACTGTTCATTTCTATAAGCGATATGTATTTAACTTACATTGTTACAATTGGTAGGGTGGCAATTTGCCAGTTGTTGATTTTCAAAATGGGCTGGGGAACATTAATTGAGACCTTCAATGTCTCAGAGTGGCTTAACCAACAAAATGTTACATCCTTGGTTTTTTGAGAGGGGGGGGGGGGGATCTCATCTGCGTCATATTGATGCCAATAAAGTATTCATAGAACGAAATTTCAAGGGATTAATGTGCTGTTCATGTAAATTGTCGTTATTTTCGAAGTCACTTGCTTAGAGCAACTGAATCCAGAATAGTGATATGAAGTTTAGCTAATTTCACCATCTAGTCAAGGAATAAAAGTTCGAGATAGATTCAAAGCGTCAAGGCATACATTTTTTTTTTGCTTTAAAACGAAAATTGAGAATGCAGATTTAATTCCAGAAGCATTTTATCTATTCTGAATTAAACTGCTAAGTGCCAATCCCGGAAGCATGTCACAATAAACAAATACGATGGAACTTGACTTGTTTGGCTGACGACCAACAATTTGCCAGACTGCTGATAATGAATTTCCGCCGCCAACAAACAAAAGCATGCAATATAAATACAAAGCATAGGTATCTTTATATTGTATACTTGACAACAAACAGTGTTTACAGTATTCTGGTTACTCTATTTGTCTATTTAACAAAGAAGAACGTAAGTGTTATTTATAATAAATCACTATAGAAATAAAATGGGAATGTGTTACAGAACAAAGGTTCTCCAACTGTGTGCCGCAGCACATTGGGGTGCCATAGCGGGACATCAGGAGTGCGCGCGAGTCCCTTGTGATCTTTTTCTTTTCCGAAGGAAATAAAAAGTTGTGATAGTTACAATTAAATACTTTTCGTGAAGTTTAAATTGCAGTTGTAATCAGTGATCTAGATTAGTCACTTTTTTGAGTTGCTCTGCTCCGACTTCTAAATACTTGCTCCAGTGAGGCTCCATGCTTCAAATAGTTTTATAGGACTTATATTATTTATCTCTTTTTTGTAGTTAATTATTTTTTATGCGTTAAAAAACTTCTTATAGACTATTTATTTATCAATAAATATACAACGCTTTACATGCACTGTGTTGCAAAAAAAAAAAATTGGCAATCCCTCACCTACCCCTCAAAAGAAAAAATTATTTATTTTTATGAGTGCAATTTAAAAAAATCGGAATAGGGCAGCACAACGAATTGCTCCACTGCTCCGCAATCCTGTGGAACAGCGGAGTAGGAACAACGGAACAATTGTATTTTTCCTCCATGACGGCGCTATTGAATGAAATACTCCTATAATCGTTGAAGAAATGTATCGCATTTCATTCTTAAAAGTGATATTGGTTTATCAAACATCTAATCAATTCAACGATTTCCAATAAAGTCACAATATTTCGTTTTAAAGGAAAAAACTTTTTTTTAATCCCAATGAAAGAGCACGGTATCATTAAAAAGTTTTTAATGGGATACTGGGAGTGATTAAAAATTTCGCTTTCGGCATTGCTTTATATATTCATGGTCTATGCTTTCTGAATTTTTAACCTTGATTTTGATTATGTTGACCTTCATGCGAGTTCTTATCATGGACCCTCCCAGTGTTCGTGGGTTAAGCAGACGACGGATCGTTCAGATTGCACTTCACATTAATCGCATACTAGCTCATTAATGCGTGAAACCTGAAATAAAATAAGATGTGACCATTTTCATGCAAGTATGACTCGCATACCTGCCAACCTACAAAAGTAAAAATTTAGAAGAGTTTAGAAAAAGCAGAGAATGGTGTCTGAACAGTAAAAAGGATCCTCACTTAGTAAATCCATATAGGGAAAAATGTATACTTTCTTCTACTGTAGACATTAATGTTTAAATACCCAGTCTTTGAGTCTATATAAGCCAAACATTAAAGTCTTTGTTGACTTTATCCAGTCATTAAAACACAGTCATCAAACAAAACTTGGGGAAAAAAAAATTCTGACATTTGGCGAAAATTAATTCAGTTTTGTGATAAATCGCTGTAGAATTTCACTAAAAAATTCCGACACTCAAAACAGGATAAAAACGTGAAAAATAGATTAAGAGCGTAAAATCCAAAAAATTGACCAATTTTCATAAAAATTACGAAAGAATCGTGACAGTTAACCTGTTACGGACTCGTATTTTAAGAATTTTGGTGCCTAAAAAAGGGAAAAATATCAAAACAGTTTTATTTTCACATGAAAGCTTGGACATCTATCCGCTCTACAACATATTTTCAATTTGTTGCATCGCACAACCATAAGTACTTATTGCATCTAATACTAATCATAATAAAAAGCGCAATTTTTAGAAGCTTAAAATGATTCTAAAAAGAGCTATTTTTTATTTTTGTATCAACTAAACTATTACCAAAAAGCAATTTAGCTCAAACAAAAGTTCATTAAAATCTGCTTATGAAGCCTAAAGTAATGTTTAAAAAAATTTGTTTTTGCTCTTGGTTTTTAAGATAAAAGATACCCATTTTAAGTTCCAGTCGTCAAAGTTGATGAAACAGCTTCTTTAACCCTTCCAGGCGGAATTTTGAAAAAAAAACAGCGTTTTTTTTTTTTTTTTTGTCCTTTAAGGCGTTAAGATTTTGGCTTTGTAACATATCCAATACCAATTACACACAATTTCAAGCTTCTTCCTTCGTAAATAAAAAAGTTATAGCTTGTGCGGTCCAACGGGCACGATGCAGAACATTTAAATTTTATGACAAAAAATAAGTTCAAATTAAACGATTTTTCCTTGTATTAAAAAATAAAAATAAATAGATATAGTTTAATTTCCCTTAAAATATATCTATTTAAAATGTATAATAAAAAGGACATTTAAGACGCAATAATTTTTTTTTTTTAATTTTTACTTCTCAGTATTTTGTTCGGCCGACATGATTGAAAAATGAGATCAAAAAAGTATTCTTCTTGCTGAAATTATTATTAACTTCTCCAAAAAATTGAACACATATCATACATCAAGTTTTAAAAAGTAAATTATAATAAATCTGATGACCATAGCTTGAATATTATTGTTACAGAAATTAAAGTTAATGTCCGGTATACCGGACACCACGTCTGAAAGGGTTAATAAAGAATTAAAATATTAGGGTAACTTTACGCAAATAGGCTATATTTACGTAACTAAAAGATATTTCAAATGTTTAACAGAAAAATTTAATAAATTATTTATTCAATATAGAGTTTGCGGGTGGCTTTCTTATATTAGCTCATAAAATTGAAGCTTGTAGCTCATACTTCAAATCAATCCCTCAATCCTTGTATTTTAGGCGGTTTCAGATATATGTCATTATCACATATAAACGGAAATGCTCTTGTATTTAACACATGTCACTAGCATGCGTGTAAAACAAAATTTAGCCAGCTTGGAGAAATGTTTCAGTGTGTAAGAATGAACTGAATAAATAGAGTGGGTAAAAGTTAAAATGATATCATCATTCCCACACCTAAATTTATGAAGTTAATTTTCCCTAAAAATGTATAAAAGGATGTTTTAATTTCCCTTTAAAAGCTCTTTTGGCATAATATGTGTTTTTTTTTTAATTATAGGTTCAAGTTTCAGAAGCTAAAAATGTTAATTTTATTATTTCCGCATATGAGGAAATGGTGCTTTTAAGAGTGAATGGTTCTATTGTTTTTAAGGACTTGTTGTAAATACTATATCAATTGATGATTGACTTATGCTAAAATAACTTAAGCTAAATTCACAAATGAAGCAAAATATATTTGAACAAAATATCAGGGGGCGAGGAGGTTTTTTCCTAGATGGGCAGTGCCATACTTGACGGAATGTTATTTTGATCGAAAATCAAAAGATTACGGTTACGATTTTTTTTCTTTGCACGTCATTGTTAACAATTCAAAAATAACAAAATATTTCCGAAGAAAAAGAACGATTTTTTAAAAAAATATCTATGTGTATGTGTGTGTGTGGATACACACACACATGTGAATATACCTATATACACTGGTGTGCAAAACTTAAGCAACAGGTGGTTTTTTTGCCATAACTCCTCGAAAATCATTTGAGAGACATGAAATTTAGAAGTGAGAGAGAGAAGTTTTGTACTTAAAGGATGATGAAAGCACAACTGCGTTAAAATGAATGCAATTCATACAATGTGGAATCAAACGAAAATAGGCTTTATTGAACTCGTAATATCGTTACACAAGATTGTCTATCCAAGAGGGAGAATAGCACGCAGATGTTCCTTAGTATGGGATATGTCCTCCCCATGCTGCAATGATTGCTTCGCATCGTCTACCCACAATCAGCACCAGATTGTCCAACAGTTTTTGGGGTAAGAGTGCCCATGCCTCAATCAGTATCCGTTTCAGCTCTTGGGTGTTCCCAGGAGATGTAATCGTGCCGCAATGCGTCTCCCTAAAGCATCCCACATATGTTCAATAGGATTTAAATCAGGGGAGTACGCTGGCCAATCAATTCTAGTGATATCTTCACTTTCCAGTAGCTGCTGAACAGACTGTGTCCGATGTGGGCATGCATTGTCATCCTTAAAATAAAGTCTGGTTCAATGGCCCCTCTGGACAGACGCACATCGGAAAGGAGTACCTCCTGACAATAGCGATCTCTTGTTACAGAACCTCTGTCGAAAATGCGTAACTCAGTCCGCCCGTTCAACATAATGCATCCCCAGAAGAGAACTCCAGGACCACCGCAACAGTCTCTTTCCACGATGTTACTGAGATGAAACCGTGTCCCGACCTCTCACCAAATCAACTGCCATCCAGAATCGCATGTGGCACTGAAACGACTCTCATACGTAAAAAGGACATGACTCCACTGATGAGAGCTCCAGTTTTTGTGCTCCTTGCACCACTCTAAACGGCAGCGCCGAAGGCCTGCTGTCAAAGGGATGCAACGTTCTTGATGACGAGCGAATAGGCCGCCTTTGTGAATGCGTGTGGCCGCAGTAAACCGTGACACTTGCTGTCCCGTTGCTGTACACAGTTGCTGAGCAATGGCGTTTGCCGACTGGTTCCGGGTTCTTTTCGCCTGCAGCACAATATATCGGTCATCCACTGCAGTTGTTTTTCTGGGGCGCCCTCCGCCAACCTTTCTGACAGCTGTACCTGTCGTTCGGAAGTCTTTCCAAGCGGGAAACGACGCTTTTGTTGATTCCGAACTCTTCAGCTACACTGGTCACACTGCGGCCCTCCTCCAACTTTCCGATCATTCTTTCACGTGTGAAGTCGTCCAAATGATATCTTCCAGCCATACTTCACGAAAAAACTCAATTGCACCTACAGCGAATGTCTTAAATTGCATTTACATCCTTCCTTTTATTGTACTCTTAAGGTGCGCGCCAACAGCACGCATTCTGCATACGCTCACATTGCCTTTGACACTTTGTTCCTGATATTTGCATCCGCATGATCTTTCTACTGACTTGTATGTTCATTGTACTAATTGCAAGAACTCTTTTTCTGCAATTTCATAGCTATCTGCTAAAAATGTACATTCTTGCTTAAGTTTTGCACACCAGTGTAATTTGGATTTAATGGAATGATGTTTCTGTCAGTCAGTCTCCAATCTAATAATGACACAGGACCGCAAAATATAGGGAAGGTGCTCCAGATGCTGAAGGAGAAATTCTGAAACAAATTACCAACCGAATAATAAGTGAAGGAATATATGATATAACATATACGAAGAATAAAAAATAAATTTTTAAAAAGAGCCTGCAGTGTCTTGTGACTGTAGAGAAACTATATTTGTTTTTCTTGAACGAAACTTTTATTAAAATTGTTATTTTTAGCATGTATATAACAAAGCTCATTGTCATAAAAACAAGCTCATTGCCATCAAGCATCAAATCTCACTTTAATAAAAATTCGAAAAATTAATAATTAAATTGTTCTTTAAGATTAAATCTAACGATTATTTTTTCCTGTTAATTTCGTCCTCTAGTATCTTGCTGCAAAAAATAAATAAATAAAAAATTTTGTCATTTCTTTTTACCCTATGAAAATGTTCTATTTGCGTGAAGTCACCAGTTGAATTTTCGTTTGATTTTTATTTGTTCATTTTATTTATTTATTTTTCGGATAAGGCAATAATCTTATCAGTAAGTTAGTAATTTTCGGAATTATCAGTCTAAGTTTGTGTTGTACTATCAGTACGAAGGAAATACTGACCGCAAAGCTAAAAGATAAAATTCTTACTTCTTTGCGGTGTACTTATCACTATAGTTAGGTAGTTTCAAATGACAAAAGACAAAACTAAATCTGGACCGTGGATCACTAAGATCTATAAAAGGAAATAGTTGGATTATCGACATTAACCCATTCCCTGCAAATTTTAACGAGATACTGTTTTCCTACATCACATGTGTCCTAACTAACATGTAAATGCAAATGAAAAAAAAATATTTTTGAGGAAGTTATAAAATGGTTCCAAAGTTGATTATTTTAAAATTCATTAGGAATTCATTATTTTTAATATGCTAATCGATCTTCAAAAATATTTTTCTCACTACCTGTTGTGAGTTTCATGATCTAAACAAAATTTAAAACCTTAAATAATTTTTCTTTAAAATTTAACAAAAAATCACAGATAGGTAATAGTTAGAAATAAAAAATATTTTGTGAAATAAAGCTTCTTCATTTGCGCAAAAACAGTCGAATTAAAAATAAATTTCATAATTATCCTTTTTTTTATGGTGCAAAAACGAACCATCAGCAGAGAATGGGTTGAAATTGACTGCAAAAATATGAAGCGCAACAGAGTTTTAAGGCAAAACGTCATTCTAAACAACATAACATATACATACACCTGAATAGAATGCATACGTGATTGCGTGTGTGCGCTTGTGTACAGTACGACTGAAAGATAATGAAAAAAACTTTATAAAATGGTACTACACATATCCCAAAAACCAAAATTCTTCAAATTTTTCATGCTAAAATGCAGGTTTAAAAATGATACTGTATGTCATTAGAACTTATTGAAGCAGTTGTTCTTACCTTCAACTAATAAGGTGTAAATAAGTCTGATAATTAAGAAAATTCGGTGCGTATTTTATTTACAAGACGACGAATGAAAATAATAAGGCTTCACGATTACTGTCAGGGATCTGGAGCTGCCACTTTGTTGAGTTGCTCCGCTCTGACTCCTGAGTACTTGTTCCAGCTCCGCTACGTACTTAAGATAATTTTAATAGATTCTAATGTTTATTTCGTTTTTAGTCAACTATTCTTTAAAATGATAATAAAATTATGATAAAAATTAGAACAGTGGATCACTACAAATTTCTTTGCTTCATCTTCGAGCAAAAACTCGTTCAAAATGAGTAAAAGCAACGTTAAAGGGTGCAAATAAAAGATTAGAAATGGTAGACCGGTTTCAAGGGCAGTCAGCCCCCTTCGTCAGCTCCAAAAGTAGAAAAAAAAAAACTCGTTGCTCCGCTTCAGTTCCCTGATAACTAAAAGAGAAGCAAATTTTCAAGATATAACTTCTGAGAGAGAGTCGACAGGGTGGCGTAGGGCTAAGGCGCAGGTCTCGTACGTCCAAGATCACAGGTTCGAACCTGGCCCAAGTCGATGGGTTTTCAAGATGCAGAAAATCGCCTGCGCCCATGTCGCATGATTGTGCGGCAAGTTAAAAGATCCATTGAGTATCCGTTTGGCTTGGATACTCTCTGCTAAATTAAATACCTAGTGCAATTCGCATTAAATGAGAGCTCAGCCGCCATCTAGGGTAAACTGAGCGTCCAAATTCTCAGTGGCAATGGCATCCACCGACAGCGGTTCTACTTGAAAAAATGGATGCCGATTACCGGGTTACGCACTAGGTCTGCAAAGGTTAATGACCATACGCAGCCCTATTAGAAAGAAGAAAAAAATCTTCTGAGAGAGAGAGGGAGAGAACAATTTTACCCCTCCGGCTTCGCATGCGTAGCATTGTTAGTCGGGAAGTTGTGATTCTTCTAGACGTTCTGGTTTTCAGATCAGATGCAACTATGGGTGCATCTAAACTTCCGATGGATATATGCCATAGGCGATACATGCTACTCGTGAGTTTACTTTTGAGGAAGCAAAAACCCTCTAATACGGAGAGTTGTTTTTGCTTCTCGAGTTTAAAAATAACATTTTCACTCGAAATTGAGAGTTTCTTTCTATCAGTCTGTAACTCACGAGTCACTTGAGATTGAATAAGATCGTTCTGTAAAGTTACCGAAAACTTATTTTCGGATAGTGAAAACTAATTAATGCGAATTATTGTTTTCTATATCAATTAATTTTATTAAACTTTAAAATAAATCTAAGTATTAAATAGTCAGTTGTGGGTATTTGGCTTTTAGGTAAGGAAACGAAACTTTATATAAAAATCTGTTCATTATTTTTCGAAGAATTATAAATGAATTATATTTTCACTTACTTTTCTTTTTTTATATATGCTGTTTCACAATAAAAATGATAAATAAAAGAGGAAAAGTAATTCAAATGACTATTTTTATAAGAAATATTTTTTTCTAAAACTGGATTCTTTTGTAATATTCAAGGAAGGCTAAAAAATTTTGCGAAATTGATCTAGAATTATTCAAATGACTCGCTTTTTAGCTCTTATCATTATTCTAACACTCGATTCTTCTACAAAATTGGGGAAAGGCTATAAAATAATCCGATAGTCATCTAGAGTTGATCAAAATAGATTTTTTTTACTTATTTATTTATATTTTAGCGATATCTCGATTCGAATTCGAACAATGTAACACTAGATTCTTCTACGAAAGAGAAGAAATGTTAGAAAATAATACGAAGATAAATCTCGCCAAAATAGGCGATAGCGACGCCTAAGTCATCCTCACAGTGAAAGAGTGACTCACACGGGTCAAAGAGAGTGAGATGGGGGAACCAACGTATCACCAATTATGTATTCTCTAGTTTAGGGATGGGCAAACTACGGCCCGCGGGCCAACTCTGGCCCACCGGAAAGTACTGTCCGGCCCGCGGATTGAATTTTAAGTTTCTTCGGATCGCAAATCAAAAGCAATGTATATATATTATATATCCATCTCTTTTTCTACCTTATTTAAATATTTTTCTTCCTTGTTTTTGAATGACTTATGATCTTTTTTCTTTCTCTATTTTTGTTCTACAAAACATAAATCAAAGGAAATGTTGTGGTCATTTTGAATATGAATATGGAATTACTTTAATCACATTCAAAATTCTGAACAATAGCATTGGTTAATAATAGATATTCTGTTACTCATTTCAAAGGTAAATACACCTATAAATTTTTAATGAAAATTTTTGTGTGTATTATACGGCACTCAGGTGCCATATAATGTACATGATCCATACTTGTACAAAGTTTTTAAATTTAAAAAAAAAATTCTCTTGGCCCGTCAAACATTTTTTTTCGAAATTGGGCCCGCGACCGAAAAAGTTTGCCCGTCCCTGCAGTTGCACGGAGTTTCCATCAAAGGATGTGTAACATGAAATAAGCCTTTAAAGACGATTTTTTCTCGCTTAAGTGCAACTAGTGGATAAGTTTTTGTTTTGTTATGGTTGAGAAAATTATGGATATTAATTTCTTTTATGAATGTACATGCTCCTTTCTGAGAATTTTGCTATAAAGATGCCCCTCCTCTGCTCCAAAAGTTCACAGGGAACTCCTGTCAATTCCCTTATTAAATCTGTAATTTGTGTTAATTACACTAATTATTTGGTAACTTAATTGATGCGGTTTTAAGGGGAGTCAGCACCCAAAAATGTCGAAAAAAAACGAAAATTATTTTATTGGCCTAAGTAGTAAAATAAATCTTTAAAAATGTTCCCTGAAAGTTTCAGAATTTTTTTTTATTTTTGATAATAAGAGCAATATTTATTGATTTATAATTGATTTTATTACGGTGTGATTTTCCACCTTTTCATTCCGAAACCGAAACTGTGCTGAGTAAAAGCCACATACTTATTTATTTTTTCCATAAAATAAACGAAAAGAAGCAATTTCATCGTGACTGTAACTGAAAAAAAAAAGTTCCTTTCTTGAAATTTTGATAAAGATATTACAAGCCGAAAACTTAAAATGGTGTTTTCTCTCGCTTTGTTTTTTGCGGATTTCATCTCAATTAAAATGCAAAGGCTTTTTTAAATTTATATCTATAATGTGGATTTTTCCCCACATGTTCCTGAAACTATACATAGCAAATTTATGCTTTATTTTTATGATAACTTAAATACTTAAAAAAAAAAAAAAAATCTTTTTGCAGGTTTTTTTAAAATTTTTCGTTGTTTTTTCCGCGTTACTTTAGTTTATTTTTTTTTTTTTTCAAAAAGTATTTGACTTGTAAAGAAATTCAAAGCATAAAAGTTTTGCTTTATGAGTAATAAATCAATTTAAAAAATTTGAGATTTTACGCCATTTTTTGAAAAAAAAGATGCATTTTTAAAAATTGCTAAATTTCGTTTTAAAATTTTTTAAATTTTCAACTTATATTTAAGAAATTCAGTTTTTTTTTTAATATTAAATTTCTTATAAAGTGATATAACATGACATGAGACCAAAATTGTAAATAAATACACCATAGAGAAAAAAAATGGTCTCATGGTGCCGACTCCCCCTAACTTTGTAATTTTGCTTTAAATAATAATTGCTTAAGTTGAACTCAAATTATGAGTTAATGGAATCCAGATTTATGATATTGAGCTTTAGATCGAGAATTAAATTTAGTTTTGGAATTATGCATCGTTACATGCAAGTTTGTTGGACGAAGTGTAGTAGACGAGCAGAGGAACGTAGTTAGCAAACGTGCCTTTATAATATAAACTGCATATCTCACTTTCCAGTATTAGACGACTTTTCCTTAAAAGGGATTTAACAAAAACAAGGGAAAAAGTATGAAAGAAGGCTTAATGTATCGTGAAAATAATCGTTAAAAAAAGTCAAAATTAGGTTAAGTAATTATATCGCCGTTTCGGAAGAACAATGACTAACTGCAAAAATGTGTCAAATGCAAATAATTCCATAGACAATATCAAAAACACATCCCTTACACAGGGGAACATGGCGTAACTGTAGAGCGACAGTTTGTGTCTTCCAGAACAAAGAACAATTTTTAGAGAAACAATGACGAAACTGCACTTAGGGGTTGAAATTAGGGTGATTAAATTCTAATCCCTGGTAAATGAAAGTAAAGTATATATCCTACATAGTTACTTTCAATATACCATTATTTTCTGTCACTTACACCCTTTTCAATTATACGTTTTATACAACTGCAAATCGTTTTTTTACGCTCCTGTAAAATTGAAGTTTTTGCATTTACTGTTCTTCCGTAA
Source organism: Octonoba sinensis (assembly GCA_038502835.1). Classification (NCBI taxonomy): domain Eukaryota; kingdom Metazoa; phylum Arthropoda; class Arachnida; order Araneae; family Uloboridae; genus Octonoba; species Octonoba sinensis. The sequence goes on along the minus strand of CM076598.1, from coordinate 49,105,389 downwards.
CGGCGGCGATATTAAAATTGAAAAAAAAAATAGAAAGTAGAGTTTTGAGATGGTGAAATGCGTATCTGCCGGTCTGTCCCTTCTCTAATAACTTTTGAAGAAATTGTTCTATTCAAAAGTTTTTTTTTTTTTTGCATTCGAAAGATCTCGGCAAATTTTGTAAACTCTTGGCTTAAGATCTCAACAAATTTATTAGAAGGAGCTCTCGACAGGAAATATTTTTTGATTTGAACAATTTTTGTTCATTTTGAACAAAAAACTTAGCATTAGCGCCTACGGGGAAATTTGAATCTTGTATAAATCCTGAACTAACAGACGGATTTTCTTAGAACAAACTTTATCGGACGGTGCATATGACGTAGAAAATGTACATCTACGAAGTTCATCCAGAATTAAAGGAGCCTTTTTTCCATGAAACGTTTTGATCTGAATTTTTAAGCATATTTCTGAATGAATGCTTGAATAAATGAATGAATGAAGGAATGAATGCATGAATGAGTGAAGGAATGAATGCATGAATGAGTGAAGGAATGAATGCATGAATGAATGAGTGTATGAATGAGTGAAGGAATGAATGAATAGTGAGTGAATCAATCGGTATTAACCGTTGAAAAGGTATATTTGAAGTAATAAAGAACCAACGCTAAATGAGCAACAGAGAGAGTTGGGTAGAAAATAAATTTGATGTTGGAATATACGGGAAAATAGGCTCGTATAGTTAAAGACGGAATTTCTTGCTCAATTTAACGTTTCTATTTACGCATTGTTTTCGTGTAGCTACATAATTTCAGTTCATTTTGAGAAATAATTCATTAAATCAAACTTAATTATGGGTTAACGTATTTCAAATGTAAAGTGTCGGGGTTTAGACTAGAAAGTTGAATTTATTTTCGGAATTTCTAATTCTTAGATTTATATTCTTTTTGATGCGCATATTTAGTAAAGCAATATGTATTTTACGAGCAGAAGAACATAGTTAACAAAAGTCTCTTTGACAATAAGAAACAACTTATCTCATTTCCATTTTTCACTTTATGTTGCTTTTTTGTATTACTATTTTCCACCAATTTGATTACATTTATTCGTTTATTTATTTTTAAGGCAAAACTAAAGTTTAGCTCCCAAAAATGCTTATACAAATCATTACTCGAGCATTTGCAACTATATAAAAATACATATAATCTATGTTGTTAGAAATTATTTTGGAAAAATTAGAAGAGCACTGATAGAAAGTTTTAGCGTTCGTAACAGGAAGGACTATCCCACACAAAAAAACATTTAATTTTTCCCCCCTCAAAAAAAAAAAAAAAAAAAGGTTTAGAACAAAGAGCACATTACTTAGTAACCAGAAGCAAAAAATAAACTCAGTCCAAGTGATATTTTATTTAATCACCTTTGTAATCACGATCTCTAATTTTTGATGACTTTAATGTGCCCTGGAAAAAAAGCCACATTATCATCACGACAGTGTTATTATTTAAAGTATAAGGATGCTATTAATACGGAATGAAAAACAAAATTCTTTGCAAAAGATATATATTTATATATTATCCTTAAGTAACTCACTTAGAATAAGAAAATTATTCATGAAAAATTAATTATATGCAGGAAGGTTTAAATGACTTCATGCAAATCACACTAATTAAAAACTTTCATTCGGGCATTAGAGAACAATTACTAATTATGACTAGAACCACTTTAATAATAATTTAATCAATTGTTTCAAATAATGCCCAGACATAATTATATATATATATATATATGGGGTCATGGCGCAAACTGCGCCATCGAAGTTTTTAGGGGGTTGATGAATTTTTTGGGGGTTTCATGGGTTTTAGGGGGTTACGTAGCTTTTTAGAGGGTCCGCCATTGCGCTCTGTATATATATCTTTTTTTTTTCTTTTTTAATTTCATTTTTACTGAAAGCAACTAGTCCTCGTGTACCGCAAAAGTATCACACGAGGCTTACAGAGGTGAGTATACAAACACATTGTATAAAAGTAAAATAAAAATCTTAGGGGAGGATGGGGTAAAATGGGTCATGGGGTAAAATGGGTCACTTTATAAAAAAACAAAACAATAGAACTTGAAATTGAAATTTTTAAACCAATATTTTTAATGTTATTTTTCTATGTGTTGGCAACATTTTTCAATCTAAAAAAAAGTTAGGTTCTTAAATATGGCAACACAAAAATTTTTTTTGTCCACTTTGAATGATGGTGTGCTTAACACATGGTTTACCAAATTCTGAAAAACTCTATATTTTATCAAATAACAGCACAAATTTAAAATATTTCCTCACTAAGAAACTTTGGAGAACAATTACAGCTGAGAAGTTCAGGAAAATATTAAATATTTTTTTTTACATCAGTTTTTCTTGGATGGGGTAAAATGGGTCATGGTTAGGAATTAGGTCATTTTATTCTATTATTTTTTTATTATTTACTCTGTTGTACCTAACTGCAGCAAGTTTCTAAATTTAAACAATGTACGTTGTTTATTTTATTAAAATAAAAGTAAAAATTTTTTTTTTTATGTTTTCCCTTAAGAAGATTATGTTGATGTGGTACAGAGAAGTGATGTTGTTGAAGTGTTATGTGAACTAATATGTAATAATCGAGAACAACATTATTTTTACATTTCAAGGTAATGGAATTCAAAATCCTGCTAAATATGTTACACATTTTTTTCCAATTTCAAAGTAATAAATCACTGTTTTCAGCATTATTTTGCACCATGACCCATTTAACCACAAGAAGGGGTAAAACAGGTCACAATTTTATAAGCTCAGTTAAACCATTTCATAATTCAAAAATAAATGTTAAAATTACATAAAATTGTTCTAAAGGAATTCAAAGTTAAGATGCAATTGAAATGAAATGGGAAATGTTTCTGGTTCTGTTGCATGAAACTTTGAATATGAAAATAGCTAAAAAGTGACCCATTTTCCCCACCTGACCCTATATCTTAATGTTGACTATTTGGCACGTAGGCATTCGATCAAAAATTATACATTCAATTCATGTTTCTCATTTATAGATATAAGCTGTTGATTTATTTTTTAAGTAATTATTCAGTTATAGGCAGTAGCGCCAGGATTTTGTTTGGGCGGGGGGAGGCAATGTCAGCATTAAGGATGTATCCGGAATAATTTTGCCGGATGTCGGATATCCGGTGTTACTTGTATGGCGGATCTGTATCAGATATCCGGCTCCGGTCTTTGAAACTTGTTAATTCAGTACATATTTTTAAACATCTCAAAGCTTCCAAATCCACTGTAAATTTTTAATTTAAACATGCAAATTAATTAATTTTAAAAGTCAAAATTTCGTTTGAGAGGGAATTTCAAGCCGACGTCCTCTTGCCGGATACCCATCTTGACGTACCGGATAACCGGGTCTGTAGTACAGTGGCCGGATCGTATTCTGGAAATTTAAAAATCAGCTGAGTACCAGATCGAAGCCTTCTGGGAGTTCTATCCCGTTCATCCCTCGCCGACGTTGTGCTCGTGGTCATAGGTGAATCGACTGTAAAATTTAATTGAGTAATTCATATTAAAATAATCAACAGAAATAAAAGTTATTTTATCCTTCAAAACTTTGAAGCGTATGGTAAAACTGGGATACATTGTAAAATTCATTCTACTTCAACTCCTTTATTACTAAGCATTTCTTCACGTTTTTGTTCAAAAAGTAGCGAATCTCAGTTTAATATGAACTTTAAGATACATATCTCAAAAACGTTTTTAGAGACTTTAAAATTACATAAGTTAAAAAAAAAAAAAGTGCAAAACTTGAAAAAGTTAAAAAGTTCTTGTAATTTTTTTGTCCTTGGTTCCTTTTTGATTTTCCAACTAAAGACTCTCATAGGTGCAGCAGAGTCTCGAAAATCCAACTCTCAAAAGTCCGAGGTTGCGTTTAATTCCAGCAGATGACGATTCTCTCTCTCTCTCTTTTCTTTCTCTCTCTCTTTCTCAGCAATGTAGTTGTGTCTCTTTCTTCCCTCTAAAATATTTTTTCCGTTTGGAATCCCACTCCTCACCCTACTCCATTCGAAGACCTTCAAAGAACTAGCTTGGGCACTAGGATATGCTTTGAAAGAGATTTGAAATTTGTTCAACTATGATTTTCTGGTCTTAATGCTACTTGTGCTTTCTAAGAACGTTCTTAGTTGGTCTCTTTTGTATAGCCTATGATGAATTCCATCCTTAATACAAGCTACACCTAAACTCTTTTAGCTTTATCACATTCCTTATCTTTTAGGATAGGCAATACAGTTGAAAATAATTAATGTTAGTTGTAAGCTGAGAATGTTAAAAATGAATGGAAAAATAATAAAAGAAAACTTAATAACTAACAACTAAGTTTAGAACTACAAAAATTTAATCTGCATGTGAAAAAAATCATATAATATTTTTGACTGCTAAAATGTAAATGAAATGAATGAACAACGAAAATAAATCGTCAAAATTTTTAATCAAATAGCTGTTTCAAGGTTACACTAGAGGTTCTTTTTAGTATGTAAAATTACAACCGTTAGAAATTTTCTATTTTTTCTGATGATTCGAGTATTCTGAAATCAGAGGAGGTATCAGCCCTATTGCCTCGTATATTCGGGACTCTACTGTATAATCAATAAATATAAAAACAAACTTATAAAAAAACAACGTTTTTCTTGCGCACTACAGTTAAATTTTTGTGATTTTTTTTTGTTTCAAAACTTTCTTCCACGATTTTTTGACGATCGCAGCGCCGCTACTAAATTTTGGTGGCAACTTCCGCAACTAATCGCCATATTTAATTTCCTTTTATTGGAAATTCAGAAACTCATCAAATCATGATAAAAGTGGTAGAATATTGTATTGTCATCTGGTTCTGAGCTATATGTAAAGTTTCAGAACAATAGCTTATCTGGAAATGGTCGAAAATGTAATTGCAAAATCCCGCGGACAGACAAGAAAGCGAGTTATGAAAAACGTTGTAAAAATTAAGCGTGCGCAGTTAGAAAGTCACGAGAAATATAGAGGTTCTCGGTCAAAAAAAAAAAAAAAAAAAGTTCGTCCACAACCAACTTCTCCATATATCAACATCGATTTTCTAAGATCAGTGGTATTCTCTCAATTGCTTTAGGCTCTAAATTCCTTTAAAAGGTAAAACTATTTTCTCAAAAGAAAAAAAAATCAGGGATCTGGAGCAGAGCAACCAGATTTTGTTCGAAACAAAACCAGATTTTGTTTTTTTAAACTTCATTTAACTTAAACATTTATTTGACTTTATTTTTAATATTTTATTTTATTTTATTAGCTGGGACTTCTAGGTTCCCCGATTGGTCCATGTATGACTGCTGTTTATGAGGCCCATCTCAAAACTCTTATATCGGGTGATTTTAAACAATATGTTTTTTTGCAAGTTGCTGAAATCAACACAACCATGGGGAAATGCAGCCCAACTTCTGAAAACGCCTTCAGAAATGACTGAAAACTTTTTTTTTTGACATGCTCTATGTATATGTGTTCAGACGTAGAGTACTAATCAATGAGATAAAAACTACAGAACTCACGATTAATTCATCAATTTTTAAAATCAGGGTGTTGCAATTTTTTAAGGGGACAAGGGGGGTTTTAAGATAAGAAATCAAGTAGCTTTGTAGTCATCAAATAACACGCTATCGCACGTTCTTTTTCTTTCCTAGCCTAGTGAAGCTATATTATCGTAGTTCAGGATCATTTTAGCGATTTTATCTTCATTTGGTTACATTTGTCGCATTATTTAAAACATTATGGCGAAACAGCTTATTTTTTCTTTCTTGTTGTGAAATAGCAATTCAAGACTGGTTTACGGATATATATTCGGTCTTAAAGGTATAACATATTTCTCTTCCATTCAAAAACAAGTTGCATTTTTTATTGTTTTGTCTTTAAAATTATATAAAATACAACAGTAAGAGATATGCAACATTGAATCTAATCAAATCAGTAATTTAATGAGTTTTTCCCTTAAACGAAGCTCTTATGGCTGCCGAGAGCCAAGGTGAGATCCATGTCAGTTTTTTGCTCCTCCCCCTCCCCTCCCATTACGAATGCATCTTAGCCATTGAAACATTTTACCCTCCGCAATACTCCAATGCCGAGCCGGGCCCAATGTATCAAGCCATGCCTGACAACCCCTCTCGACGGCCCTGATCTTAGTACATGAACATAAATGATAAATTAGCAAATTAAATACAAGAAAAAGATAAAAGAGAAGTCAATGTTTTTAGTTTTTGCTTTTTACTTTATACAGTCAGCGCTTTCACAGTATGATGTTGTGTAAGGGTGCTTTCACACCAAAGGTGACAAAGACAAAAAACTTGCCTTTGTCGCCTTTGGTGTGAAAGCACCCTAATAGTGATATAAAGAAAGTAGTTGCTGTAAGTTTCGAAATATTCTGCTGTCAACTACGCTGAAGTGTCAATGAAACTTTCCAACAAAACTACTTCAAGTTGTACGTGTCTTGGCTGTCCTTTGAAAATAAATCTGGTTGGTGTGCTAGTGAATACTCAAAGTTCTGAAGTTTTTATTTTCCTCTACTTCAGAGAATCAACCATCTTCCCCAGAACGATACTGCATATAATTGTCATAAAGTAGGTGTATAATACAAAATATCTTTTTTAAATCAGATTCCATGCAGAAAGTGCAGTTGAAAGTTTTGATTTTGTCTTTCTTGGAGATCCCTGACATTCCTCATGCCCATATCGCAAGCACTAATTACATAATCGCATGCCCTATTACTAATTTTCCTTTCTTGCATCGTCGGACCACCTTCAGAACATACACAGGATCACCATTTGTGAGACATAAAACTATTAATCTTCTAAATTTATTAAAATTGAAGCAAATACGGTTAAGAAGAAAAAATAGGTTTCCAGAAAACGTATCATAACTCAAATTTCTAAAAATTTAAACTTATGATAATTCAAAATCTTCTTACCTGGAAGTTAGAGCTACTCCTAAAAAGTGAAATCACACTGCATACAATGGCGGCTGATTAAAGGGATCTCTTCAAATTCAGCCACGTGCACTGCATATTCATAATTCAGAATTCTGCATCGCCATTTTGTCATTGAAAATGAAATTAAATTCTACTTTTGAGTGGAGGTCTACCTTACGAACACTGGTCTCCTTTGGCTCAACTACCTCTAAGAAGCCGTTACTGTAAGTTGTGAAAATTATCTGCTATTAATTTCGCTGAAGCTGAAGTATTGTGAAACTTTCCCATACAACTTCTTACAAAGTCGTCCGAGTCTTGTATGCCTTCTAAAAATAACTGTTTTTGATGAACGAAGATCTAAGAAATATTCAAAGCATTCTTTTCCCCTTCTTTTTGTTCTGCTTCACACAATCAGTGCTCTCTGAACATATTTGCAAATTAGATCAGTCAGCTTCGTGAAAGTTTTGGAAATTATATCCATAAGCTATGTAAAAACAAATTTCGCAAATTAGAGCCTTCAGTGCTCCAAAAAGTTTGGTCCTAGCTCATTTTTTCAGGTGGTAGAAATTCACTCACGAGTTTGTTCGTCCTGTTACGCATTGTCTACATATCGCTTAAATAGAAATGAACAGTGTCATATCTACAAAATGGACAGTTTTCAAGAGAGACATTTGAATGGTTTACAATTTGTTTTATTTAATTGACTTATTTGTTTCAATGATTATCATAATGTATTTTGTTCAGAAAATAGCTATTGTTCTATTTTTTCTCACATGATGGATGTTAATGATGTCAAAAAAATTAAAAATAACTATAAAAAGTAGTTTTTACAGTATTGCACCAAAAAATAAAGTTGGCCCCTAGCCTTAATTTTTGAACATTTTCTTACGGCAGGATCTCCAATATAAAGAGCGCAAAAATCTGAACATTTTGATATAAAAACCAAAAAAAAAAAACGATTTTTTGCAGATATGACACTGTTCATTTTTATAAGCGATATAATTCTGAAGTCACTAACACACTTCTACGCTTGTGTCTAAAATTATCTTGATGAAAATGCTACGATAAAAGCTATTGGCTACTATTTTCTGCTACTCCATTTTTCATTCAGTTTCTCAGCATGCACATGATTCCTTTGCAAAGGAAATTATAAAAAAATTCAACGTTATCATTTCGTTCCGCAAATTAAATGCAAATGAAGCCAACTTCAGTACTTGTTTATAAGCAAAAATTCATGATGACGCGTTGGAAATGCGCGATGTAACCACAGGCTTTGTATGCTAGGAAATCAAATTTTACATTATTATGCAAAAACGTGTACTATATAAGATAAAAGAAGCTTAAGGAATGTTTCAATGAATAGCCGCTGTACTTGGTGAAATTGAAAAGCTGCTTTGAAAAGGTGAATTACTTATTTAAGATCAAAACTTCGTAGGTACAATACTGATAAAAGCTGTTTATACATTTAATGCGTGGATATTTTTACTTTTAATGCCAAAGTTGAAATAGGTAAGAAAGTGATATTTTAACTGCGAATTTGAACTTAATAAATAAAATAGCATTTCAAACCGTAATTCAGTGCTCTCCAAACTGGGTATCGCGACACCCCGGGGTGTCGCGTATTAGCATCAAGGGTGTCGCGAGATTGTAAAACGAATGAAGAGCTTATGATAAAATAATATCAAACAGCTTTTTCTTGGTTCAGTGTAATCATACATCACATAGTAACCCCGTGATCGATACGTTGATTTTTACAATATGTGCATGTAACTTCCAGTTATGGCGCTAGATGTCTCTGTACTGCTGCTGTACATTGGCGCTCTCTATAAGTTTCTTGTTTTAACAAGTTTTTCGAGCGGCGACATTGGGAAATTGTACATTTCCTTCAGTCTGCTTCTTTCTTTCATTTGTGACACACGCCGTTATTTTACCTGTTTCAAAGTGACATATTTACGCCATAATTTGCACGGAACTCCTCCGCTATGGATAAATTTATTGTCAGAAGGACACTTTTGGCAGTTTGTGAAGTATATGATGCAGAGCAACAGTCAAGCGGTGTGTCTGAAACTTCAGTAGTTACTGATCAACAATTAAATAGTGTGTCTCAAACTTCTGTTTATTCCTCGCCAATATGCAGTAGCAAGAACACGAAAGTGAGAATGTATAAGGAAGAATACATAAAAATGGGATTTACGTGGTGTGTGATTTGTGGAGAGAAACTTTTCAATGCAAGAATGGCACAAATAAGTTGCTACGCAATATTTCAAAGAAACACAAACATTTACAAGAAAAAAGTGTAAGGTAAAGCGAGGATAGATTGCGCGGGCGTTGAGATTGCGCACCTACGAGTTTGGAGGAAAGAAGTAGGGTGGAAGAGCCCTAACGACAAGCATTTGTACAACGGCAGTAGTGGAATGTCTATTTGAAAGTGCAAGTTGATTGATTTGAATGTCTGTGATTAAGCATCGATATTCTATATTGTTCTTACAAGGTAAGTGCTTGAAATTTCATTATGCGTTCTTTGAATTTCTATAGAGTAGCAGTAGTACAAAATATTTTAAACTTAAGCGATTTTTCGTAAGCTACTAAGCTAGACTAATAGTGGGAAGGCCAGCATTTCTCTCTAGAAGCCGCCATATTTCAGTAAAAGTCCGCGCTATCTGTCCTACCGAAATGGGATAGTTTGCGCGTCTTGTACTTAGGAGAGATCGCGCGTTTCTCCCGTTAGTTTTCATGGTAGGAGAGATTGCGCATTATATTATTACCCATAGCTTGTTGGTAATGTAGCATAAATTGCAAATTACTTGTTAAACATATGGATCGATTAAATTCGCTGCATTCACGGATTAAAAGGGGCGCTCTGAATTTTTACTAAAACATAAAAATACTTTTTCCCTCTCAACACATTTTTAAGACTCAAATATTTTAAAACTTTAAATTGATTTTTAAAGTTATTTCTTTATATAAATAAATTTACGGGTGTCTCTTTAACAGGCATTAATAAAATATTTTGACTATAGTTCTACATCGAGAGGATAAAGTTTTCGTGACTTTAGAGTTTGTGTTTTGAAGGGACTGTAGTTTTTTATGCCGAACAAATCGTTGAAAACAAGTTCGTACGATTTTATTTCTTTTGAAGATTTAAGTTGTGAAATAAACGTTTCGGAACTAAATGTACTAATAAAGTAATTTGTGAACAAATTAATTTTCTTACTCGAAAATGTTGCTAATAGATTCCCAGACAGCACAGAACGTCCCTTGGATGTCCATTTTATGTCCAGAACGTCCAAATCTGGTTCGATGTCAAAACCGATAAAATTTGGACATCCTCAGATGGGTCAGACAGGATGTCCCTGTAACTACCACTTTGTTTTACCTATGGACGTCCAAAAGTGATTTGCATCCTTTCAGGTCGTACCACGGACTTCATTTTCGGATGTCCTAGGGACTGCACTCAAAGGATACCCCGCGTACGGGTCAGACAGGACGTCCGTGTAACTACCACTTTGTTTTACCTACGGAAGTCCAAAAGTGATTCGCATCCTTTCATTTCGTACCACGGATTTCATTTTCTGATGTCCTAGGGACTGCACTCAAAGGATATCCCGAGTACGGGTCAGACAGGACGTCCCTGTAACTACCACTTTTTTTTACTTACGGAAGTCCAAAAGTGATCCGCATCCTTTCAGGTCGTATCACGGACTTTCGTTTCGGATGTCTTAGGGACTGCACTCAAAGGATATCCCACGTTTGAACTAAATCATACGTTTGTAGGATATCTTTGTCAACTTGGAATAAAATTTTTATTTTGTAATTTTTTTCTTTTGTTTCTTCATTTTACGGTTTACCAGAAGAAAAACATGTTTAATATTTTAAAAAACAAGTTGAAGTTTTTACCATTTTATGCAAAAGTTGTTAAAATTACATGAAAAATAATGCTGATATATGTTTTTTAAAGTTACTGATGATAACAAATTGATTAATTTTACTGCAAATAATATATTTAAGCCTATTTTCTTTAAGACATAAGAAATATTTTCTCTGAAATTGTAAAATTTCACAGAAGCCATCCAATTTTTATCGTAAGTCTCAGGATGTCCCCGTTTTGACATCCTTGGACGTGTCAAGCATGACGTCCTTAGAGCAAACATTTTGTTTAGTCTACGAATGTCCAAAAGTGATCCGCCACCTGTCAGGTCGTACCAGTGACTTTATTTTTGGATGTCCTAGGGACTTCACTCAAAGGATATCCCGCGTTTGAACTAAATCATACGTTTTTAGGATAACTTTGTCAACTTGGAAGACATTTTTTATCTTTTCGGTTTTTGTTTAATGGCTTACTAAAGAAAAAACTAGGTTTATTACTTTAAAAACAAATCGTAAGTTTTGCTATTTCAAGCAAAAATAGTAAATATTACATGAAAAACAATATCAAATTATGTTTTCTGAAGTCTCTGCTGATATACAATTGATCAACTTTACTGCACATAATATATTTACGCATATTTTCTTATAAACATGAGAAATATTTTCTCAAAAACCGTACAGTTTCACACAAACCATTCGAATTTTATCGTAAATCTTAATTAACCACATTTGGAGGTCCTTAGACGCGGCAGGCAGGACGTCCCTGTTTCTAACATTTTGTTTAGCCTACTTATGTCCAAAAGTGATCCACATCATCCCCCCCCCCCCCCAGGCAGAACCACGGATATTATTTTCCGATGTCCTGGCCTAGGGACTTCACTCAAAAGATATCCTGCGTTTGAACTAAATCATACGTTTTTAGGATATTTCTGTCAACTTGGAAGAAAATTTTTATGTTGTTATTTTTTTCGTTTGTTTCTTTATTTTACGGTTTACCAGTAGAAAAATAGATTTAATAGTAACATATTTTTCTCCGATATTGTAAAATTTCGCATAAGCCATCCAATTTTTATCGTAAGAATCAGGATGTCCACATTTTGACATCCTTGGACGCGTCAAGCATGACGTCCCTGGAACTACCATTTTGTTTAACCTATGGATGTCTAAAAGTGATCCGAATCCTTTCAGGTCGTACCACGGACTTTCTTTTTAGCTGTCCTAGGAACTTCACTTAAAGCATATAACGTGTTTGAACTAAATCAGACGTTTTTAGGATATCTTTCAAGTTGAAAGCAAATTTTTCTTTTCTAAGCTTCCCTTCTTATTTTTCTTCTTTATTTCACGGCTTACCAAAAGAAAAAGCAGGGTTAAGATTAAAAAAAAGTTTAAATCTTTATTATTTCAAACAAAAATGGAGAAAACGGTTGGAAAAATAATACTGATTTATATTTTCAAAAGTTATTATAAAATTGAGATTGCTGATGTAAACTTGAGTAATTTTTCTGCACATATTTTTGCGCAACCTTTCTATCCTCAGACAGCAGACAAACGAGTGGCGGTCACTATGGTAATGGATTATTCCATAGCAGTTTAGGTCTATGAATTCTTTGTGCGAGTTGGCGCCAAAGAAATAGGCTAGAGTTGCATTTCGCTTTGTACTTCGGTCGTTGCTAGACACTCATTTCTGCTTAATATTTTATGTACCTCGCTTTCTTTCTCGTTTTTTAAATTGCTTTCATTCGTTTGTGGATTTGTTACTGGTAGTCATAAATATTTTTGCACTGGAAGATTTCTTCTAATTGTAAAAATGACTTCTACGTTTATAAGGGGAAAGACTGCATTCTCAAGCTCGAGAATAATCCCTGAAGAAAACTGCATTCAATTAATTTTCGATGAAAGAAATGTGTTAACACACGAAGAGTTCTTATTGAAAGGCCCGACATCTAGACCCGTTCTAGAGGAATAAGTAATATTTGAGAACAATAAAAAGTTCAGAGAGGAAAAACGACTAACCGACTTATTGTTGTGTACGCAGGTTCAACAGATGGATTTAATCGATGGAGTTGAGCTTATTTACAAAGCATCTTCAAGTACTGGTGACTACCATAGCGAAAGGAATGGCGAGCAGTTCGAAAAATGGATTTTTGTTATACTGTAAAAGCAGATCGCGTCCCAACAAAATATTCAACAAAATTAACAATGTTAGAATTTCTGAAAGAAAAAAACATTGCCCTTGACAGAAAAAAATGAAAAAATTTATTTTGTGACTTGCTGGAGGATTTCTAAGAGGTACTCGACACTTGCATAGTGATTAGAAGAAAACCAAGACAATTATGAGGCAGCTTTACAATTTTAAAAGAAGGATAAGTATTTAATATTTAGCTAATATTTTGTTTTGGTTATTACGCCGTTATTTTTTTCAAGATTTTTACCTTGATTGTATTTAAATTTTATTAGATTATGAGACAAGAAAGTACTAATTACATAGGTCAAAGAATTTTAAAGATTAATTTTGTTTTTAGGTAACCAGTAGCAAATTTATTCTAATTCAATTTATATAATGTACTTTTTTTTATATAAGAATCTGATTTTCTTTATTCCAGTTAAAATTTGTCTTCCGATGAATTGTTAAATTTTCTCTGCAATTTCAACTTGAATAGCAAATGTGTTTATATGTTAGTTCTCTTTTATTTCTAAATATAATTTTTTTTTTTTGTTGTATTAATTTTATCTTTAAGATGGTAACTTTTGAATCATATATCAAGCTTCTGTATTATTATTTTGAGCTTCATCTAAATTTCCTGGTATCATTACTGCGTCACAATAATAATTTCATGCCAATTGCATACTGGTTAGGAGAAAGCCAGGGAAAGTTCTATTTTTATGTATGTGAAGTATTTAATAATTATTCAATATTTAGTTTTTACCCTTAATTATTTTAACACCTTATTTATCTCATTATTTATATGAAAGTTGACTACCATCTTAAATAAAAAGATTAATAGTCATTACGAACAATAAAAAAATAGTAAAATAGTTATTTGGAATGTCAATTTAAATAGCAATTTCCTTCTATCTTATAATCTAATCTGTTTTTTCTTATTTATGTTTATTTACTTTTATTAAATTGGTTGCTTTTGAGCTATATCTTTCTGCATTAAGTGTCTGTGTTATTATTTTGAACTTCATATAAATTTCTTATGTATCACTACCTGTTTATAGAGGGCTGTAATCACAATTTTGCTATTTGCCTAACGATCAGGAAAATCCCAGGACAATTCCTATCAGGCAAGCTTAAAAACTATTTGTGTACGTATATGTGTAGTACAGTCATTCAGGGTAGCTTTCAAAAACGTTATTTCTTTTAGCATATTTGGCTAAAGAAAATAGAAGGTCATATGCTGCACCCAGCCAACTAGGTTATAAATCAGTTGTCTACTCTTAATTTTTAAGTTTAGTCAAATTATGACTTCGTTCAATATACCCCCATTGTTCAAAGTTTCCCTGAATGATTGTATTTAACAATTATTCTTATATCAGTTTGTCCGTACTGGCATTTATTTTCGTTATTTATATTTTTAAAAGCTGTTTGTCATTTGTTGTATTTAAATTGATGAGTTCTAGAATTTCTTTGAACTATATTTTATGAATTAAGAAAATTGATTCTCATCATTCAGATGCCTATTAGTAGTTATAAAAATTTAATTAATAATAAGCCACTTTATTTATCATTGTCATGAATATCATTTTCAGTAGTCTTGGAAGTATATTACTTGTACTTTAAATCATGTAATGGTATATAGAGCTTTGACAAACAATATGTTAAACTAAACTATTGCAAAACAAAAAGTAATTCTCATAAAACCTAAAAATACTTGGAGGGGGGGGGGGGGGTAATTTTTGTTAGGAAACAAAGCTAGGTGAAGTGAAGTTTAAAAGATTTATCTTTATTTATTTTCCTCTTTTCGTACTGTGTTTTTACTTCTAAACATGTGAATAATTATTTGTTTCCGTAATTTTTTGTCTGTTCAAAAAAGGAGAAAGCAGCGAAAATGTTGAAAAATTTTCCCATCTCTAAAATTCCTATACTTATGTACTATTATGTTTCAATAAAAAAAGGTTTTCCCTTTTGAACTGGTTTATTTTACACTTTCAACACTTCATAAACTAATTGATTATATCATTTCTGATTTTAGTTTTCGTACCATCATTTAATTAAAAAACTCATAATTATATAGAATATATATAATTATATTTATATATTAAAAATTGTTTTCTAGTAAAATTTCCTGATGCATTTTCAAAATAATATATATATATATATAGATATATGTCCTTCATTGAAATTTTAAACTGTGTATTATGAAGTATCAAAATAAGAATGAATAGGAATCCAACAGTACAAAATGTTCTTAAAATAAGTATGAAAAATTATTTTCTCTAAGCAGTAATTATCAGTTGTTATTAAATTCCAAGGTTATAAGAAATTAGAAACAAAAGTTATCACAAGTTATCTGAAAATATTTTTCTCGTGCATTAAATTATTTACTTGAGATATTGGTATAACTTGTATTTCAAATGAGTAGAAGTTAAAAATATAAAGATGTGTTGCTTAAGGGAAATTTCAAATAAAGATTTTAGAGACAAATTTTTCATTAAAATATATTTAAATTGCTGATATATGGAGTAGTCCCTATTTAATTGTATGCAAAAATTGTTTCACTATGTTCATTAAAGTACTCTTATTATCATCTTCATAATGAACATATGATAAATTACATGTAACGGTATATGATTATGTAGCTCAAAGCATTAACATTAAAAATATTATTCACAACTGGTTTTATTCAGCTCTGTAGCTGTTATGTGGATACTTCTTTTTCAAAGTAGTATTTGGTTAAAACTTTAGTATTTCCTGCTGCAAGCTGCAAATTTACATTTACAAGATAACTGTTTTAGAACATTTAATCAGAAGAATTATATACATGAAAAAAATATGTTAAATTACTGTTGAGTTGATGAATTAAAATTGCATCTTGTGGGTATAAACAACGAATAATGCCTAAACGAAGTGATGAGAATTTTCTAAAGTAGTCTCAAGGACATTGGGAGGATAAACAGTTCATTGACATCCTTGGGATATCATTCTAACGAGGGCAGTGTCCTGTGGGCATTCAAATATGTTGTCCTTCCAATGTCCTGAGGAGCAATGATGCATAGATCCAAAAGAGGGCCGGAACAGTCGTCACAGATGTCCTAGGGACCTCACTGGAACGTTTTTAGGGTGCTTAGAATTACTGTAATTTTAACGTACTGTGGGCCACACAGCGCTATTGTCCAAAATATAGCCTAAATATGAACAATCGGATGCCCTTGGGACCATTGGAGGACAGATAATTTCCGGACATTAGTTCTTCCCTGGAATGTCCTTTGTACGTCGCAGGATAAAAAAAGAATGTCCTACGGACGACCTGCGTTTTTTTTTTTTTTGAAGAAGTCCTGAAATGACGTCATTTGGATATCCCAGGGACCTCACTGGAATGTCTTTAGGACGTTTTGATATGTTGTCCTCTTAACGTCCTGCGGACCGCACAGCGTGCTTGTCCAAAATATATCCTAAACATGAACGATCAGACGTCCTTGGGACCACTTGAGGACAGACAATCCGCGGACATTAGTTCTTCCCTGGGATGTCATTTGAATGTCGCAGGATCAAAAAAACACGTCCCTAGGACTACCTGTTTTTTCGAAGAAGTCCTGAAATAACATCATTTGGACGTCCTAAGACAAAGTTGTGCTGTCTGGGTTAATAATGTGCTAGCTTTATACAAATATTCTTATTAATAAACTATTTTTCCAAAGAGTTTAATGCCGTCAAAATTAAAAAGAAACCAAAGTGCAACGAATGTTACTGACCCACACATATATTCGAGAGAAAAATTAAGGAACAAGCAGCTACAAAAAAGAAGCGAAGGTCTGAAGATAAGATGCTTCCAGAAAACGTGAAAACCAAAAAACTTGCAGGAAAGAAAACAAAAAAAAAAATGTTTGAATTTTGAAACATCTTGGTCATCAGCCATCTCGGAAGCAAACAATGTCAAAATACTGAATCTTTGGGACCATGTCAGACGGGACAACGAGCATGAGTGCACTGAATGTTTGCAAATTTACCAGGAGACAACATCGACCAGTGACATTAATGCCTTTTCAGGGAGAGTCTGAAACGGACGTCTGAAGCACCCAAAAATAAGCATTTCAACAAAAAAATGCTTTAATGTATTCCTAACCTTATAATAACCCGTTAGGAATACATTAAAACAATTTTTTGTTGAAATGTTTATTTTTGGGTGCTTCAGACGTACTTTTTAGAATGTCCCTAAAAAGGGACGGTAGACGTTAATGGATTTAAGTGTGGTATTTGTGGCAGATGGTTGCACTACTGAAAACAATAAGTATACCGATTGTGGACACCGACAACTTCGGTTAACAAACAAAAGACATTGAAACTGAAAATGAATAAGATTAATTATAATTTAAACCTTCTTTTCTTCTTTATTTTTTTTTTCTTTAATTAAAATACTATTTTTTCCGATTCTCTAACCGTTGAGTTAAAATATTTATTCCTATTACAATTGTATGTGTTTATAAAAACCATTACAACAACATAGTTTTAGTGTAAATATTATTGCTAACAGTTTGATTGCAGTTATTATGAATAATCATCTCTCCTACCCATGTGCGCAATCACACCTACCCTGTAAGGACAGATTGCGCAAATTAGTCTTCTTGTTTTTTTTACAGCTGTTGCATTAAATTAAAGCAAATCAACGAATTATCAATGGAAATGCATAAAAAACAAATGAAGTCACAGTTATTCATCAATAGCTTAACAAAAAGGTTATATTTCGATTTTTTTAAAATTATTTTTCCAATTGTGCGCAAACTGTCCTAGCTTTACCTTAGAGTATTTCAAAGAAATTCTTAGACAGAAGAAACAAAAGAGTCATGAGTTTATTAAGAAATTTAAGATTTCTGATAAAGCCCAAGAAGCCAATCATCTTGTAGCTGATATTATTGCAAAAAATACGTTACTTCATATAGTTGCAGAGGAAGCAATTATTCCAGCTTGCTGTGCTATAGTGAAGACAATATTTGGCCCTCAGTATGAAAGTGATGTAAACAAAAAATTCCTTTGGCTGATAATACAGTCGGAAGACGTATCCAGGATATGTCTGAAAACATTGAACATTCCATTAAAACTCACGTTGGTGAAACAAATTTAATGTTTGCTATTCAACTGGATGAATCTACAGCTGTAAGTGCACTTTCTCAACTCGTTTCTTTTATTCGTTACATTCATGAAGAAAACATAGTTGAACAGTCTCTGTTGCAAGGAAATTCCCTTAACTACCAAAGTCAAAAACATTTTTGAAGTAATAAATGGATATATGGAGAAAATCAACCTGTTGAAAGGATGTAAATATCCTTACCGCTACAGACAAAATAGCAACCTTAAGAGATAAAGTAGAGGTATGGTTGGGAAAAACAAAACAAAACAATTTTAAGGTGTCTCCATTAATGTCTAAATGTTCAGTTAGTAATGAAATACAACCATTGATTCATGACCATTTATTGCAATCGAAAAATAGTTTGGATGGATATTTCCCAACATTAGAAATAAATCAGTCGTCTTGTCCAGTATGACTGGATAAGAAACCCTTTTGCGCTTTCCAGCATTTGTGAACTTCAACTTGCTGAAGAGGAGGAACTGGCAGACGTGAAGAACAACCGCAGTTTAAAACTTACGTTCCAGGAATCAGATTTCTGCAACTTCGAGATTGCTATTCGGCATGATTTTCCTCCTAAGTAGGAGGGCACTCTTCATTTTGCTGCAGTTTTTTACAACATATTCGTATGAAAGTGCATTTTTTGTTATGACTAATACAAAAACAGTTATACGTAGTAGTTTGAGAAAGTTAGATGAAGAAATGCGTGTGAATTTGTCTTACATCCGATATAATATGAGACAGATTTGAAATGGTCGTCAAGTCCATGTGAGCCATTGAATTCTTGATAGTATTGGAAAGTTTTGTATCTGTGAAAAAAGTGTTTAATGTATTAATTATACTGTACTTCCAATTCACATATGAAATAATTATTGCTTTAAAATACCATTTGTTATGATAAAATCAAATCTGTTTTATTAGTATCAGTGAACAGTGAAAGGGTGTCTCGTTAATTTGTATGTACTGGAAGGGTGTCGCCATCAGGGAAAGTTTGGAAAGCTCTTCCGTAATTGTATTCCGCTGTAGCATCAGTACTAGTGCCAAATGCCACAATAGCAACTGTACGGTGGCATTCAGCACTAAAGTCAAGCTTATATAATTTCTTCAGTCACCACTTTCAGCTACGAATATTATGTATTTTGACATTGTGCAGTAGAATCACTACGCTAACCTATCTAACTAACTGAAGACCCCAATTGGAGGGCCAAAAATTCCAAAATGGACCTTATTGTGTATGAATTTTGTTTATGTCCAATATTTATTAATAAGTGAAGAATTAACTTCGCCAATTGAGAATCCGTAAGATTTTTCAACATATTTAATCTGAAATATTTTATATTACATTTTCATTATTCCGCCTTTGAGATTTCAGTTCACAATGTCCGTCTGTTGCCCATTATTTTCATTGCATGCATTTACCAAACTAGAATAACCACATGCTCTTCCGATCGTGTCAGCATGTTTGGAGCCAAGTTTTTAACAGCTTGATTTGATTTTGTTATTTTCTAGTTCCTTCCCTTGCAGAGAATTAAAAAGAGAAAAAGCATAGAGATTTTTAAAAAATATCCTAATTAATTGTTTTATTTTTTTAACACAGATAAAATGTTTATGCAAGACTAAATTCATCTTTAAAAAAACCAACCTACAAATTTACAGCAGTAACATATAAAACACCAAAAACTCAATAAATTTAGCAAAAATAAACAGCCAGAACTCTACGTAGGCAGAAACAAAGTACCCAAGATTCTGTAAATTAACCAAAAATAAACACCCAAGACTAAATTGATCGAAATAAAACATAAAAGATCCCGCAAACTGATACAAATAAACTACGTTATGCTCTGTAATTTAAAAGAAATTAAATTTGCTAAACTCCTGAAATGAACAGAGATAAGGTATGTAAAACTCCGCAAGTGGACGGAGGGAAACGATTACGAAATTCAGAAATCAATAATATCTAATGCTTGTATACAAGTCATTGCATAAATTCACTGTGCAGTATTTAAGATGCCCTACGTCAATTTCGAGAGGATAAAATTCTTTTTTCGTCATGAATGGGATAAGAAAACAGCATACCATTATCGGCGTAATTTTTCATCTTTACTGTGCTCACTGGCGAAATATTTTTAAATTTTCATAGGGCATCTTAAATATTGCCTAATGAATTTGACTGGCTTTTAGTGCACAAATTTATAATTACTACTTAACAAAAGTTATTTTACAAGTAAGTTTTAACATGAGACCTTCGAATTCAAAGATATTTAAGCAGAAATGAATTCCACTCACTTTCAATTCATTTCTTCATAAGCAAACCACTTTTCCCTTTATTCATATATTAAAAAAGCATAACTAGTAGGGCTCGACCGATGGCATTTTTTGGCCGATGGGCCGATGCCGATTGTTCCGAGGTCGGCCGATGGCCGATTGCCGATTATTTTCCTCTTCCATCGGCCGATGGCCGATGCCGATGGCCGATGGACAAAATTCGCTTTTAACCATTATGCTTATCAAAAATGTCATTTAAATCATTTATTTATTTTAATGTTTATAAAAACATAAATGCATTATTCAAGCACTATAAAACGGTTACTATTTGTAGGAAGTTTACGTAATAATTAAAACTAAAAGAATCACTCGCGATTCTAGTAAAGTAATTACACTATTTGGTAGTAGAAAAAATAGCTATATCAGAGGATTTTTAATTATTTTTTCTTATCCTTTCAAAAGAACTCAACAACTATTGGATCGGATCGCATCTCCTTCACTTTCCTCCAACATTTTCTCTTTATAGCGCCTGCACTGCAAATAACAAGCGCAGCTGCCTTTATTTTCTTATTTTTGTTTTCCTGGGGTGGAATGTAGATGTTATAAATCAGACTAACAAATAATGTGGGTTTGTATCTAACAAAATTGTCAACCCCACTCGGATTTTTTTCTTGATTTACCCCCGTTTTTTAAAGAAAATCGGGAACTATTCTGTTTATTTTTTTATTATAAAAATTATTTTAACTAAAAATAGCTCTTTTTATAAAATAAAAATAAAATATTAAAAAGTTTCGCTGGCAGTAACGCAACCCCCCCCCCCCCTCCATGTTCATAACCTAGAAATACTGAATATTGCTTCAAGAATAGACGTAAGATTTTGTCATTACCAATGAATGAAGAACTAAAAGGAACCAATCTTATTAGCTTTTTTTATTGTGAGTTAAAAATTACAATAAATACCCGACATATTCTTTATATTTTTATGAGCACAATGTAAAGTCACCGAAATAAACTAATATTTTGTAACGTGCAAAATATTTTGAGCAAAAGCAGTTTTCTATTGACAAATAATCTTCTGAAAAACACGTGATCAATTATAAAAATCAAGATGTATTTTGAAAAAAAATATATATATATACATATATATATATATATTTGTAAGCTAATAAAGAAATTGTAGCATTTTTATTAATATATTATTCCACCCTGTCTAGCGAACTCGTTTTTTAAGAATTATCTTTTTGAAAATTGCAAGTCGAACTTGAACCACATAAAATTTTGATCCATAAACATTTATACTGAAAAATTGATTCATATTTTTTATCAGTATGTTCTATGTTGTAAACTAATAATAAAAGAACAAGAAATATTCGAAACTGAAAGCAGATGCAACGAGATTGTTGTACAATAGCAGAAAAACTGTCAACTGTCGTAACACGTGGCATCGAAGCAAAAAAAAAATAATATATACATGTGCTTAAAAAGCGCCGTTTACACGGGGAAAAATTAAAATAAGTATCGTATAAAAAATTATGATGTATTTTGAAAAAATATGCATCGATCAATCTTTGAAAATAAAGAAATGTTATCATTTTTATTAAGATATTATTAAATCCTGTCACGCGAACTCGCATTTTGAGAATTCAATTTTTGAAAATTGCAAGTTAAACTTTGACACATAAAATTTCGATCAATAAATATTTATACTGGAAAATTGTTTCTTATTTTTGATAATTTTTTTTTTATGTTGTAAACTAAAAATAAAATAACCGCACACTAAAAGCAGATGCAACGAGACTGCTGCACAATTGCAAAAGAACTGTAACACGTGGCATGGAAGAAGGAGAAAAAAAAAACCGAGAAAAAAGTTTAAGCGGGTAAAATTATTATCGTACTTTGATTGAGTTGAATTTGTATTGTTTACAATTTCGGAATAATAAGAAACATGACAAACTAAAAGCAGATGGTATAAGATTATTGCACAATGACATCTAACGCACTAAGTCATTATTTAGCGAAAAACGGACAAAATGAGGCAACTAACCTAGTGCGAAAAACAAATAGCACGCATAAGACGCCTCTATTACTTTAACTTTAAGGGGGGAAATACGTGTAAAAGTCTCAAAAAAATATTTTTTTTCTTCAAAAATCGGTTCTACAACTAATCGATAATATACCCTGAACATTTTAAAGCAAAATTCCAAGTCGTTTAAAAGTTATAAGCATTTGAGCGAGCAGTTGAGCAGGTAGTCAGTCCCTTATGAATGACCTGAAGGGTATTAGAGAACGCTAGGAGATGTCTTATTTTTTTTTTTTTTTTTTTAACAATTGAGACCTTGGATAGAAATTTCTGTAAGTATTAGTATCTATAAGTATTTTTAAAAAATGATTCATTTACTGCCTTAAATTTACCTTCAATACCACTCTTCTCTTCAAACGCGTTTTTCTCGAAACTACTTTTTTCGAATTTGCGTACACTCTAGCTCGCAAAGTTTTTGATCAATCCTTATCAAATTTAGCACACATTTTCTTTATATATACGCGCTTTAGTTGAACTAGAACCATAAACATATCTTTATTTTTACATTTTTTATTGTAAGAAAAGAACAAAAAAAAAAGAAAGAAAAAGTTAAAAATCGTATTTAATTTTCCCATTTTAAAAAAAATAGAAAATTTCGGGTTTTTTTGTGATGATTTTAGTTCAACTAGAAGAGACACTTATAAAAAAAGTAGATTTCTTAAAAAATTGATTTCAGATAAAAATTGTGACCTCCAGGATGTACGCAAACTGCCTACCCAGGTGGCGACTTACAGTGTGCCGCAGCCGATATCTCCCGGATTTTTCAAGAAAAATGTTTGAAAATTTCAGTAAATGTTCTTCAATATATCTATAAAATAACCTCAAAATCTCAATAAAATGTAGTTATTCTTTATACGTTAAAAAAAATTTATGAACATTGCGCTTAATACGCCGTTTTGCACGTATTCCCCCCCTTAACATATTCTATTTCGATAGCATTCTGTTCAAAGAGAAATAATTTTAATAATGAAGGTTTTCGGGCAGCGATCGCTTAAACTATTTTTCCGAATATTTTATCAAATACACTTTGTAGAATGACATTATTTTTGTGCTTTTTTTAACTGCTGTGCTGCCTGTTATTGTCTGGAAATAGAAATTTAGCTATGGAGGAAAAAAATAAGTTAAAGACAGAGAATGTTTTCTGGAAAGTTGTTCCTGCGAAAAACATCGGCCTTGCATCGGCTTTTAGATGTTTTTCAAGGCCGATGGGCCGATGTTTTTCTAAAGTTAACATCTGCTGCCGATGCCGATGGCCGATGGCAACTTTGTTGAACAATCGGCGCCGATGCATCGGCGAGGCCGATGCATCGGTCGAGCCTTAATAACTAGTGAAACAAAGTATAAAATCCTATGAAGCATATGAAATTTTAATGTTTGTGCTTCATAAAGCTAATATTTTTTCGTTACATGCATCATTATTCCAGTAGGTTAAAAGTTACGAATAAAAGTGGTACTTCAAACTAGTGGGGATGGGGCATATCCAGGGAGAGAGAGAGAGAATAACGGGATCTATCCCCCCCCCCCCCTCGAATTGCCGAAATCTAAATAAACCATTAAAAAAACCGACATTAATACACGGCTCTACACCACTCCACAGCAATATCCCCCTTTCACCAAAAAAAAATTCTAAATACGCCACCAATTTGAAGCATTTTATTAGGGTAAGATAACTTTCTCCGCCCCCTGTTTTTTCTTTTTGCTTTCAAGAGTAAATAACTTATGACAACATTTCAATTAAAATATATACATTAAAAATGAAAATAATTCGTTTGTTATGCAAATGTATGTTCTAATAAAATAAATTTATGTTTCTAAATTTTAAAATAAGAACAATTACAATATTTAATGAACAATTCCATCCTTAACTTTGTTAACATATTGAGCAATAAAATTGTAGGGTTACCGTACGTCAAATATTTATACGGACAAGTCTGCCTTTTAACGTTAACACTGTGTTCAATTACTTTTTTTTTACAGATCCCAGTACTTTGCTTATTAATGCACGTTAAGATTTTGAGCTTTTCCTGTAGCGTGCTAACATCCTTGTTCATCAACCGATTTGAATTAAGGCTTCTATAACTACCTATATTCTGTAGGGACTCTAATTTGAATATCTGTCAGACACTCGAACCGCCGATATCAGCGTTTAGCTGGTTGAGGAAGCCTGTGATCCGCAGTTCGAAGGTTCAAATCGGCTGGTCAATAAGTCCATAAATGTTTATGTAGTGAATCGGTCGATTGGGTGCAACGAAGGGAGATGTTCGCGTTGAGGCATTTTGGAAATGGCAACTCTAGTCAGTTGGCTTCTCAAATTTAGTTTTTATTTATTTTATTCTTCTTAAAAGGTCAATGTGTATTTACTTGGCTATACATTGCTATAAATACAGGAAAATTGCATAAGGGCCGGGAATGAAGGACTTAAGTGTCATACATAACAGCAATATATATTTTTAACGGGCAAGGTTAATAGTCGGATCCAAATTTTATCTGCTTTATCTAAACCATTTGAGACTAAATCATTTTTCTTGGTGGTCAATCATAGCTACAAGATACTTCTCGTAGATACACCATTCTAATGCTGATTCACCAAATTAGATAACGAACCCATTCATTTGCTGTGTCAAGAGCACCTTATCTTCACGGTTGTTATCTTCAGATACAATAAGTACCTACAGAAAGATATTCTCAAAACTTAACTTCAAATTGCAGTAGGCTCCTTCGCAAAAATGCAAAATATAGTTCTTAAAAGTATATTCAAGGCAAATATAGTTAAAGGTGTATCTAGAAAGGAATTATACTACCAGGTGGTTTCTTTTTACGACTTGAGAAGAATTCCGTCAAAATGTTTTTCAAGTCAAGAGCCGGTCAAATCGCTTTTGCCAACCCATGATGAGTTTAGTATACGCCACATAGGACCAAGAGAGCATGATCAAAAGCTCATGTTGAAAGAACTAGGACTTGAAGTAAGTGCATTGCTAATCTTCTATTATTTACAAGAATTACCAAGTAATGTCGAACTTTCAAATTCCTAAGAATGCTTTAGGCACTATATATTGGCGTGAAAAACTAAATATTTACAAAATCAATGCTCAAAAATTAACATTTTCAAAACTGCTTTTAAAAAGGTTTTCTGCTTAAGTTATTGTTTAATTAAGACCAATTCAATAATGATATCCTAGCTAAACTTATTTAAAGTGCCTTTTTTTGGCTTTAAATTTAGTAGTAAAAAAATAATAATAATTTCAAAACGTGTATAAAATACATTTTTCACTTGTATTTATTTCTATGAATAACTGTTACAAAATAGAAACTTACGAATACTGCGTGTGTATATATCATTAAATTGTAAATTCATTTAACATGAAATGTTTATCAATATATAATAGTTTTAGTTTTTATTGAACATTATAACTTAATATTTAGTTGTTTTGTTTTATATATAATTCCGTTGAACCTGATTTTAAATAAAGACTTCCAAAAATAAGAAAAGCAGTTGGTACTTAACACATTATGAGCGGGTGCCAGGTACTAGTACCCGTTTAAAATAACCACTTTTAAGTCACACAAGGGAAAAAATAATTTTTCATATAATGTATGAATTGGATGCTGTATTTTTTTAGAACATTTTTTAACTTAGTCAACTTCGCCCGCTACGCAACATAGTTGCGCGTGCTACGTCGCCCGCTCATAATGTGTTAACATTTGGAATTGCTTAACATTTATTAGATGAACAGAAACTTAAACTTTAAATGAACCCTCATTCCAAGTGAGCGCACATCGATTCGATCGTAGTTCCCAAACCCTCACTAGATGGCGCAAACGCAAAATTCACAGGACCGCAGGGAAACCAACGAAAGCTTTAATTCCATGTGGTTCGTATCGTTGTTTTGCGGCTTTCTTCATCGAAGCGCAATTCGACAGCTCTTATGCCATCGAAGTCGTTCGGACTTTGGGGTATTGGTTCGTTGAGTCGCCGAAATATGAAAAGGAATATTTTACACGAATAGGGACGTTGTATTTGCCTTTCTTTGAGGGTGTTTTTGATACATATTGAGAATTATTTTTGATCAATAAATTAATTTTGGTTTGCCCAAAAATATAAATATAAATTAAATAAATACTTTTTAACATTAAGTTTTCTTTTTGTTTTTTTTTTTTCATAAATTAAACTTACATATCAATGTGTATCAATCAAAAGCTATTTAAGAAACTAATTATTTTATGAATATGTTATTACTAATTATGGTTTCAATTTATGCATATTTTTGGTGTTTTTTTAATTTAGAAATATCTTTAAAGCCCCAGATTACTAAATTTCTTTGTGTCAGATTTTTTAATCTAAAAAAGAAGTTGAAAAATTATATTAATGAATAACGTGAAGATATATTTACATATTCATACGGAAGAAATTTCCATAACTAAACGAAAAGTAGGTTGTTTTTAGAAAAGATATCCTTTTTTAACGCATAATTTTTTATGTACATCCATAAATTATGCACTGTTGTTTAATCTTAGGTTATGAGTCAAAAAAGCATCTAACATCGTTAATTCCTTCCATGAATATTTTTTTATAATTAAAGTCTAACCATACTTACTTTAAATAAATTTTAAAATATACTTTAAATAAATTTTAAAATAGCCGTATAAATGTATGGCCAAATGTTAATGTTTTAATCTTTAAAATATTTTTTAAGAAATTATGTTAATGTGAGGGGAGCTCAACTATCCCCCCAGTCTGAGAGGTAGCACATCCCCTAAAACTATGACCCCCTAAGTCGGTCGAAAAGTCGATCAAGGGCCCCAAAGCCCTTGAAATGAACCGCCCCCTTTCAAAATGTCAATGGTGCAGTCTGCGCGATGAACTCCTTCCTAGGGCCACCCCTGCAGGGTTCAAAGTGAAGTTTCGTTACATTTTCCGCACTTTTTTGTGCTAAATTGGTGACACATTGGATATTGATTTTGCCGGAGATCGGATATTCCTGATGTTTGAAACTAGTAAATTCTATACACATGAGTTCTATAGTCATAAAAACTGTACTAAGTTTGTAATTTACAAAAAAATTTTCATGACAGGTTCATTAATTTTAATAATAAAATTATACAACCGGATATTTCGTGCAGTGGCCGGATTGGATTCCGTATATTTAAAAAATCTGTCGAATACCGGATATCCGATGCCTTCAGTGGGGATCGGTATCGTTGGATGGAAAATTTTCGTGATCTATTCTTAGATTTCGTGACCGATTTCCGAATTTGTGACTTATTCGGGACTTATGCGCGTTCTGTAGACATCCTGCCCTGCCAATGTATGTTAAGCAAATTTGCGCCCTGTCAATGTATATCACTCAAATGTTCGCCCTGTCAATGCATATCACGCAAATGTGCGCCCTGTCAATGTATACCACGCAAATGTGCGCTCTGTCAATCTGTCAATGCATATCATGGGGAAGCGAAATATTGTCTTCCCCCTATTTGCGCTAGTCCTTAATTAGGGTTTGCACTGAAGAATATTGCTTAGTTTAAATAATAAAAAAAATTACTTCCATTATACTTGTGAGAATGACAGATGCAAATGGAAATTTTTTTAACCTTTCATGAAACAAAATTGAAGTGGTATTTCAGTAAGTATATGAGATTAGTATATAAGAAGGGGGGGAGTAATAAATCAATTTTTGACGTGAATTAGGTGTGACTTAGACGTAGGCATATTAACGGAGAAAACCGGATGCCCCCCCCCCCCCGAATTTGATGCGAGTTTTCGCAAAAAAAACCCCTTGCCTTTCCTCCCTAGTTTCTCTCCCCTCCTCCTGTTACTGGAAAATTGATATATTTTCCCCCAAAAATTCCTGAAATTTTTGGGGGAAAATATTTTACTTTTCATTTTTGCATAAAAATTATTATTTCTAATAAACTTTTTATTTTTTTACTATTTTTTTTTAATTTACTTATTCTTTATCTTTGTTAAGAATGCATCAATAAACTGAAATTGGCAACATTTATTTCCTAAAATTATGAGGTGTAAAACCCTCAAAAACGCGTAACAAAAAACTAAAAACAATACCGCGCTGAGAACTCCAAAGAAACGCTTTGATTGGCTGCTACACCAGTTTGATACGAAATCCCTTTTCCCCCTACGCTTCTGAACGAAGGAGGATTTGGAATCTACGCTTTCGAAGAGATAACGTCTAGGCCGGTTCTGTAGCGGCAATCTCTTCGAATCGATGCGTCGAAGTTTGGAATGAGCGCCCAGACTTGGGGGTTTTCAGTGCGTTGTTTTTAAGCTTTTAGAAGACACATATTCGGCGATTAAATAGAATCAACAGAAACTTGTGCATATAGTAAATCTGTAGAATAAACAAATTTTAGGAAGAAATATCTAAAAAGGAAACTTTCTTTTGAATTTACGGAAAATTTTTATGAACCAAAAAAAATGTGAAATTATTATGCTTAAAATGCATTGCATATTGTTAAAAAAACGAAAATGTTTTTACTTTAAATATGTTTTAATTAAGGCTCGACCAATGCATCGGCCTCGCCGATGCATCGGCGCCGATTGTTCAACAAAGTTGCCATCAGCCATCGGCATCGGCGGCAGATGTTAACTTTAGAAAAACATCGGCCCATCGGCCCCAAACATCTAAAAGCCGATGCAAGGCCGGTGTTTTTCGCAGTGACAACTTTCCAGAAAACATTCTGTCTTTCACTTTCTTTTTTTCTCCATAGCTCAATTTCTATTTCCATACAATAACAGACAGCACATAAGTAAAAAAAAAAAAAAAACAACAATAATGTCATTCTATAAAGTATTTGCTAAAAAATTTCAGAAAACTAGTTTAAGCGATCGCTGCCCGAAAACCTTCATTATTAAAATAGTTCTCTTTGAGCAGAATGCTCGCGAAATAGAATATGTTTAAGTAAAAGTCATAGAGGCGTCTTATGAGTGCTATTTGTTTTTCGCACTAGATTAGTTGCCTCATTTTTGTCCGTTTTTCTTTTAATAATGACTTAGTGCATTAGATGTCATTGTGCAATAATATTATAACATCTGCTTTTAGTTTGTCATTATTCTTATTATTCCGAAATTGTAAACAATAAAAAGTCAACTCAATCAAAGTGCAATAATAATTTTAATTTTTACCAGAGTAAACATTTTCTCTTTGCGGTTTTTTTTTTTTGCTTCTTCGATCCCACGTGTTAGTTTTTCTGCAATTGTGCAGCAATCTTGTTGCATCAGCTCTTAGTGTGCGGTTGCTCTCATTATTTCATTTTTAGTTTACAACATAGAAATTATTGGTCAAAAATAAGAAACACTTTCCAGTATAAATATTTATTGATTGAAATTTTATGTGTCAAAGTTCGACTTGCAATTTTTAAAAATTGAATTCTCAAAATGCGAGTTCGCGCAACAGGATTTAATAATATCTTAATAAAAATGCTAAAATTTCTTTATTTTCAAAAATTGATCAATGCATATATTTTTTTTTCAAAAAACATCTTAACATTTTATATACGATAATTATTTTAATTTTTCCCCATTTATACTTCTTTTTTTTAGCGCATTTTTTTTGGCTTCTTTGATGCCACGTGTTAGACAGTTGACAGTTTTTCTGCTATTGTACAACAATCTCGTTGCATCTGCTTTCAGTTTAGAATATTTCTCTTACAACATAGAACGTATTGATAAAAAATATGAATCAATTTTTCAGTATAAATGTTTAGGGGAGAGTGTTGTACCTTGGGACACTTTTCACATTTTAATTTTTAACTTCAAAAATTAAAATTAGATTTAAAGTCTGAAGACACTATTTAAATACACCAACATTCTCCTCTGTAATATATTTTTTCAAATTCAAACAGTTTAAAAATAAAAAAATGCCAGCCATTTTAAGTAGTAACTGAAAACTGTCCCAATGTACAACACCCTGTTATACCTTGGGACATACTTCATGATTCATGTAACAGTCATATACATAACCAATTTTATACGAAAAATCAAAAACTTTATTTTTTTAAAGCACTAAATTAAGAAGATACATTACTGTAATGTGTAATTTACACAAATAATAAATTTGAAAGTTCAAAACCTAATTTGACTGCATTTATAAAAAAACTACATATAAAAGACTGCATTTGATTAGAGTATCTCTCTTTATACTAAAATATATCCAAATCATTAAGAACCATGTGTATGTTGTACCTTGAGACATGTCCCAAGGTACAACACGGTTTACTGTCCCAAGGTACAATCATCACATGGTTTAAATAAAATCAAAATGGTGGTCAATCAAAATGCAGTATCATCACTTTCTCATAACCAAAACATTTAAAAATCTTCTGTTCAATATCCTATTAAAATTCAGTAGAATAGTTTTACAAATGCTATTTCAGTAAATGAAATTAGAATGAGAAAGATATTTACTTTTGAGTGCAAAATTTTCTTTCTCTCACCAAGTCATCAATTCAGTGCTTCTAATACTGCCTTTTACTGTGATGCTATCTGCTGGTTAAGGTCACAATTAGAAATTAAAAAAATTTTAATGTTGCCAATAGGTTTTTAGAAATTGCCAATGTCCCAAGGTACAACACTCTCCCCTATTGTTCGAAATTTTATGTGTCCAAGTTCGACTTGCAATTCTCAAAAATTTAATTCTTTAAAAACGAGTTTGGGATACAGGATGGAACAATACCTTAATAAAAATGCTACAATTTCATTAATTTCAAAAATTGTCAACGTATATAAAAATATATATATATATTTTTTTTTTTTTTTTCAAAATACATCTTAATTTTTATAAACGATCACGTGTATTCAGAAGATTATTTGTCAACAGAAAACTGCTGGTGCTCAAAATATTGGTTTATTTCGGTGACCTTACATTGTGCTCATGAAAATATAAAGAACATGTCAAGTATTTCAGTGTAATTTTCAACTCACAAGAAAAAAAAATTCTAATAAGATTAGTTCTTAAGACCCAGCATTCATTTGTAATGACAAAAAAATGTCACGTCTATGTTTTTAAAGCAATATTCAGTATTTCTTGGTTATAAAACAAGGGATATACTATACAAGGGATAATACTGCGAGCGAAATTTTTTAATATTTTATTTTTATTTCAGAAAAAGAGCTTTCTCGCTTTTCTTTTAAAAACGGGGGGGGGGGGGGATCATGAAAAAAATCTGAGAGGAGGGGGTTGACAGTTTCGTTAAAAATACAAACCCACATTATTTGTTAGTCTGTGTCATAACATCTGCATTCCTCTCCATGAAAAAAATAAGAAAATAAAGGCAGCTGCAATTGGCATTTGCAGTGCAGGTGTTATAAAGAGAAAATGTTGAAGGAAAGGGAATTAGACCCGAGCCGATTCAATAGCTGTTGAATATTTTTTTTTGCAAAGGTAAGAAAAAATAATTGAAAATTCTCTGATGTAGCACTTTTTTAATTTTTTTAACCTCCAAATAGTTTAATTACTTTACTAGAATCGCGAGTGATTCTTTCAGTTAATTATTATGTAAACTTCCCCCAAACAATTTTACGCTGCTTGAATAATGCATTTAATGCTTTTATAAACATAAAAAAAAATAGTAAATGATTTAAATGACATTTTTGACAAGCATTCTACCCGTTTTAATGGTTTAAAGCAACTTTTTTTCCATCGGCCGATGGAAGAGAAAAATAATCGGCAATCGGCCATCGGCCGATCTCGGAACAATCGGCCAACAATCGGCATCGGCCCATCGGCCAAAAAATGCCATCGGTCGAGCCCTAGTTTTAATAATGCATGTCACTAAACCCTTTAACGGATTTTTGGAAGAAGTGATTTATCCTTTATCGTGAATCTGAAGACATATTGAGTTTTGAAAAATCATGGATGGAAATGGATAGTTTAAAAGCCCAGTAGTCAACTTTAAGAGTGCAATTGCAGAAAATTGTTAATTTCAACAACCAACACAACAATGAAAACATTGTAAAACTTCAGGCTGTAACTTTCTGATTACGTGTCACCTAATTATTTAAGAAATAACAATATTTTTATTAAAATATCAAGTTATTTTTAACGCAAGAAAATGCTCCTGCAATCAGCCTTCAAAATTTAGTGCGCAACTATGTATCAACCCAATGGTCAGCCGTTTCACTTTCAATAATATTGTAGCATATACGTGAAATATTTTGATAATAAAATTTCATGCCTAAGTTGTGACTCATTATCGTTACAAGATTAATTATCACGCTATTAACAAAAACATTTTACTTTTCTATCTTTGTATTTTATCCTTAGACCCTATACACTATACATTTAAAATTTAAACTCTTTGGACACGCATCATATCCAATTCTACTAACCTTGTACATCATTATTTCTTTATTTACGACCATTTCAGGTCACTTACATTCTCGAGTTTATTTGCTTTTACTCAATGGATATCAAACTCTCGCCAATTTTCAAGATAGAACAAGACAATACGATAGAATATTACAATACAAAGAGGGAAATTACAAGAATACACCCAGGGCGCTGGACGAGAATCAGACCCATCGCCTCTTCACTGCGCGTAAGCAGGCACTGGAAACAGTCACTTAAGCAGTTATCACACGACAGAAATTATAGGCAAACGCAACCGGAATAGGAATCGTCAACTCAATCGGAAACTGGTATTTCTACCATTTCCCTCATAGCTTCCTCAAAATGCTAGTGTGCTATGTAAATTTACGGTTGCTCGAATCAGAGGCAATTCGTTATCTGTCCAAGAAAAAAATTGCTTCTAGAACGTTTAATTTAAGGCAAATCAAGAAAGGACCAATCATGGAGCTGGAATTTCGTGACGTGAAATCAACTTTCCTGTAAACATGGCGGTAAAGAATTTGAAGAGTGGCGATCGAAGGATGAATGTTAAGCGGTTATCACACGACAGGAATTACAGGCAAACGCAACCGTAATAGGAGTCGTCAACTCTATCGGAAACTGGTTTTTCTACCAATTTCCCCCATAGTTTCCTCAAAATGCTCGTGTGCTATATCAATTCACGGTTGTTCGAATTAGAAGCAATTCGTTATCTGCGTAAGAAAAAAATTGCTTCTAGAACGTTTAATTTAAGGCAAATCAAGAAAGGACCCAATCATGGAGCTGGAATTTCGTGACGTCAAATCAACTTTCCAGTAAACATGGCGGTGAAGGATTTGAAGAGTGGCGATAGAAGGATAAATGTTAAAAGGAAAATGCGATTTCTAAATTAGTTTTTTTTTTTTTTTTTTGGTTTAAATTTTCGAAATCATGCCGAAAAAACATTTGTAAGATGTAAAGTCGCTACCAAAATACCAGTGCGTTTCAAGTGATAAATTTAGAGACAGTATAGCAACCGTTGTTTTTTCTTTGTTTTTTTCTTAATTTATATATCATAGATAACCATTCTATAGCGTTATCAGCAATAATACTCTAGGCATCATACACTGTTTTACATGTTTGCTAATATTTTAACTAATCTCTGTCATTTTATTTTAATTAAATTTAAACTGCAGTGCCATTTTCTGTTTCGTCAGAATTCGAAGTTTGATGTCCAGTAAATTGTCACAGTGAAAAAACTTTTAATTAGAATGATATTAGATGAGACACAGAATACAAAACATTAATATTTTACCAAGTTATACTCCTTAATCAGTAAGGTCACAACGGGAGGGCGGCGGAGGGGCCGCTTCCCCCCCCCCCCCCGGCGTGACACCCAAAATAAAATATAGAGTTTTAGAAAAATACATGTACATTAAATATACAATTTTACGGGTGCTATTTCAACGTATCATAGCTGAAAATAAATATAGTTTAGTGAAAGTTACCCCAAATAAATAAAATAAGATTTCTAAAGAGTTTTTTTCTTTTGCCACTCTGAAAATAATATAAACTACAAAGCTACAAGTTCATACAACACTACAACGTTTCTTTCTTCTTCTTTCTTTTTGGAGGGGGACACTAAAAACTGCCGCCCCCCGTTTGACACTTATGCTAGGAGCCGCCATTGCCTTAATACATTTTCATTAAAATTAAAGATCTTGTTATGAATAAACTCATGACATCTAATTTGTTACTAAAATTCGTAAGGTATGTATAACCTTTTAATAAAACTTCGTAAGATTTATTCATTTCGCCTTATAACATAATAACAATTTGCATTCAAAATTTTCTGACATCTTTAAGCAGGAAGGACAGTCTCAAACTTATATTTTTTAGGAAGGGGAGGGGGTAATTCTTAATTTCCCGACTGAAATTTCGTATTTTACTGAATCGCGAAGCTCAAACTTAATAAACCATGATCCTATTGAGAATAAGTGATCATTATATATATATAAAATAAAATTTGATGCCTTGCATTTGCTATTGACAACTGTATAGCTGTCAGTCAATAATGTACCTGTATAATAAGTACAAACATGTAGGAGGGGGGGAAAAAGACAAAAATTATTGTTATACCAAATGATCAAATTTACCATGGTCAGTCAGAATTTGCAAAATAAAGAAAATTTTTAGGAGGTCACAGTGACCTCCCATGACCTTGCATGGGAGTGCCCCTGAATGCAAAAACCTTCCTTTTAGATCGAAATTTCAAATAGAAAAAATGTAAACAAATGCCCAACACTAGGATACAGATTAGAAAATGGTATCTCGTTATGAGCAACCGTCCGAGAAACCGTTGGCAAACCTGCAGGAAACTCCGGATCGAAAATTTGCTCTCGAGGTTGCCGATAGAACGAGGGGGAAGTAATGTTTGCATTAAAATTCCTGTCGTGTGATAACCGCTTTAGACCGCTCAGCCATTGAGGCCCCATCTTGTACATTACTCATTAAAATGTCATACATCACGTCTCTTTTTCTTCCATTTCTGTGTCAACAAAATGCATCACAATTTTTGACACCTTCTTCTCTTTTCTTTTTTGCCAGAGACGTCTTCTTTCTGTTTATAGGATATAGTGACTATATTTATATAGTATATTTATTTTTTCCATTTTCCTTTCGTTTTAAAGCGATTTTTTTTTCTTGACTCTCCTCATTCTCCATTATTTGTTGCCATTCCCCAGAAATAGCACTTGGTTCTTGCTGAATTCTTTTTTCTTTACCATCGATTGGCTTTTGGTAAAGTTAAAAAAAAAAAAGTCAGAAAAGCGGGTGATATTCTTCCCTCCTGGGTGGTTGTGCTGGTCTCCGTCGACTGTCGAAGTCGCTCCCCTTTTCTCCCCCTCAGCAAGCCCTCGACGAACCGGTCTCTTGTCTACTATAGGTGTGCTGGTGTCCACGTAGAGTAGCCGCGCAAGTTTCAGCCGAGTTCATTTTCTGACATCGGAGGGGGTGTGGGAATGACTGATTCCGACCAATGACATACGCTCTACGCGTTGCCATCAGCAATCGGCGGCTGCTCGCGCAAAAATCGTGGTTTTTGTTTCTTTGGATACATTTTTCGATTTGATTCCTTTAGATTATATTTTGCGCCTTTGATATCTTCAAAATATAAATAGCTACGTTTTTATTCTAAGTAAATTAGTAGTACATATTTTTTCTATACTTAGCGTAGCTGAATAATTCGCTTTTAAAGAACTCTAAAAAAACAAAAACTCCCTTCTGACAACTTTATCATGAATAATTTTATGAGGAACAACTCCTTTTTACTCCACTGTGTTGTTTTAAATTTTTATTAGCTATAAAAATAACTATAAAAAATTCAATATGTTAGCTATAATGGTTAGAAAAATACTAATATACACATTATTCAATAACTAAGCTCAGTTAAAGAATCAACAGTAAAAAAATCATTATTTTAAAATTAATTTGCATACATAGTCTCATTAGTGATTTTTTTTTCTAAGACCTTTAGTTTTGCAGGAATTTTGATAATAAAAGCAAAGTACAATGTGTGACCTTTTTACTTCATTCTCGTAACACTCCTTTTTTAATTTTAATATTTATTTATTTGAATATTTTTTACTTGGTGTAAATTTGGTTACTATTTGTTTATATAAATCTGTTAATATTAATTTGTGAGTTCGCTATTTTCTTTTAAATTATATGGTACGTATATATAAT
This sequence comes from Octonoba sinensis, assembly GCA_038502835.1. Classification (NCBI taxonomy): domain Eukaryota; kingdom Metazoa; phylum Arthropoda; class Arachnida; order Araneae; family Uloboridae; genus Octonoba; species Octonoba sinensis. Next base: position 49,068,860 of record CM076598.1, on the reverse strand, counting down.
ATAATTTTTAAGCGTTTAATATACATTTCATTTTAGTCTTCCTATTTTATAAAACTAACTATGCGCTTACATGAGGTGAGTGACAGTGCGTTTTTAAAAACTGTCACTTACTTTTTAAATTTTTATATGTTTGATGCTTGCCCGATTACTTTTAAAAATGACGCTGAAAGGCTATTGATTCATATTATCATATTGTATATTTTTTTTCCGTATCTCTACTTGCAACTCGTGGCAGATGTTAACATTGGTCTAATAATAAGAGTCGAAGAAAAAAAACCCCACAATTTCAAACGGAAAGAAGTTGTAAATGTGATTATATACTTTTTACAAACTTAAAAATTATGGAGGTTATGAATTCGTGAGTTTTTTTCTTTCTTTCTTTCTTTATCCATACTACATCCACTTATTTCGTAATGCATGAAACGATTTTTTTTTTAAGTCAATGAAGTTTTTTCGTTCAGCTTACGTCCAAAAGAACAATTTTGTTCATTTCTTTAAAAATAAAAATGCTTGCGTAAAAGTAATGAAAAAAAAAGTGGGGGGGGGGGGGTGGAGGGGAGGCGGCTCTTCAGAATGCACTTATTGTTACTACTATTGCCCAAACTGATTTCGCTGAATGATAGAAAATGGGTTCAGAGATGAGTGTTTAGGATCTCTCTCCCGGAATTTTCTTGAAATAAACGTTATGAAAACTTTGCGTGCCGAACTCGGGGGGGGGGGGGGGTGAAAGCAGGGCTCATGCCCCGGGCGGAAAAAAAATTTAATTTAGAAAAGTTAACTTTTGGAAAGAGAATTAAAATCTTAGTTCGGCGCTCCGGTTTAATAATTGATCGGCTATTTTGCTAACCGATTAATAGAATTAATTATTTCTATAAACTGTTGGAAACAATAATATTGAGGTATACTGAATATGTTGCGCCGTTGATCAGTAGCCGGCTCCTGTGGAAGGCAAGGACTTCTAGGAAGGCAGTTTAGGGGGCAGCAAATTTTGCAAAATTTAAAAGTTGAAATTAAAAAAACGTGAAATTTTTTCACCCTGTAAAAGTGAAATATAAATTAAGCTATGTTCAAACAATAAAATAGTTTTTCTTTTACAAATTTTCAACGCATCCTTTTGGGAAGGGGTGGGGGGAAGGAGCTTGCGACAGTGAAACAGTGCCATGTTCAAACAATACAATAGTTTTTCTTCTAAATTTTCAAAGGATCCTTTTCGGAAGAGGCAGGGGGCGGGGAGGAGCTTGTAAGCATCATTTTAGAAGGACGACAAGTGTCTCTTCGATATGGGAGTTAGTTGGAGGGGGGGGGGGGGGGGGGTCCTGCTCCCTGGATTTCAAAAATATAATTCTGCAGTTTTATGAGTAAAAACGTTTTTAAAATTTTTGTTTGACTTTTTTTTTTGTTTCTTAATATTTTTGCAGTCCAAATGCGTCTATAAAGGCCTCAAAATACTCCTGTTTGCATATAGTTTTCAAAATTTTCGGGGGTTTGAGGACATTCCCCGAACCCCCTTTACTGTTAGAATTTCATATCCCCAGTTAAGGATGTTCCTTCATATGGCTCTACCCCTTCCCAATGTTGAGCTAAAATGGACATACCGAGGGTACATTAATAAAAGTTTTATGAATTTAATAGTGACCCCCACGTGAAAAATCCTCAAAAAAAAAAAAAAAAAAATCTCAGCGCATAAAAGTTTATGATCAACAGTAAATGGATGGGTGGTGGGGGGGGGGGGGGTAAGACACAGGAATCACAACAGCGTGAGCTGAACTAAACTGACCTTCAACGTTGTGTACCAGAAATAGTAATTCAGCGTACTCACGAATGGTGACCGAGGCACATTATCAATTTCGGAATGTTCTTCGCAGTTTCGTGTTTTTAGTTCTCTATAATTTTACGTCAGACTCAGGATAAATGATTTTCAGAAGATTATGTATTTTCGGGCGAACAATTTTTACAGTGAATGACATTTTTAAACCGTTAAACTTTGAAGATGTTTTAAACATTTTTGAGGCAAGTCAATGTTTAAATTGTTTCAAAAATTAGCTATAAATGCTGTTACGGCATTTTATTAAGTATAACTTTATATTCTTTTGAACAGAAATTTTTATGTTCATTTTTGTGAAATGTTTCAAAATTTTAAGTTTGATTAAATATTTTATCATATTTTAGTATTATGGGTTTAATTTTAAAATATCTGTGTTAATGATAGCGAATTTCTATGAATTAAAATTATACTTGAATTATCGGTGAAACCATATTTAAAAAGGCTCCCTAAGCAGATTAAGTCTAACATTATTTATGTAACATGTACTAAAAGTTAGTGATTGCCAGTATGATCAGTTATTATAGTCATGAAATAATTGCACATCATATTTTAATTAGAATTATTATAAAATCCAAATGGTAGGGGGGGGGGGGGGTTCCATCACTTCTGTCGCCTATGGGCTACCAAATCCTTAATCCGGTAATTAAGATCCAAAGGGGTCTACTTGCGCATTGAAGAAGACCCTTTGCCTTTCAAGCGATCGCATTTGCAAGATTAAACGTAAATATTCCACTGGAATGGAGTACGCCATTTCGCTTTCGACTGGTATACAGCAGTTGACGAAATGGTCTACCAAAACGAGATTGCGCGCACGTGCGGGTCTACTTCGACTGGACCAGCACAGTCGACAGGGGAAAAGGCGAAAAATTGCTCCCTTTCGATGACAGCGCCGCCTATCGGTCTACTAGTCGCGTCGACTCGACGATACGAGCACATGGGCCCTGACCACTTACTGCCTCACTTATGTGAATATTAAGCGGTTATCACACGGCAGGAATTACAGGGAAATGCAACCGTAATAGGATTCGTCAACTCTATCGGAAACTGGTTTTTCTACCAATTTCCCCCATAGTTTCCTCAATATGCTCGTGTGCTATACCAACTCACGGTTGCTCGAATCAGAAGGAATTCGTTATCTGTCCAAGAAAAAAATTGCTTCTAGAACGTTTAATTTAAGGCAAATCAAGAAAGGACCAATCATGGAGCTGGAATTTCGTGACGTGAAATCAACTTTTCTGTAAACATGGCGGTAAAGAATTTGAAGAGTGGCGATCGAAGGATGAATGTTAAAAGGAGAGTGCGACTTCGAAATTAGTTTTTTTGGTTTAAATTTGCGAAATCATGCCGAAAAAACATTTGTAGGATGTAAAGTCGCTACTTTACTAGTGCAAGACATTGCAAAGAGTGTCTTATGATGAAATCGCTACCAGAATGCAAGTGCGTTTCAAGTGATAAATTTAGGGGAAAAAAACAACCGTTTTTTTTCTTTTTTGCGTTTTTCTTCATTTATATATCATGGACAACCATTCTATAGTTATCAGCAATAATACTCTAGGCATCATATAATATTTTACATTTTTGATAATATTTTAACTAATCTCTCTCATTTTATTTTAACTAAATTTAAACTGCAGTGTCACTTTATGTTTCACCAGAATTCGAAGCTTGATGTTCATTAAACTGTGCACACTTCCCAAAAATATACCTCTGAAGCGCTCCTGCTTATGAACACAATAGTTTTATATAACTTTAAATGAACATTTAGAGTCACAATGAAAAAACTTTTAATTAGAATGATATTAGATGAGGCACAGAATACAATGTATTAATAGTTTACCAAATTATATTTCTTAATCAGTATGGTCACTACGGAAGGGCCGCTCCACCCTGGGTGACACCCAAAATGAGATATAGAGTTTTAGAAAAGTACATGTACCTTAATTATACAATTTTTCAGGTGCTATTTCAACATTTCATAGCTGAAAATAAATATAGTTTAGTGAAAGTTACCCCAAATAAATAAAAAAGAATTTCAAAAGTTTTTCTTTTTTTTTTTTCCCCTTTGAAAATAAAATAAACTACAAAACTACAAGTTCATACAACACAGCAACGTTTCTTTCTTTCTTTTTTTTTTTAAGGGGAGACACCAAAAATTACCGCCCCCGAATGACGCTTATGCTATTAACCGCCATTGCCTTAATATATTTCCATTAAAATTAAGGATCTTGTTATGAATAAACTCATGGCATATAATTTTTTACTAAAATTCGTAAGGTATGTAAAATCTTTTAACAAAACTTCTTAAGATTTCATTCATTTCGCATTATAACATAATAATAATTTATATTCAAAATTTTCTAACATCTTTAAGCAGGTAGGGCCGTTTTGAGCTTATATATTTAGGAAAGGGGGGGGGGGGGGTAATTCTTAATTACCCGACTGAAACTTCGTATTTTACTGATTCGCGAAGCTCAAACTTAATTAAAAATGATCTTATTCAGAATAAGGGATCATTATATATGTTACCGTTAAAGTATGAAATCCGTTATTTTATAGAATACCTAGTTATTCCATGAAATAACTGATCGTGTCCGTTAAAGTGTAAAACTCTCTTGTATTTCATGGTTTAACTAGGTATTTCATACAATAACGATCTGCAGCCCGTTAAAAATAACCGAAGAAGGATTTTGCCGATTGGGCACAAGAAACGGCCGCCCTTGTTGTAACAAATGATTTTATCCTACGTTTCCATAAATACCATTTATACGCTGCATAAATTAGATAAATTGCTTCTTTTTCATTTAATTGTCTATCATTAGTTTATTTATAGAATACCTAGTTATTTCATTTTAGATAAATTGTTTATTTTACACTTTAACTGTCTCTCATTAGTTAATTTATAGAATACCTAGTTATTTCATAGAATAACTAGTTAAAGTGCCAAATTAATAACATATTACACACTTTAACGGCCACGATCAGTTATTTCATGGAATAACTAGGTATTCTATGAAATACTGCATTATATACTTTAACAGTAACATATACATAAAATAAAATATGATGCCTTGCATTTGCTATTGACAACTGTATAGCTGTTAGTCAATAATGTAATTGTATAATAAGTACAAACGTGTAGGAGGGGGAAAAATGTTATTTTTACACCAAATTTTTATACCAAATGGTCAAATTTACCATAGTCAGTCAGAATTTGCGGAATAAAAACAGTTTTTAGGAGGTCACAGTGACCTCCCTTGACTTTGCATGGGAGTGCCCCTGAATGCAGATCAAACCTACTTGTTTGATCAAAATTCCAAATTTAAAAAATGTAAACAAATGCCCAACACGAGGATACAGATTAGAAAATGGTAGCTCGTTATGAGCAACCGTCCGAGAAACCGAAGGCAAACCTGTAGGAAACTCCCGATCGAAAATTTGCTCTCGAGGTTACCCATAGAACGAGGTAGAAGTAACGTTTGCTTTAAAATTCCTGTCGTGTGATAACCGCTTTAGGTTTATTTTTTAGTGATTAGCTTCATTACTGAGTATCGGAACTTAGTTTTAATTACTAGATCTTTCTTAGCTGTAAAATGCATAGATTATCATAAAAATATTCTCAATCGGTTTTTGTTCTTCGTGTGAAATAAAATTAATTCACCCTCCAAAATTAAAAGTACCTCAAATTTATATACTAATTGGTACTGAAGTAATATTTAAGTTTATTTTAATTAAGCAAGAACTTCTCTGCAGCAAATCAAGGTTTGTTGCTGAATTCTATACCTTATTTAATTGTAAAAAATCACATCAAAAGTAAATTAAATTCTGGATATAGTTTATAAATTTTATGAATTGGATGAAAATTCTTACGCGTATTTATACTTACTGTGAAACTGGCGAATTGAGTTGTCCCGCTCAGGAAAGTTTTGGTGAATATAAATCGGCTATTTACATAACATTTCCAAGCTAACGAGAAAATATTGGGAATTCCAAAATTCTTCTTGTTCGGACAGTTAAATTTGAGGACTGAAAAAATATATTTTGTGAGATATATCGCCTTTTCTACCCATCGAGTATGTATCCCAAAAGCATCGACCCTTTTTGGGTACTCCTTGCATGAATTATGATATGGAACCCTATAGTTTGTGAAAAAATGTCTTGAGGCCGAAACTCTTCAATTTAATTTTTGGCAAGTCACGGTACTCGGCTTAAAACATAGCATTTCAAAATGTATATTTCACGTAGTTTATTTGTATTTAGTAAATTTGATTCTCACGCCATATTTCTTTTTGTTTTAGAGTATCGAGGAACTGATAGATAAAACAGTGCCAGAGAACATAAGATTGAATCGCCTCTTGAATATAGATTCACCTAAAGGTAAATCAAACTTATTTATAAAATCAATTTCAGAGATTATGCTCGGTTTTTTCTGCAATCAATTATCCAGAGATCTAGGCTCATCCGGGATGCTTCATAGCGTTGGATTAAATTCAAAAGTGCTCAAAAGTCACAAATCTTTAAGACACTTTTGCAAGATAGAAAACAATCCCTTTTTTTTTCCTTTGAAAAAGATTTCACTGAAGATACTTAAAATCGTGGATCTAGAGCAGTCACGTTTTCTTGAGTTGCTCCGTTCCGTGGTCCATATTGTTGTAATAGAAATCGTATACGTCTTTTTTAGCTAATTTATTAATAGTTATAAATATTGTTAAGAATTTAGAACTTTACTTGTAGGTTATATGTATTACTAACTGTAAATTAATTTTATGTTTTATGAAATGATGATGGAGTACCCTCTTCATCATAGATGATTTATCTATGATGAAAAGGCTCAAAAAAACACTTCATTTATTTTTTAATTTTTCAAAACAATAAAAATCAGAGCAGAGGATGACGACTTTTTTTTTTTTATCCGGCTCCACTTCAGTTTCAAGTAAGATCTTTTTCTCCGCTGCAGTTTCCTGCTTAAATTATGTAAATTAACCAGAAAGAATGTAACCTAGTAAACAAATATTAGATAAAATGTTTTACTAAAGAGATGTCATCGTATTTAACTCATTATCAAATTTTACTTTACAAGACGCTATTTGTACTTCAAGTATGAAATCAATCTCATTACATTTTGCCGCTGTAAATGAATTTTCATGTTATTTGGCTTAGCAGTTTTCGTGTGAAATTGACAGAAAAATCCAGTTTATAGTAATAACGAATTTTTCGGCCCGGATTTTTTAGTGATGACAAAAACGCTAAAATACTAGAGGAAAGCCGGATAAGACACATCGAAATATAAATAGGCAAAGACAAAACAGTTAAGAACTGTTTTTTCCTCCTATTATCAACCGATTTTCTTACTTTTTTTTTATTTAGTAGCTATTTTAATGAATGAATTTTAATGTTGTCAATAAAAAAGTTTTCGTCATACTTTCATAGTACTCAACTACAATCCACTATATTTGTACAATACTACATACATTTTTTACTGTTTATAATTCAAAGAAATGTCAATAACGAAACAAAAGAGAAAATGTAATCCATTAAATGAATGTGAAAGGAAAATAATACTAATCTTAAGTTATCAGTTAATCTATTTCCAAAATATACAGTTGAATTCGCATAATACGAAATGCCAAAAATTCGCGACTTGGTTCGTAATAGCCGTTATTCGCAGCAACCGTGAATACGTAAAATTGTGTTACAAAAAAAAAAAAAACCTATTAGAAATGCATGTTTATATTTAAAAAAAAAATACTGCTATTTCTAACACAAATTAAAATGAATAGTGAGAACAAATGATTTATTTTTACTAATATACTTTTAGATCTTACTAGTACATTGAGAACAAGAAGTTCCGTCTAGAACTATACGAGCCTACTTTCCCGTATACACCACCTTCAAACTTATAACTTAGCTATCTCTCTCTTTCTCGTTTAGCTTTAGTTCTTAATTGCTTCAAATATACCTTTTTCAACGGTTAATACATATGCATTCACTCATTCGTTCATTCATTCATTAATTCAGTCATTCATGTATGCAGTCATTCACTCATTCATGTATTTATTCACTAATTTACTTATTTTTTTCATTCATTAGCTCATTTATTCACTCGTTTATTTGTTTTTTATCATTTATTCACTCATTTGTTCATTCATTCTTTCAATTATTCATTTAATCATTCATTAATGCAAAAACATTCTTGAAAATCCCGATCAAAAAATTTCATAGGAAAATAGGCTCGTTAGTTCTGGATGAACTTTCTATCTGTACAATGTTCTACGGTATAAGAGCTTTCCGATAAAGTGTGTTCCAAGCAAATCGGTCCGTTAGATCAGGATTTACATAGGATTGAAATTTCCCCGTAGACGCTGTGTTAATTTTTTTTTTTTTTTTGAACTGTTCAAAAATAAACAAAAATTGTTCAAATCAATATTGTACGCCAAGAGCTTCTTCCAGTGAGCTTGTTCATTGGAACTTGGATCTTGTACCCAGAGTTTACATAATATTTTTATAAAGGTGGTCCGAGCCTCTCTCCAGAATGGGTATTACTATCCTGATTCACACTGTTGGAAATACAGGGTGGTGAAAAGTACTGACCCGGTTTTGAAGGGTTATAAAAAAAAAACTAAGACAGTTTGAGACTTAAAAATTTTTTTATTTTGATCTGTATATAATCCCATTTTTTTACATTAAGTTTTGAATACTACTTCAGCAAGATGGCGGCCTTTTGCAGCAATACACTGATGCAGTCTTTTTTTTCCACGCAGAGAGAATAGTCTGCATCTTTGTGTGCATTTCAATATCCCACGTAATGTTACGTCCCCCTAAGCTTTTTTTTTTTTTTTTTTGTGGGGTTATTTGAAAGAGAAAATTCCCTATACTTTAGAAGAGCTGAAGGACCGAATTAGCGAGGAAATATCCGCCATACCCCTTGAAATATGCAGAAAAGTTTCCCAAAACTTCAGAAATGGACTGCACCAGTGTATTAGTGCTGAAGGCCGCCATCTTGCTGAAGTGATATTCAAAACTTAATGTAAAAAAATGGGATTATATACAGATCAAAATTTTAAAAGTTTTAAGTCTCAAACTGTATGTTTTTTTTAATAACCCTACAAAACCGGGTCATTACTTTTGCCCCACCTTGTATGTCTCAATCAGTAACCAAGCTTGAGGAGGAAGGTAGCAAATACATCATCCCTCATTCATCATAAATTTTTAATCTTTAAGAGTTGGATAGTTTTGATATAGGTTAATGGCTTCAAAACACACTTATAAAGACAAGAATTTCAAATTTTTTTTAAAGGAGCACCGGACTTCATCTCCAGAATGGGTCTTACTACCCTGGTTTGCACCGTTGGAAATAATTTCACCATAATTATGTATGACGTGAAAGTGGATAAGTTTTTTAACTAAGTGATACTTTGCTTTCTAAGAATTGAGCAGCGGTTATAAAACATTTAATGATACTGCAGCTTATTATGTGTCTAAATCAAATCCCAAGTCTTCATAATCGTCGAAATTTCGCTGTTTGATACATTTATTTATTTCCAGTAGTAATAAGTCTACATGAGTCTTGAAGACACGGTTGCAGTTTCTCCAATTAAACACTTTGAAATATCCCCGTTTGAGTGCTTGTTAACGAAATAAAAATAAATAAAATATAGTGCAGAATAAAATTAAGATATTAGATTTCCAAATCAGAGTTAACGTCGGATATATATTGAAGCCATAATGATGTTCCGTAATCGCTTTTTTAAGCGGAAAAAGGAAATGAAAATATGCTTCCTTAGAATTACGCAATCTCGTTATGCTTACCTTTCTAAGACGTGTATTGTTAACGATATAGTTCAAATTAACTACATGAAAAATCAGTTGTACTTTATGTAATTTTATTTTATTTCATTAATTCAAATTAACACTAAAACCCCCGAAGAGGTCATTTTGACTGTTTCGAAACTTTCAGTTTGCACCAAGTTGTAACTAATTGGAGTGCAACTTTCAGTTGCATTAATTTTTATTGAAATTCAGTAAGTTAAAAAAAGTCAAAGTGTGCAACTGAGAGTTGTATTGTAATTAGTAATAAGTTGGTGCCAACTGAATGTTTCAAAACAGTCAGAAGACCTTTTCGGCGGTTCTAGCGCTAATAAATGTAAGGTTTTTTTTTTTTTCTAAATGGTAAAATGTGTTGAGGGACAGATTTATTTATTTATTTTACATGTAATTCTTTTACTTTGCAAAATCGGCAGTGTCCTACATTTTAAAGCCGAAGTACGCGTTTCTTGATAAAAGTAAAGCATAAAATAATTACGAAATACATAGCTTGATGGTCAACATTTTATTATTTCATGATTTCGTTACATTTGCAGTTCGACCACGGAATTTTGACGTTTGGGCGCTTCTGCGCATAGCAGAAAAGAACGAATCCATTCGAGTTTTAGGGAAGTTCGTTTCTTTAGTACGCGAACCAGACTGTTTGCTTCTGTTTGTTGAAAGCAACTAACTGGCATATAGCATCACATCAAAAGAAATCCGATAGTATGCTAAACAAACTAGAACAAGGTTCCTTATGCCAGCAGTTCTTCCCTTGAAAATGAATGGATTCTTCTTGGCCCTCTGCCTGGCAGATCGCTTTGGTTTGATGGTGGAACTGTAGATGTTTTTATTAAATGAATATTGATCTTTAAAGAGTACGCTTACTCATCGTCTCGCAAACATTTTAATTTAGCTCCTCAGTTAAACCTTTTCCCACCCGAGTCAAAACGTTTTGTGACAGATTAATTTAAGATTGCGCTCTAGGTTGACAAATACATGTCACTGTCAAATCTGAAGTAGATCGCTAAATGCAAAGGTGGTAATATGAGTGATGATGACGGAGTTTCTTCTCGTATTTTCCTTTCGTGTTTTTAATATTCACACTGAAAAAAAAATCCTCAGTACCGAGAATGCGTAAATTACGTGCAGATGTACATAATATGAAATGCTGTACAGAATAAATACTTCAGACGCCACTACCTTCTGATTCTCTTTCTATCATTTTACGTTTTATGAATGGATGAGGTGGGACCGTCACTTTTATCGTGGACTTTCTTATAAGCGTTTTATGTAGTATTTCAGTCACGTCTTTTAAGAATGAGTAACATATTGCTAAACATATTAGGGTGGGTCAAAAAAACGTAATGTTTTTTTTTTCAAAACGCTATACCACGGAAAACTTGCCTCTGGGGTAGGTAAGTAACATGCAAATTAAAAAACCGATTTTTATTGAACCCCTAGCTAGGCCGGGATTGCACTTAAAATTTCGATTTTTTTCGAAAATCAAGTCTTTTTACATTTTTTTTCGCAGAAGTCAGCCATTAATATTTTAAACTGCTATAGCGAAAATCATTCATTAAAAGAGTTGAAAAGCACACAAAAAATTCAAACAGTCAAAATCTTCCAATTTGCGGTAGCCCAAAAGACTCAAAAATCGGTAAATTATTGCATTTAAGGTACATACTAACACCTTATGTGAAAGGCATAGCCCAGCATGCTGAGTTATGTGTTAATAGCCCATTTCTTTTTTCTTACTTTACACTTCAATTCATTGTAAAAGAATAGCGTTCCCCAACCAGTGCTTCGCGGGGTGTCGGAAGGGGGTCCGCGAAAATAATATTGCCACAGCGGAATTTTTAATTGCTAACGTGCACGAAAAAACTAAAAAAAAAAAAAATTACATACGTATTAGGACGGAGTGTAAAAATGATTTTTTTAAAAATAAATTATTTTCCCGATCATGCTCAAAAGTTGTGAACTGGCATAGGAAGCATTCGTACAAAATTTGAAATGCCCTTATTTCTACTATCGTCTGATTTTGAAAACTTGAATCACAAAGTGGTATCGGAAGAAATTCCTTAATTAATTTAAAAATTTGAACGTATGTTTCTCCTAGCATTTCCCACTTTTTCCTCATCAACGCGAAGAAAAAGTCGGAAAAATGAAAATTTTCCTAAATGTAAAATTTTGCATTATTTTCGACTAATTTCTCCCATACAGACCTTTTGTTCAAGCGAAGATATTTAATCATTTTTTTTTTTAATTTTGTATTCGCATTTATCACAAATTATTCCAACTGCATGTTCGCAATGAATAGTTTGAAAACAAATGAATATTAATATTGTAAATTTTCCACAACTTTTGCGAATTTTAAGCAGAAAGATATTTTTTGATTGATTCAAAATTATGTACGTATGGTTAGTTCTTATGATACTTATGGTTAGTTCTCATGACACTCTACTGACATTTTTTTTCGCATTAACGGTAAAATAATTTTTAAAGATTTCTTTACTGCTCTAATACACCCAATAAAAGTAATAGTTAAAAAAACATATGTATTTTTTTTGTAGCTGTATTTTTGCTTTGGTTGGAACTTAGATATTTTGCAATTCCATTATATTTTTTTTGTGATGAACTATTGTACAAAAAGGCAAAAAAAACTTAGTAACTGGTTTTTTCCCCGTTACTAAGGACTACAAAAAAAGGTTCGCCATTTTCTTTCGGATCTTAGAAGGTGTTCGCACGAAAAAACAGGTTGGGAACCATTCCTTCATATAGTCATCCTATTACAGTGGTTCCCAACCTTTTTTGTAAAACATCTTTTACTTTTTCTTCGCATTCGTAAGGAAAAAGTGAGAAATGGTAGGAGAAATATACATTCAAAATTTTAAATTAATCAAGGAATTTCTTCCGATACCACTTTGTGATTCAAGTTTTCGAAATCAGACAATAGTAGAAATAAGGGCATTTCAAATTTTGTACGAATGCTTCCTATGCCAGTTCACAACTTTTGTGCATTATCGGGAAAATAATTTATTTTTAAAAAAATCATTTTTACACTCCGTCCTAATACGTATGTAAATTTTTTTTTTTTAGTTTTTTCGTGTACGTTAGCAATTAAAAATTCCGCTATGGCAATATTATTTTCGCGGACCCCTTTCCAACACCACGCGAAGCACTGGTTGGGGAACGCTATTCTTTTACAATGAATTGAAGTGTAAAGTAAAAAAAAAGAAATGGGCTATTAACACATAACTCAGCATGCTGGGCTATGCCTTTCACATAAGGTGTTAGTATGTACCTTAAATGCAATAATTTACCGATTTTTGAGTCTTTTGGGCTACCGCAAATTGGAAGATTTTGACTGTTTGAATTTTTTGTGTGCTTTTCAACTCTTTTAATGAATGATTTTCGCTATAGCAGTTTAAAATATTAATGGCTGACTTCTGCGGAAAAACTTGTAAAATGACTTGATTTTCGAAAAAAATTGAAATTTTAAGTGCAATGCGCTAGCTAGGGGTTCAATAAAAATCGGTTTTTTAATTTGCATGTTACTTACCTACCCCAGAGGCAAGTTTTCTGCGGTATAGCGTTTCGAAAAAAAAACATTACTTTTTTTCGACCCACCCTAATACATATTGTAACATATTGCTAACTACAGCACTTTGATGTGAACAGATAACTTAATTTCATTATATACTATATTTATTTATTAAATTTTCAAATCACAGATGACGTCATACATTTACATTGTGACTTTATAAAGAGAATTGTAGATGATTGAAGTTCATTGAAAACGCTTACTTGTGTTGATTTGAGGATTTATCGTAAATAATAACAATTTATTTATGAAAGATGGATAAATCTACGATACATATAATGAACATGTTTGCAAATGTATCATGAACTTTGGATATAAAACTGATTCCCCCTCCCTTCTTTAAGACACAGCTTTTTCGTAACTTAAGCATACATCTGATATTTAATGCAGTCACATTGTTTAAATAATTTCTGCAGTTGATTGTCTGTAATGTGTTCTTACAAAAATTTTCAGAATTGTTCTGCTGAAATTAAGGGCATTTCTGTAACACACGCTGCAAAAAATGCTAGGTTTCAATGGAATGTACACTGTTTTACCTTCAACTCTACAGTAACGTTTATTTTTGCACGCTCCCATGCTCTTTTTTTTTTTTTTTCCTGATCGCAAAAGCACTCGTAAGTTTTAACGAACCCAGAAAGCTTTTAAATCTCTGCTGACACAAAATCGAGAACTAAGTTCCTTTGCTCCATAGTTCTATTTTCGGAACAAGTGAGGGTGATGTCGGAAGGGTCCTTCCTCCTTAAATATGAAACTAGAAAATTATGTCACAGCACTCTAGGTTTGGTAGTGGAATATTTTTTTTCTTTTTTCTCTTGCTATTTTATACGATGTATTTTTCTCTGCAAAGCAACAGAATCATCGTCAGTTATTTTACTAGTTGCAGTTTCTAAGATCTAAATTTTTTTATACTGAAAATTTATACAACCACAATAATAAAATATGCTTTGATTCATTTCATTGATCAAGAGCCTCAACCTTCCAACTGCGGCAAGCGGAAGTGATGTTCCCGCTCGAACTTAGGGAAAAACTGCCTGCCAACAACGAGTCATAAAAACGATTTCCGCGTCCGAAAGTAGAAACTTACGCAGGGATTAGAGGAGGGGCCCTGCGTTATTGCTTTCCCCCAACTGATATTTAAAACATAACAGTTCTGAAGTTAGAAACAGCAAAATTTACTAGCTAAGGTAAAGTTCCCTACAGCTGACCCCCAAAAAACGGTTCCTAAAGCTGACACCCTCAAATAAAAATACATTCAAAGAATTACCAATTTAAAGAGATTTGAAAATGGGGTACCGTTCAAAAGAAGGAAAATATTTTTCAAATTATTTTAGGGAATTGTAATACTTTAAATGTATTTTTATTTGAGGGTGTCAGCTTTAAGGCACTTTACCTTACTACCAAATGTGGGAAAGCAGAAATTCCCTGCCACTTGAAATCTAAGCAGGTAAATGAGAGTAATTTCAACATGTAAGTTGACGTGTAAACGCAGTGTACATAGGCGGCGACTTTACCGGGGCATCTATCTGTTCCCTTGAGAAACTTAGCTAACATTTTGTTTAGCACATTTTTGTCTGTATCCAAATCATTGTGTGTGAGTCGATTTGCTGCAACAGCGTCATTACTCAAAAATATATGATGTTTGAGTTAATAACTAGTAAATACTTGAAAATAAACAAGTGTAAACCATATTTTGTTTGATTTAAAAAGTGTATGACGCCACACCAACCAGCCCTGCCGTTGCGTATTGCATGATGAAATTATGTTTTCAATTTCACCCACAGAAGTATTACTTCAAAAAAAAAAAAAAGAGGGTTAACAGAAAAACTACGTTGTTTTGAGAACTACTCCCTATTCCGTTTTATTTTAGACAATTTATACTTATTATCAAGTCTCAAGCCTTCCATATTTTGTCATAACTAAAAGTAAATAATTAAAAACTGGAGCTTTTCTTTTTGCTTAATCTAAATGCTGAGAAAAAGAAGATCTTCAAACTATTTTTTTTTTAAGATTGAAATTTAAAAAAGCTGTATAATTTTGATTTGCAGACGTGGGCAATTATAAAGCACTTCCAAAATGGGACATATCGCTCATGGGATGCAATTGCGGCACAACTCAAAAAATCATGTTTTGAGATAAGTGGGTTTAAAGTTTTCATTGCTAAGGAAAATGCATAAGAAATGCTTTAGTTATTATTAAATCTTAAGGTCTAATATTGAATTATGAGTTGTGCTAGTGTTGCTGCTAAAAAGAATGTATTTTCATGTTTACAATCTGTTCTTAGTCCAAAACGCGTGTTTTCTTGAGTTGTGCCACTATTGCAGCCCATGAGCGATATAATAAGAAGAACTTACCAAAATCTTTTTTGTTTAATGTAAATTTATGACTAGGCTAAGTAAAATTATAATTTGTCGTGCTATTTTTCATCTTCGCAATGTTATTGTAAAAGCTCTATGGGATCATTCATAAACAGTGTCACACTTTCTTTCAATATAAGTGAGCCCCCTTCCCCCCCTCTTCGTCACACCCCACTTCGTCCTCTCCAACATACCCCTACCCCCTTTGTCACATGTCACGCTATATTACATGAGCACATGTACTTGCAGTGTTGCAGTTCAGAAATAATGCACTTACGTTAAAGAATCACATTTTCAATTTTATTTTTTAACTTTTAATGACATTTGTGAGCATAACAATAATAATGATTACACGTGGACTTAATTGGTATAAAATGAGATTAAGGTTAAAATTGAAAAATGATAATTAGTGCATAATAAAAAAAATATTGAATTCTAAAAAATGACCCGCGCTTATTTATCTTAAAAGTAAATACCTAAGAAGATTTTCTTTTAAAATTTTAACTGGAAGTGAGTTCAAACCTTAATAAGCATCGGTATTTTCAATACAAAATGAAATCAATGAAACTTTAAAATCACATTATAAAAATCAAAAAACATCAAAAATAAGTTTAATCTGCTGATTTTTTTACATGTTTTTATAGAAATCAAAGTGTATAATGTCACACTTCTTAATATCCCCGCTTGTCACAATTTCGTGAACCCCTCCCCCCCCTCAAAGTAGTGTGACATCATCCCCTACGAAGTTAAAAAACGAAAAAAGAAAGATTAATAAGTAGTTTCTCAGCATGTGTGGAAGAAAATAAAAAGCTGATACTAAAATTGCAAAAAAAAAAATAAAATAAGGGGGAAGGAGGGGGCAGCAAAAATATTATTTCGAAAAATTACATAAAAGTAATCATACCTCTTCTTCTTTATCCCTGCTGGGTTTCTTCCCAAAATAGGACAAAATATCACCTTTTCTTTTGCTCATAATTAAAATTTGTGCGTAGGCGAGCAAAGGAAACTTGCAAAGCACAAGAGACCACCAAATTCCTTACTGCCAATGTCCGCTAGGTCTCAAGGTTTTATCAGTGCATAATGTTTGGGAAAGAATATGATTCGAGGCGTCAGCAAAAGGGGCAAGAGCCCTCCCCCTGTCCCCCCCCCCCCCTTTTTCGGAACTTAGACCATAAACTAGATAGACAAGGTCTGGCGGCGTGGTCGGTAAGCAGGAGTCTTTCCCCGGAAAACAGGTGACGGAGTCCTTCGGTGAGAGAGGGCTTCGTCGTGCCATGTTAATTCTCGTAGAGATTCGAAGAGTGATTTATTTTAATTTCTTATTGTATGACAGGGGACACATTTTAGCACAATTATTTTCTATCACACGCAAGGAAACAGTTCATAGATTAATGGACAAGTGTTTTTTTATTGGTATTATCAATAATTAATTAGTAATAGTGATTTGGAAATGATCTTATATATTGAGCTCATTGAGAGTAGGAGTTAGTTTCTTGCCCTCTTTTGTGAAACTTAATGTCATACAGTAAAGCTCTTTGCAATGAATACAATTCGTATTGCTTTTACAAGGTTTTTAACTGACTTCAACCTCATTATGTCTTGCCCTTGAGATATCAATGCGAAAAGTAAAAACATTTGTAATATTACGTTAATAAGCCAAACATCAAATATACCTATTCTTTTCTTTTTCAGTTCATTGAAAAATAAGGAAGGAAAAACAAAAGCGTTTAAGCTGTTTCTCTTTTCAAAATCTGAAATAAATTTAAAGAAAGCAACAGCATGAAGAAAAAATTTTAGTTTTGAAAATAGTTTTTTAAATTTTTTAAGTTCAAAAAATTATTTTATTTAGAAAATTGTCAGTTAAAACTTTAATGTTGCTCCGATACAGTTCGTAAATCTAAAATTAATAGTCATGTGACATTAGCCTGTAGGACTGAAAACATCGGATGGATCATTCATAAATGATGTCACGCTTTGAGGGGGAGGGGGGTTCGTGAAATTGTGACAAGGGGTGGGGAGGGGGTATGTTGAAGTGTGACACTTTGTGACAAAGGGGGGAGGGAGTCAAATAACTGGGAAAAAAGCGTGACATCATTTATGGACCGTCCCATTGTACCGTTAATTAAAATGCGATTGTTTTTTTAATGAATTACAGAAGATGAAGTTTGTTCTAAGATTGCAAACAAACGGAATAAATTAATTTATTATCTAAGTGTTGTGCAATACAGTCAGAAATACAATATATATGTAATATATTGGTAAGGGGGAAGCATGAAATGCATTTTAAACATAATTCTGAAAATGTAACAATTTTACTTACATTATTAAAAGTAGAGAATAAAAAATAAACTGGAGCGAACAGAGACATATGTATACTTGGTGATGCAACGAACGTTCGGCCTTTCTGCGAGTATATTTCAAGCATCGTTCATGTCTTTTAAGATTTAATACTATTGAAATGTTAATTTCAACGTTGCATTTATTATTTAGCAGGGCATTATTAATAAAGCAGAATGGAATTTAACTACTGGAAAAAATAGTTTAATTTCTATTAAAAATTGCTCTTGATTTTTAAATAAAACTAATTTTGTGTATTTGTTACGCATTTTTGGTATTCTTTGATATTATTTTAGAAATGGTGTAGTCATATTTTAAAGTATTTCTCAACAATTGCTTTAGTTAATTTATGTATATGACTTTCTTGTTCTTCATAATCAAGAATACAATACTCCAAAAATTTAAAAATAAAATTAAAATTTACGCTTTTCATTGTTAATATTGCTATTATGTTTAATAAATCAGGTTAGAGCTTTTGTGCACAGAATGGGTCTTGATCGTTTGCCTGAAAGCAATCTCAGCTCTTTTACAGATCAGAAGCAAGTTCAGAAATTGAGAAGACTCACCCACGTGGTATAGGACGGCGAAAAGCTTTGATCTCCGACCCCTGTCAGTCAAACTGGTCCCCACTATTCCTGCTTAGGAACTAACAATGGCGAGTGAATAGAAGAGCTCGTCTAGATACTATATGGTCTAAGTTTCGGAAGCGTTTCTATGTTGATTCGATTTTACGAATTGCTAGTTTGAAAAAGAAAAGAAAAAAAATAAAGATGTGTCCCAATAGCAAAACATCGACATCCCGCAATCGTATACGAGGGAGTCCATTAGGCATTAGTCCCTACTTCCACAATATGGGTAGTTTAGAGTGTAGCCTTTTCCACGAATGTAACCTTCGGGCAAGGATGGACAAAGCACCTAAACTGTTGTACGTATATTTATGGCAGACGTGGTTAAATGTGCTTCGCCTTTTGCCAGAAAGGGATCAGTACATTTGTTGTTCTTGTGTGGCCGGGTGATTAGAACCATATGTAGCCTTTAGGCAGGTAATCAACTGTTATCTGTTGATGACACGAAAAACCTATCGTCTAGAGAATTGAGGGAAAGGATCTTTTTTTGAGTTCTGCTTCTGGTTTATAGACCCTAAATCTTTGAAGCGCCGTCTTGTCGTTTCCCCATTTGTAAAACAGAGGACCCCCCCCCCCCCGCTCCCAACCAAACAGGTTGGTTCAAGGAACAAAATCTTATTAATATTTTTTTTTTGTCTTTTTTTTTTTTTTTTTAGACAAGTTAAACATTTTGAAAGTATTTCGGGGGGGGGGGGCTCGGGCCCTTCGCCCCCCCCTTGCCTACGGCCTTGCTTTCATTGATTAAAAGACTGCAAGAAATCAACTTTTATTTTTGAATAAAATCGGCTCGCTGAATGTAAATACACGTACTTGTTTACAACAAACACAAAAGAACTAGCATTGTCCTTGTTTTATATTTAAAATTAACACTAAGCTAATTTTAAATATCTTTATTATTTCACTCTTAATTTCGTATCTGGGCCTATTTTTTATGCAATCTGACTTTTAAAGAAAGCAATCGAGGATATAATGAATTTATAAAAAAGAATTACAGACTATGTCATATTTCCAAACCATAAATGTAAAAATGACGAGGAATAAACTGCTAAGAATGACATATCGAAGACAGAAAAATGTTTACGTCTACGTTCTGAACTTTTGAGGTTATAAGAGTAATTACTGGGAACAAAACGCGTTAAAATTTGATCCTTTCTACTTTCAGATTTCATGGACCATACATGCATTATACATAACTGCTCAAAACTTCTTCCCCACCTATTTTGGCAAATATTACTCACATACGTGATACAAATTAACGCGATGGAGGTTACTGTTAAAATTGTGTTTTTCAATTACGGTTAAAGGTGTTATTTTCCCTTATGTCTTAAGCAAAATTTGAACTTTTGAAAGATATTAAGTTGCTCATTAATATAGGTTTCAATTAAAAGTGAAAATATTCTAACATGAGATTTTGACTTTATGAATAAATTTATTAGTTTATCTTGATGGAATTCTTTTTCAGGTGAACATGAATTACTGCAGTACTTAAGAGAAGTAGTTGATAAGAATCAAATCTGGAGGTCATATATAGGCCTGGGATATTACAATTGTTTAGTTCCCCACTGTATACTGAGAAATATCTTTGAAAATCCTGGATGGTATGTTTTCCAACATTTTTTTCTCAAATTAGTCTTTTTCTAGAAAGCGTTTAATTCTCTTCCAGTCATTAGTTTTGAATCTAATAAATAAAACTAAAAGAAAAAATGCTGAAATTCCAAACGGAAATAAATTTTAAAATGGTAAAATATGAAATGTTATTATTTATAATTAACTCTTAGTTGATTATGATTTACCTTAAATTTTGGTTAAGTTTTTAAGACTTATTTAAAATATAACTAACGACAAATAACATTTTCTGTCCCCAAAAATTCTTAAACCCTTTTGATTATCTGTTTGTGCTTTCAGATCAACCATAGCAAGAATTGCTTTTCCTTACAATAAGGTCTTCAAGTAATATTCAAATTTATAATGACGTGCAGCTAATAAAGCCCTTTAAAGTATTGTAATGTGTAAAGTATGAAACTTCTGTAAGTGTGGAGGAATCCAAATTTATTGACTGATACTTTATCTACATACATGGGATAAAGTATCAGTCAATAAATTTTAAGAATAAAGTTGAAGAATTTTTTTTTTTCGTCTTGTTCGAAATAAATTGATATATGGATGAAACACAAAAAATTCATCTTAAGAGTTTTCGGTACAAAATGAAACCACATGATGTATATATGAGAAGAACAATTAAATGTGTAGTTTTGTGACAAAAAAAACCCATTTTCATAGGGGCTAAGGTTTTTCTTGACAGAAAACAATTATCGTCTAGTGGAATGAAATTATCTCCCCAGTATCGGTCTGCAAACCGTGTATAAATATCAATTTTATATTGCTGGTTCTTCAGAAATCCGTTTCTAATGATCCGACCTACCAATATCGATACCAACCCAAATCAACAACTCATCTTTTTGAAAGCTGGCACTTTCTCTCTGTAATGCAGAATTGTTCAGGTTGCATTCGCTGCCAACCATAAAAGGGAAGATGATTACGGTGGACTGTAAAAACGTGATTCCTTGGAGAAGAGTGCTAAGCTCATGTCTTCTCTAATCGACATGCTATGTTGCCCATTCTGTTCGTGCGAATCTAAAGATGTAACGTATACTCCCATGGATTCTTCAACTTAAAGAGATTTTGATTATACTTTCTTTTAAGAAATTGCGAAATATCTTTTAATTATTTTAAACCATGTAGTCTCCCTTAAACAATTTTCGTAAATAAAAAGTATGTAGTTCATAACATAAATATAATTTTTGCAATGATTGCTTTGAGTTACATATGTATTTTTGAAAAAAAAAAAGGCTAAAACTATTCTCTATTTCAAGGATTCTTTTTAAAAAAAAAAAAAAAAAAAAAGCTCATTTTTTTACTTAGAGAATTACAGTAATTTTACTTGCTTTAACTAAATATGAGCAGTCTTTTTCTTTACTGTAATTTAATACGAATGCTTTCGAATTTCCTTATTCACATCAAGAATATATATTGTAATTTTGCTCCTAGGACAACGCAGTATACGCCATATCAAGCAGAAATTGCTCAGGGAAGGCTAGAAAGCCTCCTAAATTACCAAACCATGGTTGTTGATCTGACTGGATTAGACATTGCAAATGCATCACTTTTAGATGAAGGAACTGCTGCTGCCGAAGCAATGGCTCTCAGCATACGGTGAGTAAAGGATTTATTTGGCATAACTGTGTTAATTATTTTATCAGCAGGAGCATGATACCAATTATGCTTAAAATCAAGGGAAAATAACCATTCTGGACGGATTGATCCCCAAAATAATCTCATGGTTGGGTCCTGTTGCCTTTTATACTATGTAAATTATGCTACTAGCGAGAGACAATGTCATATTTTTTCAAATCTTTCAGATTCTGTAAACGAAAGAAGTTTTATTGCTCCGACAAAGTGCATCCTCAGACTATTGCAGTGGTTGAAACAAGGGCAAGGTAAGAATTTAGCGAAATAAATATAAAAGCAAAAATGCTCTTTTACTTTTAGCTTTGTTTGTATTTAACTCATCAGTATCCAGTTACTTTTCCTAGCATTTTATGGTAAGAAGCTTTTATTTTGCTCTACAGCACAGCTTTATACCCATATTTGTGAAGTGGTTTTAATTCATCTCAACTTGGAAGGACTTAACGTAGTACTGGGGGGGGGGGGGGTAAACTGATGTTTTTTGAAAAAAGAAATGATATGCAAAAATTGACTACCTATATACGCCTATTAAGGGTTAACGATCTAGGACCCCTTACGAAGTATACAATTCATACGCAGCAAATTTCTAGACAGTAAATAAATATTTAAGAAGACCATATGATTTGGCAGCTATTACCAATCTTTATAGCAATATGTTTAGAGCACGAATGTGCAATATTTTGAGGCATCCGGTAGTTTGCCTATTGATTTTCCAATTCAATATGCAAAGCAATTCATTCAAGATACGTACTTGGGACGGTATCTTAACTAGTTATTTGGTAAAATACTGAGGCCCTTCCTAAAAGTAGCTCATTTAGTTCACATTTAAAACTCATGATTAACATGCTATTAAAAGTCGAAGCTGGAAACGCCCAACGTACTACCTATGCGGAAAAGTATAGTATACTCTAGACACTACGTAGACCTCGTGTACTAGACTGATTAGACGTCTATTGAAGAGAAGTAGATAAAAAAAATAAGGATTGTATTACAGAACATCGCAAAAAAGTACCTCGTTATTTCTAAGAATATGCCTCAGTTGCCTTCAAATCAGTTTTTCAGGCTTGCCCTTTAACTAGTTACCTGGAAAGTTTAAGAGATGTTCTTCCAAAGTGTCGGAATTTGTCAAGGTTTGAACTTTATACAGTGTACGCAACAAAAAATGAAGCCTATTTTTACCACTTTTTACGATTTAAGGCCTACCTTTATGTCCATATAGCAGTACAAGTCATGAGCAGGGCAGGCATAAATCGGTCGCAACCACTGTTGTTTAAAAAGTGCAAAGACTCAGCAACCAATCTTACTTGGTGTTTGCCGTATCTGGTAGCATACGTACAATATATTTCTTGTATACATTCAAGCATTGAGCTCAATAAAATATTCTACTGAATTACTCGATACCTCTGGGGGTGCCAATCCCAGGTGACGGTCTCTCATGTGTCAGCTGGTTCAAAAATTAAGAGACCATTAAAAGGGCGGGCGAAAATCGGACTCCTGCCTATAAGGGCCCCGTTAGACTCAGGAGCAGCGTACCCATTCTTCCTCGCTACGCCCGATCACTTGAGAACAACAACGGAATTACTCTAAATTAGAGATAATATCCCTTCTATACCGTTGTTAAGCGAAAATATTCAAGTATATTTCAGTCCTTATACTAGTTATAGAATTAAAATATTATTTTTGTAACTAATTCAAAGCATTTTAAATTCATTTTAGTGCAATGGGTGTGCGAATAATCGTCACGGATTTCAAAGATGTTGATTTAGCAAAGAAAGATCACTCAGGTGTGCTTTTCCAATACCCAGATACAGAAGGAAATATCTGTGATTTTACAGAAATGGTAGCACAGTGTCACAAAAGTGGAGTAAGTATCACTTGGTAGATAATTTCTAAAACCCTTACATTTAAATCGCCTTATAAGGAAGAGTTTTAACTGACTAAAACATCTGTTTCGTTACTATTAAATATGAACATTACTTGGAATGTTTTACTGAAAATATCAATGGAAAATTTGGAGGGCCTCAAGTGAACCTTAGATGGAGTGTGAGCAATTAAAAGCGAGAGATGCTGCAAAAAGGGTCACTGCAGCTCTACTAATTATGTGTTTGTTGAATTTTGTAAGTCTTCCACTTGTAGGAATCTCGAATAGTAATTTACTTTTTTCTACAGATTTCCTTAACGTCAAAGATGCAAAATCTATTTTCATAAATGTGTATTAGTGTATTTAATGTGTATGAAAAGGTAAATGTTGTTTCTATATTGTAGTCTTATTTTAAATACTGAAAAGTTAATTAAGTGGGCTTGAGTGAAAAAAAAGAGTACATGTCCAGCAATAATTTATATTTTAACTTTTGACAAATGTTACAAACAAATTAGGCATATAAGGACATTCTTATGGGTCAGGCTAACAATTTTAAAAAGATTCCACTATCGTAATGTCGACTGTATTTGTTATATTTGAAAATAAAATTTGTTTTTGCAAATATCTCAGAATGAGTTTTTTTTTTTTTTTTTTTGGGGGGGGGGGGGACTAGTACTGTTTTTCCGCTCACAGATTCAATTAAATTAATAATAGTATTCTAAAAAAGTCAAAGCTCAATATAATAATAAAACTGGTTTGATTTTTGTTACCAAAAGATTAAAATAAAAGATGTTATTGAAAACCAATTCCATCGCTTTAGAAATAGAGTTCTTTTCATACCTTCTAGGGGCTTGCAGTTTGTGCCACAGATCTACTCGCATTAACAGTACTGAAACCTCCAGGAGAATTTGATGCCGATATCGCTGTTGGGACCAGTCAGAGATTTGGTGTAAATCTTAATTACGGAGGCCCACATGCTGGTTTCTTTGCTGTCAAAAACAAGTTTACTCGTATGGTGCCTGGAAGAATGGTTGGAGTCACTAAGCAAGTACCATATGAAAGATCTGTAAAATCAACAATGACTAAAAAGCTAAAATTCGTAATCGTAAAATATGTAAGGAATAATAACATAATGGACAACATATAAAAGTATTTTATTCAACTGAAATTGTTACGATAATTGTAAAGTTTGTTCATTTGTATTCAATGCAATTTATTATTCACTAGCTTAAAATATAATAAGATATTCATTCAAAAATGCGTTCCTCTCCTTGGATATTTTAGAGATTCAGCTGGCAATCTTGCATACAGATTAGCGCTTCAGACAAGAGAGCAGCATATCAGAAGAGATAAAGCCACCAGTAATATATGCACGGCTCAGGTAAGAGAACGTAATAATCCGAAATACAATGTGTCGTCCATAATGTTAAAAAAAAAGTTCAGAAATTAAAAAGAATAGTATTGAAAAAAGCTGCTTTTTAAACGAATTAGCTGCTTCAGTTATTCAAGATGACCAATTTCATGGTAAATAATCATCCAACGTTGCTTGTGAGTGCATGAATATCGATCTTGGACGTGTTATTAATAAAAGCTCAAAAATATGACGTCAATGACTATATCGCTGCATTGACGTCATATTTTGGAGCATTAGGGAAACCAGAAACTGGTTAATAAGGAGGGCAAAGAGGAAAAGTTTACTGAAATGATTTGTTAGAATAAAATATAATCGATTACATATTTTTTTTTTTTTTGATCTGCCAATGGAAAGCATTTGTTTCTTAATTTGAAATTGTGTGTAACCTTAGAAGCAATTCCTTGTTTCCTTGTTTCCACAAAAAGCAATTCCAAACTTTGCTTTTTGTGTAATATTGCAAAATTCCTGAAGAATCATTTTACTGAAGTAATTAAAAAAAAAACGAAGCAGTTTATTTAACAAATTTTCTTTTTGGACCATGTATATTCAAGCTTTTATTTTAAACCCAATTTGAGCTATGTTATGCTTTTGAAAATTGAAAAAATTACTCCAATGAAATGTTGAACATAACACTTGAGTGTTCTGTATATAGCATTTAATTTACTACGTTAACTCGAATAGAGTTATTTCTTGAATCAGTATAGGATAGAATAACTTTCTTCGTAATCACTAGTTACTTTCAAATTTTGATTTTCTATACAGTATTTTTTACCCTCATTCTTTGGAAATTTCAACAACGAAACTTCTTAAACTGACGATTAACTGACTCAATAAATGTTGACATATATTAACTGGAATCAAAGCATTGATACTTTTTAAAAAGTATTGAAATTATATATAATTGAACATGCATACATATGTGTCAGTTGAAATTACATGGTGTTTAGACTTTACGTATGATTTAATTAATTACGTAAGATTTTATGTATTGAATTCTTCGTTACTTAATGTAAAAATTTATTAATACCATTTAACTCATAGTTGAGAAAATTTATCGTTAGCAGACATCTGAAACTCCCTAGGCAATTATGCTTACCTCGGAAATTTTACTAAGCCAAAAGAAAATTTACGGTTAATTCTGCTACTGTTATCTTGTCATTCTGTATAAATAACTATTTGGACATTATAAACGTTATAATTATTGAGAAGAGATACAATTTAATGATAAATGGCAAAGAAAGCAAAAAGATGATTCTAACTATATTCCATACCAATAACTCAGATCAAATATTTTTCAATGTTAGTCTGAAAATTTAAAAACTTTTTATAAGTCATATTAACCAACAATATTAATACATTAAAATTAATTTTGCAATATTTTTACACTATTCAATTGAAATAGAAATAAAATATTATTAGAAATATTACTTTTCATAAAATTCTGAAGTTCTCGTTTTTACAATATTTTTAGGGTATATAAATATGAGATGCATTTGATTAAACTTCTTAGAAAGTGAATGAAACTTAGAAAGTGTTTTTTTAACATAGTTTTACTTCACATGCACTGAAAGAGTTTTTCTATTTTCTAATGTTTTAAACTCATAAACTCATGTCAATAATAAAAAAAAGGTTTTCTTTAAACAAGTTATACTTCACGCTCTTTCTATTTCATTGAATCGGGAGTTTTAAAAAGTTTTCTCTTAAAGCAATTTTTAGAGCATAAAAGAAGTTATAAAATTGTTTTGAAGAAAAGATTTTCAGGTGCATCTTTTAGAGGGGTGTTGTAGATTTTAGCATTTTCATGAATATGAGTGCAGAATGTACTTATACCTTGCGAAGTATTTTCTCAACAATTTTTTCCTATATTCTTCTCTTATAACAATCAATGTTTGTCACCTTGTCTTTTTATAAGAATGATTTTTTTCAGGCTCTTTTGGCTAACATTTCAGCAATGTATGCTGTTTATCATGGCGCTGAAGGATTGATAAGCATTTCTACTAAAGTCAGCAATGCCACCAGACTTTTAGCGGAAGGTAATCCTTGTTACGCTTTAAATGAATACATTTTTTAAATGCAAGTGATTTTTAGTTAATAATTTTCAAACAACATCAAACAACCTTTAATAACAATTATATTATACAAAATTGCAATTTGTTAATTTCTTTCTTGTAATGTTCATTAACTGAAGATCGTGTAATTTCGAAGATATGCATCGAATTTCGAATAGGATCAAATATAAAGATAATTTATGATGTGAAACGAATGTTACTATTTGATTTTGTTATTTTGTTTATGCACATGCTAATTATTCGAATAAATAATTGATAGGTGTTCAAGCAGCAGGACACAAACTTCAGCATGAGCAATTTTTTGATACCATTAAAATTATTCCTCAAACTGAAACTTCAAAGATTAAGCAACGTGCGGAGGACAAGAAAATCAATCTTCGTTACTTCGGGGATGGAACGGTAAGTTTCAAAATATAGATGTTACTTCTGATGCAGGGGAATGTGGGGTAAAGTGAAATGGTAAAATATTTACTCACTTTGCAAGGCAACCTATTTAATAACATTTTAACTGTGTTACATAACATTTAGTTGATTCCAGTCAAAAAAAATTAACTGTAAAGATCAAGCTGTATGATAAGTACAAGCCATTTTCAAAATTTGATGCTCATGTTGCAATAGTATGTGTTTGGTCAAAAAAATGTTTGCTATTATACAATGATAAAATTCCTACGATTAATACTTTAAGTATTAATTAAGCTCCAGTAATGTCGAGTGCACTGTTAATTTATTTTACGATTGTTTCGATTTCAAATATTTAGTACAATTTGTCATGTGCATACGGTGCAAAGTGAAATACACATTTAAACTCCCTTTGTGCCTACATCTGTCATCAGGTAACTACATTTGTCTCGCTCAATTCGTTCGTTCAATTATTCATTTATTAAGTAGATTTTTTAATCGTTCATTTAATTAATCATTTATTTTTTTCATGCCATTAATAATTTTATTCTTTCGCTAGTTTTATCAATCATTCATTCATTTAGTCATTCATGTTCAGCAAAATTATTTACAATCCTCTGTTCTCGTAAATATGAATCATTGCATGTTATTTGGACTAATACGAATGCCAAGGGTTAATTATCTGATAGAAAATTAATTGATAAGGAAAATATTCCAATTTTTCACTTTGCCCCATACATGGGGCGAAGTGATAATTTTCCACTTTTACTTTAACGTACAAAATTTCTGCCTAAAATGAAAAATAATATTTCAATGCAAGTTCTGTTATTTTCAAAATAAATTTCTAATTTGTTCATATTGAAAACTACTTTATCTTGACTATTTCACTTTGCCCCACATTCTCCTACTCCCATCAACGATAGATGGTTGGGATTACAGATTCTTAGGGCACATCGCTCATTTGCTGAAACAACGTTGTAACTGGAAACTTAAATTCTTAGTCATTACAGGTTAAATGCAATCATTATCGCAATTATCCTTATCATATTAACTCAAATTAAAATTTCTTGAGTTATGATGTTTCAGCAAATGAACGGCATGGTGCTGTCACTCAACGAATACAGCGTCAATATTCTTCAATACCCCTATGAATGGCTGATATATGATGCATTAACCTGGCCCTTAATGATTTACTTAATATAACTCTTTTTTGAGTTAATAGTTTCCATTTATATTTCAAAGCAGACGAGACCATTGTCTTTAACATGGGCCT
The DNA here is from genome assembly GCA_038502835.1 of Octonoba sinensis. NCBI lineage: Eukaryota > Metazoa > Arthropoda > Arachnida > Araneae > Uloboridae > Octonoba > Octonoba sinensis. Next base: position 49,040,052 of record CM076598.1, on the reverse strand, counting down.
TGCAAATATTTTAAGATGTAGTGTTTAGTTCTCTGAAGGATTTTCAAAACTACATTTTTTGTGATGATTTTTCTACAAGAAACAAACCAAAGTAACGATTCCTGTGTGGTAAAGAAAATACGTAAAGAGAAAACAATCCCTGCCTCTCAAAGAGTTAATAAACATTTTATTTTTAGATAGGTGTCTCATTGGACGAAACCATTGAACAAAAAGATCTTGAAGACTTGCTATATATTTTCGAGTGTCCTCACACTGTGGTAAGCATATAATTTCAATCTACTTATGCGCGAAAAAAAAATCAAAATCGCAATTTAATTATACAGAAAATCGCAAACAGTCGAACCATTTAGTCAATACGGTTGCGAGTTTTGTAAACAATGGTTTCGGTTGGCTCTTTAGCAACAAACTTATTAGTTTGTAAAGAAACCGAGTAATCTCAAATTTGTTTCAAGTCTCATGTATCGAGTATGAAGGAGAGGCCTTTACTCTATGTCGTAGGTTTCAAATTATTATTATTATGGGAGGTTGAAAACTAGGATTTCCTGATGTCGAGGTTGTCAACTTTTTCAATCGTGGTGTGAACATTGCATAATTAATCAATGAACCAATAAAAAGTTGAGATTTTAATAATGGGGCCAAGTTCCAAGCACCTTTAACCCATTTGGATCACGCGGAAAAGTTGAAAATTCGTTCTTATCACCAAAATACGCTTCTGTGATAAGAGCCTAAGTAAAATACGCGCATATATGCGCTCTGGTGATATAATGGCCAGGCTAAACGCGGGTATATATGCTCTTATGAGGCAAATGGGTTAATCATAGCTGTAAGAGTGTACAACGTTCTGCAATTTCTTTTAAAAAGCAATTTGTTACTTTTTTAGATATCGGATTTCTAACTTTCTCTAGTTAAGGCCAGAAAAGTGATGTCATGGTACAACGCGGGTTCAAACTTGGCCACGTTGGCGGATTTTTAAGGGGTCATATGATTATGTGGCATATGAAAAATCCCTTGAGCTTCGATTTGGCTTGGATACTCTCGGCTAAATCAAATTCCTAGTGCAATGTTGTCTCAACAGACCCCAGGTGCTTCCCTGTCAGGTGAAGAAATTGGGTGTCAAAATTCTCCTGTGGCGATGTTACCACAGGGAAAGAACAAGGGTAAATAAAAATAAGGGGATATAAAATAAGTCAGAAAAAAAGTCTCATCAACACTAGATATTACAATCCTGATGCTGAATAATTAGCATATGAAATTTCCTTAAACCTTTTCGTACTTCACCAATAAGTGTATTTTCTTTTTATGTTGCTTTCCATTTTATTGCATAGTGACACTTAAAGCTTCATAAATCTACATTACACTCTCAGAAATGGAGCTCTCACATTTGACGATTCTTCAATCCTCAAGAAAATTTCGTCATTTACTACAATTCTTTCATCGCGCGATCACGTGACTTAAAAAAGTTACTACATGAATTTCGGTAATTTGACGAAAGGTTTACTCGGAGCGTTTTTCACGAATCCATTTCGTCAAATACGACGAAAGTTTCTTGAGATTTGAGCATGCGTTTCTGAGAGTGTTTTCTTTTAATTATTGTTGGAAAGGAAATTAGCAACAGTTTGAAATTATCTTGCTTCATCATACTTTTGCCGCCGAGTGACATAGGTGGTTGAATACAAGGCTCCCGTACCATTAGCCGGGGTTGGACTCTCGGCTAGTGGATATATGTTAGCTCTTTTTCCGATCCTGTTGGGATTTGGAATCTGTTTTAAGGGATAGGTACCTCAGCTATCCTGAGAGGCATCTCGTGCTCGGGTGGTTAACCTCCTTGAAAAGAGCGTAAGTCTGTTGTCAGGGTTGCTGTTCAGTACACTGTATCAGTTTCTTAACTACTTGCTTCTCAACGAAATCAATGAGTTTTTATGTTTCATCAACAAATAATACTTTTCTCTCGAATAACGCACTCATATGGAGATATTTCGATTGGAAAGTTGCGACTGGAAATGAGAGAGCAAAAGTTCGATCAAGAACATTTCTTTCACGGTTTTTATGGATTGGAGTTTTCAGAAGCGTTTATACTATGACGACACATGACGACAAAGCCATGAGCGATTTCAATAGAATATTGCCATTGGTAATTCGAGTTGGCAACGTAATGTTAATTCACGAACCACCGTGAACTGCTGGCGTGTCGGCGGTCTACTTTGAAGAAAACTGATTACAGGGCAGATGTATAGGGTAAGTGCTAGCTGGCTTGTCGAGGCTTCAGTTGTGATTCAGACACTTTCTGAGTGAACATTGTGTTACTAAGTGTCAACACAAATGTAAAATTTTTTTATGTCTAATTAGAGACACCGGGTTACCTCCGTCAAATAGCATTCCCACTTGGTATGCAATGGCATCGTGTGGAAACGCCTTTATTGTGCTAGTGTCATTAGTGAAGAAGATTCTGTGTACTATAAAGACACATGCATGAAGAAAGAAGGAATAGAAGAATTTCTGTTCTTCTGTTGCTTTATATGACCGTGAAAATACCTCTTATTTTCTTCTCTCCTCCTTCCGCAATTTCTATATATATATATTTTAATGTTTGAATAGAACAGCTTACGTAAATAAACTGAAACAACCACATTGCAAAATCAACTGAATAGTGAAATTTAATTTTGCGGAAGACAGAAAATTTCGTAACGTTTGATAACACTAATTATTAATTCTTTAACGTAATGAGCGATTAAAAGAGCACTGAGAATTAAATTAGTTGCGAAAGAATGAAAACACAAACTTCAGTTTATGTTATTTATTGGTTTCATATGAGCTCACTGCGTTCGAGATTGATTGTACTTGCATGTGTTTTGACCAATTTCATGACTGTAATAGTTTTTTTTTCCCTCTCTCTCTACTGAAGTTAGAATTAGCTGAAAAAATATCCCATACACCTAATTACGTATTGTCGGAAGGCTCAAAATTCAAGAGAAGCTCGAAATTTTTGACTCACCCTATTTTCAACAAGTAATGCTATTTTCTTATTGTACTTAAGATTATTTTAGTTTATAGCAATACTGAAAAGTATTACTGTTTTAAATATTTATAAATATTGCCCTCTTTATAAGTAAGTTTTTGAAAACTCTTTCCAATATAAAATTATTTCCAAAACTCGATATTTTGAAAGCGAATCTGAATTTCATTGCCAAACTTCTTTGTAATCATATAAAACAAATGTGGTTAAAATAAATACCTTTCCAAATTTGCAAGCACAGCTCTATGGCTGTTTTTTTATAACACGAGACATAACATAACCGGTCAAATGACCGTTTAAGAACTTTTACATCGAAAATGCGCATATCATCTTATTGCTTTTGCACCTTTGACTTCATGACTTTTTCTAATAATTATATACAGTTAATATTCTATTTTTATTCTATTATTACTATTATTATTTGTATTTTGTTTGTTTCGAATAATACTTGTCGTATACCTATTTCTACCACAGCCGGTCATCTGATTGGGTGAGCAATTTATTGCTTTATAACGTTATCGGATCAGAAATTACAACGTAATGGTTGTTCAACGTATTGCGTTCGATTAGTTGCGCATTCCTGCAAAGACTGTTTCGTAGTTAGTTTAATCAGAATAACTGCATTCAAATTTCAAGAAATTACCTAAAATTTTTGTGTAAGAAAAAGTGACAAGAAACTAAAAGTTTTGGTAAGTAGCTTATATTTTATTTGATAGCTTTACTTAATTTCTAACTTACTAAGGCTAGTTTTTACCCAGAAAAATGTCGAAACAATCAAGACAGCACAAGCTCTTAAAAGAAATAAATAATATAGGCCAAGAGTTTTCGGAAATTGATGAAGATGAATTTTCCGCAAATAAAGAAATCGCTTATAGAAATAAACAGTGTCATATCTGGAAAAAATCGTTTTTTTTTGGTTTTTATATCAAAATTTCAGATTGTTCAAAAATAAAGGCTAGAAAACACTAGTGTCACTATGCGTTTTGGCTGGAACCGCCAATTCTCACATGTCAACACCGCCTTATTGCAGAATAATTCGGTTGGTTATAGAATTTCAACGGGATATCATCGCAATTTTTGCAAGTACAATGTTTTATCAGCTTTAATTTCAAAATCCATGTAGCTTATATACTCATAACACATGGAACTACTGACGTAACATCCGATACGACAGTATTCATTTCAATGTTTCATTTTTTGACGTCCTTCATTAAGATGAATACCGTCGGGTTGGTAGATTTTTCCATTTCTGATTTATTACCTTTCAGTAGTTTTGTCGAGTAAACTTATGGTTGATTTATGCATAAGGCAGTATTCATTTCAATGTTTTTATTTATTTGGTTGCTTTGTTAATGGTGCTGCAGCACAACTATCACAATAATGTGCATTTCATGAAAAATAATTAGAATTGCGTTCCTATTTTAAGTTCTAAATTGTAAGAATTACGTTCCTATTTCCTAAGTAAATAAACTTTTATATTTTGTTTTACTTTTCCTTTTAAATACTATTTAGCTTGCTTTGTTTTCAGATAACTTATAGGTATGAAGGCCTAATTAAAGCTTATATTAATCAAATATAAACATATTCCAAGGGGAAAAGTCTAAATAAAAAATTAATAATAATATTAATGAGAGACCAGTTTTTAATGAATTGGACAGTGTTACCCCATTTAGCTATAGGAACGAACAATACTTAGTCGCTGTACTACTTTTTAATAACTTACAAACTGTATTTTTTTGGTGCAATACTGTATAACTGCATTTTTTACAGTTATTTCTTTGACATCTTTTAACATCCATCATGTAAGGGAAACAAGCAATAATTATTTTCCCAACAAAATCGATTGTAATAATCATTAAAACTAATAAGATATTTGGATAAAACAAATTGTAAAAAGTTTAAACTCCTCTCCTGAAAAAGGTGCATTTTGCAGATATGACACTGTTCATTTCTATAGGCGATATACTGGTAGGAAATGATGAGTTTGAATATACAGAAACTGACGATGAAGAAGAAAATATTGGAAATACATGTCGCAGATGAAAAAGAATAAGATTACTCTCCAGTTCTGAAGAAGAGATAGTAAAAAATGAGCAGCATGTTGCGATTGATTGATTTGTTTGGAAAGAAATATAAAGAGGTGGTACACATGGAAGATCACCACTTCATAACATTTTCAGGCAAGAAGTGGGCTCAACAGGATATGCAAAACGTCATATTATGAAGGGTAAAGTTAGCAATGCTTTTTCGTTGATAATTGACCATCGTCTTATGAACATATGAGCATTCCAAACCAAATCATCAAGCGGTCGACACCCGAGGTCGGCCGATTTTGATGAAACTAGGTGAAACTAGGTGTTCTGCCTATAGATATAGGAACAATTGTAAAATTTTATCTCAATATGATGATTAGTTTTTGAAAAAGAAGACATTAAAGTTTTGCAAGAAATTTGCAATTCGACGCTGATCGCAAATCAAGCAATTACGCATATTTCTATATTTTTTATCGTAAAACAGTTATTTTTGAAGATAGAAAGTTAATTTTTTTGCATTGTGTTCAGTATTCTTTGGTGAATTGAAATATAGCGTTAGATTTCGGGTTTAAAGGTATTAAGGCAACTTAAAAAATCTTTGAAGAACAAAATTGAGTTGTATTTAGCACAATGATTGGCGCTCAGAAACTGTTCAATTGCATTAAGAACGTGTTCTTCGATTTTAAAACTAATTATACCATTAGAAACTAGATTAAAAATGCTTCAAAGTGGTACATTAAAATTGATGGTCTTTGGACTTTTCATTGAGTTAGAGCTGATCAAAGTTATGCCTTTGAAAATTACCAAAATCTACTGTTCCTAATAACTTGAATTTTCAAAAAAAAAAAATATTGGCTGCTCTTATAATGTTGTTAAATAGTGTATTTAATTTACATTCATATATATACATTGTACAAAGGCCTTTCCACCAAAACCGAGTGAAATCATAAAATATTCAAAAATATATTTACAGCAATTTTGGGGGAAAAAATAGAACCGCCCTCAAATTATAAACTGCTCGAAAAAGTGAAAATAAATTAATTCTTTAACCAACATCGATACGACTTTTAAACAGAACTTGTGAAGTCGTTGTAAAATTGTGATGGATTTTGATTCATGATAACTTTTGTAACCATGAATCAATTACAATTATTAATGGCCTAGATTTGGCAACTGTTTCAATATACAGTAACGCATGGTGTAAAGAGAATTAAACTGTCATAATTTTGCAGAGTTCAAAAATTATGCTTAAAAGTGGTATCGATGTTGTTAAGAATTAATTTATTTTTCAACAAAGGTACAGGACCTATGGTAAACCACCCTTGATAGATTTTTTAAAAAATCATGAAAATCGGGCCATCTGGTAAGAAGTTATGAGTGAAGAAACCAAAAAAAAAAAGGCATATACACCGCCTTCCTTTGTGAAGTCGGTTAAAAATACGTCGTTTTCTTATAAAATGCTTATGCCATAGAAAGTTCTTCAAACAAGCATGAAACTAGAAGTATAGACTCTGAACCATGCATTAGATGGAATATTACCAAAAGAGTATCAAAATCAGATATGTTGCCGGATTTTGATGGGAATTTACATAAATTATGTTTCATGTGTATATGAAGGAAACTGATGGAGTGGTCTGGTGTCAGTAAAATCAACAAAGCAGTAGGCATGACACAATTGCTTTCATGCACCCGCATGGATCTTGAGAAACATTTTACTGGCCTGAAAGGCAAGATGAATCAAACGTTCTCCCACACCATATCTTATGTGCTGTTGAAAGTCCAGAAGTAACATCACCTATGAGTCGTTTTTCTTTCAAAATTGGATCAATATCCATTTAAAATATTAATGAAAACTGTAATATGTTCAAGGGGAGGTGTTAAAACTGTTCAAACGTGAAAGGAAGCCTAGTAGAATAAATTATGTTGCATGTGTATATGAAGGAAACTGATGCATCAGAGACACAGCCATTTAAATACATTGATTGAAATTTATAACATTTTCAATCTACGATCATAAGAGTAGTGATCACTTCAATAATAGGCATCTTAGATATTATTCTAATAAAATGTATATATATATATATATATATATATATACACTATTTATATATATATATATATATATATATATAACTTTCTTACCTTAGTTTATCTAACAAACATGACATTTTTCTAAAAAAATAATTAAAAATAACCTTTCTCGCGCATTATTGTATATTATTTTGAACTATAGAAGGTCTGGCTGATTTCGTAACTTCGATCAGTTATAACCGAACATACAGTTTTATTTTCCTAGTTTCATGCTTGTTTGAAGAACTTTATAAAGCATAAGCATTTTCTAAAAGAACGACGTATTTTTTGCTGTAAATATATTTCTGAATATTTTATAATTTCAATATTATTATTTATTTTTTTTGAAAATTGAAGTTATTAGGAACATTAGATTTTGGTACTTTTCAAAGGCATAACTTTGATCAGCTCTAACTCAATGAAAAGTCCAAACCCCATCAATTTTAATGTACCACTTTGAAGCATTTTAATCTAGTTTCTAATGGTATAACTAGTTTTAAAATCGAAGGATACGTTCTTAATGCAATTGAGCAGTTTCTGAGCGCCAGCCATTGTACTGAATACAACTCAATTTTGTTCTTCAAAGATTTTTTAAGTTGCCTTAATACCTTTAAACCCCAAATCTAGCTCTATATTTCAATTCACCAAAGAATACTGAACACAATGCAAAAAAAATTAACTTTCTATCTTCAAAAATAACTGTTTTACGATAAAAAATATAGAAGTATGCGTAATTGCTTGATTTGCGATCAGCGTCGAATTGCAAATTTCTGGCAAAACTTTAATGTGTTATATTTCAAAAACTAATCAAGATATTGAGATAAAACTTTACAGTTGTTCTTATATCTATGGGTAGAACAATCTCACCTAGTTTCATCAAAATCGGCCGACCTCGGGTGTCAAACCATGTCTCCGCTGCATGATTTGACTTGGAATGGCTCATTATAAGAAAATGCAAGAAGAAACAAATAAAATGTTAACAACGTAATACATGCCAAATAGGATACTGTTACAATAAAACCATCATTTTTTTTAATGTGAAAAGTTTGCAGAAAAGGTATAATGGAGACACCCTGTATATGTAAAAAATGCGTTGAGCAATGCATTAAAAAATCTTATTCTTCGTGTTTGTAATGCATAAAAATTGGCAATATACAATTTTGTTACATTTTAATAAAGTTTTTTTTTTATTTCCTTCCTAACATCCATATTTCATACATTCAATCAAGAAACATAAATTCTGGTCATTTGACCGACCGTGGTAGAAATAGGTATAGATAAGTGTCGGTACGTTTAGTGTTAATGTTTTTCCTAAACGTTAACATCTATAGCTCCATCTTACTATGAAACACGTATACTTAACTCCAAAACTACATGTAGGGGAAAACAATTGCAACCCTAAAAAAAACTGGCTTTATGGACGTGAGGAGAAATGAATGTTAAATAAATCCTGGTGTAACGGACGGATTTACTTCGATCAAACTTTGACGTAAAAGCATCTGCAAAAAAAAAAATAAAAATAATAATATATTACTTTAATTCTATTTTTGAACAGTTCGAACTTTTTACGCAATTAAATTTTTATTTTGAGCACATTATAAGAAAATATTTTTTTATACAAAGAAAATGTAAACCTAATTTTTCCTTCAAAGATCTGCCGGTTCTAATTCTAACGTCAAAAATTTATTTATTTTGTTCAGTTTTTAAGCTTCCTAAAATTAAAAAAGATACATTCCAACAACTATTTTATTTTTAAACACTACATGCTTAAATACACGTAGATAGATTCATCCATACATGTAATGTGTACATCGAATTAATATAGTTAATGTATTGCTTTATTAGACATAGATCAGAAGCCAGTCTGGTTCGATACATGAAAATTTTAGAGAACAAAGACATTTCCTTGGTTCATTCAATGATACCATTGGTAAGTATGATTTGGGAATATTTAATTTTAAACCTATTAAAATATCTTAAATGTGTCCCCCCCCCCCCATTACTAAAGCGTATTTAATTTTTGAGTGCAATTTCAACGTGTCAGCGGAGATGTCGTTTGGAGTGACGCTGTAAATTTTTGCAATCGAACGAAATATGGCTATCGCATTAGCACAGATACTCCTCCCGGATTTGAATATATGTTTTCCACATGCTCTGCGCGATTGCTAGCTGCTATGTTCTGTGCTCTTGCTTAGTACAAATAATTGATGTGTAAGCAAATAAAAAAAAAAAAAAACTTCATCAAAGCACTCAATTTAAAAATTGCCTTCTACTGTTTATTTTCCATTATCTACAAACTCTGGTTGAAAACTTAGTACAGAAAAATGGAATGCGAATAAAAAATGCATTTCCTCGAAGAAGTAAGTATATTTTTCATAAAAGAGGACATAGAAATAGTATAACTTAAACCTTCCTGGATCTTCCTCTTAGGCCCTTATTACTGCACTAGCTGCCGGGGCCGCAACCCTGGTCCCCAAATATTAGCGCCTCATAATGACAAAAATGTGTTTTTTTTCCTCGTATATTAAATTATAATTGAGCAATAACGCATTCTGGGTATGCAGTTATTAAATATTAAACGAATTTCTTCATTTTTATTTCTGTTATTGTTTAATTATACATATGTATAATTGCTCATTAATGGCACATCTCAGAAAAAAAAAAGCATTGGTGGAAAATCAAGGTTTTGAGTAAAAAAATTTTAATAAAAATTCCTTTAATTTCACTCTTAACTTACTCCACTCAGTTAACTATGTTATCCACAACTATAGAAGTTAATGAAGTTTTTACATCATTAACTTCAACAGCTGATTTATCCTTTGCTGTAGTACACCTATTTGTGGTGCTTCTTGATTGAGGGTTATATTAGCCTATCAGAGTAGGCCAACACTATTTCTAAAGTAAACTTAACTTTATTTCTAACAATTCTTTTGAAACATAAGTATCATGGTGGAAAGGCTTCAAAGGTACCGGCCTTTTTCCTCTTAATATGAAAGATGTGGATTTTAGAATTGCATTTAAAGAAAAACCATTAATCAATCAGCTATATATCTTCAACATCTTTAAACAGAGTGGTACGTGAATCTACATCCTCTACAGCCTTCATCTTTAAATAAATAAGATAGTAGTCAAATTCAAACTCCTTTGCATCAATTGCCATCCCCATCATAGGTATAAAATATGCTATACTTATAACTCCACCTGTAGAAAGAAAAGCTACCAAATCAGCTGAAAAATATTTGCTTAAATTATATCAAACTGTTCAGAAAGAATAACGTCAATGTGTAATTGAAAATAAACAAGAAAACATTGAGGTTTTATTAGAACAAAACTTTAGAGAAAATGGTCGAACGTGGGGGTCACGTTCGACCATTTTCTCTAAAGTTTTTATGCCAGCCTATCATAATTCAAATGATCTATAGTCATTTTTTAAGTAGCACAACGTTAAAATGTAATTAATACGTCATTGAATCATATTCAGCATGTATTTTACACAACCATTTATTATTACAAACATTCTGCATAAATTAATAAGATTAAGTATTTTTTTCTTGTTTTGTTTGTTGATCAGCATTGTTTTCTTAAACGTATTATCTTTACTTTTTTTCTTTTTTTTTTTACAATTTATTACTTTTTCAGGGCTCATGTACGATGAAACTCAACAGCACAACTGAAATGATGGTAATTTTTTGGTGTCAATAAAAAAGTGATGATTATATGTGAATTGAAACATTGTATGGAATGCTATTGCTGCTGTTTGAGAGTGTAATGATTTGTTTAATACAGTCAAAAAAAATCCCGCCTTTTCCACGTGCAACGTAAAATGTAAGGAAAATTGCTTATCCCGCGATTTACACGGGCATGAGCTTTTTAAGTGCATTTAAAATATTATTCCCGCCGTTTCGTCGTTAAAACATCAGTAATGCAATTTCTCAAACAGTTGGACATTAATTAAAGTTTTGTTCCAGCGATGGCTTTGGTTGCATAAAGTCGGCCAATATTTAGCGAATCGAATTTGCTAAAAAAAAAATGCGCAGTCAAAGGGTTAATCAATAGGGTCAGGTGGGGTAAAATGGTCATAAAATCCACGTTTTTCAAATTTCGTCGCCAATAAATATAAAAATTCGTTAAAAACCTTCATTTTTTTTTTTTTTTTTTTGTGCTTGATATTTTACATTATACTGTTAAAGAACAGATTGCATTACATTTTGAGCAGAAAAAAATTAAGTAAAGTAATTTTAAAACACCTTCTTTCTGGGATGAATTTGTGACTACTTTACCCATGGGGTGGGTGGAGTAAAGTGGTCATAGTTGGAAAGAAAGACAATATTAAAGTAAACAACCACAATATTTCAAAATACTCAACAAATGTTCATTTTAGAAAGGAAACAACTTGAATTCCCAACATAATTTATTTATGCCTTCTATTATGGTCAAAAGTTGGCTTAATCTTCGTAATGTCTCGTAAGGTACTTCAGTCTCTTCAGTTGATTCATGAATGGTCTTAAAACAAAGTTGTATACCAAAATACTTTAGAAAACATAATAGCAGGTATTCTTAGGTTTAAATCTCTGAATATTAGATTATAAGTATGTTCTTTTATTCAATACATAACTATGAAATTCAAAATTTTCGTTAAAAAAATTAAAATAGCTTTTAATGAATGACTATAATACTTAAACTACATATTAAGAAAACATTGCTAATAAGAGCGTTCTGAGATAGTTATTACTTATTAAAAACCAAAACGGAAGGAAAATACATATTTTAACCTAGCTATTTTAATTATTTTCTCTCCCTTTCATGTATTGTTTTTGTTCGATGTACTGCTAGTTCTAAACATTTACAGCTTAATAATATTTATGATAAGTCTGTTTAGAAAAGAATTATTGCTAACTTGATATTTTTTTCATTAAAACAGCTTCTAAAAATTTTTCAATACTAAAGAAACCATTGTAAGGAGACTGTCCTATAGAAATTTCAATCTCTATTGCATTTGAGCTCGGTTGTGTTTAATCCTTTTTACTAAAAAGTAAATGTAAATTATTTACAAAAAAATACAGTATTAGAGACTATTAGATGCTTAACTAACATCTGCCTCGTGGTTTAATTTCCAACAAAAGAAGTGCGGAGCCCTGTAGTCTTCAAAATTAATTTTCATGCGTAGATAGACTGAATTGCCTCTAATAGTTAACATTTCGCATATAATTAAAAATAAATATGGAAGCTGAGCTGTCGTGAGTTCCTATGCAAGTTAAGTCCCGGTCTACCTCATAAATTAACCTAAAGTAATTTTAGAACATCGGTGCATGTTAAGCTTAATACTATGACCACTTTACCCCATCTTACTTAAACTACTATAAAATAATACAAACTAAATATAGTATCACGGTTAGTGCGGGAATATTTCTAAGATTTGTGTGAAGTTCCCTGCATCGTTCATTTGCTGCAAATTCTCTAAAACAAAATGTCAGAGAGAAGTTAAAAAAGCTGTTTTAATTTCAAAGTGTTGTATAAACAAACAAATTTACTGTTTTCTTCACCTAAAGAGATGATATTAAAATAATTTTGAATGTGAAACTTAATTCCTAATTATTAAAAGCTAAGATGAAAAATGTACACCAATTCCTTTATTTATTTCAAAGCTATAGCTTTTTAGTTCCAGTATGGCCTTTTTACCCCATATTGACCACTTTGCCCCACCTGACCCTACGTATGAATGGAAAGACAAAAATAATTCGCTGTGATCCATCACCTCTGATAAAAACTATTATGCGCAGAAGTCATCTTCACACGTGCTTCAGAAGCGTTCATATTGGTTTTAGTAAATTTTTGTCATAGTAGGTATAGTAGGAATGTAATTTTATTTCTGTGGCCTTCCTACTCCTACTAATTCAGCTGTAATTACTCATAAACAAAAATTTAGAGTATCGAGAAAATTAACGGCATCATTCAGCATTTCTTTTTGCATCAGAGACATACGACGTACGTAAATGCCGTAAATTACGCAATTCTGTCAGGTCTTCTACAGGAGCTGTTTGTCTGGGTTTGGCTCGCACAAAGTAGATTTACATCTGATACTGAGTGACGAAAATTTATACAGAAGGCTGTACATGATTTTAAAAGAGAAAGACTGATTTCAAAAGCTTGGATAAATATCTTCGTTAAAATTAATTTTAAAAGAAAACAATAGCGGGGCGTAGATATGCATCATTCTGGTACTGAAAGGATTATTAGCCCAATGATCTTCTGTTCATTTTTTTCAAAATAAACTGAAGAACAATATTTTACTGTTCAGAGTCCTTTTTGGAAGGCATTTTTTTTTTTTACTTTGAATAATTATAAATATATTTCTAAGTTAAAATCTAATTCATAAAATATAACATCATATCAAACCTATGTTGTAGAAAGCAGTTGATCGATTAACGATCAGTATTAATGCCACCTAATTTTGAATTTCAACATAAAAAAAAAGTATCCCTATTGCTGGTTCTCACGTTTTCGTTCAAAAAATGCTATTTGAGAATCTGCAATTTTTTTCTGACATTTTTTACTGATAATTCATTGATGTCTTGTAATTTTGTATGACAATGCAAAGATTTTAAAGTAGTTTTATCATCCCAGCTAAAGAATAATAATTCTAGAGAAAAAAGCAATTTCAAATGCTCATTCATTGCAATTTGATATGTTTTATATGTCTTATTTCACTGTAAGTTATCCATACCAATTTATTCAAAGCTGGACATTAACTTACTGCGGACATATATTTGGTTATTTATTAATTATTTCTTACATTTAGCCTTGTTCCTGGCCGCATATTGTTGATATACATCCGTTTGTTCCATTACAACAAGCGCAAGGCTATCAACAACTTTTTGAAGAACTAGAAAAAGATTTATGCGAGATCACTGGTTATGATAAAATCTCTTTTCAACCAAACAGGTAATATACTTACACATCTGTTCATTTTTTGAAGGTATGAAGCACCAAGAAGCAAAAGCGTATAAGTGATAAAAATGAAAATTTGGAGATAACCAATGCAACTATAGAAAAATCTACAAAAGTCTCGATAAAGTAACGAATTCGAAAATCGGTCACTAAACTAACGAAAAAGTCACGAAAATTACGAACAGGTCCCGAAAATGTTCCATCCAATAATCCGAAAGCATAAAATATCCGGAATCCGATACGGCTACTACACGAAAAATGCACGGTTATCTGGTATATGTCAAAGTTCCTTTTTAAAATTTGATTAATTACCATGTTTTTTTTAATATACTTCGAAAACATACTAAAAAACTTACAACGCATTTTAAAGCTGTGGGGTGTTTAAAAATATGTATAGAAGTTACAGGTTTCAGACAGCAGAGACGGATATCCGGCACGAATCCAGCATATAAATGATACCGGATATCCGGTATCTGGCAAAATCAATATTCGATTTGTCACCGAAAGTTCACGAAAAAGGCCCGAGAAGGTCAGCCCTGACAGGTGTTATCTAGCATTATATGAAAGCTCTTATACAATTCAAACTTCGCACAATTTTTCTCTAAATCTATCTTTTATTATTTACACCCCATTGTTTCCTGCTGCATTATATTTTCGATGTATTTTTTCTAATGGTAAACTGGCCTTAAATATTTGAGCTGTGCAATTTCTGTGCATATAAGGGAAATATTAAACCAGCGAGCGATTAACTGTACAATAACCATATTAAAAAGAATAAATTTTGTTAACCTTGAGAATCGAATGTACTGACCTACAAATTTAGCTTTGTATCCCTAATCATAAGCTTTCAGCTAAAGCTTATTTCATGGAATAACGTCTATAAACATCATCTTTGAAAAAAACCTTTGTTCTGCTATAAGTATTTATTTTTTAAATAGTTTTTTTTTAAGTTCAAACTTAGTAAACGACGTAAAAACACACTCAGAATTTAAGCCATAAATATATAGATAAGGTAGCTTGGGTAAGCTGTAGGCTCGTAGTGCCACTTCAAAGCCTGCCTGTTCAGCCAAATACTAGGACACGAGCGGTCAGCATTGAGTTACAACAAAATAATCATCATAGAATTATATGACATAACCACCCCTTTTTTCCCTTTAACAACTCATGATTTCTGTACTTCAGTAAGCAGAAGTCAATCCAGTATTTTTAACTGGGTGCTGGTTTTGTAAATTTAAAAAAAAAAATCAAATAATTTTTGGAAAACCCAAATATAAAAAAAGTTATTATTTTCCACTTATTTAACACGTAAATCTGTGTAACGTACAATTTGGTAGCTCTTATTCATTCATACTTAGTTTTATTTTTTTTTTTTTTTTTTGCATCCTCTAGTTCAAAAAATTTAATTTTATGATATATTCATTGTTTTTAATGTTCAAAAATTTTTTAATTTCAAAATTTTCCGGAAAACCCATATCTTTAGTGATATAGCATTTTTACGTGCAAAACCGTTTAGAAAGACTTCTGATATAGCTTTAGTTCTTTCTGTTTATCTGTTTCAGTGGGGCCCAAGGAGAATATGCAGGACTAAGGACCATAATGTCATATTTGAAGGCAACAGGGCAAGAAAAGAGAACAGTAATGAAACATTTATCTCTTACCTTTTAAACCTCTGACGAACCATGAATGTGAGAGCACGTTCTCCGAAAATGGCTTTCAACGTGATATTATGGTTATCGTATTTTTTAACAGTTAATTTATAAAACCTAAAATCATGGTATTGCAAATCATCTTCATAGACGTTTTGAAATATTGATCCTAAAGAGCGAGCAGCATGTTCATAACCGTTATTGTTTTAATACATTCTATTCCAAATTGTTCTTGGTTAAAATAATTTGAACTGTTTAATGATTTGACAAGATTTTACAGAAATGGTCTTGATATTATTAGTACTTTACGGAAATTGGTGGATATAAGTATATAAGAAGGCGTTCTTATTCCATTCTACTTCTATTGAAAATGTTGTCTCACATGATTTGTTTCGAACTAAATGAGAATAGTGATGTTCATAATACATAGTTACAAATGCTCATTATTTTTAAGTAAACCATTAATACAACAAAATTATTTCAAAATTTCATATGAACTTTTGGTAGAAGCTTTTGTAAATTTCACAATTCATGACAAAGGTAAATTTTATACTTAAGACAAAAGCTTCTTCCAGTTTTAATATATATTTGCTTTGCTCGGCTCATAATTTTTGGTTTCTCAAATGTCATTTTCCTCGATGAAAACAAGAGTTAACAATAAAATAAAATTATTTCAACCATTTTTGTATCAATGCATTATTTCTTAATAAATATTTTGAAAGTTTTATTCAAATTAACTAGAACCAGAAAACTACGTAAAAATATGCGTATTTTAATACACAAAAGAACCTTTAAAGGGAAGTCATTATTTGTGTGTTTTTCTAGTTGGAAAATTGTTTCTGTGATTAACGATTACGATGTAGAGCTGTTTATCTTAGAAATTCTGTATATAAGGTATTTACGATACATTTCGACTACGAAATTCTGACACTTGGACGCTTGTGTGCAAAACAGAAAAGGACGAATCCATTCGAGTTTTAAGGAAATTCGTTTTACAGGAGCGTTTATTAGCACGCGAATCAGAGTATTTGCTTCTCTGTTTGTTGAAAACAGCAAAATTTTTAAACTGGCAGTTAGCATCAGTTCGGATGAAATAGAGTAAGCTAAACGAATTAATACGTGAAATGAATGCAGCACATTCCTTATACCAGCAGTTGCTCCCTTGAACATGAATGTATTGTTCATGGTACTATGCCAGTCTGAGGTCATTTTTCGGTTAGAACTGTAAGTATTTTCTTTTCTTAGATTGATTTACATTTTGTGCACAACAGGTATGCTTAATTCCGACGTCTGCCCATGGAACAAATCCAGCAAGTGCTCAGATGGCTGGTATGTCAGTGAAACCAATTAATGTCATGCCCTCAGGCGATATAGACATGTATCACCTCAAGGAAAAATTGAAAGACTTTAAAGATAATGTTGGTTGTATGATGATTACCTATCCATCCACTAATGGCATTTTTGAAGAAAGTGTCAGGTAAGTAAACTTTTGTTCGCAATCTCAGTAACATTTGAAATAGATAAAACGTTTAGACTTAAATTTTAGTATAATATTCAGTAACGTTTCATACTTTGATTATAGCTCAGTACTTGCTATATAGTGTAACTAAAATTTAAATCGCTTTACTTATTTACAGAGAAATTTGTGAGCTGGTTCATTCATATGGTGGCCAAGTGTACTTGGACGGCGCTAATATGAACGCTCAAGTAGGTCTTTGTCGACCAGGTGATTATGGCTCTGATGTATCCCATATAAATTTGCACAAGACATTTTGCATTCCTCATGGTGGTGGCGGACCTGGAATGGGTCCCATTGGAGTGTAAGTATATTTGTACATAACCTCTGGCATCTGTGTATTGTCTCCTAGAATCACCCTTCATCATTTTCTGCTAATCATAGGATAAGAATGATGAGAAATGATTTTGCATCCTTTATAATATCAGCGAGTCATATTAATTTAGCCAGTGAATTTCCGGAACAATATGCATTCTGGACAGCGGATAGACAAGGCAGGAAAAACTCATCATGGTGCTGAAAAGTTTTCAAAAGGATGCCGAACCACACTGTTAAAATTTCCGTAAGGAAATAGTAAAATAACCATTTATTTGATTGTTATTTTACCATATTTAATTACAGCAGTTGAATAACCATTAAGAAGATGGTACTTAAACCGCTGATTGCGAAAAGAATCGTTTATTCTCTGTTTATCCTAAAAAACGTTTAACTAACCGTAATTTTCAAGCGCTCAATATGAATCGGGCGTCCATCTTGGTTGCGAAACCTTACCGGTCGTACGTTGTTGTTAAAATATGAATAAAGATTTATCAGTTCAAATCTGCATGTATATATAAAAAAGAAGAAAAAAAAAGTGGCTTAAGCAGTGGTTACTAAATAGAAAGACATACACACGTAAATCAAAAATTGGAAACATCGGATTCCCGAACTGTTTGCGAATGAGCGAACCCATAATTTGAGCTGCTGACGCTTGTTTGTATTTTAATTTTTGCAGCAAATAAAATGATTTTCGTCAATATACAGTAAATTTAGACCGAAGAGCATTTAGAAAATGGCTTTGGATCCAACCAAAAACTGAAATCTCAATTTTAATGCAGTTTTCCTGTTGAAAATGAAGATTTATTGATAAATAAACGCCCGCTTTTTGTGGTGCAGATGGACGAATGGTTAGAGAGCAAAGTTGGTGTGCCATACAGCCCGGGTTCGATTCCCGCAAGCTTCGTTTACGGTTTCTACACCTCGAAATGGTTCAAGAAAGGTAAAAATTTTGCTTTGAAACCATTTATAAATGGTTATAAAACCGTAAACTTTTGCATTTACGGCTTTTTAACCAAGCTGATTGGAGATGGTTAGGTCCCGTAAAGATAGAAAAATGTTCCAAACAGTAAATTTAACGGTGAATTAGATGGACAGACTGCTGCCGGTCATTTAACAGTAATTTCATGATGAAATTTCTAACAGTGCATGACTGTAGTTTTACACTTGATCGGCTCTTAGCATACTAAGAGTGCATGATTGAGATATAACAGTGCACTCCGATTCATGTGGTCTTAAACATGCTTTATTTTATTTTAAGTCTGGAGAATTTTGAGATCAGGAAAGTATAGAAAATTTTATTTCGTGTTCTTCTAAATACTTATGTACAATTCTAGATGTATCGTATCAACTTCGCTGTGTTAGAAAGTGCCACAGTTCCTATGGACCCAAAATGTATAGATGTACATGATTTGGGAGGAAGAAAACTCAATTGCTGAATTTATTGTCAATGAGTGTTTGTTAGCGTAGGAGAAATCTGTTCTGAAAATTCACGCACAACAAAATTCGTTGAATGGTAGTTTTGAATACATATGCAATGAGCCTCAGCTTGTTGCTCCACTATAGCACGTACATTGACTGTTTATTGTCGGGTGTGGCATGTAGCTTTATTGTCAAACGTTATAGGGTCAGTTGGGGTAATTGTAAACAGGCTTCATAACTACACTTGTGGTGATTTTGAAAACTTAACAACTTGTGAGTGATAAACTGGCAGCCTAGGGAAGACATTGGAAGAGTGTCGAAAGTTTCGAAACAACTGTGGAGGCGCCACTATTGTTTGAAAACGGCACAGTGAAAAAAGTTGTTTAACAAAATTTAGTGGTCTTACATTTTCCTCTCCAGATCATCTACAAAAGCGATACAAGCGGTTTCAACCATTTTTGCTTCTCATATGGAATGCTGTTATAAGCATTTAGTTATGAATTTAATCCTCCTTGTTATTTTTCATGTGCAAGTTAGGTGATTACAATTACCCCATATATTTCGTACTCTGGGTTAATTGTAAACTTAAATTTATCCTGTTTCCAATATTTTGGGGGGACAACAAGTATTATATTTTGATGTAACTTACACTTTTGTGTCTATTTTACATAACGTTGTTGTTGATAATGCCACTTGGAAATCCAAGCCCCCCTTGCAGGGCAACCATGAATTAAGGAAGCTCATTGATTACACTGGACAACAATAAAAATGTATCTTGAATGAAAGTGTCGAAATATTTTTTAATTTAACTTGCTAAACATGAATATGGCAATAAAAAAGGAAATTTGGCTCTAGTTTTTTTGTTATGTTGAGATATTACTTTGTATGATCGGGATAAAAGAATGCAATAATAATGCATTCTATGTCTTGTTTTCAATTTAATTTATAAAGAAATAAAGGTAGGTACATAAAATACTAATACATACCAGTCTTACCAATACCTACAGTACATAATAAATGTGTACATAACAAAAGAGACAGCGTAAAGTTGAGTCTTGTGATTGCTTTGCTCTCTCCAAATCATGGGAGCAGTAAATGGCACACTTTTTATTTTACCAGTCACCCACAGAGACAGTGTTGTTGCACAGGTGATACAGCATACGTGGCGCGCCCATTTTTTATCTTGGTCACCTATTTTACAAAGAAATCAGAGGAAATATACCTTCCAGATTGCTTCAGTAATGCGCTTTTTCTGTGATTCAAATGTTACGTTACCGCAAATGTAACAAAAGTTATTGTTATCATTAATGCATTTTCTCGACATACAGATGAAAATAGCTGCAAAATGAAGTAAATAAAATTATAAAATGACTACACGTAAATATAAAAGCTCAGTCTTCAATGAAGTCAAATACCGCACTGACGAGAGGACAAACACCTTTTTTTATCAAAAAATACACCAGGCTGTTACGTAATAAGCCTGATGTTACTTAAACAGAGTATAAAGAGCAATGCAATACTTTCTGTTTGGTATTACACTGGCAAATGGACAAATGAAATGTAGAGAATGAATTCTTGAATTTTAGCTATGATATTTCTTTATTATTTGAAATTCTTTTGTTTTTTTTTCTCAAAATGTTTCTTTTATTGCACGTTTTATTAATTCATATGGTCACAGGGACATCAAAAAATGAAATATTACTTATTATAATGCACAATAAATCAGTTTATTCTTTAAAATGTTTTAACAAAAGTGACATTAAAGCATTAGGTACATTATATCTTTGCACCCCTGAATCTCAGAAATAAGAGCCAAAACACAGTTTTCCTGATGATATTCGTGTTCAGCACGTTGAATTCATTAAGAATTGGGTATTTTCAACTTAGATACACGAACTGTGTCAAAAATTGTTGCCCAGTGTTATTAATGAGCTCCGCTAGAATGAAGTACACTTGGCTCAGAGGGGCCTAATGATTTCGAACCAGCTCCCAGATGAGAGATCGTCACCTAGATCGGTCCCTCAGCCGAAATTATTTCTAACTTGATGGACATTTGAAGCAACGATGTATTTTACGTGCACAGCTCCCTTCAGCGCACTCGGTCTCAGAGTAATCAGTCGCGGTAGGTGGTCACTCTTCCAAGCATTGACCACGTCCAGTTGTGCTTCACTTTCGGTGTTCTGTGTGATCCAAGCTTAACCGACAGCGGGACAAATTTTACATAAATTTATCGCATTACTTGATTTTTTTTTTTGCAAGATATTCTCGTTAAATGATCTCAGCGGACTCATAACATTACTCAGCGGACCACATGCGGCCTGTTAGCCGCAGATTGAGAACCATTGCTCCGGAACTTCTTAAACTTCTAAGCAGACTT
This sequence comes from Octonoba sinensis, assembly GCA_038502835.1. Classification (NCBI taxonomy): domain Eukaryota; kingdom Metazoa; phylum Arthropoda; class Arachnida; order Araneae; family Uloboridae; genus Octonoba; species Octonoba sinensis. Next base: position 49,018,712 of record CM076598.1, on the reverse strand, counting down.
TGTATGAAACAATTTTCCATTTTCATCAGTCTTATTCGAAAATAAATCACTGTTTACAATACCCCAGAGCTTCTGGGGTAATTGTAAACACACTGGGGTAATTGTAAACACGAGTTCATTTGCTAACAAATAGTCATAAAGTCAAAATTTTTGTACACATTTACTCACAAGAAGTACAGTAGTCATTGGCTACAATGCTCACAATTTTATCTCTGAATTCATTCAAGAGGTAGGGAATTATCAAAAGTTAAAACATTGAAAGAGCGTTTACAATTACCCCAACTGACCCTACTAAATTTATAGTCTGGATAAATAATAAAGCATTTATAAAGTTTAATTATGTGACTAAACTTATTGGAAAATAGTTTAATTATAATAGATGTTGTAGGAAGTCAATTAAAAAAAAATAAAACTAACAGGTTCGGAACAACGAATCACAATGATTTTTTGCTAAACATAAACTAAACTTGAACTGAGACAGATTTTTATAGCAGTTTTTCGAGATAGGAAACTGTTACTGTGTGACATTTAAAGATCTGAAATATTTTATCTAGTTCTGTTTTCGAATGTTTTATTGAACTGTTTGGCCTGTTACTGCGCAGCTGTATCAATCACTTTTTTATGTTTATATTGCTGACCGAGTATTACACTCGATCTAATCACTTATTGTATTGCAGCAGCTCCCAGTGGCTGAAACGGCGTCATGACACTACGTCTGCAATGGTTAAGAACCAAACGTAGCGCATTTGAATACAACATGATATCATTAGGACTGAAAAATTAAGAAAACAAATTGTACATTAAACAGAACTATTTTCCACATAAATGCTTATAATTAAATGGGATATAGTGGGTGTTTCTGCTTACATACATTTTTACTTCGTGTGTTTTAAACCGTGTATCCTCAAATTTCGATACTTTACAAGATTAAATAATTTGAAGGAAAAAAAAAAGATTCATCACTAGAGTCATATTTGCTCGTAACAAAAAGACAAAATAGTGCCATCTTCTCCTCCGTTTGTCAACCGTTTTTCTCACTTTTTTTTCACTATTATTTAGTAGCTATTAATGAGTTTTAGTTGCTATCAATAAAATTGTTTTTCAAAATAGTTTATTTTTCTCCTCTCCTAGTTTCGGCGTAGATTCGAAGTTTTTTTTAAGAAATCATTATTCGTCATACTTTTATACTACTCCATTACATCTACAATATTTGTACAATACTCAATATAGTTTTTACTATTTATAATTCAAAGAAGAAGAAATGTCAAGAACAAAATAAAAGTGAAATTGTAATCTATTAAATGAATGTCAAAGCAAAATAATAGTAATCTTAATGTATCGGTTAATCCATTATCCTATATATATATATATATATATATATATATATATATATATATATATATATAGTGTCCAGTAACGACGTAAAACAAAATACAATGCAATTTGGAGCTAACAATGTCTACTATAATATAAAGTGAGAGAATAAGTGCGGGGACGTGTTATTTTGCTTCGAATCTTAAATTCGTAAGTTTGTTGATTTTGCATTAGAATTATTGAACTCTTGATCAAATCGAAAGTAAGTATTTGTATTTCGAATTTATTCAATAATAAAAGGGTGTCATGAAAATTTTATATCTATTTTCTTTACAGAAGAAGGAGTGCATAATTAAATTTATGTATAATGTGTTACAAATGCATTAAATTAAATAACGAACTGAGTGATCAATCAGTTGCACAAAAGAGAGATTATCCCTAATTGAAATATTTAAACAAAACAAACTATTGTCAAACAGAGAAACTAAAATGTCTACGCGTTGCTTAAACGTTCGAGGCTGAATTTGGAAAAATGTAATGAATTACGGTCAAATTTCGACAGCTGGGCGAACCTCCGGTTATTATTATTTCTTGCCAAAAATTAAGTGATAGGCGATTATCCGAAATATATTATCTAACTTTTAGTTATATGATATTATGCCAAAACGTTTTTAGACATCATTCTTATAATCATTTCACACGTCTGCAACAACAAAATTGACAATCATCCTAAAATTAGGGTTCAGGTAGTGCTTTTCATAAGCCTTTTAAGCTAGTTTATTTATTTGTCTGCTCATTTATTTATTTTATTATTATTATTATTTCTTATCAAAAAATTAAATGATAAGATAGTATCAGAAATATATTAGCTAAAATTTAGGTATGAGATGTTAAGCCAGAACATTTTTAGACATCCTTCATGTAATCATTTCACGCATCGGCGTCTCCTCGTACTTAAAACTGATATTTTTCTTTACCACCTATATGAGAGATGTATTCTCTTATACCAATGGTAGAGAAATGCTGTATATATTAATTTCGGTAATCAGAGGCATTTGAATTGAAGAAATCCACTTAAAGTGTAACGTTTTAGTGAACTAATTTTAAATCACATGTTGTAGTATTGTATTGTCAACATTTGCATTTAATATGGACTTGAATATGACATCACGTTAGTACCCTCAGACAGAGAGATTTATTGTATAAAATATATATTTTGAAGTCAAACATTTATGATGTCCATTTTAATATTTAAAAATAAAGCTTTCATGACGTAGCACTCTGTGTTCTGCGCCATGTAAAGTGTAAAAATGTGCTTAAGTCTTTAACTATTCACAGACATATATATATTCCCCAGTCGTCGTGAAACTAAGCCCTTTAGGAATATTTAATCTTAGTTACCAAGGCTTGAAAAAAAAAAAAATTTTTTTAATTTTTCCAAAGCGGTTATGGTGCCACCTGTAGAGGGTCGATTGCTTCGCGTGTGCCATATGTAATCCATCGTAAACTACTTCTAGGATGTATGGGTCATTATCTCAAAATAGACAACATTCCAATGTCAGAATATTTTTTTAAAAAAAGGTGTTATAAATATTTCTTTTTTCTTTTTCATTTATTTATTTATTTATTTATTTATTTTTTTTTTTTTTTTTTTTTTTTTTTTTTTTTTTGCAATTGTTTGGAGTTTATACAACAAGAAAAAAAATAACAGCAGCGCAAATGTGCAACTGTTGTGAGGTGAAAAAATTGTTCCCAAATGTCTGTACCAGGATAAGTATGATTTCCTAGTATGATGCTCATACTAGTAAAATGACAGATATGAAGTTTATTTGCATATGCATTTATCAGAGACCGAATTTTAAAGTAGAATTATTTTTAACTTCTTTTTAAATAATGTAAAATGTTGTTAATAATTAATTCAAATCAATTTGGTAGTTTATCAAGTATAATGATCGCAGAACTACTAACTACAATTAAAAGCAAAAACAAGTAATTATTGCAATAGTTATCAGCTTCTCATTCATTTTAGCTCATTTTTAATATAATTATATTTTAAATAAACATGAAACATTATTGTTCTGCCTTATTATCCTTTTCTTGCCCTTTATATGCCAGGACAATGACGAAATGGATGCTTTGAAGGGCTGGTACCTATTCCTCAAATTTCTAAAGGTTAAAATTTTTGCATTATTAAGATAAACTTATTAAGTATACTGTGTCGTAATAAGAAATTTTTTTTGCTGATCTGAGGTTTTCTAGAGTGCCATTAAAATCACTCTCAATAAACATTTTTTGCTGAAGGCAGTAACGGCACAAACTGTCGGTTAACATCCGCATATCTAACTAGATAATTAAAAGTTCTTGCTGAATATGTATGAAGTAAAGCTATTGCTGCTACTTATGTGAGAAATATCGAGTGAAATAACATCTGCCAGGACAATGACGATTTTTCTAGTGACGCAGGTTTTACAATTATTTTAAATATGAAAAAGTAATGCTAGTCTTTCAAATAATTAGAAGCACCGTAAGCTCTGATGACAAGCCAGGACAATGAGTTTAGAACAATTAACATTTTTTAAAAATATAATTCTTAAGATATTTTTTCCATTTTGCATTGCATTTATAGGTTGGTCTCAAATACATCAAAGTAAGAAAAATGTTTTTAACTGTTATTATTTTCATTCTTTAACTGATAAATGGCAAAGACATGTTTTGCATGTTTTGTGAGAATGACCCATGTGTCCCTCAGCCTGTGGATTAAAAAAAATGTTTGATTTAAAACAATCCAAGCATTTTATTAAAATTACTTTAAAACTTTAATGTTCACAGTAACATAGCAAGCCGCTGGATTTTTTATTCCTCCCACTTGTAGTCAAATGATGTACTTTCTCTTGTAGGAAATCTCATCTGGCTCCCTTCTTGCCATCACATCCTATAATAAATCCGCTTGAATCTCTTGGTACTGAAGCAAAATCTTTTGGAGTCGTAAGTGCTGCTCCGTGGGGGTCTTCAGCTATTCTACCAATTTCCTGGGCATATATTAAAATGATGGGGTCAAAAGGTCTCAAATCAGCTACTGAAGTTGCAATTCTAAATGCTAACTACATGTGTAAAAAACTGCAAGACCACTATAAAATACTATATCATGGGAAAGCTGGTAAGTTTTCTATGGTTCTATTTCTTTTGATCTTTAAAGTAAAACAACAAGAAGTTCCTTCTAGAATTTTATGAGCCTGCTTTCCCGTATACACCAACTGCAAATTTAAAATCTAGCTATCTCTCTCTTTCTTATTTGACGTTAGATCTTAATTACTTTAAACTAGTCGACCCGTGCGGAATTCCGCACTAATTTGGGAGAAAGGACATTATGAAGGACAGAAAAAAGCAAAAGGGTGTTGGTACAAAAGAAGCCATGTAATTGAACACATCAGTAAAAATAGCTGTTACAATGTTTTTTCCCCACTATTCCCTATATTCAAAATAATAAAATTCTCCCAATAATAATGATAATTATTTTTATCAGTAGTATTCATTGCATTAAAATACACTAACGAAAAAATTCCATTACTTAAAATATAGTTACTGTTGGTTGGTTAGGCTTTACATTCATAACATAAATGAATGTGTAGAAATGGTTGCATAAGTACCATACACAAACTCAGCTAAAACTGTCCAATTTGCTAACCAATAAAAACAGAAGAATTTCTTGTTTTTTTATTTGATACCAGAGGGTGCCTGCATGCACAACACCAATTCGGCATCCATTAAAGGATGTCTTCGTAGATGATTTTAAGTGTCAAATTTCAGAGAAGCGGTACATTTGTAGACCGTGGGTCTATTTTTCGTCATTAGCCGGTACGATAAGCTTTAAATTGAGGGGTAGATCGTGGAATTTGATAAAGGAATAAAGAAGATCTCGCGGAGCGATAGGAAAACAAGCTAGAGAAATAATATAAATAGATAGATTGAAAATAGTAATTAATTAAATAAAATAATTTCTGTTCAAATCGGTCTTTTTTTTTTCTGGGTCCAAGAAACAGGTGGAATAAAAAATGCCGCCCTTAAACTGCAATTATAAATGATAAATAAATAAATAGTTTTTAAAAGCTTAAAAGTTGGTAAGACAATAAGCTAATATGAGGGTATCTAAATATATATATATATATATATATGTATATATATCTAGGAGTGCACTGCTGGGGCAGGAATGCTGGTCAGGTACGGATATTCAGTAAGAATATCTTGTTTTCACGTAAAATGTTTTAAATTTATCAACCAATAAATTAATAATTATATAGTATGTTCGATGAATTCACTCCAAAAAGTTATTTTGTGCAATGAATATTTAATTTAAAAATTAATTTTAATAGTCTATTTTTTACTATTTTTTAATTTACTGCATAAAAATAAAAACACTAAATAAAATATAAAAGAAAAACAATTAGAGAAAACGTAAACGAAACGCGGGACTCGAACCACTGGTGTCGGGTATACCAACCTTGTGCTCTAACCACTCGGCCTCTAACCAGGGTTATACAACACCAATTTGGCATCCATCGAAGGACCTCTCCTTAGATGATTTCAAATTTCAGAGAAGCGGTACATTTTTAGACCGTATGTCTATTTTTCGTCATTAGCCGGCACGATAAGCTTTAAAATGACGGGTAAATCATGGAATTTGATAAAGGAATAAGGAAGATATCGCGTAGCGACAATGAAAAATAGCTCCCAAGCAGTGACTTCAAAATGGCTGTATTATTATAGTTATTTGTGTGCATTGTTTTTCTAACTTATTCGTAAAATTAAGAGTAGAAAACTGATTTCATAACCTAGCCAGCACTGGACTGAGTGCAGCACTGGACCTTCTAGTTTTTTTTTTTTTTTTTAAGTAAAATATTCTAAAAAATATGACGTGGTTCAAAGTTACATTGAATGACTGTACCTTAAGTAGAAGTAAAATATAGTTTTCACTTACAGCAGTTTCTATACAACTAGTGAACTTTTCTTCGTACATAGGCTTAGGTTTGTGGTGTTTATTAGAGATTTCCTAATAAATGTTTAAACTTTGTCCTCTGCATAAGTATCTCCTAGTCTTCCACACAACGATGCTGTATTTGACTATTTACTTTATTACATTAAATTATCCAACGTTATTTCGTCGACGCTCAAATTAAAGTCAAGAAGTTCATAACTTCAATTTTGAAGCATTGTCATTTAATAAAACATTTTATGAAAACATCATAATAAATTAACATAAAATGGCTTTGAAATATGACCTTTATTTAAAATTTAACAATATTTTTAGGGATGGTTGCTCATGAATTCATAATTGATGTCAGAGGACTTAAAAATACTGCAAACATTGAAGCAATGGATATTGCAAAAAGACTTCAAGATTATGGTAAGTGCTGAAAAATTATGAATGGTTTTTCCAAGTTTAATTAAAATTAGTTATTCAAAGTGGTTTGGTAAAAACCCACGTCTTCACAAACTATTGACCCAAAAAAGTATGTTTCGTAATTAAATTTAGTCATTCAAAGTGTTTTGGTAAAAACCCACGTCTTAATAAACTATTGACCCAAAAAAGTACGTTTCTATTTTTAATTAAATTGCTTTTAAGCTTTGATTGCTTCATCTGACCTTTTTAAAAGGAAAACTGCTCTTTCTATTTAAAATTGGACAATGCAGAAGCAGAGGCATAGAAAAAGATTTGTCTATTATAATGCTTGCTGCCAATAAAAGTATTTTCAGTTGCTTCATATTTTTGTATAATGTTAATGCTCGTTATTTATTGCATGCATATTATAAGATAGAAGAATTTGCATGCCTTCTAATCGCTGCATGATATCAACAATCTGTACTATGTACCAGAAACTTTATCATACATTTTGCCATCTAGTTTCTGAAATTTCCTATTCTGTAAACTCTTGATTTTATAAACTATTTTCCTCTCTTAGAGCTCGTAAGAATGGGCTGAATAACGGCTATCTAAAAGAAGAGCGTTGAAAAAAAAAATAGAATACACTTTACACATTCGACGTAATTTAGACAATTTTTCGCTTTAAAATATATTCTCAGGACAGTATACAGTTAACGACCGATTTTACAAACCTTTAATTTACGAACAGTTTACTAGTCCCGAAAAGTTTTCTTCGGAAAGAATACTTTTCGATTTTGCAAAAATCTCTCGATTTTAGGAATATTTTTCATGCTCCCAAAGTGTTCGTAAAATCGAGTGTCAACTGTATATATATATATATATATATATATATATATATATATATATATATATATATATATATATATAAAATTGAATTAACAGATATGTTTCTATTATATCGCGGAAGATCCGGCAATAATACCTATATATCTGATCTATAACGAAATTTACAGGAGACACAAAAAACTGTATGATTCCCTAATAGTGAGCAATTACTATAAGATAATTCATCATGCTTTTTACACGTTAATAAAATTTTCACGTTCACGAAATTTCTAGCGTACATCAAGCGAACTAAATAAAGTTAGTAAAAAGGGAAACTTGAAAATCTAAAAATTTGTAGATAGGATGTTTTGCCAGATCGCCCGCGATATATTGATTGTTGCGTGATATATTCAAACGTGCATTCAGAAATATATTAGGGGAGAACGGGGCACGTATTGGTTAACACAATTGCAATAATTTTCATTTTACAAGTGCTAACCTCCCCGATCATTTGTGAGTCTGGTCGGCCGCAATCGACTTGTGTGATTTCATTACATAATGTATAGTTCCTTAGGGTGGTTTATTCTATAAAATGGCATGCCAAAGAGGACCTTGCTATGTTTTTATAATATGGCAACACATTTTTCGTATATTTATTCATATTTTTTTTAAAGAATCCATTTTTTTTTCTTTTTTTCTTTTTAATTTAGGTTTCCACGCCCCTACGGTGTCATGGCCTGTAGCAGGTTCTTTAATGATAGAACCAACAGAGTCTGAAGACAAAAATGAGCTCGACAGGTTTTGTGAAGCCATGATAAGCAAGTATTTTTACGAGTTATTCTGTTCTGAATAAAACAACTAAATTTTATCATAACATTAGTTGTTACTATGTGCACGTTTAGGATTTTTCACTACTTCCTAATCATAAAGTAATATTTCTTTTACAGGCATCCGTCAAGAAATTCGAGATATTGAAAATGGTGTTTCGGATCCAGAAATTAACGTTCTGAAAATGGCACCCCACACACAACGAGTTGTTTGCTCTTCGAACTGGAACTTACCGTATTCGCGAGAAAAAGCTGCATTCCCAGCAGTAAGAAATTGCGCTTATTTTTATTTATTTATTTTCAATGATTGGATTTGATCAAAATGTCTCCTAACATTTCTTTGCCTAAAACTTTGATTTAATTCGAAGAAATGAGTGATTTTATCTTCAGTACTTATTTTTAAACAGTTTATATCATTTTAAAGTGTAACAACTAGCTTAAGCAAGTATTTTGAACAGTAATGCAATAAAAAAAATCATTCAGAAATGTTTTAAATAACACTGTGCAACACGAAAAATGTCCTTTGGATGAAAATGTCTGTTTCTTATGTATTTTTGGCTGAAAATTACGAATCCGCAATTATTTTTTGCCTATCACGTACCATTTTCCCAAAATTCCACATTTTACCTTTTTTCGTATTTTCTGGATAAATGTGCATATTTTTGTAATTTATCGACTTAATTTATTATAAATTACATCTTTTTCATTGACAGTGAGATCGTTGCCATTCTAGAGACTTTTTAAATGAACTTGGGTTACTTTAGCGACATTTTCGGCAACAAAAGCATTATCTACTTCTCGAAGTTTTGAGTCTTTTACAAGACGACAAAGGCCTTTTGTAGACTCTTTAGCGGAGAACGAAAAAATAGTATGTTGCTGTGATGTGAATGTACCATTTCAAGCATTAGGACATGAGCACAATTCAGCAGAGTGGTGCTTGTTTATCAGTGCTCCTCCACCTAAGTATTTTTTTCCTATACATTCCTGCAGCATATTCTGCAAACATAAAGGAAATTTTGAGATTTTAAGTGTCAAAAAGATATTAAATGAACCACTTGTAAATCTACAATGTGTCTTTTTTCCACAATTGCACATTAAACTTGGTTATGTGCACATTAAACTTGGTTATGTGGTTATATTTGTAAAAGGCCTGGACAGAGAAGGAGTGGCTTTCTTGCATCTCAGGTACAAATTCAAAAATTTAGGTGAGGCAAAAGTAAAAGAAAGGATTTTTATTGGCCCACAGCTTAAGGAAGTCCTTTCATGATAAAGAGTATGAAAACAAACAGTCAGAAGCCGAAAAATCCGCCTGGCTTTCCTTTAAATCAGTGTGCTCACGTTTCCTTGGAAATGAGAAAGCTGAAAACTACGAAAATCTTGTTGATGACATGATAAAATGCTTTTGTATTATGGGTTGCTATATTTCATTAAAACCACACTTTTTGGACTCCCATATGGACTTTTTTCTCAAAACCTTGGCGCAATTAATGATGAGCATGGGGATATGTTTCAACAGGACATATCTGTGTTTGAAAAGCGTTTCGGCGGTCGGTAGAATGGAAATAATAATTGAATATTGCTAATCTGTTATCAGGGCACACCAACAGATGCCCACAAGATGAAACGGCCAAAAAAATCATTTTAGTGTTTGTGTTTTCAATAAGTTAGCGTCAGTTATATTCTTCTATAACCAAATTGTATAAATATGAGAAGTGGGTCTCCAGCAAATACGGTACGTGATGGACCATTTTGGTTTGGAAATTTGAATCAAGCACCTTTCGTTTATATAGAATCACATAGTTTCATTTAAAGGACAAAAAAAAAAGTTCAAATTTGTTGGACAGTGTAAAAGGAATTGTGAATAGGTATGAAACTCGCTTAACTAGTCTCTGAAATAAATTCATACTTAGTCACATTTTGCAACCTTTTACAGTCTAATCTTACTAAATTATTTTCATGACACTGTATATTCTACAATTTATATAAAACATAGAGATGCGAATAGTCAATATCACAAGAAAGTATAGGTCAACTTTTTCCTAAAAGTAAAAGACGCAAAAAACAAAGGAAAATGAAAAATCAAACGGGGAATGTATTTGTATTTACCTAAACAAAAAAGAAACAATTGTCCCCCTGCCCACCACCCTCGTCCACTATACATTCTGTAGTTCTGGGCAAAATTAAATGCATCATATTTATAACTAAACGGCTAATAAAAACAGGAAAATAGTTGTAACTGACTACAAGGATGAAAATTTATGCTGCCAACTTTAAAACAGCAAAGAAAATCACAATTATTGCTGTTTATCTCGGATATTTCTTCAAAAATGCAACGGTTCCGCATCATATTAATAAATTCTGAAAATTTAGCTAATTTGACGTTATTAAAAGCTGCAATTGAATGAGAAAGGAAACCAAATTCCGTTTCTTTTACGTCATTATTTGTTGCCATAGTAACAGGCAACTGCACAATGTTGCGTTTACCCACACGGTAACACAAACCCTCTGTGCATCAAATTACTACTCACATAATTAAAAAATATATTTTAACGAGCTAAAGCCGGGGAGAAACGAAGAACGATGTATAGCAAAACATTTTTCAGCCCGTATTATCTTTCACAGCAAGCAAGATTTGAAGTAAGAAATGCAACAAAAAAAATTTTTTGAAGGTGATTTGTTTTTTGTTAACTGAACCCCAACTTTTACATATATATGTCTGTATATGTTAAATACACTCCGTTTTAAGATTTTATCGTCTAATCAAAGTTAATTTTCTGTTTCAGACTTTCGTTTGCCCTGAAACGAAACTTTGGCCTACTGTGAGTCGCATTGATGATGTTTATGGTGATACTAACCTCATGTGTTCATGTCCACCTATGGAAAGTTATGCTTAAGAATGAAAGATTAATATTTGTGTTTTAAAGCTGAGATGAAAGACTGTTACATGTTTGGAAAAAATATAAATGTCAAAACAGAGTAATAAATTCGTTTTTTTAATTGCTGAAGTAACATGACCCATTATTTATTGCATTCATAATCGGATCGCTTCATCAGATATCGCTTTTTCATCGAAGCTGCTTTTAGTAGTATGTTAGAAATTAATGATACTAAATATTGAAAAAAAGTAAAATTTTTTAACCCCTTGAAGCACGAGTTCTTTTCGGAAAAACTGATAAAAAATTATAGGGTTTTTTTTTTGACGAAAAATGAATATATAGGTATAACATAAATTGTTTTTGGCAATTTCAGTTGTAGAGGGTGACTAGAGAGCGGGGGGTGGGGTAAAAATTATATAAAAAATTATTATACAAACAAAGTGCATTAGAAATAAAATAACGCGAGATACTAGATCGCCCGTGGTGAGACACGGGCAAATGCGTTAAGTGGTTAAGGATCACTTATAAGATTTATTTGAAATATCCCTTTTTTATTATAATTCACGTATCTTGTTAGAAGTTTCATATCATACAGATGAATAGAAATTGAAGTTGTGCAAAACAAAGTAGGAAATACACCTCCCCACCCCCCCTTTTTATTGATGCCTTTTTACCTTTATAAAAAAAATTATCCTAGTTATTTTCTGCAGTATATTATAAATTAAAAATCGATGCAAATAAAATCTTGAAAGACCGTAGTGCAATGAAGTGAAAAGATAGATAAATAAAATAAAAATGGAAATAGGAAAAGCAAATAGTTTTCTCTTGTAATTTCGTTTTAGTTAATAAATACAGTACACCTCAATCGAAAATTTTCTATGAGACTATTTATTTCAAACGATAAATACGGAAAACCGACGCATACGTGTTGTCATGAAACATATTTGGTGTGACGGGACCATTAAATAAAAACGATACATGCTGGAGAACAACAGATGCGGGAACGATGGATCGAAGTTCCATTGTATGACATTCAAAACAATGGCTGATAGTGAGTTTTGAAATGACTTCCTAAAATTAATTCACACAGTTTCCTACTTTGCACTTTTTCCCCCTGTGTATTATCTTTTAAAATACAATTTACAAACAGGGTAGAATTAAGATGAAATGATTCTTTATTATCGCTTAGTTATTTAACTTTTAAGAAAAAAAATGCTCAGCTCTCGATAAATTCAAGAGGATCTGTCTACTTCATAAATGAATTAGAGGAGACATTTTAGTGCAACAGAAACAAAATCAAACTATATACCATATATACATATGCCAATAATCATAACGAATTTTTTTAAAATAACCGGCAATTCTCTTATTAGAATCCTTTGTGAGAAGGTATGAGATGATAGCAGAGCCGGATTAAATAAAACCCTTAGATGCCCAAAGCACCAAAAAATTTTGGCGCACCCTTGTTTTTTCTGTTTCAAAGTTGTGATGATTTTTTCTTTAATGTATCGCATCACAATGCATAATTCGTGCTACCATATTTTTTTTTTTTTTTCGTTAAATCGTATCTATGGGGTGACGGTGACACCATCAATAACCGCCCCGGGTGACACCCTTGCTAGCTACGCCACTGCACATTAATCTTCTGGAATCTATTTTCGATAATATACAAATTGGTATGAGAATTAATAACTATATTTGCTTAAACAATCACTCTAAAATCAACTAATGCTATAAGTAGGAGATTTTCTTTCAAAAATGTAGGATTAAGCAGAGTGCTTTATTTTCTCTATATGGGAAGCCCTAAATTATCGTAGTTATATTGAAATTTCATTTATGTGTGACAAAAGGTTTATTCGTATCAATTCATAGGATAATAAGAACCAGAAAGTCAGTACTACAGTCTTCAAAGAAATAACTTTGAATCCCCTTGCACATAAACGAGCCACGAGCGATCACTGCAAAGAGACACCACTAAAAAGTTCCAAAAATCACGTACTCAACGTAAACTTAAAGAGAACAGATGGCTTGGGAGATCAGAGAGTTTGTGGGAAAGCTAAAGTTTCCAGCCATCGAAAGGAAGTAATTTTCAATGATCTGTGACATCCTTAGCGCATTCTTAGCCCCGGGTGTCACCCGTTCGGGGGTGACCCCCGGGGTGATGTCCCATTTCAGTCGTTCCCAACTGAGTCGGTGCAGGAATTTTGTCCCAACTCAGTCGGTGGGATAGTTAGCGATAGCTTTGTATTCCATTTGAGTCAGTGGTCCTGACTTGGCGCAGTTTGCATAACTGGCTCCAGAACGGTGGGTTGGGGGGGGGGGGGGTCAGAATCGCCATTGCAGAATGAGTTATTCTTCGTTGGCGTTCTACCACACTTATTGAGTGTCAAGCAGAGAGTGAATACTGGTTTTAATTTTTTTTCGTCATCCTAAATTACTCATCCGATTTTCATGAATGATATGAAAATGGAATCGTTCAGATGGTCCGGGTGACACAAGCTACATTTTTATAGTTGTTTTTTTTTTTGAGGGTATAAGTCTGTATAATAAAAGCGATGAACTAATAAAAGAAGGTGTCAGCGCTATGCAGTTATGAGCAGGGCCCGACTAACAAGTTTTCATGCCCAGGGCACTTTCAATTTTTCCTGCCCCTTTGAATGGTCAGCTTATATGTATGCATGTGTGTGTGTACTACGGTCAATGTGAAATTGGTCATGATTAAGAATAACTTATTATTATGAAAAATTACTAGCAGTTATTGTTAATGAAACTGACATTCTTTAACTCTAAACATTCTTTATTAAAATATTTCATTAAAATCCATTCTTCACGTTTACATGATTTTTTTTTTTTTTTTACTTTAACCGTTTTCATGGGGGGGGGGGGTGACACCCGTGCTAGCTATGCCACTGATAAGGTTCCAGCCCGCTTACAGCAAATTGGATCTAAAGGTTATGTATGCATTAAAATGAACTCGCGCTCGCGTTCATTTGAGTACTTTGTATCCATTGGTTTCAGAAAAAAGGCGGTGCCTAATAAGAATACTCAGTAATAAAAGAGAGACATTCAATTCAAAATGAGTAAAAGCAACATTAAAGGGGGCAAATAAAAGGTTAAAAATGGCTACTGTCGGTTATTTTCTAATCGGTATTAAAACGAAGGGGGCTGATTGCCCTTGAAACTTTTCTGCCATTTTTAACCTTTGATTCGCGACTTTTAACGTTGATTTTACTTATTTTGATGAATACTCAGTACTGTCTTCCATAATTGTTCTAAAAAGTTCAGCATGACGAATTCTTAATTTGCACTTGATTTTGTACTAAACCTATAGTGATCATATAAATGAAAGTGATAAAGCTCATCAGAGAAATTACTGTTGAAGTCCTCTGAGTAGTCAACAATCAACTTTTGACAGCACTGAGATTGAATATATTTCTCAATGATAGTAGATAATAAATTAACATCATACTGTGCATTGCATGAAAAAGAAAAACTCTGATATTTCTTCATATATTTATTTCTCTTAAACTTTTCACCCTGTAACTTTGTCAACAATTATGTAAAAAGTGACGATGCAGATACGAAAAATATCCCTGACACTCGGGTGTACTTCAGATGTATTTGAATCATTGGGTGTCTTACTTCTAATTTATTTGCAAGCTGCCGCTCCCTTATAATTAACGTCTGCTAAAAAATTTTCCCCATATTTTCATATTTTTAAAATTTATCATATAGGGAGCACAGTAGATCCACTAATGAATTGGTGATATTATGCATGTGTGGGCAAGTTTTAAGTTCACATCCTTATTTTGTTGAACTCTTATTTGAATATTTGGCCAAAATACATTCTAAAAATTTAACGCAACAAACGAATTCCAGAGCTCTTTTGTATCTTTTCTGCAATATTATTTGTTTCTCTTTATTCATTATCTCTTTTTTTGTGACAGATCTTCAGAGGCGTAGCTAGGTGGGGGGCAAGGAGGGACAGCTGTCCCCGGGCGCAGCGTCAAGGGGCGCCAAATTAATGTTAATTAATTTTATTTTTAAATGCGAAAAGAAAATTATTTGAACTGAAGAGGTGTGAATATGTTCGGCAAAAAGTGGGAGGACCGCAAACCATATCGGGAATGACCAATGTAGAACAGGAGTGCATGGGAAATCAAACAAATAATTTTACGAAGTCAGTGTCCCATTTTTCCCTTAGAAGTGAATGATCGCTTAAAAATGAAAATTAAAAGGGCTGCTTTTTAGAGCTATTTATCATTTAGGAAGCATAAAAGTTTTTTTTAATTAACTTTAGGGTACCCTAGGCCTTTACAGGGGCACACGGGGGGGGGGGGGGGGCGCAAAATCTTCAGTTGTACCCGGGCGCTGAAACCCTAGCTACGCCTCTGCAGATCTTTGGTTACATAATGTAATGATTCCAAAATTACTGTTGCTATAACATGCATTGTTTCAGAGAGAGATTTTTAAGACGTGCTCAATTTTTATATAATCATTAAGAATTTACCAGTAGCTAGTTGAGGCTGTAATTACCCTATTCCAGTTTAAACTGGAATAGGGTAACTTCGGACAACCAAATTCAATGAATGAGCTGAATGTTATCAAAGCACAAAAATTACAAAAATATTGCATACACGGGTTCCGGTGTTGCAAGGAACTGCTTTCTCTTCATTGGGGGAAAAAAGAGGATTCCTTATAGTCCCAAATAATGCTTATACAACAATTTCGCTAAATTTTGGTTTTATCATTTTTCTTTCTATATAAAAATGAGCTGTTTATTTCCCATTAGAAAGGGTTATGGGAAAAGTGTTGGATTCATTTTAAAATGTGGGGAAGGGAAGTTTCTCAAAAAGGGTTCTCCACAAGCTACTTTTAAATATGGGGAAAAATTGTAAAAAATTGGGGTCTACTCCTTAAAATGGGGATGCTTGGTTACCTTATTTTGTCTAGTTTCACTAATTACTGCCATTTTCTAGCCATGTTTAGTTCACTCTTTTTAGTTTAAGTAAGCGATTTCTGCAGCTTCTTTGTTAATAAAATTTAAAGAAGGTTCATGAATAAAACACCATACAAAACCAATTTCTTTCTTCCTTTTTTTTTCCTCCATAACTCAAGCGAGAAATTCCAGTGTTTCATTTTTTGTTTTTGAGCGGTCTCCAAAAGAAGCTGCGGTCACTGTTTCGTTTCATTTCACGGACAAACTATCAGGCAACTCAACACACTCTGATCAACTCAACACACAATAATGAAAATAGTAGTTGAAGTTGAAGTTGATGAGCCTATTATCAATGTTTGGTGTTATTGAAAAAGGGTGCAGCTTATAACTGTCAGATTCGGTAAAAGATTGTTGATATCTGTAAGTCGTCTGCTAAATCGGACATGTAATTAAGCGGGCTAGTTTTGTTATGGAGGAGAAATCTGTTCCTACTCTACTCATCTCTGCAAATGTTGGATCTATCTTTGAAGATGTAAGTGCTGACTTATGATTATTAATACGTTTTCGTTAAATGTTTCTAATTGCGCTTAAATTTTAAAAGCACATGCTACTATTGTCTTCTCTCCTAATTTATTTAAATGTTGTTTTCTTGTGTAATTATATGTAATTTTACATCGAGATCGCCGACAAATATATTCGTCGGATACTCGAATAAGCGCTTCATCCTTTGTCAAAGAATTTCTTTTAGTTTTAATTATTGTTAAAAATTACTATTAGCTGAATATATTAAGCATCGATACTACCAATTCATTTATATTATTTGTGCATAAGGTGACATAAAACAATTACTCCACTATATAACGCTGATATTTTTCACTAGTTAATGTTACATCTCTCTCTTCATTTCAATTATTTATCTTTGCATTTCCTTGAATCAAAAGATTTTCTTATAAAATATTACTTTGCTGAAATATCTTAAATTATTTGAACAAGAATTCCGTATTTTTCTATATGATTCTTATTGTAAGCATCATAGACATAAAAAACATTAATTTCTTTTACTAACTATGAAATCAAAGCCTTATTTTTTGAAAAATTTGACAAAAAGACATACATCTGGTACACATAGATAATACACTAAAAATTAACTACCATATGGCTGAATTCTTAAGCTTAAAAAAGAAATCTATTGATAATAAAACATTATTATTTGCAATTTTTATGCATTTCATTGTTTTGATTTATGTTATTAAGTGTTTGCTCTAGCTCTCTTTTTTCAGAAGTTTTAAAAACTTCTTAAATACGACGCAACACAAGTTAAAAAATACTTATTGAAGAATTAAAATTCAACATATACTTACGATAAAACTAAGGTGACCAGATTTTAACATTGGTGAAGTGGGCGTTGACTGCAGGGCTAGGATTAAAAATTTGGTCTATATGTGGAGCAACAAAAATGTTCAGGGAACACAAAAAAAATTTCATTGTTGCCAATGCAAAAAAAAAAAGAAACCATTGAGAGCCCTAAAAGCCAACTGATCAACAATGTCCACTTTGATAAGCAGATCTCAATAATCGGTTCTCAAAAGTTATTTGTTATTATTAAAGTTTAACAACATAAATTAACAAAAATAATACATAAAACTCATAATATCCTGGCAAACTGGCCACATGGCCGCCAAAAACCATATATTCCCTTCCTGTTCTCCCACCCTTCTCTAGCTTGTTGTGTGTGTGTGTGTGTTTTTTTTTTTTTTTCAAAAATATTAAATGCTTTCAATTCAACTTAGATTATCCCATTGGTTCACTTCTAATTTAAGGAAATAATCAGAAAATATAATTATGTATAAGAGGAAGCATAATGCGACTAGATTTATAGTAATGAGCAGGATAATGATGAGACTTGAGAATCAGGAAATCTACAATAAGTGATTCTCTTTTTAAGTTGACTTTGACTCACTCATCATACAAGTAATGCACTAAACTGATAGTGCAAAGCCACTCTATGTTAATTTTCTAACATTAGACGTGACACAAATCCATGCCAATAGAAACTTTTATTGTATGATTCTATAATTATGGTATTATTAAAAATTAAAAGTATGTACAGTCAATCAGGGTAACTTTGTACCACAATTTCTCTATTTTTAACTGTCCCACTCATATTTTAATAATGTTATTAGTATTATTGGCATAAAATCAAAGAAATACTTTCAAAGTATCATGCAGTTATTAAAAACTAAGAAATAATAATAACAAACACCATCTAAAACGAATTATTAACTAGGTTCAAAGTTACCCTGACACTCAAGGTAACTTTGAGCCACATCAGAAAAAATTATATAACATAAGCTATTTTAATAGAAGTATTATAGTTATGCAGTGCCGTAACCATACTTTTCTCCACCAGACCCCTACCTGTTAGCCGAGGCCTTAGGATTGCTTACGCACGGGGAGAGGTAGTGGGGTCTACGGATTTTACATGCACATATCCCCAAGTATACATGGTGGTCTTCAGTGGGTATCGAACGCGCGCCCTTCCAGGTGGAAGTCCGACGTGCTAACCACTAGGCTACCACGGCCCCGCCGTAACCATACTGTTGGAGGCCCCGGTGCGATAATGGTGTAGACTGGGAATTTTTTTTGGTAGCCAGTGGCTACTAACCCAAAAAACTTTGGTAGCCACTTCAAATTTTTGGTAGCCACAACATTAATTTACTGGTTTAATGCGGTTTTTTGGATTTTATCTAAAAAAAGGGAAATTTAATGTCTTTATTTTTCATTCTTAAGAGAAAATTCTCTTAAAAATCACTATTGAAAAATATGTATGGAAATTTTTTTTTTATCGTGCTTTGCTAATAATGAATAAATAGTATTTTAAGACATTAATCATATCAACAAAAGTTTTCATGTACTTATGAGAAAAAAGAATTTTCTTAAATATAAAATTTCAATTGCAGGATATTCTCATTCTCAGGGAATATTTCCTAATTACATCAAGTGCATTTTTGACCAGGATTTTTCTTTGGTTGGTTGAACTAAAACTAAAATATTAGGTAGCCACAAGATTAAACTCGGAAATAATCTTGCCACCTGTGCACGAAGCTATATGTCTGATATAAAAAAAAATTTTTTTTGATAATGGTTAATTTTAAGTTATACAAAACGTATAAGTGTATATTACAAAATTTTAGTAGTGAGGTCACTTTTAATCAAAGTTTGTTTTTCCCCATCCCTTTTTGTTAAAGTAGAAAAAAGAAATGTTTTTAAATTGTCATAAGTAATTAAGATTTATTATGCAGCAGTGGCGTAATATGATAGCTTTGCAGCACCTCCCTCTTTGGCATGAAATATTGCACCCCCTCAGTCGTAAATTATGTACTTGAAACTTGACCGCCCCTTCCCCCAAGTGTCCCTTAATCTCCTGTGCCCCCTCCTCAGTTACGGGTCTGCTAGTGCTAGTTACACGATTGATATGTAGAACCAATAATTAGATAAAGCATTATAGTAATGTCAAAAACACCTGTTCAAATTCAAACAAGAAATATTAATAAATTTATTTTTGTTTATTAATTGAAAAACAAAATTAATAAATTAATTTTGTTTGTTAATATACCTTAATTTTTTAAGAAGGATGTTCAACATCACAAAACAAAACAAGTTACGTTTAGTCAAAAAATAAATTCAGTAAAGCAAAAAATTTGTTTTCAAATTAAAAATTAGAGTATAATTTGAATAACATTTAACAAAAATCCGACATTCAGATTTAGTCTGCAAACTTTTTTTTTTTTTTTGCATTCCCGAGAGATTGGTACCATCTCTTTCAGAGGCACCACAATGAGTGTGGTACCATCGCTGCATGAGAATTTTGACGTCCGGTTTCTCCATCGGAAAGGGCAAACACCCGGACTCTGTTGATGCGAAATTGCACTAGGAATTTAATTTATCCTAGAGAGCATCCAAGCCAAATGTGTGCTCAAGGGATCTTTTACACACCGCGTAATCATACGACATGGGCACAGACGATTTTCTGCATTTTGAAAACCACTGATTCAGGCCAGGTTTAGTCTGCAATCTTGAGCTACAAATTTTTAATTGATACCTGCCACCACGAGTTTACAGCATTGATAAGATCAATCATAAAATTCAATTTTCAATTTTGCTTTTAGTTTCTAAATCAAGATTTTTTAAAAATTATTTGAAGTAATATACATATTTGCTCCCGTCTCAACTTTTGCACTGTAGTATTAAAATTTTAGGCTTCTAGGGGGGTACCCCTGTTGATAACAAAATTAAGTCGAAATATAAAAAAGGTATATCTATTTCAACATTCAACAATTAAATGCTTATTATGCATTTAAATTTTTGTATGGTAAATATCAGTGTTAAACTACAAGTCAAAAATGTTTTTAAAATTAAGATTATTGGAAACACAGGGCATTTAATATTACAAAAGCAGTCAAAGAAATCTAAAATTTAGTGAAACAATAAGAGCAACAAGAATTTGTTTTAAAAGTTAAAAATTTGAGTACATTTGAAGAACATTAAACAAAAATCTCATTCAGATTCAGACTGCAAAATCTTTGCACTTTGAGCCAGCAGCTTTCAAGTTCTGATCGACAGCTGCTACTGGCACTGTGAATTTATAGTACTAGTGAAATACTAGCTATTTTCTGACCATTAAATTTAATTCTATCTTGCATCAAGTTTGTGTATTTCGTTAAAAAAAATATTTTAAGCAATATATATTTATTCCTGTATTGACTTTAGCAAATATTAAAGTCAAGGGGAATCTTGTTTAATTATGCAATTAAGTGCTAATTCATTTAAAGCTTAGGGCTTTTCCAAAAATAAATACTACAGGCCAAAAATAAAATAATCAGTATCAAGTTTTAAAAGTAAATTGAATAAAAAATAAAATTTCTGCTTTTGAGTACCATGACTTAAAATCACTTACAACCTTGCAACGTAATATTTTTCATCTGAATGTGATAATTGGTTTGGAATCAATTATCGCCTTGACGATCGGGAAAACTTATTAAAGGCGCCATTTTGCGGTTTTTGATATTTTTCAAATTTTTAATGCTAGAAGCAATTCTTTTAATTTTAATTATAAAAATAATTTGCATTTACCTTTTCTATGTTGAAAACATTGACTTTTTAGCTTAGTTTTATGTTTCTTCAATGGCCATGTGTCACGCGCGATATTAGCGTTTTGCCGTAATTGTGGTGCAATCTTTTTGCATCTGTTTCCGGTTTTAGATATTTCTTATTATTTTCTCCTTAGAACATAAGTTAAAGTGTATTAATCAAGAATATTTAGCTATTTTTTAAAAGAAATGTAATTGGTACAAATATAATCTGGTGCAATCTGGTCGCCAAAGTGGCGATCAACAATGAAATTTTTGGTCGCCATTTAAAACATTTTGGTAGCCAGTTGGCGAGTGGCGACCGCTAATCTGAACCATTACGGTGCGAGTGATGATTTTAAGGCCCCCTCCCTCCCGTACACAAATCATCGTCTAGAAATAATGGATGGATGGGAAGGGAAGATGGGCCCCCTATCCCCTGGGCCCCGGTGCAACGCACCGATTGCACCTACGGTTTTTTACGGCACTGTAGTTATGCAACATTAAACTAGAAAAATAAAATTTTTAAATACTCAAAAACTCAACATTTTTGTTTTATAACATCGCAAGTTTTCTACCCCTTAAGTCGACATAAGGGGTACACATTTATATGAACCAAATTTTTGTTTTAAGTGAAGTGATAATTATTAAACATTTTAATACATTAATATTTTATCTATATAAGCAAATTTGCACTAACTAAGTGAAGTTAACAGTTAACTCATTTAATAATATTCTGATTTATATAATATAACTTGTGTTTGGCAGTAGTTAACTAGTAGTTAACTACTAGCTGTAACTACTTTTGTTTTGAACTAGTTTACTATTAATTAAACTACTTTTTTCCCAACTATTAATTACAACTTCTTTCCAAAAAAAAAAAAAATTAAATCTATTTTTTGAAGAAAAAAAAATCTATTTTTTAAACATTAAATTATTAAATTTTTAGCTTATGAATATTACTCACAGAAATGTATTTTTTTTAATGTTATATTATATAAAAAAAGTACTCTTAAAAAAATAATATTTATTGCGGTATTTATGCAAATTAGGAAAAGCTTTCTAATATAATCAATAAATGACGCCTGTACCAGCACATGCACAATGAAATTTCATTTAAAGATCAAATCTTCATTATGGAGAAGCTTTACCTCTACTCTAATACCATAGAACACAAGCCTTCAACACAATTTGAAAGAACATAATCTAAAGCATGCGCATTACAAAGATATTTTGTTAATGAATGGGGGTTGGGCAGAGAGAGAATTTTAAATTGATATTAAGGGTAAACCCCTTTATTTTACAACATACTAAACAAACATAGAAAAAATAGAAACGTAAAAAATTTATTTCTTCATGCCTCAAAGAAAAAGAAATAAACAAATAGTAATGTTTCACAAATCAATTTGTCCGCGCACCTGCTTAAAATCCTTTCCTCCACAATTATTATTATAATTATTATATTTATCACATTGTTCTAGATTAAGATGTTGTTAATATTATTCTTGTTGAAAAGATAAGGAAATAAAATTATTATTACTATTGTTTGATATCATATATCTTTTTTTTTTTCTTTTAAAGAATAATAATTTTTTTTTTTTTGGCACAACTTTCTAAAATGAAAGTTGTATTATGGAATTGTACTGAAATATTTTCTCTTTCACAAATATTATACTTCCATATTTTATTAAAGTGATTGCAAAGCTAAATTTTGTGTAAAGGATTTTATATTATTTTAGGTGAATTCCGTGAAAAAGGGGAAGTGGCACTTAAATTTTAAAAATTAGCTTTGGACCACTTGTTATACATTATTTTCTTCAGAAATAAGTAGACTTTTTGAAAATAGAATTTTTTTTTGAGTTTGACATAATTTAAGTTTTAAAAACTGTGCTCAAAGTTACTCTTTTATGTCACGCCTTTGTAAAGCCAAATTACTTAAACTTTAAATTAACCTAAAAATTTGATTAATTATTTTATAAAAGTTTAACAAACATATTAACTACTATACTTTGGGTGTTATATTAAGCTTTTCATTCATTTGATAAATAAAAAAAATATATTCTTGCCAGAAAAGTAGTGTATTAATTAGTCATACTGAACACGTCCTTCCGTTACCGAAAAAGTGGATATCAACTCTCTCACTCGGAACACAATGATTCAAGAATTACAAGTTTTTCAGTACACTGCAGGTTTAAGGCTTGCATTAATTTGGCAGAGTCAAAATTTTTCAAAAATGCAATTTTAGGAGTTTTTTCATGGTAACGGAAGGACAAAAATATGGTAACGGAAGGACATAAATCATGGTAACGGAGGGACATAAATCATGGTAACGGAGGGACATAAATCATGGTAACGGAGGGACAGTCATAGTTAAGCTCATTTCCACTTAATTTTTAAAATATTCTATTAATATAAGCAACATGTATTCACTGCATAAAACTTATCTTCATTGTATTTATTTGATTTGGTGTGGAAAAGGTCAAGAATATGCACTGGTTAATGATGAACTAAACCATAGAAAAGCGAGTTTCTGGTTTTATTGATACACATAATGTGTGTCCATATTTGGATTGATTTTTTTTTTCAGTCACAGAGCTTAATATGGCTGTTCAAACATCAGTATCTATTCATAAATTTAATTTTCATTGAAAACAGTTTAAAGATTAGGGCATCAAAAAACTTCTTGGACAGCAGTCACAGAAAAAGAAATATCAACAGCGCTGGTGTGGAGCAACATTTTATCTGAGAAGCTCATTACTGCAAAAGACTTTGCAGACATTGAACACCCAGCTAAAGTCTTATAGTTGGACATCTTCCCTCACAGGATATCTATCAAAATTCAATGAGTACCTCACCGAAAGATGGGAACAAGTCCATCCTCTGCCAGAAAGACAAAGTACCCATTAATTAGTAATTAATGCTTTCTATCCTATAAACATAAATAGGAATATTTCTAGTGGAAAGATGATTTTTCATCTCACTACATGGTACTTATCGAAGTATCCATAAAATATAATAGTAGAGCTGCAATTGTTCATCAGAAATTTTTTATTAGTTAAACAGAGAGGAACACATTTAATTTGTGAGAGTAGAGTGTAGGTAGGGGGGGAGGGGAAATATTTTTTGAAGTGTTGCAGTTGAAAAACTAAATCCATGAATGTTTGACTTATATTTATCCTGTAAAAGGAGACAGATGTTGGACCAACAATAAAGAAATAAAAAAAAAAATCAAACTTAAGATAATTATAGGAACTGCCTCACTTGATTGAGATGCAGGTTCAAGTATAAATCTAATATATGAATAAAATCAGTGTTATACCAGTTGGTGAATAAGTTTAAGAAAAGGTCTTACACATGATTTTCACACATATTTGAAAGAAGTTCACCCTTTTTAATGTTTATCTTGTACTATGGCACTTTTGTCCTTCCGTTACCGTCCTTCCGTTACCATGACAAAATATTTCTTTTTAGTGAAAAATATAATTATTTTCAAAAAATTTTTCCTAATATGCATTGAATGAGCCCTCCTTAATATTACCAAATTGTTTCAAGAAATTTCTGCAAATAGTTTAACTGAACTTTAAAGTTGATAGTGCAACCAAAGTTATCATGTCAGAAAAATGTCCTTCCGTTACCAATTTTAAAATTTCAATTAAAAAAAGTGATTAGTTGTAAAATTCCAAGTTTACTAATTTTCATATAACTTCATAGAAAGTATAAAGGTTTGACTGTCAGTTTCTTGAAACCAGTTATTTTTTAAAATTGACAAGCTCTCAAAGTCCTATTTTGTTGTAAAAAACGTCCTTCCGTTACCCATGGAATTCACCTTTATCTTTATTCTTATTCTATTTATATATTAATTGTTCAGTGTTATTTGGAAATATTCAATCTTTGAATGTTTTACAGGAATTTCTTTAAAATTGTTTTAATGCTTAAAAATAATATTGAGTTGAATTATTAGGATTAAATATTTAAGAACAAGCTTAAAAATGAAAATTCAAATGAATTATACTTAAAAGTAGTTAACTAGTAGTTAACTACTTTTGGAGAACAGTTAACTACTACTTACAACTAGTCTCAGAAAAAAGTAGTTGACTACTAGTTGCAACTAGTTTTGTTTAGAGAAGTTAGTAGTGGGTAGTTAACTACTTTTTGACGAGTAGTTGCTGAACACTAAATATCACACATTTAAATAAACATAGTTTTTAAATATATATCATCAATATTATATCATAAATATCCAATATTTTGGTATTTATATAAATATCCTGATATTTTCCAATGCTGGGCTCAATGCTTTGCTGGTGGGGGGAATTAAAAACTATCCTGTCCATTAGGAGGAGTTTTGTTGTATATACGTAAGTATATATATATATATTATTTTTTTTTTAATTTGTCTCGAGTAAAAACAAACTACAAATTTTTAAAAAGGAGCTTTTTAAATGGTACATTTTTTAAAAGTTTCTTTTGATTTCCTGATGGTTATGTTTTTCTTTTCCATTCATATTACATTTAAGTAAAATTACTTAGCATATCTTTTTATTTGCCATTTTGTAAATTATGAAGAATAATTGTAGTTCTAGTCAGTGATGTAGTCCTGAAAAAAAGGATAGGGTGTTGCTTAAAAATGCAAACGTAAGTTATGGAAAAGGGGTTGTGTAAAAACTGAAAAAAGTGAGGCAAAGTTCATATATTTCCTGAAAAATTCCTAGAATTGACTTTTCTCTTAAGGGTCCTTAAAAAATCCTGGTTTTTGCTTCTTACTCTTTATTTTTTATTCCTACTCCTGAAAAAATGTGTTTTCTTGTAATGATTGCTACAATAATGTGGCGACTGATCCGGAAAATTAGGGAATTACTAGAAAATTATAAATCCTAAGAAAAGGTGGAAAAATTTTCGAAAATTAGAAACAAATCAGGGATTATTATTATATATTTTTTACTTACTGTTATTTTTCTTTCTTTTCTTCTCTTTTCCCTTGGGGTTTTTAAACCATCTTTTTTCTGAGTATTCAGTAAT
Source organism: Octonoba sinensis (assembly GCA_038502835.1). Taxonomy (NCBI): domain Eukaryota; kingdom Metazoa; phylum Arthropoda; class Arachnida; order Araneae; family Uloboridae; genus Octonoba; species Octonoba sinensis. The sequence goes on along the minus strand of CM076598.1, from coordinate 48,992,403 downwards.
TATTATGACTTTTTATTCCCAGCCTTGAAACCTAAATTTGAGTTTTCCAAGCTAAAAGCAGTTCTAGTTTCTTTTTTTTTTTTTTTCATTTCACAGCACCTCTGTTCAAAATTAGTAATCTTTTTGAATTCACCAGAGGTAATGGAACTTGTTCAACTTGAGGTATTAAGCCATTTGATAAACATTGATAATGAATGGTAAATAAGTGAATGATTTTTTTTAAGGTATAAGAGCATAAAATAGAAAAATTTATAAACTTTCAAAACAAGATAATGACAATTGTCTTAAATTAAAAGTAATTATTTCAGTCGAAATGACATTTCTGAAGAAACTATATGCAAGGATTATAATATTCTAAATGCCAAAACTCATATTAATGACAAATGCCTATCACCCCCAAAATCAATGGTGCACACTCCTCAAAAGCTACAGTTCTGTAAGAATGATTGCCCGAAAAATAGACTCGAAGACTCCAACAACTCCCCCAACTATTCAATGGCAAAATAAGCACCATTCTGCCCCCCCCCCCCCAAACATAAACACTTTAATGCGTTAATTCATATATTGATTTGGTAAAAACACAGTCGGTGTTTTGGAATGAGGAAAGTATTTCTTCCCAACCAAGCTTATTAAAGTATGCATCTTAGAAAAGATAAAAAAATGATCCTTTTCCTTCTTTAGATTTATTTTTGAGAAATCCCTTTACATAAACATCCCTTTACATAAAAATCAGATACCCTCCCCCAAACCAGTTGACATCATCTTCTAGAACTGCCTTTCAGGAATTCAAGAGTATTTTTCATAATTTTGTAGCCTGTTTATACATTGGTACAGTCTGATGTTTAAATATTTTGTAGATGATATTTGCTTATCAAATTCTTCCAAATAGTTGTATCATTATTCCCGAATATGATTTTTCATAACATATTTTTTATTATTATTAGCCTCAAGTATTATTGAATTTATGGATGAAAGAAATATTACAGGTATGCTTTTTTATATTAAATTATGTTTTCTTCCTGAAAATTATGTGCACTACTTGATAAAAACTATTGATTAGAATGTTAATTATATGATGATAAGTTATATATACAGATACAAAAGTGATGACTAGCAACAGGCACAACGCCCAGCTAGTCTGGTCCTAGTCAATTTAACAATCCCCAATGAACATCAAGAGCCTTCTTAAAAGTTTTTACCCCACTACAATTAATGGTTGCTTCTGGTAAACTGTTCCAACTCCCTAACTCTTCTGCCCGAGAGTTTCAAAAATTTTACAAATTACTGAAGTAAGGTTCACAGGCCTATAAACTCTGATCAAAATCAAGATAGTAAATTTCCTGGAGGCAAATGAAGTGTGATGAAAATGGGAACTTGATTCAAAATGAGGGGGATATTGCTGATATTCTAAATATTTTTTTTTCCAGTGTATTTAACAGAAACTGTGTCTCAACAGTTGACATAAGCAAGACGCAAGCTAATACACAGCTTGAGGACTTCGTATTTTCTAGGGATGATGTGTTGTTTCATTTGAAGAAGATTAAAGCAAATAAGGCTCTGGGACCTGATAACGTTTATCCAAAAATTTTAGTAGAATGTGCAGAGGAATTAGTGGATGTTGTCTTGACTATTTTCATATCTTCATATAACTCGGGGACTGTGCCAGTAGATTGGAAGCTGGCAAACATAACGCCACTCTTCAAGAAAGGGTCTAAAGCTAAGGCAGAAAATTATAGGCCTGTGAGTCTTACTTCAGTTCTTTGTAAAATTTTTGAAACTCTGATAAAAATCAAGATAGTGGATTTCCTGGAGGCAAATGGAGTGTTGACTGATTTTCAGTATGGTTTTAGGAAGATTAGGTCCTGTACAACTAATTTGTTGCATTTCTATGACAAGGTTACCATGGCTTTAGATAACAAAAAGTGTGTAAATGTAGTTTATATTGATTTCCAGAAAGCGCTCGACAAAGTACCACATGAAGCTCTTCTCAGCAAATTTGCTTATATTGGTATTGATGGAAAAACCTTAATTTGGGTTAAAAATTGACTGACTGGGAGGAAACAAAGAGTAGTAGTTAAAGGCAATTATCCCCAGTGGATTGATGTTATAAGAGGTGTTCTACAAGATTCAGTTTCGGCGTTATGTGTGCCAGCTTCCAATCCACTGGCACACTCCCCGAGTTATATGAACTTATGAAAATAGATAAGACAACATCCACTAATTCCTCGGCACATTCTACTAATTTTTTAGGGTAAACATTTCATGGCCTTGGGGCCTTGTTTGTTTTAATCTTTTTCAAATGAAACAACGAATCATCACTAAAAAATACAAAATCCTCAAGCTGTGTATTAGCTGGCGTCTCGCTTATGTCAACTGTTGAAATACAGTTTCTGTTAAATACACTGGAACAAAAATAATTTAGAGCATCAGTTCTCGTTCTTATCCACTAGTGGGCTTGCCGGAGTTTTATGAGTTTCCCCTGAACTAGCATAAGCAAGAAACCTCTTTAGGACTACTTTCGATGGGCATAAGTCGAGAGATTAAGCTTTTGTTCCAATTCCCTCTTCTTACTGTGTACCAAATACTTGAAATTACATCTAGCCTTACAATACAAATTCCTCTTAGCATGGCAATCAGCCTCTTTAAATTGCCGAAAAGCGGCTTGTTTGTAATTGAGAGCTTCTTTCACCTCCCTAGAGATCCTCACATGGGCCAAATTTTCATAAGATCCCCTTTTTTTCTGAAGGGAACATAATCCCTCACTGTTTTCTACAATTTCCCCTTAAACTCTTCCCACTGAAGATCAGCTTCACTATTCTCCAACCCAGAAGAAAAAACCTCTCTCAAACCTTGCCTAAGTGCAACATAATCAACATTCCTGAAGTTTGGTACAAATCTGAAATTTTCATCTTGGTAAACAACAAACTTGGCCCAAAACCTAATAGTATTATGATAACCATCTCCAATATGGTCCTGTATACTCAACACCTGAACAGAACATCCAACATCACAAAAAGCTAGATCCAAAACAGCATGATTCCTAGTCCCCTGGGTAACAACCTGATTCAAAAAACAGCCACCAATTACTTTCAAAAAATGTTCTTTACTATTGCTAGCATAAAAACTATTCCAACCTATGCCCGGAAAATTGAAATCCCCCATCATGATGGTGAAGCCCTTACCAGACATGTCCCTAATAACACTATACATCTCCTTGGCTTGATCCTGATTAACATTAGCCGTCCTGTAAACATTTCCCAAATGTAACTTCTTACCCTTATTGCTCAACAACTCTACCCAAACCGTATTAGTATCCTTTGGCTTATTATTAATGACCAATTCATTGCAAATAAGTGTCCTTAATGTAGAATACAACCCCACTGCCTCTTTTTCCCAGCCTGTCTTGCCCAAACAAGTTACATCCAGCAATACTTACTAAATTCATATCATCATCTGTAATCCATGCTTCAGTAATTCCAATAATATCCAACTCCTCACCTGCAATAACACTTTTTATTGGGAGGTTGAATAGGTTCTCGCTGTTTTTTTTTTTTTTGTGAAAATTAATGTTTCATTTTTTAAAAAGTATTAAAAAACATGTAATTGAAAGTACTGTCCTTTGCTAGCCACTACTATTCCAAATCTTTCTGGCAGCATTTGAATTCCACATCGGAAACATGACACGTCTTTTGAAGCTGTCCAAGAGTCGACTTGATATTGGAATCTTCATAAGAACGGCTGCTCAGCCAGGCCATGCGTCATCGATTGGAGCAAGTGATAGTGGGAAGAAGCAATGTCCGATGAATACAGCGGGTGGGGTAGACTTCCCACTTAAGCGTTTCCAAGTAGGTTTTCATCAGCTTTGCCACATGGTGGCCGAGCGTTCTCATGCTGCAAAAATGACCTTGTTGTGTCTCTGCTCATATAGTGGGCATTTTGATGGGGAACTCATAATGATTCTGCAAGTCCATCTAGCATTTGACATGAGTTTTCATGAAGTAGTGCTTCTAGTTGTTCGTCTTCAAACTTATTTGGTGTTTTCGAAGCGTTCTTTATCTTCAAGATCAAAATCATTATTTTTAAAGCTTCTAAACCGATATTTACAAGTTGTTTCAGACAGAACATGATCGCTGTAAGTTTCAACAAGAATTCTGTGAGCTTCAACTGCAGATTTTAAAAAATGAAATAGTGCAGTAAAATTCCCTGCAAATACTCTTTTTTCGGCACGGAATTTGACATACATTTAACACAATGAAAAATAAAGTTGTTTGCACTTCTGGGAAATATCATACACAGAATTTCAAGCTTGCTTATAGTACTTGGGAATAGATGTGTCACTATTATAAATTCACGCAATCAGTTCCGGTAACGTCATTTGTTGGAAAACAGCAAGAACTTATTCAACTACCCAATAATTCATCCATCTTATTCCTAATACTACAAGCATTAGTATACACAATCTTAATCGGGCCCATTTTGCTTCTTTAACATTTTATGGTGCCTCAAATCACTACTAATAAAGTTTCTACTGTTTAAGTTTTACTCCCATTTTTAAAGCCACCAGAGCAGATATCAACACAGTGACATTTCCCGATCCCAGTAAAATAGCCCCCATCCAAAATTAGTTTTTTCGAATCTGTAGCCTCCAAAACCATATCGCTAACCTTAACGACCCCCCTAGAACTAATAGTCCAAAAGCTGATGACAAATTTAGAGAAGGTGTTTTGCCCACTTTAACCCTCTCGTGCATGGAAACCTCATATGAGGTTACCAGGAAAAAATAAATAAATAAATATTATTTCAACTTATTTTAATCCACAGTTGTAGAATATTCCAGCATAATGATCAAGTAAACTTTTTAAAAGCTGCAAAAGATGGCTGCACGAGCTGAACAATTAAATTTTAGGACTTAAATATAGCCATTTTGTTTCAGCACTGTAAGTGAAAAAGCGATACTTGTAGAAGGACTCGTTCTGCACTTTCTTTGAAAATATCGAGTAAGTAAAATTATTTCCTTTTTTTCTGAATCATTTTGATTAAAATAGGTATAAAATGGTCGCATATTAGCAATTTTCTGGTTAATTAAGGCTTTTTCTATTGAGAACCTCAAATGAGGTTACCATGTAGTTGTAGTAGCTAACAACTTCGGCTGCATGCAAACCTCATTTGAGGCTACCAGTACTGTGATTAGCATCAATGCTTAGTCCTACAAAGGCACTATTTTCTAAATCAATGGTACTTTAAATATATAAGTATAATAATAAATTATTGTTTATTGTCATACTTTTTGCAATTCATAAACATTAATTGTATGACTAATTATTTTATATTATTATTTATGTATTGGTAGGTCATTTTTAAAAATTATAATTATAAATTTTCACAAATAATATTGTCAGTAAATTAATATTGTTAGTAAATTAAACCTGTTTTTATTTTCTTTAATTTGTTGATATGGTTTTCGTTATTTTCTTTTAGCCTTTGTACATTCTATGATGGATGATAGGTTAAGATATAAATATGGCAGACCAAAAAAACGGGTTGAGTCTCAAAAGGAAATGGAAGTAATTATGGATCAACCTTCTGATTCTGAAGATGATCTTTATGAAAATGATGCTGAGATTGATTGCTTTCCAATTCAGAATAATGTGAGAGAGTCATCAAGTGATGGACAAAGATCTGAAACTGTAACAACAGAATCAGATAGTGATGAGGCTGGTAGTGACAAAAAAAAAAAAAATCAAACCTGCTACGAAAGCTGAAAAGAAAAAAAAGTTTGTAAAAAGAAACAGACGTTGGAGGGCTAACAAAGATAATGATTTCTCAAAAGAACCACCAGAATTTAAACCTGAAAAAGAAAAACAATTTTTTGGAGAAACTCCTTTGGATTATTTTTACAGGCTGATTCCCGACTCTTACTTGGAAGAAATGTGCTTAAAAAGTAATTTATATGGAACGTAGAATGGGAAAGAAAATTTAAAAATTTCTCTTAGTGAAATGAAAGTGTTTCTCGGTATAAATTTAGTAATGACGTATGTGAGGTACGCTAGGCTTCGTCAGTATTGGAGTACGGTCGGAGACTTACGGCTAGGCATAATAGCAAACTACATGTCTATAAGCAGATTTGAAACAATTAAACGTTATCTTCACTTTTAGGATAACACTAAGATCCCCGTAGATAACAAAGACCGCCTGATACGGTTGCGGCCTTTTTTTAGATCTTCTCCATAAAACTTTTCATGAAGCGAGAACTCCAGAAGAATCTCAATCAATTGATGAAATGATGGTACCATTTAAAGGTCGTTCCAACCTAAAGCAGTATATAAAATCGAAACCCAAGCCATGGGGATTCAAAATATGGGTTCGTGCTGGAGTTTCTGGTTATGTTTATTGCTTTGAAATATTTCAAAGAGCAAATGGTAGTAGAAGTCCTCCATCTAAAGAATATGGTGCAGCTGGTGATGTAGTTTTGCGATTGAGCCATGATTTAGCTGGGAGAAATCATAAATTGTACTGCGATAACTTATTTACTTCCATTCCCCTTATTGAAGAACTGAAAAAAACAAAAAAATAACTTTGTTGGTACAATTCGAGCCAATAGAATGCTAGGCGCAGATGAAAAGTTGAAGGATGCTAAATCTCTTCTGAAAGAAGGAAGGGGGTCAGTATCTGTGACTTCTTCTGGGGAAAATATAACTGTTACTCGATGGGTTGATAAAAGCATTGTGCATGTAGTTTCGTCATTTGCTGGAGTGCAACCGATGGACAAAGCAAAGCGTTTTTCTCAGACAACCAAATCATTGATCGACATAGCAAGGCCAAATGCAGTACGCATTTACAACCTTCATATGGGAGGTGTCGATTTAATGGATTCCCTTGTGGCACTATATCGTCATTCTCAAAGAAATAAACGGTGGTATATGAGAATATTTTTTCATATGCTGAATGTTGCAGTAGTCAATGCTTGGCTACTTTGGAGAAAAGACGGAAAGGAAAAACATGATTTGCTAGAATTTAAAAGTTGCATAGCATTAAGCCTCATTTACACAGGGAGCTCAATGATACCAAAGAAAAAAGGTAGGCCGAGTAACAGTCCTTCTTCTTCCTTCGAGTCGACGATAAAAAAAAGAAAATTATCAAATGTCGCAAAAGAGTTGCGGTTTGATAATGGTAACCACTACCCGAAGAAATCAGAAGGAAAATTTGGCTTAAAATGCAAGAATGGGAAGCTGCAAAAGCAAAACGCGATACACTTGTGGCCGCTGTGATGTTTATTTATGACCTGAATGCTTTGAAGAGTTTCACGAAAAATAACTTTTTTTCTTTAAGTGTACCCTTTGTTGCATATAAGCCTCATTTGAGGTTGTGCCTGTAATTTCTTTAAAATTAAAAAAAAGGAATAATTCTAATTTATTTTCTGTTTTCTGATTGATTCAAAGCTAAATTGTAGGTTAAAATATTTTTTTTTATAATTATTTAATAATGCATGCATGAGAGGGTTAAGATAGTAAAAAAACAACACTATTACTGTGGGTGCATCTGGAATGATGGGTTTGGTAGAGGTCTTGTGGTTATTTCGCCATTGTGCAACCTATTAGATTTGCAAAAAAATAAACCCAAAAAATATCTTTTGGGCAAGTTGAATTTTTTTTATCTATTGTTTTAGTAGTTGCATAATATATAAATAACAATCCCAGACTAGTTTTTGAGTTTTAAAGTATGACCTGACACCCCTCCCCCGAATTTATTTAATTAATGTACCCAAAAAATATACTTTAGGCGTCCTAAAATTTTTTATGGCATATTCAATAATCAATTTAAAAATACATGTCAATTGCCAGACAATTTGAATGGTTTTTAACAACCCCCTGACGTGAATAAAGATTTTGGCTCATCGGCCTGTGATTGGTCTCCTCAAGACCACGTGACCACTGCTTACTGTGAAACTCATAGAAGAAATACAAACTCGTACATTTATATATTACAGCTACTAAAACAATAGATAAAAAATTTCAACTTGCCCAAAAGATATTTTTGGGGTTTTTTTTTTTGCAAATCTAATAGGTTGCACAATGGCGAAATAACCGCAAGACCTCTACCAGACCCACCATTCCAAATGCACCCATAGTAATAGCGCTGGTTTTTTATTATTATTTTAAAGTGGGCCAAACACCTTCTCTAAATTTGTCATCAGCGCTTGGACTATAAGAGGCAAACCATCCTTAGAAATCCAATCACTTTGACAAGAATTCCAAACACCAACAAACCTGCTAGAATGTTTTTCGCATAGTTTCTTGAGAACCAGGTTCGTACTCCTAGTCCGCTGATTTAACCAGCCCCTATGCACCCCATACCTGGGAAGCAAACCAACTACCTGGATATCAGTCGAAAAGTTGGTTGCTTTATCCAGCAGGCTCTCCCAATTCTCAACGAACTCCAAGTTTGTGCTGTTACCAACGTCGTTAGTGTCCACCCATAGAGTAACTGAATCTCCCCGTTTAAACATTCCCTTTTTTTCTACAACCTTATTAGCCTCCTTCACCCTAGCCCCCGATAAACAGCACCTAGCCACCTTGTGCCTCGTTCTCCCGACCACATTACCTATCCCGTGTACCATAGAATCCCCTAAAATGGCACCCTCTATATTTAGGTCTACAGTTCTGCCTTTCCCCACACCAGATCCTTCTTCTGCAACTTCACTCTCTTCAACAAGCCCACCACAAAAAACTCCCACCTCTTTTTTAGAAGTTTCACCCAAGTTATTTATAACTAATTGAGCTTCCAATGCTATCACCTTGTCACACATATCTACCAATTTAGTACACTTTGTACAAACATAATCCTGTTCTGTAGCTGTTTTAGCAGCTCCCTCATATCTACTGAACATCTCACACCTATCACAGCAAATCGACCAACTCCCATAGCTAACAAAATGTAATGCAACAGGAAAGAAAAGCAGTACAATCTACCACTCAGCAAATTTAAGATACACACTACATTGAAAAATGCAAATAACTTAATTTCAAACACACTTGATTTTAATTCACAACAATAAACAACAAAACTAGGCTATTCTCCAACACTTAAAAAACGTAAACCATCACCACATAGTTAGGCGTAACTGAAAAACTGAATAACACCCAAAAAAGCAAATAAAATGAATTTCAGCCTCTCAAAATTAAAACATACTTAATTACATGAAAAATTGCATCAAATATACAAGTAATTAAACAGAAAATATCAAAAAATATATAAAAGATACTCAATTTGAGTAGGAGCAAAAACTTCAGCATGCAACACTTGGCTCCCTGGTGGGTCATTCCATGTCAAGTGATCCAAGGAATTTTACCTCACCCTTTTTGATTTCTTTCAAATTTGGCTCATCAACTGTACCCCTCAAGGTAATTAAAAATCCAAATTTTTAGATTTTTATCTTGTTTAGTTTTTTAGTTATCAGGCTTTGATTTTGTAAAAAACTCACATTTTTACATGTAGGCCTCAACACAAAACAGGCCATAACTCATCAACAAATAGAGATAAAAAGTTCTAGTAAAAAGCATTTTGAAGTATATTAAATGCCGTTTCATATGATATGCATCATGACAAATTTTATAAAAATTTTAAATTTCAAAAAATGACCTTAAAATTTAAATTTTAAATTTCTCGAAAAACGTAGTTTCAATTTTTTTTAAAAAATTCTCAAATATTTCTGTGCATTTTATCTTTGTCTATGCAAATTTCAACTTGGGCATTCAATGGGTTCATATTTTCCCGAATTTTCAAAAATATTTGATTTACCAAAAAATTAGCATTTTTGTTATTCAAGATATTTTAAGATGATGATTCCTTATAGGAGATGATTTAATTAGCCTTCTAAACACATCTATGCATGAGTGAACAAGCATGGACATGTCTGTGCATGAAATGAACAAGTTAAAAATTTATTTGGGGGGAGGGCAACAAATTCATACACATGTTTGTCTTATCATAGCTATTTTAAAGTATTGATTTCAAATTATTCAATAGTTATTTTTAAATGAACAAATTGACTTATTTTATGCAGTAATAATAATTTTTTCCTGATTAATTGATTGATTTCAGATATATTTTAATGAGATGTTAATGATACAAGGAGAAAAAAGTATTTAATTAAATTCATCTGAAATGGTGTGAGAGAGGCACAGCTGCTAGAGTTTGTGACTTTCTGTTGTTGCTCTTGATTTGCACTTATAGCTTCTATTTGACAAAGAAAAAACAGAGATATTTGTTTTATCTGCATACTAGCATTTCCATAACTCTCCACCAAAACAGAAATACACATAAATATAAGGAAGGAAGGAAATTTAAAACAGCTGCTAGACAGGTGTTGCAAAAAGATAAACAATGGGAGGGGGGTGGGCTGTGGTCAAAAATGGAATGAAATAGAAAGGACTTAGTCTGAAATAGGAATTATAAATAAAGTAAAAATCATCCATGGTGGGTTGGCTTCTTTTTTTTTTTCAAATTGCCAAAGTTTACTGCCAGGTGACGAATGTTGAGTGGTTAGTTTCATCTCCATTTTGAAGGTTGCAGTCATGCTTAAAATCCAGAAAAAAAAAAAAAACATTTCTTTCAAAAATAGCAATTGCTGTAATCCCTTTGAGAAAGTACGTCATAAGTATTTTAGATATCTAAGACCAGTTCTGCCTTGGATGTGTGAAGTAAAGCCCTGCATTAGACCTGATTCAAAAATTTGTGACACTTGTAGGAAAAAGCTTGCTAAACTAAAAGAAATTGATGAAGAAATAAATGATCCATTGGACGTTTCATTTTCTGATCCAAGCACTTCTGTAGACTACTTGAACAAATCTCTTGAATTTTCAGAAGAATCGCCTATTATGAAAAAGCGTATGAAAAGTGATCCAGCGTATTGCCACAGAAAATTAGAAAAATTTACAAAAAATCTAACCGAGAAACTAATGGGCAAACAGATGGCACAGAATGACAGTGACAAAGATGATACAGATTCCGAAATTATTGCTCAGCTAAAAGAAAAGTTTAGGGAAACAGAAAGCATCAACGAGAAATTTCTTATTTTGACTGTTCTCCCCAAAAGTTGGACAATTAAAAAAATTGAAACAGAATTTCAAGTCAGTAATCGAATGGCAAGAAAATCTAAAGCACTCATGAAAGAGAAAGGGATACTTTCATCTCCAGATCCAAAACCAGGAAAATCTTTGTCCTTGAATTTTACAACAGTGACGAAGTAAGCCAGATAATGCCAGGGAAGAAAGATTATGTGTTGATGAAAACAGATGTTAATAATAAACCTGAACATTAGGGTGGTGCTTATTTTTCGAAGTTTTAAAGTTTCAACCTCTTACCCTCTAAATTTGTTCCACTATACCAAAAAATGATTATGATAAAATTTTATCACCAGAAAACAATATTTAGAGGTAGTTCAAAGAGGGTAAAGTTTCGTAATTGAACGAGATTTTGCGATTTTTTGAATTGTTAAGCAAGATATAAATTTTGATTTGCAATTATGTTTAATTTATGTATTAAAAAGTAACTTCTATATGAATAAGTAAAAATTAAACACTTTTAAATTGTATAGCTATAATGTGAAATAGTTTTCTTAATAAAAGGTACAGTATTCAAATGTACCTCCTAGATGGCAACAGCTATCTAAACGAGTGATCGCCAAACTAATGGAGCCACTGAGCAACTGTACCTTTTCCACATTTTATAATGAGATATCCCCCCCCCCTCCTCTCCCCAATAGAAAGAAAGAAAAAAATAGGACAAAAAAAAAAGCTAGAAATTTTTCAGTTCTCAGTTATTTATACATGCGACTGGGCAGCTACCTTTTTCATGTACTATATATTTATGTCAGCAAAATATTCTTTGTTTTCTGTCTGAGCGATGAGCTATCAATGTGAATATTAACAAAATATAGAAAATCAACAGTTGTTGAGTGTATAATGTGCAAATTAACCACATAACTACTATTGCAATCTACTAAAGATTTTCTTGCGAATTACTTGTAGCTGGCTGGCATTTTACGGTTTGATGACTACTGGTCTAAACCATGGGTGGGGAACCATTTGGTTCAGAAAGGAGACATTAAATTTGTTGCTTGGGGTTAGCTGATGTCCTACGTATAATACACATGGTGTAACATAGACATACTAGCAGCAAACCCCATCATATATTAGGCGGCATGACATTACCAGGTAATATTAGTACTAAAAAAGAACACACAAATGAATTGAAGGTTATTTTTTCCTTTAGCTTCGTCAGTTTTTATTATTATTGTTACTGCTGCCCTCAAAGGAACTGGCTCAGAGGTTCAGATTTACCGAATTCATGAAACTCAAAACTTTTAATGCCTTACTTATCCTATATACAAATTACATTGAAACTATCTGATATGATCATTGCACTGCCTTGAAATAAAGCAGCATCTATATTATAAATACTGCATAATAGTCATAAATATTTTGTTTGCTCTAATTCAATTCAGTATAATGTCGTTGGGTTGGGATTCAATAATGTTATTGAAGCAATATTTGCAGGTTTTTTTTTTCATGTCTAATGCTCTCAAATTTTATTTGTGTGACCTTTTCACCACCTGCCAAGTTCACTGTGTCATTTCAGAGCAAAATTGTCCCTTTCTTGTAGTTTAGACCAGTTGATTCCAAACTGTATAAATGACCAGCTGCAATTAACTCACAAGGAAATGTTTGGTAGATCGTGTTCATACTCTGCTGGTTAATCTGCACATAATTACACAACAACTGTTAGTTTATTTTCCATGTTTCGTCAATATTTGAGTTGAAAGTTTATGGCTCAGAAGGAAAATGGAGGTGGTATAGTAAATCCATGAAAAAGCATGAACTATCAATACATAGTATCCCCTAATCTCGTTCTGGCATATATAAATAACTACTCAGAATTGAAAAGTTTTACTTTTTTGACCTGTCTTTATTTACTATGGGGAGGGTGGGAGAATAACTCACAGTAAAGTGTGAAAAATGTATAATTGCTCAGTAGCTCCATAAGTTTGGCACTCACTCGTTTAGACAGTTGTTACCACCTATGAGGTAGACTTGAATACTGTATATTTTATTAAGAAAACTATTTCATTATAGCTATACAATTTACAAATGTTTAATTTTTACTTATTCATATAGAAGTTACTTTTTAATATAATTACATAAATTAAACATAATTGCAAATCATAATTTTCATCTTGCTTAAAAATTCAAAAAATCTCAAAATCTCGTTCAATTATGAAATTTGACCCTCTTTGAGCTACTTCTAAATACTGTTTGTTGGTGATAAAATTTTATCATAATCATTTTTTGGTCTAATGGTTTAAATTTAGAGGGTAAGAGGTTGAAAATTTAAAACTTCGAAAAATAAGCACCACCCTACTGAACATGTGCAAAAGAGGCTAATTTTAGGAAACCTAAAAGAAATTTATCGTTTATTCAAGAATGAGCATCATGAAGATAAAATTGGGTTTTCGAAGTTTGCCGAGCTTCGGCCTAAAAATTGTGTTTTAGCAGGAGGAAGCGGCACACATTCTGTATGTGTGTGCACAATTCACCAAAATGTTAAATTGATGCTAAGTGGAAAGATATTTAAAGAACTTGTTATGAATAATGGATCTTGCTTCGGTGACTACAAATGTTGTCTTAAGAAAATAATGTGTTTATCACCAAGTCCGAAATGTTACTTACATGATTGCGAAAATTGTCCAGGAACAAAATACCTAAAAGATCATCTATTAAATGCTCTAAGCGAACAAATGATAGAAACTATTATATATAAGCAGTGGGTGTCAGTAGATAGATGCAATTTCGAGACCATTATAAAAACATCTGAAGATTTTGTTGACACACTCTGTGAGAAATTTTTAGCTTTGAAGACTCATTCTTTCATAGCCAAAGAACAATCTGCATATTTTTCCTACTTAAAGAAAAACATGAAATTAAATGAGGCTGTCATCACCTTAGATTTTTCAGAAAATTACTCATTTGTGGTCCAGGATGAAGCACAATCTTTTCATTGGACGAATGACCAGGCTACAGTACATCCATTTGCTGTCTATTACAGAGATCCAAGTGGAGTAAAATATAAAAGTTTTGTGTTCATTTCCAATTGCCTAAAGCATGATACTATAGCTGTCCATCTCTTTCAAAAGAAACTTATTAAATTTTTCAAAGAGAATATACTGCCATCTTTGGAAAAAGTTTTCTATTTCTCTGACGGCTCAGCATCCCAGTATAAAAATCGAAAGAACTTCGGTAATATTTGCCTTCACCAAAAAGATTTCAACATACAAGCAGAATGGCATTTCTATGCCACAGCTCACGGAAAAGGAGTGTGTGACGTCTTGCTGCCAAAGCCAGCATTCAAAAACTGCATACAGATCAAATCCTCACACCAGTTGAACTTTTCAACTGGATGTTATAAACATTCCTTCTATTCAGTTTTTTTATGAAACTATTGAAGAATATTCAGAGGAAAGAGAACTATTAAAAGATAGACTTCTAAGAGCACTACCTGTCAAAGGAACACAGAGGTTGCTCAGTTTTGTTCCATTCAGTGAAAAAGAAATTACTGCAAAAGTGTATTCACATAGCAATAACTTTAAAAAACACAAAGTCTTTGAAGAAAGTTAGCAGTAAAAGAAGTGAAATTATAAACAGGCTGCATGTTTTATTATTTTGTATTGTGAAGTAAAAATTACATTTTTTTTTTCTAAGAAGGTTTTTAATCCCTACTCTTAGATGGGACACATTACTAAAGTTCTGGAGTACATTCTTACTAAGAAATTTTTTGATTGTTGAAATTACACTTACTTAAAACTACCTTAAAATTGCTTGAATCTGAAAAAAATGCATTTTTTTCCTAAATAGAATATTTTTGAAAATTCAGGAAAATATGATCCCATTGAGTGCCCAAGTTAAAATTTTGCATAGACAAAGATAAAATGCACAGAAATATTTGAGAATTAAAAAAAAAAAAATTGAAACTACATTTTTCGAGAAATTAAAAATTTAAATTTTAAAGTCATTTTTTGAAATTTAAAATTTTTATAAATTTTGTCATGATGCATATCATATGAAACGGCATTTAATATACTTCAAAATGCTTTTTACTAGAACTTTTTATCTCTATTTGTTGATGAGTTATGGCCTGTTTTAGGTTGAGGCATACATGTAAAAATGTGAGTTTTTTACAAAATCAAAGCCTGATAACTAAAAAACTAAACAAGATGAAAATCTGAAAATTTGGATTTTTAATTACCTTGAGGGGTACAGTTGATGAGCCAAATTTGAAAGAAATCAAAAAGGGTGAGGTAAATTTTTTCTAAAATTTTGGATCACTTGACATGGAATGACCCTGGTGGCTTTTTTAGCCACCATTTCCTCAGGAGTTTCAGATATTGGGCACTAACATCAATCAGAACTTTTCCAAACAGGATGGGCGTCGGCTTTTTTCTCATGCCTGTCACCGCAGGTGCATTATTCATATCCTCAGTCAGTGAGAAACAAACCTAGTAGCTTTTATGAGGCTTTTTACTATAATTTTAACTTTTGATATGAAAATGTCACATAAATAGAATTCAATATAAATTCAATTATAAATAAAATTCAAAATTAACAACATTATTGTGCTTGTAAACAAAGTTCTTTAGGTGTGAAACAGAAAATGGTCAGCAACAATCAAAGGTTAAAGGATTTTATTTAATTAAGGTACAAAATTGATCTTGTTACACTGTTATTTAATATTTATAGTACTTACTATATTTCATTTATTTTACGCTTTTATACTATATTATCAAACATAATTTAAGTATCAAATTCTTTAAAATATTTTTTATATCTGACAAATTTAATAAATAAACTCATCAATCAAAATATGGAACAAATTTAATCATGTTAAGTGCTATTTTTCTAATTTTATAGCTAAATATTCATATTCTGAATAAATTGTAATGTGTCAAACCTGTTAGGCATCCTATCTACCCCAAGAAAGTAATCAATGCATTCAAAAATATTTAATATATTAGAAAGGTTTTGGTTGAAGATTCATTTTGAACTTTAATTCATATCCACCCCTGGGATGAGTACAGGAGCAGAGACAGAATAACATTTTAGGGGGCTGTTTGGGGGTTAACAAAAATTGCCAAATCAGCCAGGAATAAGGCTTTTGGGACTAACAGTATCCTTATGCTGCTTAACATTATAACTCTAATTTAAATGCAAAATTATATAATTTATACAGTGGAGCATTCTTTATACGACACCGAAGGGGCAACCAGAAGAAGTCATATAAGCAATAACGTCATATAATCAATTTACCCTTCTGCCAAATTCCAAGAACTGGGGCCACACTAAAACCTCGTATAAACAATGCTCCACTTATTTTCAAATTTTATTAATTAATTTCATAGAATTTCTTCCACATTACGAACTTTTGTTAGGGATTTAGCAAAATTGGTTTAAGGGGTCATGACCCCCTTGACTGCCCCTGGATGAGTAGCATATAACAGGGGCAGTAAGGAAATTTCTATCTTATACTATCGATCTAAACCTATACTACTATCTACTACTTCTATCTAAACCAAGGCCGTATCCAGAGGGTGGGCCGATGCCCTCCCCCCCCCCCCCCCCCGAAATTCTGAAAATGTTTCGCAATGTAGCATGTATTACTCCCTGAAACTTTCCTCAACATAAGTGTTTCAAAGTCAGGCCCCCCCCCCCCCCCACCCGAAAAAAATTTCTGGCTACGGCCTTGATTTAAACCTATACTATAATACCATAAATTAGGCTTAATTGCAGCCACATAGGAATTTTTTTTTTTCAACAGCTATTTACATTGAAAGTCATGAAATATAATTATTGTACTTTTCTCTGAAAGTTTAGCTGTAATTCTTAGGGACGATAAGCATCACCAATACAGCCACAGCTTTAGATGACTTTCATATGCTTTTTTTCGTCTACAAAAGAAATTCTATCATCTAAGTAGCAACCATCCTGTTTATAGCTTAGTTCTAAGTATGGAGCAGACTAAATTGAATAGTTTGATGCTATCTAGTGTTAGTTGTAGAAAATTTTAGTGGAAGGAATGTAAGGAGCCAAAAGTTCAAGGACACAGTTTTAAAAGATAAACTTAACCTAGAAAAATCAGGGATTTGGAGTTGGTTGGAAAATGATTCCTGTAATTTTAAAACTGACTCCGGAATCTGACTCTTTTACAAATATTATTGGTTTAACGAATATTCAGCACATTTTTAAGTGACTCCGACTCCACAGCATGGTAAAAAATGCACAACTTTTGTCGATTCCTTTTTTTAATTGTAAATAATGAGTATTAATAGGAAAAAATAAGTAGCAATAGTGTGTGTAATGAAGTGTGTGTAATTAAATAGGAATGTGTACGTAATTAATGACATTTAATAGGTGCCATATACAGCATAACAAGAACACACAGAAAACAAAACGTTAACAGTTACAGTTATTACATCTTCCCCTTTTTTGACAGCAAAATATTTACAAGTTCAGTCTCTGTGTAGGTTTGACTGCTTGGTTTGATCTAGTGACATACAACTTTTTATCAACATGTTTAATAATACCTGGGGATTTTATATCGGACAGAACTGCTTCATTTGGGAGATCTGAGACTGGAGGACTCTCACGAGGAACTGGGCAATCATGGATCTTTCTCTTTCCTTCAATATTAAATTTCAATTTTGTTGGTCTGCTGGTAGAAGTGTTCCCGCGATATTTTCCGTCTGGTGTTATGGCTTTGTATGATCGAGGAGTAGCTGGGGAAATTAGCTTTGCTGGAGTCCATATCCGGGGGGGGGGGGGGGGGGGGGCTTGTTTTAGCATAACATTTTGACCAATTTTGAACTGAACACCTGATTGCTTTGCATAAAGGTCATGATAATATTTTTGCTTCTGTCTAGCTGCTTCAAGACTTTCTGATGTATGAAGTAGTATTTCTGGTTTTAATAATGACTCAGCAATGTGAATTGTGGTACGCAACCTTCTGTTGTATAGACGTTGAACTGGAGATCCTAAGTTGTCTCTTGGGGTATTACGGAAGTTTAATAATGCTAATTGAAGATCTTGGGCTGACATTTTACATTTTCGGAGTAAATTCTTCGCTGTCTGAACAGATTGTTCAGCTAAACCATTGCTTTTCGGATACTTTGGACTTGAAGTTTGATGAGTAAACATCCACTCTTGAGCTCTGAAGATGAATAGTTCATGCCATTATCTGATTCTAATATTCTGGGAATTCCATGTACACTGAACCAATCTTTAAAAATTTCAATAGTGCATGTACTCGATAAATCTTTTAAAGGTTTGAAATCAATAAAGCCAGAATAATTCTCTGCAATGGGTAAATAATCAATATCTGCATAGGTAAACACATATGTTGCAATTATTTCCCATGGTAAGTTGAGGATTTCTTTAAGAATCATTGGTTCTATTAGGTTTAATTTTTGAGTTTTTTAACAAACTGCAATTTTCCACTGTTGAAATTATGTCTGGACATTCCTGGCCAGAGCATACAATCACGAGCTCTTCTAAGACAATTGGATATGCCTAAATGTCCCTTCTGAAGATTTTGTAAAACCTGTGGTCTGTATTGCTGTGGAATCAGTATATTAAGGCCCTTCAAAATTAAGTCGTTATGGACTGAAAGTTCATCTGAGAAAAGTAAGTATTTTTTGCAGAAATCTGGAATTGAGTCTTTATTCTGAGGCCAACCATTTGAAATAAAATGTTTCACTAACAAAAGCTCTGGATCTGTATTCGAGAGATCTTGCAATATCTTGAAGAATGTGGCTGTAGTTGGAATGCTAAACAAAATTTGCAATGTACTTTCTCATAGAGAATCTTTATTGTGAGTCTCTGCACAGTAGATCAGCTATGTGCATATCAGTGCCACGTTTATAACAAACTTTTGGAGTGTACTGCTGTATTTCTAAAAAGATTTTTCCGAGTCTTGGAGGAATTCGATCAATTGGTTTTTTGAAAATAGATTCCATAGGCTTGTGATCTCTCTCAATAGTTATATCAGTTCCATCAGCGCCGGCCCTAGCCCTTGATCAGGGTAGAGCGAAATTGTCTTTCGGCGCGCTTTGGTCGACGCTTTCACTTCACTTAAATTCAACTTTGGTTTTATGTTAAATAAATAATAATTCACAAATTTTCAAAAATCAACTTTTATTGCAAATATCAACACTTATTGACACTTTAATATTAAGAAAACGTTTACTGTTATATAATTAAATTAGCATTTGGCGTGAATTTCAATCAGTCACTAAATAAATCTGTTACCTATGTAGGTATTGTAATAATTAATGAAAAGAAAACATTCCTTATGTCGATCTAGATTTGCATTAATTTATACAAAGTTTACCTTTCTTGCTTCTGCACTGGCAAATTTTTCAATTAAATTATCTGTTAGGTATGGATTGAGCAATATCATTTTCGATAAAATTGCCAGGTTTGACAATTTTTCCTGAGCTAGGGTTGATCTTAGGTAGGTTTTTATCAGTTTAAGTTTACTAAACCTTTTGCGACACTTACCTGATTAGTTTGTAGTATCCGAAGGGCAGTCCAAGTGTTTGGAAACAAATTGTACCAATTATTTTTGTTCAAGACATTAAGAACATATTTCGGTTGTCCTTGGTCTGTGTCTAAGAATTGCTTCAGGCTTAGTATTTCTTGAGCCAGATCTGCTCCAGAAATATCGCTGTGTGAATCATGTGTCAAAATATTTTGCAAATTTAAACAGGATTGCTCCAATTCAGGCTTATCAACCGGTCGCTTTATATCATATAAGAAACTCCAACTTGCATTAAAATTAGACAGCTGTTCAAAACCTATTTCCAGCGAATTTGCAATTGTATCTATCAAAGAATAGAACACAGTGGCCTTAAAATGTTGTTCTGAGTCTATTGGTGTTTCATCTAAGATTCATAGTCAAACATTCTTTTTCTTTTTTGGTTTCTTGTTTTCTGAAATACAGGTGGGATTTCAGCTTTTTTGGCAATTTCTTTTGCTATGATTATAGCTGATGTGTAACCAGTATCCCTATACTGCTTAACAAATTGGCAACATTTGTGTAAGTGATTAGTTGCATTTAACAAGTCTGCCGACTCTGATTGCATGGATTTGCTAACAACATTTATTTGGTATAGTAAATCATACCAAATCACAAGAACGAGCAAACATTCTCGCTTGCGAAGATGACCTCGTTTGCTCTCAGCGAATGGAAGAACTGGAATACAGAGTGTAAAAATGGAAGTAATTTAATTATGGACTAGGTTAGGACTAGCCGCTCCAGATGGTCAGATTTGTCTTGAAAAAAGGCAGGGATTTATCTGATCTGGCAACACTGTTCCAGTGCCTCTCAAAAGGTGCCATCAAAATTTTTTTTTGCACTGGAAATTGTTTTTCGCATTTGGCTTTTTGGCGCCCCTTGTCATCTGGCGCCTAGAGCAGCCGCACCACTCGCTCTACCCCAGGGCCGGCACTGAGTTCCATAGATGTACTGATGAAATTTCTGGAATCCCTGCCTCATTGCGAGAGCTTCCTTTTCAATTTCAGGATATGATTGTTGTTTCTCATTTAAAGCTGTTGAAGAAAAAGCTATTGGTCTTCCATCTTGGAGCAGTACAGTGCCTATGGCAAATGAGCTTACATCAACTGAGAGTGTAAAGCTTTTGTGTGGATTATAGAATGTAAGTGAGGGTGCATTTTTTAATAGTTTCTTGATTTCTATCAACTCCTTTTCTAGTTCTTCATTCCAATTCCATGTAGCATCTTTCTTCAGTAGCACTCTCGTATTATGTGTCTTCTCTGAGAGACTAGGAATAAATTTGTGAAGATATTGTATCATTCCAAGCAGTCGTTGTAAACCTTTCTTGGAATTTGGTGCTTTGATTCTATCAATGACTTCAATCTTTTCAGGATCAATCATTATACCATCACCACTGAGTACGTATCCTAGATACTTGACTTTTTGTACTTCAAATTCACATTTTTCTTTATTGAGTTTTACCCCTGCATTTCTTAAAGCTCTAGAACTAATTTTGTTCTTCCCCAAAGGGTGTTTATATCAGTTGCATGAATTAATATGTCATCCATTGAATTTTCCACTCCTTCGATACCTTGAAAAATGTTTGTTATTTCTTTTTGAAAAATTTCTCAAGCAGATTTTATTCCGAATGGAACACTTAAGAATGAATATCTGCCCCATGGAGTGCTAAATGTTGAGTATGGTTGAGTTACTTCCGAAACTTTCAATTGCCAGAAACCCTTCTTTAAGTCTAGCTTCGTGAAATATTTTTAACCACTGATGTTAGCTGTGACCTCTTCTTTTTGAAGGAAAATGTCCATGCAAGAGAATTTTGTTCAAATCAGAAGGATCAATACAAATTCTGATTTTCCCATTTTGTTTCACAATAATCATGTGGTTAGAAATTGGAGTAGGCTCACCTACTTTTTTAATAATTCCATCTCAAACCATTCTGTCTAGTTCTTGTTTCACAATATACCTTATTGGAAAAGGGACTTTTCTTGGAGGTTTGATTTCTTTTTGAGGGCATTCTTCTGTAAATTCAGCAGTGTATTCAAAATTGTTTATACATCCCATCCCTTCAAAAAGGTCTTAAAATTCTTTTTTAATGTATTTACTTGATCAATTCGTTGAATTAAACCTGCCTCTCTGCAAGTAATTCAACCTAGAACTGAACTAATTCCTCCATGAGTTATAATAAAATTTATCTGAATTTGCTTATCTTTGATGGTACAATTAACATTTGATTCTCCTTCTTCATCAATTGTATGACCAGAATATGATAGAAGTTCACAAATATGAGAAGGTTTTATTTTCAATCTTAACTCTTTTGCTAAGTTGATAGGAATAGCATTGCATTGAGCTCCAGTGTCCAGCTTCATTGGAATTGCTTTGTTATTAATTGTTACTAAAATATAAACAGTTGCAGTTAACAGTTACAGTTATTACAGTATTCATTGATTAAAATGATTGTTACAGCTTCACAAAAAAGCAATATTAGTAGTAGGGACATGAAACGGTAAGGAGTTTTAGCTATATTTTGGACCCCAAACTTTTGCAAAATTAAATTATTGTACAAAAATTAAAATGATGTATTGTAGTAAACATCTTTTTATGTCCAAAAATAGTTCTTTTATACAAATTTGTCACTTATGTAAATTTTATTGCAAAGGGATGTAAAAGTGAACATTATGGTAGAATGCCTCATTATATGAAATTTTAATGTTTTCTATATCTCCTTTTTCAATAGTAAAACTGTTGTACATTACAATTGCAATAATAATTCATCCTTTTTCTAAAATATTAATATGTTCTCTCATTTATATTGCCTGTTAACTATAAGAACTATTACAAAAAACTGAGAGGATTTGTATGCTTTTTATGTTTTGTAATATTTTGCTTTCTCTATACAAATTACTATGCAATATCCTCTTTTAAGTACTGTTCTAATGAAGAGCTTTTTGTTTACTCTTTTGAAAACTTTACCCAAGTTTTTAAATTTAATGGAGATTTTATTTTAATTATTATAATTTTTATTTCAATTAGATTTTTTTAAAAACTATGTATAAAATAACTTAAACGAAAATGTAATCTTTCAAGCTTTGATGCATAGTAAAACATTCTGTATATGTGTTCACGAACATTGAAACAAATAAAAATGTTATAAAATTGTAAAATATATTATGTAATTATTCATGAGGAACACAACATTTGAATTAAGTCAAGCAAAATTCTGCGGATAAAGAAATAGAATAAATCTGCTTTATTATCTCGCTTTTAGATAAAATAATTTCATTTTTGCAATTTTTTACAATGTATACTTTATACTTTTTCTTTTTTTAACTTGAATGTAAAAAATGACCAAAAATGGTCATGGGTTAAAGCTGGTTTGAGCTACTAGGAAGCTCAAACTGGCATTTTCGGGTATTTAGAATAGTGGGAGGGAGGAAGGGGTTCAGTGCCATTTTGACATTTGTACAGGAGGCATTCTAGTGCAATTCGAACATGGAGACAAGGTCATAGTGGTAAGATTCAGTTTCCCCACCCATTTACCAGTGCATTTGACCAATATCAAAATTTGGCACAGAGTTGACTTTAGCAACCAGGGAGTATCATAGAGGAGTTTTCAAACATTAAAAAAGTCCAAACCATTAAAATTTTAATTTTCAAACCATGAAATTGCTCTTTTTGATATGAATCAGAATTATCCTATCATTTCGAATTTGGAACCATTGGAAAGCCTGTAAAAATTTCTCTTTTTTAGTGTGTTCAAAGTTTGGATAACAATTATAAAGCTTGGAATAATTGCTTTTAATGAAATTTATTCGATGGTTTACTTTATTAATTTTTTCCTAATCGTCTGCATGTGAAAAAATAGTAAAATTAAAAGACTATAAATTGAAATATTTCCGTAGTTTTTGGTTGCTCAGCAACTGAATTTGTGCAGCAGAAATATTTGGACTTAATCGCATGGCAATGCTTACAATTTTCTAAGAGCGGAAGATTGTTCATTAACATTTCTTTCCAGGAGAGATTATGTAATTTATTAAACATTTATTTGAACATGATTAGCAATTCAAGTTTTAATTTCTTCCAATTGTGAAGTGATTGTGTAATGAATTTGGTGTGTGTGTGTAGCCAAAAATTTAACAACCTGTGAGACAAACTAAATTTTCTGTAAATACACCCATAAAAAAAAGAAGAAAAAACACCTTTTTCCTTTTCAGAACGAATTGCGGAGGAAATTGACCACGAAATGGATTGTTTATTGGTAAATTCAGTGGCATTATCAAAGAACGATTTGCTTGTATTACTATATAAAAATCGTTCTTATAGAAAATTGTTGTTTATGGCAAACCTTAATTTTAATAACGTTTTAGGTTGCAATCTGTGTAAAATAGTTAGATTGTGTATGTGCTGTTTGTGCCCCCCCCCCCCTCCCAAAAAAAAGAGCTTAAGGTATTTTATTATTTTCCTCTCTCCGGAGTGACATGTTGTGCTTAAAACCTGTGCAGAGCTGAGAGAAACAGCTAGTATGCAATAACATTGTTATTCGCCTATAAGTAAAACACAAATGGCATATTTTATATGTACATTTCAGGGGTCGAGCCAGAGAAAATTTGGGTCTGTTTTCAGACGCTTCACAGTATTCCAATTAATCAAAATGGACCCTTCACTATATTCCAATCAATCAAAACGGACCCTTCCCAAAATTCCAAGCTACCAAATCCCACTTTTTTTCAGAATTATTTATTAAATATGCAGCAAATGATAATAAAATTTTGTGTCACTATAAGTTTAAATTTTTAATTTTCATATAATTATTTGATTTTCCACAACATACTTTTCAAATTCACAAAAGTAGTACCCTATAAAAAAATGCTGGATCAACCCCTGCATTTACATTATACTTAAAAAATTATTATTATTATTTAGTGTCCTTGTACCTTGCTCGAAATTGTTTTATCAAGATCCTATAAAAGTTAAAATTTTTATTTTATGGCTTTTTTTTTAAAACTTTATTTTACTTCATTCAAGTAAAATATGAAACTTGATTTTTAGTTTGATAAGTGTTCCACATTAGTGTTTTATGTGGAACACTAAAATTTTGTAGTGCTTAGGTTATTTAATAGTTTGAGTATCTGACTTTAGCTATCACACTCTTAGTGTAACCCTTTGTTCTTTGTATTTAGGAGGAATAAATCATGCACCTCACCCACACGCAGACCTTGAATTTAACATGATTAATATAGGCTTTAACATCAAAGAAAATAATTGACATTTTTTCACTTGACTGATTGTAGATTGTTATATTTTTTGATAATTAAAAATTTTGTAATGCTCAATTTTGCCTCTTTTCACTTCAAATTAAAATAATGTATTTTTTTTTAATTCTGTACTATTCTAATATCAGGTAATACGATGTTGCCAACCAAAATTTTTTGCTCTTCATTGTCAAGAAGTTGGTGGGAAAAACTACAGAGAATCGATGCAGTATGTAGATGGGTTTTTAAGGTAAGATATATTACTTTTTTTTATTTAATATATAAAGAAAATACTAGGAATTAAAATTTTCAAAGTAAAGCTTAAAAGTAGAGCTGATAGTGCTGTGAAAACATTGTCCAATTGTGCATTTTAATTTTCTGCTCATTTTAATCAAAGTTGCAGCTCCATTTTTTTATAAATTAAGCATTATTTAAATTTTATCATCTATGAATATGTCTTATGTTTTATTTTATTTTTATTTTTTTATTTATATTATTTTTTATTTTATTTATCTGTTGTTTTTTTTTTTTTAAATTTTAAGTAAAATGCTTTAAAGATAGTCATATGGACAATTTTCTTAGTTTGCTACTTTGATGAATACATGCTATTCAACTGCTGAATTTAAATTTCTGCGTCCTGTAGATTTTTCTGCATAGCAATTTGTATATCTAACATAAGGGAATTAAGATTCTTAACAGGCAACACACTGTTATACTTCTTTTAGACTTATTCTCTAAATTAAATGCGAAATTTATTTTATCCTTGCGTGCGTTTCTTATTATTTGTTTTCTTAAATAAATATCACTTAGTTTGCTTTTTTAGGACTTTATTATCAAGTGAAGAATTGAAACATTTTGGTCATAAAAGGATTTTCCTTGATGAAGAGTTCACCTGTCCGGAAATATTTACTGTAAGTTCAAGAAAGTATGAATGTTGACGCAGTACTGAATGATGTTTGTCATAGAGTAGTCTCTCGGTAATCCGGCAGATATCGGACCAGGGTACTGCCATATTACCGAAAACGCCGGATTACTGGAATGTACTAAAAATATGCATATAAATACCTGAACAAATTATTTATTGAATGTACATAGTGTTGTTTACATTATTCCTTTGAAAAGTTTTCCTGAAAAATGCGTATGCCTTTTGCGTTCTTGTGGAAACCACAAATACAGGCTATCCTCAACCTGAGAAAGCTCGCCTGTCTTCAATGTTTTCCGTGAACTTTTCATTTTCATTTTTTCCACAGAAAATCTTTTCACTATTCTCCCGTATGTCACGGATTGTGGCCCGATCAACTCCGAACTCTTTAGCGAGACTGACTAACGTTTCACCTCGTTCAAGACGTTTCAAAATCTTGTTTTTATCCACAAGCGATAATGTTTTATGTTTACTTTTAACTGGTAGAGACATGTTTCACTCACAGCACTACTAACACATAAAACTACGCTGACGAAGGACAGCACGTTAGCGAGCAAGCGTATCACGTAGCAGACTGGCGTTAGACTGAGAGATGAGCGCACACAGAACACAAAAGCCACTCACAATAGCTGCGCAGAAACAGGTTTACAACTGTACTGCCACGCATTTACTAGCTTCTTATGAAACTCCGGATTACTGGCAGGGCCGGACCAGTGAAGTGCTGGATTACCGAGAGACGACTGTACTATTCGTTGTAAGATATTTCCTCTCTATTTTGTGCTTTGGTTGCTTCTTCTTCAAAAACTAAATTTCTTCCCAGCTTCTAAAAGTAAAATTAATTTTCTGCTATTGCTTTCAGGCTTTGGGGAGCTTATACTTTATCCATAACAGCTTAAAGGATGTCCACATATGGGATTTTCATGGTATGTTTGTGTTGTTATTCAATTTTCCAATAACTCCTATTCTGAAATTCATTCAAACTACTTTAATACCTTTTAGTAATAACGTCGATAGCATATATAAATTGCTTGGTTAAGAAGTAATAAATTATCTTGTAGTGTTATTTAGCCAAATTCTTTTCTTTTTCTTATGAAATGCCTAAATTTTTTTATTATGGTTTCACTGTTTATTTATTCATTTTTTGAAATTTTAGCTAAATGCTCTAAAGGCAGTCCTATGGACGATAGTGGGTAGTAATATGGACAGTAAAGTTCTTAGTAGAATCATATATATATATGTATATACTGTTGTACTTATTTCTCTTAATGGTTCAATATCAATCAAAGTGTAAAAGTTATGTCAGAAATCTGTTTATTGTCAATGAAAATATTTATTTTAACTACATAAATTTTTACTTTGACAATCTTTACTTGACTGTATCTTTCCCTCAAGCTCTGCATATTTAACTTCTTTTGCTTTCTAGGATCAAAATTTGTACCTCTCATTGGTGAAGAAGTTCATAAGGGCAATATTGAGCATGTAGAAATAAAAGAAAAATCCAAATTTCCTCCTGAACTATTTCCTGAGGTAAAACTTTACACACACACACATATATATGTTTGGGTGTGTGTCTCATATTTTATTCACCGATGTTACACAATTTTGATTGCAACCAATGTATGTTCTGTTTTATACATAATCTATACTTTCACAAAATTCATTTTACATTTTTTACAGGGCAAAATAAATACTCTGAACAGTGATCTTTATTTAATAAACTACAATAACATTTATTTGTATAAAAAAGCGAAATAAGTGTATCTTAAACTTTTTTGTGGTGAGGAAATAATTTTTTGTGAAATTGTTAAGCTACTTAAGGATACAAAATGTTATAAATGCAATTTTGTGCAACTGAACTGAAACTTATGTTTTTGATTTTAGAATAAAGGCTCTCGGAAAGGTTTTATGAGAACAAGATGGAAAATCAGTCATACAATTTTTGATTTGATTAATGTTCATCTTTTTCATGATGAATCTAATTTCATTGCCATTGAAGATGTAAGTAGGATTTTTTATAAAGTTGTGTTTACTATTTGTTTGAAGACGATTGACCTCTCATGAAAACACCCACTTTTTTATTAATCTTTTAAAATTCATGTGGCTATTTCCAGTGTTCCTAGCTTGAGATATAGCAAAGTGGTGATAATTCCCAATTGTTAATGTGTTGCACTAACAGTGCTATAGCCATTTTTAAAAATTTATTTATGTTATGTACTTCCTCAGAATGACTGTAGATGAGTAGTCCTAACTTCAAGGTACTCAGCTTGAAATATTATGTATTTTTTAAACATTTTCAAAAATTTTATCTGAAATTAATGAAAATCCAAATATTGTGCCTTGTATTTATGTTGAAAAACATTTATGATAATAATATTATGAATTTATGTATATATTTATAATGTTTTGTTTTCAGTGTCCTTCAAGATACAGTAAAAATAGGCAACAAGCATTAGAATACATTTTAAAAAGGTAAATTGGTTCTATTTTTTATTATTAAATATTGAATAGTAACTTGAAAATGGAACTAATAATAGTTAACCCTTTGCACTCAAGGCCATTTCCGCGCGGACTAATCGGCGACTCAAAGCGTTTTGTAACGTTTTTGGTGAATTTTTTTACCTCTAACTTAAAATGATTACACACACAAAACTTTTATATTTTAATATTTAATGTATCTTTATGTTTTTACAAAGGCAATTTCATCTTCTTACACCTTTTACTTCATCACTATCATCATCACTGATTGTGTTCCCTCTATCATCAAGCTCTCTGTGTATTGCTGTAAATTTCCTTGTTTAGCAACTCTAAATCAAACTCATCTACACTCGAGCTCATTTCATTACTAAGTTCCATGGTAATGGGGATCAGAAACTTCTGTTTTTCTAATCCTTTTCCCACGGATGTGATGTTCGAACTGAGACCGAAACTGCAGTCTGCTTCATGTTACCGCACTAATCTCAGATAAGAAAATGTTACATAGTTTAAAAGGGAGATTACGTCTTCTTTGTTAGATTATACAGTAGCCACTGCTTATATGAATCACCTTTGTTCTAAACACTTTTGATTCAATAAAGCAAAATTTAGTTTTTTTTTTTTAAATAAAGGTAAGAAGTATGCTATTCATTCGAAATACATTCTTTGATTAGTCAAAATTTTCAACAAAAAAAAAAAAAAACAGTATGAAAAAAGAATTAAAAATTCAAATTTTACCTTACTTGAGGTTTGAAAAATGTATCGATTTTTGATTGCTTTGAAGAGGCAGTAATTAATTTCAACACCCTTTTTTCAATGTCATAAAATAAACTATAGTCTTCATAATCCACACCTCTTTGCTCCAATGCCATCTATATAATTTTAGTGCTTCACGAGATTCTTGGGCAGTTGGCGGTGTTTGTAAAGCTGTTTCTGCTTCTTCATCATCGTCCTCTTGAGGATCATTTTCCTTTTGTTTTAACACAGATAGCACTATATCTTCATCCAAGTTTTCCTCTGACGTTTCGATGTCTTTGTCAATATCAACCCGTGCTTGCAATTCTTCCACAATATCTACATCAGAGGTTCCCAAAATGGTCCAGGTGGACCCCCAGGGGTCCATAGGAGACCACATGGGGGTCCACGTAGACGTGAAAAGAAAACGGTGGTTCACAAGTTGTAAGTGGGGGTCCACGAAAAGTTTTCTGGTTTTCATAATAAAGAACAAAAATTTTGGCTTGGATTTACCTATCAATGTAGGCAGGTAGCATCATTCACTAGGTAAGTACTCAAAAATATTTGAGACTCAGTTCAAACACAGAATTGAATAGAATAATAGATAATAGTAGAAGTGTACACCACGTAACCTAAGGCTACGGCTAAGAGGTTGGGGTCTGGTGGAGAAAAGAGTACACCACATGTCGATACTTGCAAAGTGCCGCCGTGCGCCCTCTTATCCGAGATGCTTGTTTAAACCTGAAAAGGGATGAAATGCGACTTGCGATGTGCTTGCAATCTACAATAGTATAAATACGAATGCCCCAGGAGCAGAATTATATTCAGTGTTCTGCAACATGACCTCAAACAGTTCCAAATGTTCTGCAGGCATGTCGTCCAAATTTGATGGACCACAGTACAACACAAAATAGATATAAGAATATTAATTAACTAGTAGAATATTTATTACTCATTTTTGACAAAACATATTAAATTATTTATTTAAAACCAAGGCATACATTCAGAATTTGCAATTCTGTCAATGACTTTTGAAGTCTGATACTGCGACATTAATGCAGATGTACTGTTTACAAAATGTTTATAAAAATTTGGCCCATACATTGTGACAATGGCTGCTTTTAACAACTTTCTAACGGATTTATGGCCAGGTGGTGCACCATTGGAATATATAAACATTCTTTTGTCAGTTGTTCTGCAGTAAAGGTCAAGACTCAGAAATTTCGCAAGTGGCCAGTGGCCACTAAACTTGATTAACTTGGTGGCCACCTATGCATCATAAAGCAAAAGTGCAAAGCGGGGGGGGGGGGATGAATGGTGCATCAGTGCACTACAATTCCTTATGTGTCTCATTTTCAGTGAAGAAAACATAATATTTTGTTAAAACTATCAAGTCTTCAAAAAAAAAAAAATGTATATGACTTTCAAATTGGAAAAAGAAAAAACTTGCTTCCTTGGCGATGGTAAATTGAGGGAATATGAATTTTTTCAATACAGTTTTTAATGTTTAATGTTATAGAGCACAAAAGATGTAAGTGCAAAATTTTACTTGTTTCATCATAGAAGCAACAGATAACAAAAATCCCCCTCACAGAAACGAACCTTTTACAAAAACCGCGATCACCAATAAGAACCATTTTCGAACACAAGTATAAAAAAATGTATATTTCCAGTTCTAGTTTTGTTCAGTACATTTAATTTTCATTCTTTTCAAAACTCTTTTTAAAGCTATCACTATTTTCAAAATGGCGCGACACTTGAGTCCGATTTTATAAAGCGAAAATGGCCGATCTGAAATGTAAGTTTGAAATGAAAGTTATGAAAAAAAAAATCAAGATTAATATTGTTTCCTACTATATTTAAAAGATTTATATGGCAGAGAGAAGGAATTCAAAGAAAAAAAAAGCGCAATCGGGAAAAATTTTCGCCATTTTTTTTTCTTGTGAGAGGGGAAATGAAGACTATCTGCCGAAATTCGGTAACTTGAATGCCGAATTGATGCGTTTTTATTGTGCTTGCATACATAAAAGAAGCAAATGTTGAAAATTCCATAGAAAGTATTTGAAAAGGAGGGATTTGCTTTACAATTTTTTTTAAAAAAAGGAAAGGTGGCGATCGCTCCTAATTTTTTGAATCGCCACTTTTTCAAACAAGGTCCGCGAATCTTGACATTGATTCTGCTGAACATATCGTTTTTTTTTTTTTTTTTTTTTTTTTTATTCTTTTGCGTTTGTGCTCGCGTTTTTTCCCCTCTTCTTTTTGAGGATAAAATGTTCTGCAGAGATCGCGTTTGTTCTGCGACGTACGTCGCACTTTTAAGCACTTTCTGCTCCCGGGACGAATGCCAAGAACAAAACCTTATTGTGTGTTCACAACGAGATGGCAATTCGACCCGCCGTCGTCACGTGGTATCTGACGATAGTATTTTGCATTTTTCGGTAGGAGAATTCCTTTAAGTAACAACACTGTACAAAGACGTATTGATGAAATGAGCTCTGGTATAGAAAGCTTCTTGTGTAATTATCTGCAAACCACTCATTTTTCTATTCAATTGGACGAGTCTACTTTGCCTGGTAATGAAGCATTATTTTTGGCATATGTTCGATTTGTTATGGACGAAGAAAACCATGAAGAGCTGCTATTCGCAAAAACTTTGAAGTCGGACACTAAAGGCGAATCGATATTTAATGTCCTGAGTGATTTTTTTACAGAAAAATCTATTCCATTTACAAACATTATTTCAGTAGCAGTTTCAGCAGCTGCCATGTTCGAGCGATATTGTGGGTTTATAAGCCATCTTTAAAAGAGTAATACCAGGATTAATTGCAATTCACTGCGTCATCCACTGACAACACCTTATAGTGAAAAATTCGAGTGATAGATTGCACCAATCGCTTCAATTTGTGATTAACGCAGTTAATAAAATAAGAAGCAATGCTTTGAATACCCGTTTATTTGCACTATTGTACAGTGAAAATGATGATTTCCAACAACTGCCCTTACATACTGAAGTAAGCTGGTTGTCGAAAGGTGCATGCTTATCCAGATTTTACTTACTTTTCAAATCAGCGATAGAGTGTCTGGGAACTAAAGCACCAGATTTAAAAGAAAATCTGATCAAATATAAAGCGTACATTGCGTACGTAACAGATTTGTTCATAAAATTCAATGAGGTTAACTTGCAGTTACAAGGCAACAGCCTGAATTTAATAAAAACAAAGGGTGTAATTTCGGCTTTCTTGGTAAATTGAAATTAATTAAGCAAAATATTAGTCGGCGCGAATTCTCCCAGTTTCCACACTTGTTACAGATAGAATGTCTTGATGAGGATATTCAGACATACGCTCAACATTTAAATACCCTGCATGATGACTTCAAAAATAGATTTGAAGATATTCTGACGATGGAAATACCACCATGGATCATCATCAACCCATTTGATGAAACGGAAGAGGCGAATGGTATTACAAGAGGAGCTACTGGAGTTCAGCACCAACGAGGAACTGAAGGTGAAATTTAAAAAAGGCTATCAAACATTTTGGCTGCTGGCAGAAATCCCCGAAAAATATCCTGGGCTGTGGAGAAAATTTTTGATAGCGTTTCCCTCGTCATATCTTGTCGAAAGAAGTTTTAGTGCCGTTACCAACCTGTTAACAAAAAAAAGAGGAGCAGATAGAACACTACAGAACGAGGAGATTTGAGATTACTTCTTACAAAACTGAAGCCAAATATTGATAATTTGATGTCAATTCATCGAGTATATCTGTCTCATTAAATGTATGACTATTTACATTTCAGAGTTCATTGTTGTTTGTTTGTTATAATAAATGTTTATAATTTTGTATACCTGCAAGTATTATTTTAATAAATAGGATACAAGAACAGGGTGCGTAGCGGTGCTTACAAGTGCTTATAAGTGCTTATATTTGAAAATAAAATATAAGGGCCCTTATAAGTGCTTATTTTTCCTTAAAATGTTTATTTTCTAAAAAAATTACGAATGCTTAGTTTCCCCCCTAGAAGAAATCGAACGTTAGTTTACTCATCGGATGCATAAAATGGCGTTCCGATTGCTAAACCAGCTGGCCCAGATCGCCATTCATAGTCAAAATGTAAAAACATTTGTCTATGAGTGAAGAAAATATTGCAAATGTGGCGCAAAAAAACGCGCTGTCAGCGCCGATGCTTCCGAGAATCCGCCATTTTTGGTTCTGTAAATCCGCCATGTTTGGTCGTGTTTCAAAATTCTGCATAGCGTTGGTGCTGAGCTTGCCAAATTTGAGGTTCCGTACTGCATACTTGCCAAGTCCACTTTTTAACGGGAGACTCCCGGTTTTTGCATCTGTCTCCCGATCTCCTGTTTAACAATTTTCTCCCGTTTTTTGTAATTTTCGCTTTAAAATAAATCAATGAAGTTTAATATTTTTTTTACTCAATAGACGGCGCTCGTAATCGTAGTTACTCGCTGAGTAGTTTTCATGTGATTTTCCCGTATTTTGCCGAAATTCCGTATTTTTGAAAAGTCAAAATTTCGATTCCACGAATATTCGTAATTTTTGAAATTTTTTTCTTCTTTAAATGAGAAAATCTTGAAGTAACATGCGTAGATACTTGCTTTACGAAACTTTTTCAAATTAGCAGTAAAAATTCCGCATTTTGTCTATCATATGCTTTCAAGGGTCAGTCCCGATTTTTTTTGGAATCCGATTGCATCCGCTTTGGTAAAAGTCCCTAGTTCTTGTGTACTATCTCATTCCATCTCTTGGACATCAATAACTTCTGGTTTACCATTATTTTTATGAGGATTTGCACTTCTCATTTTGCCACACCCACTCGAAATTTCAGTGAAAAATTTTAGTGATTCTATTAGTTAGTTATAATTATTAATGTTGCATCCTTATTAATAATCTTGTTTTAAAAATATTTTTTGCATAGAATTAAATTTTTTTTTTCTTCAACTTAGGCTTAGGGTTTGGGTTTTTCCTTTTTGTTAGTCATTATGTATTGTTACAAAATAGATGAACATTTCTTCCTATTTTTATTCAATATATAACTAAAAAATGGCTAAATTAAAAAAAAATATTTTTTGGGATAATTTATTTAAGTGCGCGTGGTCGTGATATTTTGTTTGAATTGTTGTGGTGTAGATGTAAGCTAGTATGTATTTGGGAAAGCTAGCTTTTTATAATCTAACTAAATGTAATTCTTGGGATTTTGTGCATTTCACGCAGTAATGCATTTTCTGAAAAGTGAAACCAAGTTTCGTCCAATGCTATCAAATGAAAATCTAGAAAACATCCTATTGCTCATAAAAAATAGTTTTGCTGAAAAATGTTTTGATCAAACATTTGATGCTAAAATTTTATCAAATACTGCTGTAATGAACATTAAATTTTTTTTTTATTTGTAAGTCAGTTTAATTGTTTATTTTGTGTGTATGGGGGGGTCATTGAAAAAATCTCCTGTTTTTCCCCCCTCCAAGGGTGGCAACTACTGTACATGATATTGCAGTGGCGTAACAAGGGGGGTCATTTCAGGCCATTTCGCCTCTCCCCCCCGCCCGAGGATTTTGAATTTTTTTAAATACTTTTCATCAACAAAAGACAATATGCATCTTGAGAAAATAAAGTTATATTTTTATCAATAAATCACTAAATATTGATGGCAGGGAGATCTAAATTAAAAAAAAAAAAAAAAACTTAAGATTTAAAAAATTCTTAGCAGTGCCATATTATGTTACTCAGAAAATTACATTATTTCTCCCCCCACCCCCGAAAAGAGAATTGCACAAAGTTCAGGTAAAATAAACTGCCCCCTACCCCAATAAAGAATATATATATATTCATTATATTAAGTTAGATTATCAGAATGTTAATTTCAATAACTGCAATTTATTACTTTATTGTATCTTTTTGCTAGATTATCAGAATAATACCTGCAATAACTGCAATTTGTTACTTTATTGTATATGTTTGATCAGTCTTTTTTAGTTAATACTACAATTAAACAGGCTCTATAAGCAATGCATCTGTTAAAAAAAAACTTATTTGTTTTCCTTATGTAGTGCAAAGCCTTTCTTCTCATTTTTTGTTAGCTATTTCTGTTTTAGAAGTATATAATTTTGTCAAGTTGTGTTTTTACTCTTAATTATGCAAGTAATAATGGATATGTGTACTTAAACATGTGCTTATTTTTTTCTGAAAATGTGCTTACAAAGTGCTTATAAGTGCTTACTTTTTGAACTAAAATGTGGCTACTCACCCTGAAGAAAATGTGCTACTTTTTTTCCTTCTTAACACCCCCAATTTAGGGTGATATTTTTTAGGAGTTTTGGGAATACTGTAGAAATTAGCAGCAGAGGGTCTACCGAAAATAGTAAAACTTTGAAAGTGGTCCACGAGAAAAAAAATTTGGGAACCTCTGATCTACATCGTTGCTGGATGAATCAAGTTGCTCTTCAGTGTTTTCAACAGCATCCGATGATGTAGGCTGTAAGCAGATCCCCTTTTTAAAACAATTTTGAATTGTTTTAGCAGATACATTATTCCATGCATTTATTAACATGTGAAAGGAATCTAGAAGACTAATGGATTTGGCAATATCATTTGCTGTAACCGTTGCATTATCATCAATTGCTTGGATTATTTTAATCTAAGATCTATGCAATAAAAAGTGTTAAAACTTTATTATCCCCTGAGCCAGAGGTTGAATGAGGCTTGTAGTATTGGGAGGAAGAAACACAAGTTTTATATTTGTTAACACATTCGCTGCCACCAAAATTTATATATCCGTCCTCAGAAGCCGAATTTAGAAAAAAATTTTAATGATTAAAAACGTTCCTTATATTTTAATAGTAAAACCAGAAAAAAGGAAAAACCTTTTATTTTCATGTTTAGTGTAAAAAAATTTCGGACGCTCTAGAGCGTCAGTGGCACCTCACGTTCAACTTATCATCTGTATGCCACTGATGCTCTAGTGCATCTCATCAGTTTTCTGCGAAATTATTGACACATTACATAAAGTCACAGTTTAAAAGAAATAAAACGTTTAATTGGATAAAGAAAAGTCAAATTTATGAAAAAATATCAAAAAAATTTTCAAATAGCTAACACAAAATACAGATATTCGCATTGTTGAATTATTCCTACTATTTCAAAATGTTGCAGCAAAATGAAAATTATAAAAAATACTCATAATTGCCTGTCAAATGCTCAACTCTGAAGATTATAAAACGTAACAAATATTGTATAATATACATAAACAACATAATAGAACATGAAAAAAAATTAAACTTATTACAAACAAAATGTCAGTGTAGAACAGTACTGCATCAATATATTATCACTTATGGTATATTCATAGCCCCCTTAACTAGATGCCTAGTGATTTGCGGGGAAAGTTGGCCGCGGATTTTAGTTACCTTTTCTCCCACCAGGAACGCTACTTATCTGCTATAACAAACCGCGCTCTATCCATTAGTTTGAAGGGTAGAAAATTGGTTTTCCATTGCTATTTCTTCTTTTTTTCCCTAATAATTTGATTCTTTGGATTAAAAACGGTCATTTTCAGGACCAATGTAACTTAAAGAAAGATGGTTTATTGTGTTGTTCCATTTTGCACATCAAATTCAGTAAAAGAAAAAAATAGTTTCAATCGGACATAGTTTGCATGAAAAATGGATCTCCGCTATATCAAGACAAAGGAATTATTATTATTATTATTATTTTTATGTGTGTGTCTGTCATAAAGTCTATGAGACAAAAATTTTTAAAAAAAAATAATTAATTAATAACAATATAGTGCAAAACTATTTTTATATAAATATACATTATTTATTATGTTGCCTTGAGTAAGATAGCAAGTTACACATTACGACCCTAATAGTTATTAAGTGACTCATAATAAACTATTTTCTAAGTTTGATTATTTCTATTCTTTTCATTATACAGGGTGGTAAAAATTACTGAGCACAAATTATGTTTGAAAAAAAAAAAGGAGAGAGAGACAGACAACACAATGGGAGGTATCATGGTATCAAATGATTATGTTTCATTCGATTAACTTCCGCAACACAATTCAAACATGAAAACGTTTCCTCATATTCTTTATTTTGTTCCTTTTTTTACAAACATGTAATGTGCCCAATAATTTTCTACCACCCTTCACCCTGTACGTAAAAATACCGAAGCGCAAAATTACAAATATATATATATACAGACCCGAACTGGCTCCTTTTGGGGCCCTCGGGCAGGTACTGAAAAGGGGCCCCCTATTCTTCCCCGGAGATTTTTTGAAAATTATGTGTCAGGAAACTGTTTTTACCCTTTTTAGGGTCTTATACAGTAGTTAAACTAAAACGACAATTTATATTAAATGGTGAAAAAAATCAAAACAGTGTTTTATGCTTGACTAACTGTTTAGTACAAAAAAATTTCATGCTGTTTTTATTATGTCTCAATTACGTAGAAACTGGAGAAATTATATTATTAAACTATAAAATACAATGAGAAATTAAAAAGTCATTAAGTAAGCCAAGAGCACTTACTAAATAATAAACCTCTATTTTTTAAATGATTAATGTTGCCGTATGCTTCAATATAATTTTCATTATATTATAAAACTAAAAATCTTCCCTTCTGAATGATTTTCTAGCTAAATAAAAAGTCAAAATTATGTTTGTTAAGAACTACTTTTTTGAAAATATAGACATTATCTTAAAAATCAAACATAGATTTGCTCCAAGTTAAAATTTAAAAAATATTATTAGCTTGTACTAAGAAAATAATAATAAAATGAATTTATTTCATTGAAAACACAAGCTTGTTTATCATTTTTTTTAATTTTTTTTTTTTTGGCTGGAGCAGTTTTTCTAGCAAGTTTCAAATGAACGAATAATTACTTTGTAAGCACTTAACTGGTTATTGACTAAGAAACAAATCAAGCAAAACAGCAATATTTTTTAAATTTAAACCATTGACTGATCAAATTCTTTGCTGCCAATTTTGACTTGCAGTCAAAACTTCTAATAGATTTGTCTTTAAAAACAATTATGACATTAACTTATTTTGCTGTATTTTCATCTCCTTCACTGCTCAAAAGCTCATCAACAATTGCTGAAAGAGTTCTCTTGTTGGTTGCAAAGTTTGCTCCACCGTCGTCGCTCATGTTTTTCTTGTAATCTGTATAGTTTGTCAGGAGGCAGTATATTATCTCTTGATTTGTTTTTCTCGTACTGCCATTCTTTTATAAGACGAACTCAGAAAAACGATGACTCTTCTTATTAACCTAAAGGGTCTGAAACTTATTCAAGTTCAAGCACCAGTACTGGATCTTAGAGTTTTGCGTGATGGGGCAAAACTTAAATATGCCACCCCTCCCCGTCCAGCTAATTATTGCTCATGTTTCGTAAATTTTTATGCTCTGGCCATTTTTTTAGTGACTGTTCACCTTGTGGGGGCGGGGGCACTGATAAACCCCTAAAACTTTTCAGGCCCAGAGAAACTACCAGGTTCTTTTACATGAGCATTAGAGTGATAGTGCCATATGAAGGGTCTCTCCTTAACTGGAGATTTGAAATTCAGACAGTTGAAGGGAGTCCAGGGGGATTCTCCCCCGCGAAAATTTTGAAAACTATATGCAAACTGGTGCTTTTTGAGGCCTTAGGAAACACATTTGGGACTGCAAAAATATTAGGGAAAAAAGAAGCAAATTAAAACTTTTTAAAGTTTAAAAGTTTTTACTCATAAAAATGCAGAATAAAATGAGCATTTTTTTAATAATCCGCCCCCCCCCCTCCGCCTTCTTGTTAACGCTCATATCGAAGACACAACGTGTCTGCCTTCTCAATCGGCACTTGCAAGCATTCGCCTCCCGCCTTTTCCCGAACGGATGCTTTGGAAATTTTTAAAAGAAAAATTATTACATTGTTTGAGCTTAGCATGATTTATATTACAAGGGGTAAAAACCTTGACTTTTTAGAATATTAATTTTTTAATTTTGGCATTGCGAAATTTGCCGCCCCCTAAAATTGCCTTCCCAGGAGCCCACAGGAGCCGGCCGACTCATCAACGACACAACATATTCAGTGTAACTCAATATTTTAGCTTCTAACAGTTTATTCAACTAAACAACTCTATATTAATCGGTTTTAATCATTAGCAAAATAGCCGATCAATGATCAAATCGGAGCACTGAACTAGGATTTTAATTATCTCTTTGCAAAAGTTAAATTTTCAAAAATAAATATATCTCTTTTTTTATTGTATTGTCATTCTTCTTTTTTTTTTTTTTTTTTTTTTTTTTGTGCGTCACAGTTGAATTTGCATCCTCCCTCCAGATACGGCACTGCCTGGCATCCTTGAAAAATTACTTTCTCATCTTATTAAAATTCGGAGCGAGAAGAAAATGAGCGAGACGATATTTCAGTTTAATTTTATAATCGAAAACTATTAAACATGAGTGCATAAATCATAGAAAAGTACTTACAATTCACTTTGATTGGATGTTTCATCTCTTATTTCAGTTGATAACTCCGTACTAGTATTTCTGCGTTTGGAAGGGGTTAAAAATGTTTCCAACAGATTTTGTTGCCTAAGTCTTTTCATTCTTTCTTTCCCCCCTGCTTTTTAAGAAATTGCTTGTTGGATCTATAACGAGTGATCAATGGATAGAGTAGCGTACCACTAAAAGACAGACAGATTATATTTTTTTGCGTTATGTCAGTCACTTTTAGAATTTAGTTTGCATGTGATGTCGTTCAGCAGGTGTAGACGGTATTGGTTTCCGAGAGCAATTTAAACAGACCCATATCTCCAGACTTTTTCTACGAATCTGTTTTCTTTTTTTGGCTTGGGGTAGGGGTTTCGGTTGAAACCGACGATCAGGAAGAACGAAAGCAATTATCTTGAAGGGACCGTAGGACAGCATGGTTTATTTGTCTCAAAGGGGTTTCTGGTCGGGTGATTGAAGACTTGTAGCCCAGGGCAAGCAGCAATTTGGAAACAGCATAAAATACTCAACTGGGTATCGGCTACCTGATGAACTGTGGCAACATGTGGGGTCACGACAGAGAAAAGCTATTCGGCCGGTTCCCACTCCCCATGTAGATGGTTTCAATTAGCTGGCAATAGTAAAGTTTGTTAACAATAGGAAATAAATGGAAAAGCGTGGGACTGAGAAAAATCAGTTTGCTTTTGCTTCATTCCAGTCTTGTTGAATTTTTTTCTGACTGTGAAAATATAGGCCTTTTATGTGGTTATAATTTTTTTTATAGTTTTATATAAAATTGGCTTTGAAAAAAATCAAAATTAAAAAAAAAATCCTGAATTACTTTTTGGATTTTTCGGGCCTGATAATCACCGAAAAAGAAAAAAAAAAGCTGAATAAATTGAAAGTGATAAAGACATTTTAAAATAAATTTACACCGCAATTTTGTGCCGTGCCATAACAGGTTTTTGCACAGATAATCATTTGTAATCCAAACATTTTTTTACATTAATTTGGTTTTGAAATTGTTTAACAAAAAGCGTAATGCATAAAGTTTGAATATGCAAAAGGCTTGAAGGGATGACGAGAAAACAAATGATTGTGAAAGAATATGTTTAATATGCTTGTAGGTTTTTCGATATTGCATACCAAAAGGAAAGCTACTTTTTTTAAGGTGAAGTCTAGGGGGAACGAAAGAGGACGTTCATTGTCCCCCAACTTTGTTACTCTAATAATATCAACGTCTCACTGTTTTGTAAAAAAAAAAAAAATCAGTACAAGCAGTGTAAATATTTTGATTTCAAAACTTATGATGATATTTGAAACCTCTCCCCCCCCCCCCCCGCAAACCTATTTCCTAGGCAGGCCAGCACAGCTGAAACTAATTCTCTGAATTTATGTAGTTCCCGTTTACTCATAATTTTAACGCGCTTATTTTGACGAGTAATATTAACCTGCGATTGTTAATTGTTGTTTGAGAGAATCAGGGAATCCCTTTTTTTTTCGCGAATTTAAAGTAGAAGTAGCAAGCAGCCTTTATGTATAGTTTTAAAAGCTTCTGTCTTATTTCATAAAGCTGTTAATTTACTAATGAGTGCCTATTTTGAATATTAAATAAGTTAAGAAGCTCAGCGTCCCCTCGCGTTCTCAGCGTCCTCCCTGGAAATTAAAGGTGAGGGGACGCTTGAGTGAAAATAAAGAGGTGGGGAGACGCCGTCCCCCCCCCGACTACACCACTGATCCCTAATTACATCTTCTCCAAAATTTTCAAAATGCTCCAAATAAATCTTTAATTATTTTAACCATAGCATCGTTCTGAAACAAATATCAAAATTAAAAGTTTTAGTCAAGAGCTGGATTTTTATTTGTTTCCTTACATCGGTAAAAATGCCAGTTCAAATTATGTGTATTATATTCTTTACATATGAATTCAGGGTGCGTACACGACCTGGAAAACCTTGAAAGTCCTTGAATTACATAATTTTTTTTTCAAGGCCTTGAAAGTCCTGGAAATTTGGAATAATGTACAAAAATGTCTGGAAAGTCCTTGATTTTCTCATTTTTACTATTTCTTTACAACTTATCAACAGGAAAATTCACCTTTCTTCAAATTTCTACCTGCAGACATGTGATTTTTCCGTATTTTGACGGAATTCCGTAGTTTTGGTAATTGTGGAAATTAAAAATTTCGCTTCCGCAAAAATTCGTAATTTGGATTTCTTTTTCTCTATTTTTTTTACCCTATGAACATTTTTGAAAGTAGCCTGCGTACATTCCTGCAAAGTTTCACAAATTACGAGTAAAATTTACACATTCGATTCGTTTTTGGCGCTTTTAAGTGTCAATCCCGATTTTTTTCAGCACTTCGAAATCTGGTTGCATCGGCTTCGGCAAAACTTCCTAGTTCTCGTTTAATATCGGATTCTTCCCCTTAGACATCAATAAATTTGAGCTTATCTATATTTTTAATCTTTCCGAAGTTTTAGCTTCTGTAAAGTGCTTGCTCTAAAGTGGTCTGATAAATTTTTATAGTATTGAGTATGAAGTTATTTTATTACAGTTAGAGTGCTCTAAATTAAGTAGTATTAAGGAAATCTTTCTGGCTTGTAATGTAACTTGTATTCGAAGTGGTTAG
The DNA here is from genome assembly GCA_038502835.1 of Octonoba sinensis. Taxonomy (NCBI): domain Eukaryota; kingdom Metazoa; phylum Arthropoda; class Arachnida; order Araneae; family Uloboridae; genus Octonoba; species Octonoba sinensis. Next base: position 48,950,291 of record CM076598.1, on the reverse strand, counting down.
ATTTACGTGATTTTTGCTATGAAGAGTCCTGGAAAGTGCTTGGTTTTTACTCGGAGAATAGTGTACGCACCCTGTGAATTGTATAAATAATTATTCTCTTTTTTTTTCGCTGCTTTATTTATTTATTTTTTTTTTCTAAACATTTTTTAATGTTTGCAATAGAAACTTTGATTGTAATAAAATTAATATTTCGTAAGTTCGATTTTAATTTAAAATATGAAAGTATTTGAAGTAGTATTTCGTAATTGAAATTTTACGTATTGTCTGTGGTACCTGTTGGTTGAGTACGCGAGTGTTCTCGACTTTTGCAACTGGTCGTATAGAAAAAAATGCTAAAAATATATTTTTTTAATGGAAATGCTTAAAATTTCTTTCTTTAACCATTTCTTTATACAGTACATAATCTCTGGGCCGTGGTAACCCAGTGGTTAGCACGTCGGACTTCTGCCTGGAGGGTCGCGCGTTCGATACCCACTGAAGACCACCATGTATACTTGGGGATATGTGCATGGGGGGATAGAGCAGATTCTACGATAAGATTAAATTTGATTTTATTATAAGAATAAAAACTTGACTTTTACGCAAAATTTTTATAACTTGCCTAAATGAAGAATTTGGTTCCAAGTTTCTCAATTTAACGTCCACATCGTTCTGCTCGTTTTTTGAAGCAATGATTTCTTGGAAAATATTAGATTGCGATGAAATATATCTGCTACTCTAAGTACACTTAAGGGGACTTGGCACCTTTCAAATGTAGAAAATGGCTGAAAATAACGATTTTTCAATTTTTTGCTTAAAATGTGGTTTGACTCTCCTAGTATATCTGAGCGAAGTTTTGAAGCGATACAACCAATATAAATGTAGTTAAGAAGTAAGAGAACTCAAATATTTCTGATGTTTTAGTACGATTTTGTATTCTTTAAACTGAGTTTTAACGGTTTGTGTGTTTTCGCCATATTGTAGTACTTAAAATGCTAAAACTTCTACATATATTCATGTAGCAACTTGAAATTTTTTGTGTGCGTTCGATATGATGTGCTTGATAAAATTAAAGATGGAATTTGCTATATATTTTGAAAAAAAAAAATTTTAAATGAAAATGTAACAAAAGTCGCTTTTTTTTTCTGTGTTCTACCATCGATGTAACTTTAAAAACTTTTTTCTCAAAAACTAATTAATTAATAGCAAAACCCACCCCTAAAATTGTAAACCATACTATAATAAGTACTTTTAAAAAATTTGGTACAAAAAAGTCAAGAGATGAAAAAGAAGAAGGAAATTTAAAATTGTTAAATAATTTTTAAAAAATTAAATTTTAAAATTTTCTGTTAGTTGAGCTTTGATTTTTCATGTGAAAATCATTTTGTTGAACAATAGCACATCATAACATGCAAATGAAATAGGTAAAATTTCTTAAATTAAAAAAAGTTGTCAAAAGGTGCCAAGTTCCCTTAAAAGCATTTCAAAACTTTGAACATCTTTTCAGAGCCTTTGCAAAAGTCTTGACTTTTAAAATTCAGGGGAAAAATTTTAATTTTCAAGATCACTATAAGTAAATAATAATAATAAAAAGACATTCCTCTTTTCTAAAACAGATGAGTCCATATAACTATCTACTCAAATATATATCACATGTATAGCTTTGCTGTTAATCGATCATGGAAGTGATACCATTACATCATCTCAAAAATTTTCAAAATGCTCCAAATAAATCTTTAATTATTTTATCCATAGCATTGTTCTCAAACAAATATTAAAATTAAAAGTTTTAGTCAAGAGCTGGATTTTTATTTGTTTCCTTACATCGGTAACATTTTTTAATGTTTGCAATAGAACCTTTGATTGTAATAAAATTAATATTTCGTAAGTTCGATTTTAATTTAAAATATGAAAGTATTTGAAGTAGTATTTCGTAATTGAAAATTTACGTATTGTCTGTGGTACCTGTTGGTTGAGTACGCGAGTGTTCTCGACTTTTGCAACTGGTCGTATAGAAAAAAATGCTAAAAATATATTTTTTTAATGGAAATGCTTAAAATTTCTTTCTTTAACCATTTCTTTATACAGTACAGAATCTCTGGGCCGTGGTAGCCCAGTGGTTAGCACGTCGGACTTCCGCCTGGAGGGTCGCGCGTTCGATACCCACTGAAGACCACCATGTATACTTGGGGATATGTGCATGTAAAATCCGTAGACCCCACTACCTCTCCCCGTCCGTAAGCAATCCTAAGGCCTCGGCTAACAGGTAGGGGTTTGGTGGAGAAGAGTACAGAACCTCTTATCCGGCACGCTCGGGACCATCGCTATCCCGGATAACTGAATTTCCCGGTTTTTTGGATCGCTAAAAGATGCCGATATCGGAGGTTTATCGAACCCAAATAACAATAACAAATGGTAATAATACTTCCAGATAAACAGTAAATAAATACTTCTAAATTAAGAAATATTAAAAGAAAAGAACTATATTTAAAAGATAAAAATCAATAGCATTCACAAGTCAAAACGAGATAGGGGGGAGGGGGTTTGAAAATGACATTTATTAAATGATTCAAATAGAGTATGGAACCTCAAATTCGAAACGCTCGGCCCCGCGATCTTTCCGAATTTCGGAATTTTCCGGATTTTGAGTTCTCATTCAAAACATTTTGTAAGTAGCATCAGGGCTCATATAATTGGCTTTTACCATTTATATTACCATTTTGCTCTTTTATAGCATTTTTTATTATCGTATATACTCGCCTATAAGTGGCGTAATTTAGCACAAAAAACGAAGTTGGAGTCTGATTACATTCGAGGCAAACATCGAAAAATCTAAACTTTTCTCGATATTAATTTAACCTCATTAATTAAACAATAAAAAAAAAAAAAGGAATTCCGTCAAATTCTAATATGATTTTATATTCTTTAGCCACTTACTAAAGATTTTAAATTGCAGTAAAAGATCCGACTATCGGGAAAATGCAAGAAACGCCGAATTCCAATTTCGCGAATATTCTATATCGCGCGAAAATTAGAGCTCATTTAAAGAAATAACTATAATAAAACTACAAGAAATAAAAAACAGCAAAATTTGATGATATTAGCACTGAATTAGAGTAACAATTAATAAAAATTCTAATCGCAAAAACGAACCCTTTTCAGAAAATCGCGGAATAACGCTTTTGAAAACTTCAAATTTCCGATCCTAAACATGATCATTACATTTTATTTTCTTTTAAAATACCTATTAAAAAAAAAAAAAAAAAAAAGAAAGAAAGAAAAGGTGTTTACATGCAGAAACGCGTAAATTTCATACTCGTATATAACGACTTCGCTTTTGCGAAATCGATTTTAATGAAGAATTCATTTTCACAGTCGCTATTTGCGTTGCGTTAATATCAATTTTAAATTCTTATTGCCTTATTGCAGCTCTTAAATAAATGAAAAAATATATAAAACAAAAAAATAAACGAGCTCTAATTTTCACACGATCAGCTATTACAGGAAATTCGCGAATCTGCGATATTAGAAATTTTTCTAACTTTCATATAGTCCGACTTTTGTTGCAATTCGTTTTCAAATACTCACCAGACAATTAAATAAAGGAATAAGAATCTAAATACAAATTTATTTCGTGTTTAATTATTGAAATAAAATAGAGAAAACATCTGGTTTTCTCAATTTTCGTTGGAGAATTTTTTTTTCTAATTTTCTTCTGCAAGTAAGATGATGCCCCCTCCCCTAAAAAAAAGATCGTTTTTAGACTAAATTGTTCGACTTATAAACACTGAATCTATTATTTGTAACGGAAAAATGCGTATTTTTAAAGGTAATTTCAAAAAATCGTATTTTTACTAAATAGGCAAAAAAAACACGAACTTTTCAAAAATGGCGGGAAATTCGCGAAAAAATTCCCAGTTTTCTGGTTCCCGGATAAGAGGTTCTGTACTGTATATATATTCCATTAAACTCGAAAATAATAATAACAACAAAGTTAAAAATAAGTGATGACGTGCAATTATAATTTTAAGTGCATTTATAGATTACAGAAACAATGTTTTATTTTTTTGGTAGTTGAATGAAGTGATACAGATTTTTATTACATAGCTATTAAAGGATGCTGCTGCACAGTACGTTTGCAAATTAAAAAAATAATAATTGTTTCTTAAGCGAAGTTTCATTTTACGGACTAAAATATTTAAATCGTTACTTTGAAGAAAATTCTGTTAATTTGTGCAACAACATTTTTCTTTTAAAATACCTACAGTTTGGAGAAAACTACTTTAATAAAATAAAAGTTTTAAGTTGATGCTTCGTTAAAATGCTCCTAGACTAACGAGATATCAAAAATTAATAATATCACTTAATTTCCCACTGTTTTACTGCACCATAAAGTAAGAGCAAAAAAAATTCTAATTATTGAGTCATATGATTAAATATGAAAAAAAAAACATTTGATTTTTTAAAAAGAACAATTTTTACCACTTTTTATCGCAATTTACCAAGCGTTTACAAGTAAAGCACCGTTTTCCAATAGCAAATAGGTAGTGCCCTCTAGCGGTGATTTCGTTGTCAGCGGGAGAAAATCGTTGCCGGTAGGGTAATGGGTTTCACTTCATTTCGGAAGGCATCTAGTTAAGGGGGCTATGGTATTTCTCACAGCAGTTTAAGCAATATTCTGGTTTGTCGGGACAGTCACGGCACTCATACGTGGTGTGCGTGCGTTTGCCTTGAGAGGCACAAGATTTACACCTTTTTCTTTGTATTTTGGTTTTGCCAGGTGCAAGTTCTCTTTTCCAAGAGTATGTTTGAGATTCTTTGGAGTCGGCTTTTGTTCGTCTGTTGATGGCAAAAGTGATTTTACAAGGTTCAGTCGGTAGTCGTAAAGGGATATTTTTTTTCCGGAATATTTATTACTAGCTGACATGCCCGGCGTTGCGCGGGATAAAATTGCACCATTCGCAGGCCAAGTGACGCATGTCCAAAATTCTGTTGTAAATGTATAGGGAAAAAAATTCTTAAATCCAAGTAGGAGAGGGGCAACAGTTCATAAAATTCCTATTTAGACAGTAAAATTCATTGAAAACCCGACTGCATCAAAACGAACAGCCTTGAAAAATTTCTTTTAGACCAAAAATTAGTCCATAAAAATCCACATTAAAATGCCAACAAAAGTTCATAGAAATTGCCATTAGAGTAAGGGAAGCAATAACTCAAATGCACATATGCAGAGAGATAATTGTGCCAAAATGATATCAAAAGCAAGTAAAAATCGCAATTAAAATATCGACCACAATACATCTAAAATTTCCCATCAGGAAAAGAGCAGTATTCTCTGTAAAAATGTCCATCAAATCAGGAACAACTCTCACTGAATATTTCTGCGCGGTTTGGAAAAGTTATGAAGCGCAAAATAATATATTGAGAACAATTAACTGGAAGGAGGCGAGTAAAAAGTTATCATCACTTGGCGAAATTTTAAATTTCATCAAAAATATGTGATATCGAAGACCTTCCAACCTAGTTTTTATCAAAGAAATAAATATTAAATCGTCAAAAAAAAAAAAGAAAAATCAACATTAAAAATCGCATGCAGTTAATAATCCACAAAATATCCATAAAAATGAAATGAATTTTCAGAATTTGTTTCGCTGATAAAGCGGACACTCTACCATGAGATTTCATGCAATTGTTGAACTGTTACTATACTATTAAATCACCAAAAAGGGAAGGAGAATCAACCTCAAGGTAAAGGAATTAAAATTCGTCTGCAGTTCCACAAAATATGTATAAAAATGAAATGAATTTTTAGAATTTGTTTCGCAAATAAAACGACATGAATAAAGATAAGTAGCATTTTTTCAATTTTACGCTAACAGAAATCATCTAGTTTGCGACGAAAGTAATATTTATTTTGGAGAAACCACGCAAATTGAGCAGATAAATTCAGAGGTAAGCCTCGTTTTAAAGTTCGAAAACTACTTTAAATGAATATTGCGCGTGTTCTATTTGTTCTACGCACTTAAGAAACAGATCATCTTGTGCATTTTTTTACGAGCATTCGTATGCTGCAAAAATCAAAAACGTGGGACGTTTCTTCGAAGAAATAAACCCAAAATCATCAGTTTTGCTTAAAATTGAAATAAAAAAGAACAAATTCGAATTTTAGGAAAAACACTTCAAGGTGCACGAGGACCTGATCCAAGGTACCTGTAACCAAAATTTCGTACTTCTAGACCATTCCATCTCGCCAGGAGACGATCGACAGACACACACACACAAACTTTCGGTTTTATTTATACAGATAAAGAGCATGTGAATACATTAGCATTACTTCAATTAATATGAAAGAACAATTTTTTATACCAGCGTAGTGATTTTCTCTCCGAGAGATAATATGACAGCATTTGATCTTGCCGATCTACACCAGACATAAACGCATTATATTTGATGATTGGCAAAGGCTTCTGCTTTATTTCATTTCGTTTATTTAAAATGTCAACCATTTTATTTTTGTATTCCGTAGAAATATAAGACACTTCACGCTTATCTTTCCATTTTCGGAACATTACTTCCTGGCAATACCTTTCAATAGTATCACCTTTTCGCAATTTAGTAGTTTGAACATCTTTTGGAGTGTTTTTTCGAGTGGTTCTCAATGTACCTGTGCAGAGTGTCTTTTTAACTAACAGTAACTTGGCCAAGTCAAAGCTATTATAATAATTGTCCATGAAAACATGGTGACCGACATTTAATTTTTCATTCAGTAAATGCAAAACAATTTTTTGTGTATGTTTTTGCCCTCCATAGTCGTCTAATAAACCAGTATACACGGCAATCTTTTGCACTATTCTACTTGATGTGCTCAAAATATAAAGTTTTATACCGTACTTATGTCTTTTATTCTTTATGTATTGGCGAAACAATAATCTACCTTGCCAGAGAACCATAAATTCATCCAAAGAAAGTTCTCTATTAGGATAATATATCTCGCACATTCTTTCGTAAAAAAAATCGATAACAGGGCGTATTTATATAACCTGTCTGTAGGTTGAGGTTCTCCAGGTCCACTATTTTTTGCAAAATGTAATGCACGTAAAATTAATGAAAACCGATTTCGGCTAATGCTATTTGAAATGCCTGCATTATGAAATAATGGGTCCTTCTTCCAGTAATCCTGAAGTCTATTCATTCTTACGGTCCCCTGATAAAAATTTTCATTTTTTTTTGTTGGTGTTTTTTAAAATGTTAAAAATATTATGTTGAAATAATTAAAAATAGATAATTAAATAAATGACACTTTTAAAATGGAAAATGATATGAATGGAAAATACTGTATTATTCAAATAAAGACATATGAGTATTAAATTAAAAGTATTTATTTAAATACTTATCTTGCATATATGTAAAAGCATTATGTTATGAAACTATATCTTTGGTACACCATCAATTTAAAAAAAAAAAAAAACAATTTTGATAAATTAAAGTGGAAAAATCAATTTGACTGCATATTAAATAATTACACATTAAAACAACATTAAATAAAAACATTCAAGCCTATGAAGTGATCGAGAAAAATGGCGCAAACACATTTCTATTTAGCAAGTCTTTCGCGGACAAGTATTTCATAGAAAATGATTTGATCTAATTAGTGGAACATCTGAAACGACGTCAGATTATTCCAAAAGATTGATCTGGAAAAAAGGAAGGTAAATCTCACCCGAAAGTCAGCACATCTGTACTGGTTTTGTACCGAGCACGTGGGAATCGCAGTTCATGTTGTTCTGACCAATCATTTGCTGTAGATCAATGATTTATTTAGATGATCAGCATCTTTCTATCCCTCTGGTAGTAGACATCTATACCTTCAGATACTTCCTTCAGAAATGCTTAAAAAAAAGTTCAGACTTCAGCTATAATGCGCTTGTCCACATCAACCATCTCTCTCCATCTTCAGATTTTTCCCATTTTTCATTTTTTGTTTCTTGACTATTAAACACAAACACTATTATTAAATTGTTTCACTCATTATTTTTCATAAGGCTACTTTGCCTTTTTTTTTTTTCGTTTCTTTTTCCTCCCTCCGTTGTCTCTGCGCAATCTTTTTAGAACCGCCATCGTCCTTGCACGAGAGAGAGAGAATCGAATGTTCTCGAAGGAAAGAAATTAGATACTTTTTTCTTGGTTAGCTCTCATTGGCTAACTAGTAGATTTGATGTTAGTTACAATATTGCTTTATCAGATGCTGCCATCTAGCGATGAATTTGCTAATTAATAGTAAATGATGAAACAATGTAACAAAGTTTACATCCCCATTTGCAAGAATGCTCCCAGAAAAACTAAAAATTCATCCACTTTTAAATCTTTCCAAAGCGTTATTTGTGTCTTTTCTTTCATTTTATAGCTATGTTGTATTTCTAATGCGTAGCTATTTGTTTCTTGGACTATTTTTTCCAGAAATCCTTCAGTGAGGAAAAGGCAAAAATATCCGACAGGAGTACTTTCAGTTGGCTGTATTAGCAAGGACTCAGATTTTGTAAATGTATGACTTAACATGCAACTTGAATCCGTTTTCCAGTCAACCTGTCCGATTGCCGGTAATTGTTGATCTTCTGTGTCAGAATCCGACATTTCTAAGTTATCCACAGCGACATTACTATCTCCTTCCGAATCGCTCGTTGAATCCCAACCGTAATCTTCCTCGTCTACGCTGTCATAATCAGAAAGATCACTTTTCTAGTAATTCTAATATTTCGGCATCAGTCAGTTTTTTATTTACTTTCGTTTTCTTAGGCTGTGAAGGTCCTGCAATACTTGTACTGTCCGCCATTTTTAAAAATGCACATAAAAAAATTTAATCACAAAATTTAAAAACCAAGCACTGAAAATATAAAAATAATGCTCCACTAACGTGCCTCAAAAACCTCATCGTTCAACCTGCAAATCCGAACTAAAAATAAAGCAGTTTACTTATCATACTCGATCGTCGTCCCAGAGCGTCGCCGGCATGGGTGGTAGCGCCATGCTGACGCGCCAGAGCGTCAGTGGCAGCGAATGTGTTAACTGTAATTTTGGGTACCTCGCGCAGTTCTCGAGTAAGCTAGCAATTTTTCTTTTACCTTCAAGTTCTTTGTACCATTTTTTCATGTATTAAGTGAATAAAGTACCTGGCATCCAAGATTTCAAATTGTTCACGTATTCCACAGGAAGATGGTTTCACTCCTCTAAAACAGCGTGGGTTTTGGCTCTATCCAATAGCAAAAGGACGTTCCTTCACAGTACCGGACATATTGCAATTCAGAAGAACTGTTATTCAAGCCTTAATTTTCTTTCCACCTTAACAATCTTAATTTTTTAGCATGAGCGTATGATCTGGTAGAGCACGATAATATAGAGCAGTTTTATCTACGTTGAAGATTTGCTCTTCAGAATATTATGACAAAATTTTCAGTAAAATGTCTTTTGCTCATCTATCAGTGGCTTTCGTGTCTGTGTCCTGTTTTTTACTGTATTGTTTTTTGTAAACACAATCCAATTTCGCTCTTTCCAGCGTGTCAGCCATCCGTCAGTTGCTTTGAAATCCACTATCCTGAATCTTGTTGCAAATTCACCTGCTTTCAGAATTAAAATTGCTCTTGATATTGGAGCATTTTTTAACCTTGCTGCTTTAAACCATTAAATAGCGCTTCTTCAACATCTTCTGCTTTCCCAACTCTTAATCGTTTCCTATTTAAATTTTCATTTGAATCAGTATCTTCTAAAATTCGATTTCTTTGCTTTAAGACATGAGACAGCATTGGTTGAGTCAGTTCCGGTTCTAAAGTTGCTTCTCTCCGAATACATTTTTTTAAAGCATACAACTTTTTCAAAACATCACGCTTTTCAGACAAGCTAAAGTCTTTTCGTTTTCTATTCGCCATGACCAAATGCAAGCAAACCAACAGACAGAATAAGTTGAAAACTCTTGAGTCGACTGGAATCTCGGATGTGTGCAAGTCACTCATTTTTACTAAACCACAGAAATTGTCTGGAACTGAACTTCTATGCAAAAGACCAATCAAAAGACATTGTACCCTCTCCATGGAACCGGTCACAACCCTCCCCACCCCCTCCCTCAGCAAGGCCAAGGAGCATCCCTCATTGTTTGTCCCAGCCTCTTGCCTTTTGCCATGTTGAGCAGGTGCAAGCAGGCACCACAAGAATTCCTTTAATCTCTTGTCACAAAAGACTATGGCTTAGAGGTTCCCTCCCCCTCTTCAACTACTGTCACTAGCACACTGGATAAAGCCTAGGGCTCAGGGTCTTCCTAGACACAGTGTAATCTGTCACATGTTATTTGGCTTTTTCTGAGAATTCTGTCACCACAAGTGTGCAACACCCACCCTCCATTCTTAGTGAAAAATAAATATTTATCATTTTATGGAAAGAACGCTAAGAAAAGAAAAACTGGTTTGTACGGTGTTGTGGGAAATAGTTGGTTATATACATTTGATTCATTTATTGTGTTTGATTCAAAAATCTGGTGGTTTTTTAATGTTAATTCTGAATTTTTATTCTGTTTTTGATGATTTGATTCATTAAAGTGACTGATTCAATAAGCCGGCGCTCATATATACAGTGTTTATCAACAAACTTCAAAGAACAGGATCATAAACATGAAGAAGATATCACCAGATAAGAAAACATAAATAGTTATCACTGCTCATAGCCCCCTTAACTAGATGCCTTCTGAAATGGAGAGAATCCTGTTACCCTACCGGCAACAATTTTCTCCCGCTGACAACGAAAACACCGCTAGAGGGCACTACCTATTTGCTATTGGAAAACTGTGTTTTACTTGTAACCGCTTAGTAAATTGCGATAAAAAGCGGTAAAAAATTGTTCTTTTTAAAAAATCAAATTTTTTTTTTTCATATTTAATCATATGACTCAATAATTACATTTTCTTCGCTCTTACTTTATGGTGCAGTAAAACAGTGGGAAATTAAGTGATACTATTAATTTTTGATATCTCGTTAGTCTAGGAGCATTTTAACGGAGCATCAACTTAAAACTTTTATTTTATTAAAGTAGTTTTCTCCTAATTGTAGGTCTTTTAAAAGAAAAATTTTGTTACACAAATGAACAGAATTTTCTTTAAAGTAATGATTTAAATCTTTTAGTCTGTAAAATGAAACTTCGCTTAAGAAATAATTTTTTTTTTCAATTTGTAAACGTGCTGTGCAGCAACATCCTTTAATAGCTATGTAATAAAAATCTGTATCACTTTCATTCAACTACCAAAAAAATAAAACATTGTTTCTGTAATCTATAAATGCACTTAAAATTATAATTGCATGTGATCACTTATTTTTAACTTTGTTATTGTAGTAACTTTATACTTAGTTAGTAAATACAAGCTGTAACTTATACATACATATTTATTGGATCATAGAAGTACATTACGGCACGCAACCATGCCGAGCACCGCACGTGCGTCGAAACTCCCAACACAGTTAACGGTTGCCGGCTCAGTAGGAGTTGTAGTGCATATCTCTGGATATCACACCTCCCTTCCACTTAGGATACATAGTCCTTAAACCTTGCAGGTAACCTTCTTACCCGGGAAGATTGGCGAAGATTATCCGCTCCGGTAGCCGATGACGAGGTCCCTGCATCTAGGTCTTCTGTACGTGGACCACTTGAACCATCTGCAAGTATTTGACTTACTGTAGCCCTAGGAACTACACGCGACTCCACAACTGTAGCTTCTTGGTGACCTTCATTGCTAAGATCCCCCGACTCTTGGGCATTTTGATTCCTAGCTATTGGAACATCTCGCCGAGTCCGTAGCTGGTCAAAATGCCTTTCCGCAATCACACCATTGGGAAGTTCTACCGAGCACATTCTTTCCCCCAAGTCCCTTATTGTCCCAGGCACCCACCTGTCTCCCTTCCCATAATTCCTGGCAAAAACATTTTGTCCGGTTGTAAAACTTGTTGTTTTAGTCGGCTTGGACCTTTCGGGGGCATGCATTAAATCTAGGCGGCATCGAATCTGTCTACCTAGCAAAATTTCCGCTGGGGAGACCCCATGGATTGCTATGGGCGTGCGCCTAAAATTCATCAAAATTCTGGACAACCTGATGCTTAGGGAATCCCCGGTCACCTTTTTTAATCTATTTTTAATGAATTGAACAGCCCTCTCTGCCTGCCCATTTGAAGACGGATGGTAAGGGGCTGTAAATAAATGCCGAATACCATTACGTCTAACAAATGCTTCAAATTCACTGGAACGGAATGCTGTCCCATTGTCACTCACAATTGTTTCTGGGAACCCAAACCGAGAAAAAATTTCATACAGTTTTTCTAGAGTGACTGTAGCGGTTGCATTCCTTACAGCTATGGCTTCTATCCATTTAGAGTGAGCATCCTGTACAATAAGGATCATATGCCCATCTATAGGGCCCGCATAATCTATGTGTATACGCGACCAAGCACAAGTTGCTACTGGCCAAGGTTGTAGATTCTTGTTAGGCATGTTAGAATTTTGAATGCATACGCCACAACGCTGAACCCAACTTTCAATGTCCTTATCTATGCTTGGCCACCACAACAAAGATCGGGCAATGCTTTTCATACCCGAGACCCCTTGATGTGTACTATGAAACTCCTCGAGGATCTTAGTTTGGAACACTTTAGGGATAACTATTCTGTTCCCCCACATTACGATTCTCCCTTCCAATGACAGCTCGAAACGTTTCCTAAAATAAGGCAATAGGTTGCTAAGTTTCCCTGGAAGGCATTTAAATTTTCAGGCCACCCACCCAGAATCAAATGCGTCACCTGCTGTAAAACTGGATCCTCTAACGTGGCTTTGCTAATATCAGCTGCTGATACAGGGCCAAGATCAATTCTTTCAATTAGTAGAACAACTTCCGTAGGTAAGGGTGGTTCACAGGATTTTGTTTGCAATGGCAACCTACTGCATGCATCAGCATTGCCGTTTTGTAACCCTGGCCGATAGCGCACTGTGTAAGTATATGCTGAGAGCGTTAAGGCCCAACGTTGAATTATGGAGTTTGCCATGGCAGGAATATGTTTCTTTTCTGAAAACAAAGTAACCAGAGGACGGTGGTCGGTGTACAAGCCAAACCGACAACCAAGGAGGTATTCGCGGAATTTGGTTACCCCGAACACCAACGCTAATGCCTCTTTTTCTAGATGTGAATAATTTTTCTCAGTTGGAGTCAACGTCCTTGATGCAAAAGCAATAGGACGGTCCTGTCCCTCAATGGTGTGGGACAAAACCGCCCCTACCCCATAAGGCGAAGCATCACAGGCCAAATGCAAATCCTTATCTGGATCAAAATGAACCAACAGGCCTGTATCACATATAGCCTGCTTAGCATCTTGAAATGCCATATCTTCCTTAGGAGACCGTGTCCAAGGCACTGATTTTTGTAACAGGTCGTACAGAGGAGCTAACTTAGTGCTCATATTTGGCAAGAATTTGGCATAAAATATAATTAGACCCAGGAACGATCTCAATTCACTGACATTTTTAGGTGTCGGGGCCTCCTTAATTGCCCTAACCTTCTCCTCAACTGGCCGAATACCATCTCGGTCTATGGTATAACCCAAGAAAACCAGAGATTCGCAAAAGAACTTGCATTTATCCTTACGCAATTTAAGCCCTGAGGACTGCAACCGTTCAAGCACTTCCCTTAAATTGGCCAAATGCTGTTCTGTGGTTGGGCCTGTGACAATGATATCGTCTAAATACACTGCAGTATTAGGAATTCCCTTAAATAGGGTCTTCATGACCCTTTCAAATATTGCTGGGGCTGAAGAGATCCCAAAGGGCAGTCTCACATACTCGAATAAACCTAAATGGGTGTTTATGACTGTTAACTTCCTGGATGATTCATCCAGTTCTAACTGATTATAGGCATTTTTGAGATCCAGTTTGCTAAACTGGACCCCTCCAGCTAAATTTGCAAAAATATCGTCCGCTTTAGGCAAGGGATATTTGTCTGGATCTATGGCGATATTAGCTGTAAGCTTAAAATCGCCACAGATGCGAATAGAGGTTTTATCCCCCTTTAACACTGGGACAATTGGAGCAGCCCACTGCGAATATCTTACAGGCATAATAATGCCTGCCTCTTCAAGCCTACACAGTTCACTTTTTACCTTGTCCCGCATAGCAAATGGGACAGTTCTAGCCTTGTAGAACACTGGTTTAACATCTTCTTTTAAAATTAAACCCACTTTAAAATGACCCAATACATTTGAAAAAACATCATTAAATTCAGTAAAAACATTTTGCATGAAAACACTGGTAACCTTTAAACAAAAATTTAAATTTAACATGTTGAACATTTCAATAAAATTCCTACCACATAAATTTGGGCCCTCCCCTCTACAACCAACAAAGACAGCCATTCCTTTTTGTGCTTGTACTCTACAGTACCTTCAAAACTTCCCAATACTGAAATTTTCTGTCCTGTGAATGTGGACAGGGCTGTATTTGCCAATTGCAGAGCAGGACGACCCAACCGGTTGTAAGTGTTGGTGTTTATTAGTGACACAGCACAGCGTGTGTCGATTTCCATTCTGACTGGTTTGCCATTGACAGCAAATACTGCCCTGTAGGGCTGTGGTATATCTGCAATTTTGCTACATGCAGAATTATGGAATATTTCATACTCTGAAATTTCACATGGCTTTTCACTTGTGATATCAACACTGTGCTTCTCGGGCGCACCGATCGCGATTACATTATCACTCCTCGAGGCTTGGACCGCCTGCACCATATTGCAGGGGCCTTGGTTGCCTTTTTTCAAACATGTTTTTGCTAAGTGGCCTGAGATGCCACACAAAAAACACTTTTTATCACGGGCCGGACAATTTTTCGGCATATGATCCCGCGCGCCGCATCGGATACATTCTTTGAAGGAGGCCGTAGCACTTTTGCTTAATTTCCTTTGCACAAAGGCTTTGTGCTTTGTGCACTGCTGATGTTTGGTTCCCCTGCAGATCCAGGGCGTCTCGCGCTGCCGTTTCCATTGAGATCGAAAGTTCTATGGCTTTCGCTAGCACCAATCCTGGCTCGGCCAAAAGCCGCCGTTGCACGTCCGCATTCTGCACGCCGCACACTAAGCGGTCTCGAATCATGGTGTCCAACATTGACCCGAAGTTGCAATGTTCCGACAACCGCCGGAGTTCGGAGACGAAGGTGGAGACTGATTCTCCGGACTGTCTCACACTGGAGTTGAATTTAAAACGCTCCACTATCTCCGATGGTGCCGGGCTGTAATGCTCCTTCAACACTCGCAATATATCCTCCAGGTTCGTAGCATCTATCGTAGCTGGCGCTAGTAGACTTCGCAGCAACTTGTACACAACGGGACCAATGAACGTCAGAAAGATTGCCTTTTTCTTTTCGTCCTTGACGTCATTTGCCGCGAAGAAATGCTGCAGCCGCTCCACGTATTGTGCCCAGCTCTCCAGTGCAGCATCGTACGCCGACATTCGGCCGTACATAGACATGATTGAATATTTTTTTTTTAAATTTAATCCTTTACCATTTGCTCGTCGCCATTGTAGTAACTTTATACTTAGTTAGTAAATACAAGCTGTAACTTATACATACATATTTATTGGATCATAGAAGTACATTACAGCACGCAACCATGCCGAGCACCGCACGTGCGTCGAAACTCCCAACACAGTTAACGGTTGCCGGCTCAGTAGGAGTTGTAGTGCATATCGCTGGATATCACAGTTATTATTTTTATTTTCGAGTTTAATGGAATATATATATAAAGATGTGTTTTAAAAAAAAGGAATTTTAAGCATTTCCATTAAAAAAATATTTTTTTAGCATTTTTTTCTGTACGACCAGTTGCAAAAGTCAAGAACACTCGTGTACTCAACCAACAGGTACCACAGACAATACGTAAAATTTCGATTACGAAATACTACTTCAAATACTTTCATATTTTAAATTAAAATCGAACTTACGAAATATTAATTTTATTACAATCAAAGGTTCTATTGCAAACATTAAAAAATGTTACCGATGTAAGGAAACAAATAAAAATCCAGCTCTTGACTAAAACTTTTAATTTTAATATTTGTTTGAGAACAATGCTATGGATAAAATAATTAAAGATTTATTTGGAGCATTTTGAAAATTTTTGAGATGATGTAATGGTATCACTTCCATGATCGATTAACAGCAAAGCTATACATGTGATATTTATTTGAGTAGATAGTTATATGGACTCATCTGTTTTAGAAAAGAGGAATGTCTTTTTATTATTATTATTTACTTATAGTGATCTTGAAAATTAAAATTTTTCCCCTGAATTTTAAAAGTCAAGACTTTTGCAAAGGCTCTGAAAAGATGTTCAAAGTTTTGAAATGCTTTTAAGGGAACTTGGCACCTTTTGACAACTTTTTTTAATTTAAGAAATTTTACCTATTTCATTTGTATGTTATGATGTGCTATTGTTCAACAAAATGATTTTCACATGAAAAATCAAAGCTCAACTAACAGAAAATTTTAAAGTTTAATTTTTTAAAAATTATTTAACAATTTTAAATTTCCTTCTTCTTTTTCATCTCTTGACTTTTTTATACCAAATTTTTTAAAAGTACTTATTATAGTATGGTTTACAATTTTAGGGGTGGGTTTTGCTATTAATTAATTAGTTTTTGAGAAAAAAGTTTTTAAAGTTACATCGATGGTAGAACACAGAAAAAAAAAGCGACTTTTGTTACATTTTCATTTAAAAATTTTTTTTTTCAAAATATATAGCAAATTCCATCTTTAATTTTATCAAGCACATCATATCGAACGCACACAAAAAATTTCAAGTTGCTACATGAATATATGTAGAAGTTTTAGCATTTTAAGTACTACAATATGGCGAAAACACACAAACCGTTAAAACTCAGTTTAAAGAATACAAAATCGTACTAAAACATCAGAAATATTTGAGTTCTCTTACTTCTTAACTACATTTATATTGGTTGTATCGCTTCAAAACTTCGCTCAGATATACTAGGAGAGTCAAACCACATTTTAAGCAAAAAATTGAAAAATCGTTATTTTCAGCCATTTTCTACATTTGAAAGGTGCCAAGTCCCCTTAAGTGTACTTAGAGTAGCAGATATATTTCATCGCAATCTAATATTTTCCAAGAAATCATTGCTTCAAAAAACGAGCAGAACGATGTGGACGTTAAATTGAGAAACTTGGAACCAAATTCTTCATTTAGGCAAGTTATAAAAATTTTGCGTAAAAGTCAAGTTTTTATTCTTATAATAAAATCAAATTTTAATCTTATCGTAGAATCTGCTCTATCCCCCCCCCCCCTAAAAAAAAAACCAGTCATTTTAGTTGCGATAAATAAAGTTATGAATAAATAAATAAAAATTATACATAAATAAAATAAAAATATTTAAATATGTGAATGATTACAAGCTATTATGCATTGTACTGAAGTGATATTTTAGGTATGAAGGAATACGACAAATATTACTTCCAAATTATTCTCATTAATTCATCCATAGAATTAAATATGTTCTTGAAATATGATTAGAATTCGATTCTATGCATGAATAATAATTTGTATTTCTTTCCTTACTAACTTTCATTATTTCTTATTGATTCATGCATGTCTTCCTATAACTAGTTAATTTTTTTAATAAAAAATCAATAAGGCCAACTTAATTAATATTTGCATAATATAAAATGCATCATAATATATAATCAACCGTATTCTAAGGACAAGCTACAGTAAAGATTGGACAACATAATAAATAATGCATATTTATATAAAAATAGTTTTGCACTATATTGTTATCAATAAATTATTTTTTTTTTAAATTTTTTGAAAAAAAGACGTTATGAAAGACACACACACATAATAATAATAATTCCCCAAAGTTTTTAACAAAAAGAATTAAATTATTAGGGAAAAAAAAGAAATAGCAATGGAAAACCAATTTTCTACCCTTGAAACTAATGGAAAGAGCGAGGTTGGTTATAGCAGAGAAGTAGCGGGGAGAAAAGGTAACTAAAATCCGCGGCCAACTTTCCCCGTAAATCGCTAGGCATCTAGTTAAGGGGGATATGTCACCGCTTATTGAATTTCTGCACCAAATAAAGTGGTGAGCGAGAGTCACCTCACGAGTTGCGGCAATAAATCATGTGGTAAGCAAGAGTCACCTCTCGAGTGCGAAGGATTAAGATGGAACCTGTAAACTGTATGACATGGTGCTGAAATTAAGGGACCAAAGACAAAATATAATTTTATTTCATATATTTATATACACAGTCCAGTCACATTAATTTGACCATCTGTTAAAAGCCAGAATAACCACCTTTCGCAGAGTGGACTGCTGCGAGACGTGCAGGAAGAGAGTCACTTAGGTTCCAGACGGTGTTCACTGGGATTTTGAGCCATACCGACTCTAATGCCGTGGCCAGCTGCTCTAGATTGCACGGTTGAGGATCCATGGCGCGAACAACCCGATCGAGATGGTCCCACAGATTCTCGATTGGGTTTAAGTCAGGTGAGTTTGCTGGCCAGGGGAGGACGGTAAACTCATTCTGGTGCTCTTCGAACCACGCACGTACACTGCCAGCTGTATGGCACTTCGCATTGTCCTGCTGGTAGATGCCATCATCCTGAGGAAAAACAATGCGCATGTAGGGGTGGACATGGTCCGCAAGGACAGATGCGTACTTGTACTGATTCATCGTGCCTTCCACAATGATCAGTGAACCCAGAGAATGCCAGGAAAACATTCCCCAGACCATAATGCTCCCGCCTCCAGCTTGGACCGCTCCGGCAATGGTTGCAGGGTGTTTGCTTTCAGAGGTTTCACGCCTTATACGCCAACATTCATCTGTCCGATGGAGCATAAAACGCGATTCATCGGAAAACGCTACCTGTCGCCACTCAGTGGACGTCCAGCTGCGGTACTGGCGTGCAAATTCTAGCCTTCGTCGTCGATGAACAGCAGTCAGCATAGGTGCACGAACTAGGCGTCTGCTTCGGAGGCCCAGACGCAGCAATGTTCGCTGAATAGTAGTTTGGGAGACACTTTTGGTAGCCCCTTGGTTCATTTTGGTGGTCAGTTGCTCAACGGTAGCCCGTCTATCTGCCCGAACGCATCTCCGCAACCGTCGTTCGCCTCTGTCATCTATGGCCCGTGGTGCACCACGTTTGCCACGTCACTGATTTTGGACTGTCCCATTTTGCCATGCACGGTACACTTTTGCCACGGCGGCACCCGAACAGTGCACAAACTCGGCCGTTTCAGAAATGCTTCCACCCTTGGCCCGAAAGCCAATGATCATGCCCATTTGGACGTTGGATAAATCGCTTCGTTTCTGCATTACGCCAACGAATGAAATGTTTTCCGAAGCCCTCACACACCCTTTATATACGCTCAACTGCACTGTGCTGCCACCTGCCTTCTGTGATTGGTTATTTAACTCTGACGTGGAAAGTACGTGGCAGTCACATTAATGTGACTGGACTGTGTATATCAATCAAGGACAGTATATTAATGATATGCCCCTCCCCTTGTTGTGTTTTATGCTTTACATGTCATCATTCACAGTGATTTTTAATATTACTTGTGTATGTCATTAAGGGGTAAGAAAACTCTTAACTAAATTTTTCTTTTATTCTGAAACTATACGTATATATTTTTGCATAATGTATAATGTGCTCTTAGTGTGATGTCTAAATTAGTTTTATTTTAGAGCCTTTTTCATCCTAATGTTCAGTGGTATTTTATTAGGATACTATTTACTTCTGAAAGGTTTATTTATCAAATCATTATAGATCTAAATTTCTTTATCTAAAATGGTATGAGGGTAATCATAATAAATATGTTATAAGATTTTTTTTTATTAAACTACATTAGCAGTGAATCTCATTTGTAAGGAGGTCAGCTTTTTAAAATTGAACTAATTTGTTTTGTATTGCATATATGATTTGTTGTTGAATTTTAACTAAAGTTAGATTTGTATTTTACTGTTTTTAGGATTTCTGTTGATTCATATGAGAAGACACCATTTTTTATTTTTGGTGATTTCAATTTTCGCTTAGATACAAAAGGTATTGTGCAAGTAAGTTAAAATTGTATTCATATTCTCTTTTCTTTTTATCATGGTTCTGAACAATTTCTCTCATCTTAATTTCCAACTAATATTATATATATTTTAAATTTCTTGCCCATTTCTATTAATGATTTGTAGGCATTCTGTATTTATCATTAATTTTGATATTGAAGATTTTGGCATAAACTATTTTATTTTTACATATTGTTGTTATCTACAAGCTAAAGTAAAAATATAATGTACATTTTTAAAAAAATGCTCCCCTCAATAAATTATATTAGCATCAAATGTAAATTATACAAAGATGAAATTTTAATAAATGTCTCCTTCAATGAAATAGGAAAGTTAGTCTACTGAAAGAATTTTAGCAGTTAAAATATGAAGCCAAAAAAGAGAAAACAATAATTTCTGCTTCTGATTTTTAGTCAGTGCAGCCTTATGTTACTTTTAATTGGTGAAAAGAAAAATGTTTGTGATGTTTCTAAAATTCATTGAAGCTTTAAATATTGATTTTTTTTTTTTAGAAACTCACTAGTCAGACCGTACCCGTCTATGTAAAAAGTGCCAAAAATGGAGAAGTTGAAAAAATTTTGTACAAAGATCCACACAATGAGAATAAAGTAAGTATTTTTTGTGTGTATACCTAATTTTTTGTGTTGCTAATATAAATATTTTGCCAATAAAAATGCATCAAGAAAAATACCCTTTTAAATAAATGATGTAATAATAATTTGGTCACAAAAATTTAATTTTGACAATACAATTAACCCTGTATTTCACAAACCTGCCTATGTCTAAAATCTTAAATTTTCTTATTTTCCCTGAAATTGTAACCTAGCAATTACTAAATTTTTGGTAACTAAATAGCTTTGAAACATATACTCTTGTTTATACGTAATTTATTTTTAAAATATTTTTTTTTTTTTTTAAAGCTGAAACATTGTTTTTGCATTTCAACTTGATTTTTATGTCTGCTAAGGTTCATTCAGGGGTAAATGAATGATACTTTTTAAAAAGTAGGGGGGGGGGGGAGAAGTTAATAAAAGGAACAGAGATTAAATTTAAAATCTTGTCATATTAAGGTCTCCTTTCAATTCAAAACTGTAGAGGGAGGAAATCAGCAATTACAAAAGACACTAGAATCTAAAGATATGAATGAGATAAAAATTGCTTCAGCAATCCATGAGCAGAAGTTTGAACCTACATTTAAAGAAAAAAAAAACAATATAGTGCTATTATCTGTGCAACTATGCAACAAAATTTTGAATAGTTTTCTTTTTTTAACTATAGTGTGTTTGACTGTAATTCCTGTCGCATTATTATTATTATTATTTATTTTTCCTGTTTTGTTGGAAAGGACTATGGTTTCACTAATGTACTATGTTTAAAAGTAAATAACATTATTTCCCGACAAACATTTAATTGGGAATAATTATGTTGTAGGAGTAATCTGTATAAATAAGTAATTGTTTTGAAGCCCTGTTAAAGATGCTGGATTGACCCCTAATTTAAATTTTGATGGGAGGGCTTTGTAAAATTTCCTAAGTTTTAAAGGCAACAAGGTATTTTAAAATTTATCTAGTTAACAAGTACATACATGGGAAGATAAAAAATTATCAATGCACACCATTGATTGCACTGGGCAACAATTTTTCTCAAAGTTAGTGTATCAAAATTGAAAACACCCAATTCTTAATGAATTCAACATGCTGAACACGAATATCACCATGAGAAACGTGTTTTAGCTCTTGTTTCTGAGATTCAGGGATGCAAAGATATAATGTACCTAATGCTTTAATGTCACTTTTTTCAAACCTTTCAAAGAATAAACTGATTTATTGTGCATTATAATAAGTAATATTTCATTTTTAGTTGTTCTTGTGAATATATGAATTAATAAAACGTGTAATAAAATAAGCATTTCGAGGAGAATAACAAAATAATTTCAAAAAATAAACAAATATCATAGGTAAATTGCAAGAATTTGTTTTCTATATTTCATTTGTCCATTTGCCAGTGTAAACCACACAGAAAGTATTGCACAATTCTTTGTAATCTGTTAAAGTAACATCAAACTTATAACATAACAAACTGGTGTAATTTTTGATAAAAAGAATGTAGGTGTTCGCTCTCTCATCAGTGTGGTACTTGACTTTGTTGAAGACTGAACTTTTATATTTACGTGTTGTAATTTTATAATTTCATTCGCAGCAATGTTGCGAAAATGCATTAATGATCCCAATAACTTTTGTTACATTTGCGGTAAGGTAACATTTGAACCACTGAAAAAGAGCATTACTGACACAATCAGGAAGGCATATTTCCTCTATTTTGGTTGTAAAATAGGTGACAAAGAATTTTATAAATGGGTTTCCCCACGTATGCTGTATCCCCTGTGAAACAACACTTTCTGTGTGGGTGACTGGTAAAAGAAAAAGTATGCCATTTGATGCCCCCATGATTTGGAGAAAGCAGAGCAATCCCGTAAACAGAAGGATTTTTTTTCAATAGGGGAGAGTGTTGTACCTTGAACATTGGCAATTTCTAAAAACCTATTGGCAACATTAACATTTTTTTAATTTCTAAGTGACCTTAACCAGCAGATAGCATCACAGTAAAAGGCAGCATTAGAAGCAATGAATTGATGACGTGGTGAGAGAAAGAAATTTTTATCACTCAAAAGTAAATTTCTTTCTCATTCTAATTTCATTTACTGAAATAGCATTTGTAAAACTATTCCACTGAATTTTAATTGGATATTGAACAGAAGATTTTTAAATGTTTTGGTTATGAGAAAGTGATGATACTGCATTTTGATTGACCACCATTTTGATTTTATTTAAACCATGTGATGATTGTACCTTGGGACAGTTAACTGTGTTGTACCTTGGGACATGTCTCAAGGTACAACATACACATGGTTCTTAATAATTTGGATATATTTTAGTATAAAGAGAGATATTCTAATCAAATGCAGTCTTTCAAATACAAGAATTGTTAGAATATGATGCTATGTTTTAGTTCAATAATGTTACGAATTTGTCAATGTTGTAGTATCCATCAACACTTTCAGACTACATCATTTTACTGTGAAACCAAGCTAGTTATGTTGAAGTAAATAATGACCAAAATAAAGTTTTTGATTTTTTGTATAAAATTGGCTATGTATATGACTTGCATGAATCACGAAGTACACTCATGTCCAAAATTATGTTTACATGCATAAATTCACGGATTTCTCAGAGACTATGACTTATAATTTAATGAATTTTCGTGGAATGATACATAACATTATGACACATAAATGCAAAAGAAAAATTGAAGATCACCTCATATGATATAAAATTGTAGCATGAAACAATAAAAATGGTAATAAAGTGTGACAAAGAGAGCTAAGAAAAAAAGGAATGATTTAGAAAAAGAATTAAGTCTTACGAATTTAATATGGAATATGATCTCCCCTGACTTGTACACACATATCACAACGTGTTTTAAGGCTGGAAATAACGTTGCTAATCACAGTTTGGAGAATTAAACTCCACTCTTCCAGCAATGCCGTCTTCAGAACATTTACATCTCTAGGAAGAGGATGTCTACATGCAATGGCTCTTCCGAGGTAGTCCCATAAGTTCTCTATCGGGTTAAGGTCAGGAGAGTTTGGTGGCCAAGGTATTCCCTTAATGTCTTCACTTTCAAGGAATTCATCATCGAGGTTTGCTCGATGTGGACGGGCATTATCATCCATAAATAAAAAGCCAGGTCCATATGCACCCCTGAAAAGTCTTACATAAAGATCTAAGACCTAATCCCGATATATCTGGCCTGTCACAGATCCGCTGCTGAACACGTGTAGGGGCGTACGTCCATCGATCATTATTCCACCCCATACCATCACACCTCCACTACCGAAACGGTCCAATCCACAATGTTCGAGGGATCATTTCGTGTTCCTGACTCCCTCCAGATGTAAACACGTTTAGAATCACCAGTTAAACTAAACCGCGACTCATCAGTAAAGAGAACATGGGACCATTGATATTCAGTCCAGTTTTGATGTTCTTTACACCAATTAAAGCGATCCCTCTTTTTCTGTGAAGACAGTAAAACACATACCCTTGGCTTTCTGGCATAAAGGCCTTTTTCATTAAGCCTTATGTATATTTTTTGCCGTGATGCAACAGTTCCAGTGGCGGCTGCAAGCTCTGAACTTAACTGGCAAGCAGTAGCCTTTCTGTTACGACGGGCAGTTAATGCCAGATACCGATCTTCAGAAGCAGTTGTCATTTGTTTCCGACCTTGTCCAGGCCTCCTTACAACAGTTCCATCATTTTGAAACTGTTTCCATAGCTTAGAGACTGTCTGTCTTGAAATATTCAGACATGTGGCTGTTTCCGTGATTGACTGCCCTGCTTCTAAACGGCCGATAATTCGCCACTTTACAGATTCTTCCAAATAATACTTCGAAGCCATAACAAACCGCTTTGAGTCCCTACACACTGAAATCAAACGCTATGTTGCAGAAATTCACTCAAATATTCAGTTTGCGCAAAGCGCTTGATTCACCCTTGGATTTGCATATCACAAACCGTTTGATTACTTTTGATTGGATAATGCTAATTAGGCTTGGTTTTCACATATTCCCTGCAAATACGGATCACATTGATTGGATATTTCATTGAATATCATCATTTTTGGGTATGTAAAGATAATTTTGGACATGAGTGTATGTCCCAAGGTACAGCAGGGTGTTGTACCTTGGGACAGTTTTCAGTTACTACTTAAAATGGCTGGCATTTTTTTATTTTTAAACTGTTTGAATTTGAAAAAATACATTATAGAGGAGAGTGTTGGTGTATTTAAATAGTGTCTTCAGACTTTAAATCTAATTTTAATTTTTGAAGTTGAAAATTAAAATGTGAAAAGTGTCCCAAGGTACAACACTCTCCCCTAAACTTTGTAGACTTTCCTTTATGTTGTCTGTCCCTTTTGTTATGTACACATTTATTATGTACTGTAGGTATGGGTAAGACTGGTATGTATTGGTACATTATGTTGCTACCTTTATTTCTTTATAAATAAAATTAGAAACAAGATAACAATGCTTTATTATTGTATTCCTTTATCCCAATCATACAAAATATATATCGCAACATAACAAGAAAACTGGAGCCAAATTCTCTTTTTATTGCCATATTCATGATTAGCAAGTAAAGTTAATAAATATTTCGACACTTTCATTCAAGATACATTTTCGTTGTTGTTCAGTGTTATTTTTTTATCTTTCCACGGAAGTTGGGTCTGACACAACACACTTCTGATATGACTCAGAATTTTATGTAGGGTCCGTTTTGATTGATTGGAATTTTGTGAAGGGTCCGTTTCCATTAATTGAAATTTCATGACGATTCCAAAAGCGAACCTGAATTTCCTCTGGCATGACCCCTGTAAATGAATTTTAAAATATAGCGATAAGCTGTCTTTATTTTTTTATGATAATTTTTTTAATTTGAGCATTTCAGTGTGTTTAAAGACAGAAACTTTCCTTCATCATGCATAAGAGGTTGAAAACTGGTTTATTAGGTTGCAAAAATCTTCTGATTTTTTTTTGTTTTAAGTTGCCAGCTCTTTTTATAATCTCCTCCCTCTCTAAACCCCTTAACATGATTAAAGATGGACAAAAATTGTATGTTTAGAAAAATTACCAGAAGAAAAGCTCTGGATTATGCACTTAAGATCAGAATTGTAATGTTATCACTCTCCCCTTTGATATCAAACCCTATTCGGATGTGATACAAAACTGGGTTTTTGATTTTTCACTTGCTTTTTGCCCTTTTTCATTTATTTCCTTGTATGTTTAACTCAATAATATTTTTATTACATAATTTATGCAATTATGTTTTTCCAAATTCAGGTTGTTTTAACTTTGGAAAGAAAAGTTTTTGATTTTGATCGACATCAAGAAACATTTGCTACTATCAACGAATGGGTATGTGCATGCTCATTCACTTCTTTATGCTCATATTTGTTTATTGATTTTCAAATATATAAATTTTGCTTGGTAATGTTTTTAAAGTCGATTTTTAAATCTGCAGGATGTTTTTTGGTAATATTTTTTAAATAAATAAAAATAAGTACATTATTTTTATGTTTTACAGAATTCCTAATTCATGGACAAAACTGAATATCTACACAATTAATTTTCATTATTCAATGTGTGAGCACTGTCTTATTGATTAACTGGTATTATTCTCCAGAAGTTATAAATACATAAAAGACCAAGGAGATACATTTTATTAATAAAAATTTGATTTGTGTGGAAAACTTCTAGAAACTGTTAAAACCTGACCAACAATAGTAATGCAGGGTTGTCACCTGCAGTGTACTAAGTGGCACACTTCCAAAATGCTCATCCCCCACTTTTTTATAACTAAACTCTGTGACTCAACAGCCCATGGAGCCAAGGCCTGCTATGCCATTTCAGCTTCCAGTACCAAGGGTTCTGAAGTGCAGAAGCAGATGGTCAGGTTCTGAAGTGCTGAACCATTCTGTATTTTTTATCTTAAAAATAATATTTTAGATTAATTTAATAAATGCCACACAATAAATAATTCAGAACGATAGTGTTTAAAACAGCAATTGTTAGAATTTAGAATATGTATCCTTAAAGTTTCATCCTTGTCCCTTAAAAGCTTAAGGTTTTTTACCTTCTAAAATATTTTTTTATCATAGAAGTTTTCAATAATGATATTTGACAAAAACAAAAAGTTTCAGTTTTTAGTAATGCTGTGAGCATATGATTTTACTAAATGGGTGAAAATATTTCAGTAACAGAAAAATGATTAAAGTACATTCAATGTAAAAATTAAGTATACACAATTGTTACTTTTTTTACAGCTTTGAACAGCAAAATAATTCAGATTAAATTTGTTCATTTTCTCTGTACTTGTGTACTATTATTCCTGGTAGGGTTAAGTTCCATTTGAGTCATGTATTTGTATTAAAAAAATTTTTATCATTATTATTATTAAAAAATATTTACTGCTGTGAAAATAGCTTAAAGTGTGCTTTTGTATATTGATTAACATTTCATATTGTTTCTATGAATGTAACATAATAGATATCCAAAAAATTTAAGGTCTTTTGTTTAATCAAAAAAAAAAAAAAATCATGAACCCTGTTTTTAAGTAATCAAAGCATTTGAAAATTTACAAATAACAAAAGTGACCCCCAGGCTCAGGGCCCAGCTAGGCTGGTCCTTAGCAGGTCCTAATGAACATCAAGAGCTTTCTTAAAAGTTTTTACCCCACTACAATTAACAGTTGCATCCTGTAAACCATTCCAACCTCCTACAACCCCTATTGAAGTAGTAATGTTTCCTAATTTCTACATTAGCCTGAGGTTTGAAAAGCTTAAAACAGTGGCCTCTGGTTCTACTTTCAGCAAATAACTGAAGCCCATCAAGATTTCTCATTTTAATGAATTTAAACAACTGAATCATGTCCCCTATAATTCTTCTTTGCCAAAGACTCTATATATTGAGCCTTTTAATCCTGCCCTCATAATCTAAGTCCAAAAGACCACTTACCAACCTAGTAGCCCTCCTTCGAACCCTTTCCAATCAGGTAATATCCTTCTTTAGGTAAGGTGACAAAAACTGAACAGAATACTCCAAATGAGATCTTACCAAGCATCTGTATAATGGCAATACAACTTCCTTAGACATGTTCAAAATAGCCTTATTGATAAACCCAAGCATCCTGTTAGTGTTGTTACTTACTATGCTACACTGCTGATTGGACTTGAAGTCTTGACTAATCAATACTTGTAGATCAACAACTGCTTCTGATTCACTAATGACTGAACTTTGTAAATAATAGGTTGCATGTTTATTCCCATGACCAAAATCAATCACTTGACATTTCCCAGCATTAAGAGATACCCCACTTAATTGCCCACCTAGAAATTTGATTTAAATCCTCTTGAAGCTGATTGACTTTTTCTTCTGTCCTTACTAACACTCTTCTTTGCTGAAGACTATACATATTGAGCTTTTTAAGCCTGCCCTCATAATCTAAATCTGAAAGACCACTTGCCAACCTAGTAGCCCTCCTTTGAACCCTTTCCAATAAGGTAATATCCTTCTTTAGGTAAGGAGACAAAAACTGAACAGCATACTCCAAATGAGGTTAACATGTCCTTAATAACACTATACATCTCCATGTATTGATCTTGGTTAACATTAGGTGGCCTGTAAACATTCCCCAAATGTAACTTCTTATCCTTATTGCTCAGCAACTCCACCCAAACCATTTCAATAGCCTTAGGCTTATCATTAATGACCAATTCATTGCAAATAAAAGTGTCCTTAATATAGAATTAAAGCCCTCTGTGTCAACAATTCCCATGGCTTTAACAGCATGAGCAAAAATATTGATTTTCCGAAAAAATACTCTCACTAATATCATTAATAAAAATAGCAACGGCCCTAAAACTGAATCTTGTAGAACACCTCTTAAAACATCAATCCACTGAGAATAATTGCCCTTCACTACTATTCATTGTTTCCTCCCAGTCAGCCAATTTTCAATCCAAATTACAGTTTTCCCACCAATACCAATGTAAGTAAGTTTGCTAAGAGAGCTTCATGCGGTACTTTATCAAACGCTTTGTGAAAATCAATATAAACAACATCTACGCACTTTTTACTACCTAATGTCATGGTAACCTTGTCATAGAAAAGCAACAAATTAGTTGTACATGATCTACCCTTCCTAAAACCATATTGCAAACCAGTCGACACTCCATTTGCCTCCAGGAAATTCACTATCTTGATTTTGATCAGAATTTCAAAAATTTTACAAATAACTGAAGTAAGGCTCACAGGCCTATAATTTACTGCTTTAGATTTAGACCCTTTCTTGAAGAGTGGCGTTATGTTTGCCAGCTTCCAATCTAATAGCACAGTCCCTGAGTTGTATGAAGATATGAAAATACAGTAAAACCTTGTTAAGTAATCACTCAAGGGACCAAAAATTTTTGACCACTTGTGCGGAGTGACCACTTAGGTGGAGTGGAAAATCAAAGAAAGAAAAAAAACCCTAAAAATCACTACAATACTTTCCTGAATATCTGTGGAAATTGGTGAGAAAAACAATATCTTATTAAATCAATACCTATAAATTAGTAGAAAACAGAAAAGGAATAAGACAGGGGAAACATTTGGAGTTTTTGAAAAGTGCAATCAAGTCTTTTTTTTTTTTCTTTAAAAGATAAAGAGATGAGTTTTCATTTTCCTGACATGTTAAAAGCTTAATCGGACTACGAATGTGCAGGAGAAAAAATAGCCCTTATAGCAGAACTTACTCGCTATGAAATGAAGTCACACTTAATAGTGATCAGAAATGTTCAAGGAAAATGTCTACACTAGACAGAGTCGCAGCAAGGAGTATGCTTTGAATGATCTGCAGCGAGGAGCAAGATTTCAAGCACGGCCAGGGTTCCAAGAATCAAGTGCCCACAGTGGGTGGAATACAGCAATAGAGAGCTACTGTCCCATATTGAAAACTCGAAAGACGATTGAACTATAAATGTATTTGTTCCCCAAAGGAAACTTTTTTAATGCACCTGGAATCCTGGCCACAAGGCAGAGTTTGAAATTCGGCTTTCCCCCTCATCCCTTTGTCCTCTTCTCAGTGTACTGCATTGCTGCTAATCCTGTCTCCTATGAGTAATAATGTGAAAGACACTTCCTACCCTTTTCTTCTGCTTCTGGAGCAATGACACATTCTTTTCTAATTGTCCCTCATATCACCTTTCACTTTCTAATCCTCTACACATTAACAGAATTTTTCAAGTGAAGTTTGAGTTTAAGAAAATGACCTTCACACAGCATTTGCACTAAGTAAGATGCTAGTATTTTCTAAAATCTGATAAGAAAGAAGAACTTTAGAAAACAATTTTTGGGTGACCAGTTAACCGGGGTAGAATTAAATTTGGTGACGAGTGAAGGAGGGCCATTTTATATTATTTTGAATAAGATTTAGTCGGGACCAAAGGAAAACGACCACTTAAGCAGAGTGACCACTTATCCGGTTGACTATTTATCGAGGTTTTACTGTAGTGAAAACAACATCCACTAATTCCTCTGCACATTCTACTAAAATTTTAGGATAAATATTATCAGGTCCTGGAGCCTTATTTGCTTTAATCTTTTTCAATTGAAACAACACATCATCCCTAGAAAATACAAAATCTTCAAGCTGTGTATTAGCTTGCGTCTCGCTTATGTCAACTGTTGAGATACAGTTTCTGTTAAATACACTGGAAAAAAATTATTTAGAATATCAGCGATATCCCCCTCATTTTGAATTAAGTTTCTGTTCTCATCCACTAGGGGGCCTTGCTGAGTATTATGAGCTTTCCCTGAATTAGCATAAGGGAAAAATTTCTTAGGATTCCTTTCAATGTTATCTGCAAGCTTTTGCTCCAATTCCCTTTTCTTACTCCATACCAAATACTTGAAAGTACGCCTAGCCCTGCAATACAAAATTCTCTCAGCATGGCAACCAGCCTCTTTAAGTCGCCTAAAAGCAGCTTGTTTGTAATTGAGAGCTTCTTTCACCTCCCTAGAGGTCCTCACATGGGCCAAATTTTCATAAGATCCCCTTTTTTTCTGAAGGGAACGTAATCCCTCACTGTTTTCTCCAATTTCCCCTTAAACTCTTCCCACTGAAGATCAGATTCACTATTCTCCAACCCAGAAGAAAAAACATCTCTCAAACCTTGCCTAAGTGCAACATAATCAACATTCCTGAAGTTTGGTACAAATCTGAAATTTTCACCTTTGTGAGCATCAAAGCTGGTCCAAAACCTAATAATATTGTGATTACTATCTCCAATATGTTTCCCTATACTCAACTCCTGAACAGAACTTCCGACATCACAAAAAACTAGATCCAAAAGAGCACCATGCCTAGTCCCCTGGGTAACAACTTGATCCAAAAAACAGTCACCAATCACTTTCAGAAAATCTTCTTCTCTACCATTGCTAGTGTAAAAACTATTCCAGTCTATGCCCGGGAAATTGAAATCTCCCATCATGATGACAGAGCCCTTACTAGACATGTCCTTAATAACACTATACATCTCCATGTCCTGATCGTGGTTAACATTAGGTGGCCTGTAAACATTCCTCAAATGTAACTTCTTACCCTTATTGCTCAGCAACTCCACCCAAACCATTTCAATATCCTTAGGCTTATCATTAATGACCAATTCATCGCAAATAAAAGTGTCCTTACTGTAGAATAAAACCCCTCCACCTTTCTTATCCAGCTTGTCATGCCTAAACAAATTATATTTAGCAATGCTCACTAAATCCTTATCATCAGTAACCCATGTTTCCGTAATTCCAATAATATCTAACTCCTCACATGCAACAACACTTTTTAACTCATCCATCTTATTCCTGATACTGCGAGCATTGGTATATAGAATCTTGATCATGCCCATTTTGCTTATCTTACACATTTTATGATGCCTCAAATCACTATGATTAGTGTTACTATTGCTTAATATTTTGCCCTCATTTTTAAAACCTCCCGAACAGAAGTCAACACCATGGCATTCTCCAATCCACCCATCCAAAATTAGTTTTTTGAATCTGTAGCCTCCAAGACCAAATCACTAACCTTAATGACCCCCTTAGAACTAAGATGCAGACCATCCCTAGCAACCCAATCACATTGACAACAACTCCAAACATCAATGAACCTGATAGAATGCTTTTTGCAAAGTTTCTTAAGGACCAGGTTCATGCTCCTAGCCAGCCCCTATGCACCCCATACCTGGGAAGCAAACCAACTACCTGGACATCTGTCAAAAAGTTGGTTGCTTTATCCAACAGGCTCTCCCAATTCTCAACGAACTCCTTGTTTGTGCCGTTACCAAGGTCGTTAGTGCCCATCCATAGAGTAACTGAATCTCCCTGTTTAAACATTTCCTTTTTTCCTACAACCTTATTAACCCTAGCCCCCAGTAAACAGCACCTAGCCACCTTGCACCTCGTTCTCCCGACCACATTACCTATCTTGCGTACCATAGAATCCCCTAAAATGACACCATCTCTTTTTAGTTCTACAGTTCTACCTTTCCCCATATTAGGTCCTTCTCCTGCAACCTCACTCGCCCCAACAAGCCCATCACAAGGAGTTCATATGGTAATCACCACATGGTTAGGCTTAACTGAAAAAACTGAATAACACCCCAAAAAAACAAATAAAATGAGTTTCAATCTCACAAAATTAAAACATACTTAACTAAATAATAAATTTCAACAAATATACAAGTAATTAACAGAAAATATCAAAAAATATATAAAAGATACTCAATTTGAGCAGGAGCAGGAACACCAATATTCAACACTTGGCCCCCTGGTAGCCGAAAGTACTGTATCTGAATGTACACATAAAGTTATCAGTAAGTTAATTTTTATAGTTGCAAATTGAGTGCGAAAAAAGTAGTACATCTCCTGCATGGCCTCAAATTGTACAGTAATTCCAAATTCTCTGCACAACCAGCAGATCCTTCTAATCTAGTTGAAGAGCTTAGTACGCATGCTCAGCTGTATGAGGTTGGCAGGGATAGGCATTTCCAGCGGTCTGTTGTTTTGAAACAGTTGCAGTGCACTAGCACAATATTGCCAAATTGGTCAAAAAATAGCAATCTTGGCAACTCTTTGGCTTGGCTGGTAACAGAAAATTTTATTAGGAAGATAGGATACTTTTTTTATGGCTTAAAGTTTGGACAACGGTTGAAAAATATTGCCTTTTTTAGTGATCTTTGACACAAATAATCTATTTTCATGGCAGAAAGCTTAAAAAGAACTGAAGTTGAAAGGGAAAAAATTCAGCCACTTTGTGCTGTCTCCTGCTAATTTTCTGGGCTTCTCGCTATCTTAAAAGAATGGCAGCCCTGCATAAGCAGCCGATTGCTCGATGCTTGTTGATTTTTTTCTTACTTTTTGCTCAGTGCAAGAAAAAGGCTGATAGATTAAATTAAAACTTAAATGAAAAAGTTATTGACGAATTTACACGCAGAAAAAAGAGAAGAATGTGCTTTGTTTTTAAATAGTAATTGAAAATGTACACATATACTTTTTCCCATTATTTGTTACCTCATATCAATATTGATCATGTTTTTCAATGATTTTTATTTTATGTCATAATTTTATTAAAATATATATAAAAAATTAAAATTAAGTAAATAAAACATACTAAATTATGCACATAATGTTTTAGTACTTGCAGCACTGCCAAACTTTTTAGCCATGAGCCGCCACTGTTTCTTAATATTTCTTCAATTTATTTTGTTAATGCAAAGGATTAAGAAATGCGCAAATGGTGGTCATATGGCTTGTGCAAACCAAGCCAAGCATTAGCTAAAGACAAGGTAGTTTATTTTTTCTTCACTAAAAATTTAATAATTTTAATTCTTTAAAAATTTTGGTATATGCTTGCACTAGAACGTAATGATATGAATTACCTTTATTTAAAGTAAATTATTGAAACAGAAAAAAAAATTAACTAACTCAGTGACACGACAGCACGTTGGCAGCCATGGCCTACTGTGCCTATCCCAGCTTTCGAGACCAAGGGCCCTATGGTGCAGAAGCAGATATTGCGGTCAAGTAGTCGACTTGACGTGGAATTCCCAGTGTTGGTTCCCAAGCACATTCTTGGTCCTACTGAAGGGATGAAAGGCTGAGTTGACCCTGGCCTGTGGCATGATAGCACGGAAGACTACCACTCAGCCACTGGGCATAAAAAAAAAACTAAATATTTTTTTTAATGTTATAATCAAATTTCTTAGAAGAATCCTTCAGGGTAAACTTGACAAAGATGTAATGTTGTGTTTTATTTGATTTGACAATACTCAAAAGTGACATTTTTTTCGAAAGAAACATAGAAGAAAAAAAGCTGCCTTTAAATGGGAAAAAAATTTAAAAGACTAATATTTTTTGCTTCTGAAAGTTTAATTATACTTATACATACATGATGCATTAATCCTGGTAGCATTTCTACTTTTAAAAATGTGCTAAAACTAAATGCAGCATTTTAGTGAAGGCCAAATGTGCACAAACTACTCAATTGTATAGAGCTTCTTCCTGAGTTTGTGTGAATATCTGATTTTGAATGTAAAGAACAACTCTAAATTTTTAACTGATAGTTTTTTCAGATATTATTTATCTTTATTTAGCCAATAACAGTGTTTCAAATCATTCATATTCGTTGATGTTCAAAAATTCTAATTTCATCAATGCATCTTACTTAAAGACATGCAAACTAATCTTCAGCTTATTCTTACATGCATATGTCCTTTAAAGAATATGAAACATTCAGTATTTCACTTTTCAAGCTGCAATATTTTAACTTATTACTTTTTCAATCTGTTTGTTTGCATGTAAAGTTTTCTTTGTGGTTAATTGTCTGCATTATATTGATTATAGCTGCATGAATATGACCGAGAACCTAAAGTATTCGAAGAATTCTATGAGTTTGACATAACATTCCCTCCAAGGTAAGTTTTTAAAAACTGATAATTGCTGGGTTTAATATATTTTAATATACATTATTAATATATTTTAACTCTTCATAACCCAAGGTTAAAACTTTACTACATGCCTAGAATCACAGGCAAAGACGAGTTTCAAATTATACACTTTTACCTATTTCATTTGTCTTCCTTAAAGTATTATGAGTTGTTAATCTTGCGAGTAATGTGAAAAAACTTTTTATGTAAGAGACCTCTTTTGCATAAACTGCATAATAGGTAGACAGGTTTAGTAGGAAGTAAAATAACTCCATTTGCTTTCTTGTGCATTAAAAAGGGATAAAACATGTTATTACCAATCGTTATGTTTATCATATTTGCCATGTATGTTTATTTTATGTATTAATTTATTTTACTGTATATGTTTTATGTTACCAGCTGATTCACTTTTTATCTTTTTAATTTCATTTTTATTAAACTAAGATTTTTTTTTAATTCAAGAGAACTGACAGTATTGTATAAGGAAATTCCCTAGTGATTGTAACTCAAAAGAACGTGTGATGTTCCTCTCACCAGGAAAGGTTAAATCTCTGACATTGTTCTACCCCATGTCATTTTCAAATAAATGGAAGATCGAGTCAGGAGGAAGAATTTTTGTTTCTTCCATCCATCCTTCTCTTGAAGGAAGGGCCAGAAAACGATTTTGAATCTATTTTTAAAAAACAATTTTTAAAATATTGCATATTTTGGAAAAATTCTGTTTGCTAAAGAAAAAGAAATATTTGAACCTTATAATTGCAAAAGATGGAAAGAAAGGCTTTTTTTTTTACTTTTTGCTAGATTAGTTTACAAAAAGTGAATTATTGTGTGTATATATATATATATATATATGTACGTCCCGTATCAGCAGTCGGGCTAAGTTTTATGACAGTACATAACAGCATTCATTTTGTTTCTTTCCTTTATTTTTTTTTCTCATCAGGTATTTACAAGAATACTATTTACAATGATGAAGGAGATGAATATTTACAATTGACGATAATATTTACAAAAGTTGTCCCCATAGGGAACATCTCGCAGGAGCACAATTTACTCTGTGTTATCCTTTTAGCATCAGCTCACCAAGTGACGCTTAGCTTTAGTTTTCCAGACCCTTCTTGGGGTCTCTTAGCCAATCAGAACTCGGGGTATAAGTTTTGGTTCACGTTTGAGAGTGGAACCGTAAAAAGGACCCAATAGGTTTTAGTTCAGGTTTACAAAAAGTTATATTAAAAGGTCCCAACAGTAGTTTGCTTTTACAAAGACAAAAAAAAGGAATAATAATAATGTATTTAATTTATTAGAAACCTCACATATATATATTTTTAATTTAAAGTGTCTTTTCAAAAAGTCATACAAAATATAAAAACTACTCTTTTTGCAAAATTAATTCCCCATCTTGTTTAAAATTTAATTTTCTACAATCCGGTCGAAAAAATATTTATGTTATACAAGTAGTCCCGGGACTGTAGAGTAAAAATTCTTAAAAATCACATAAATCATGGTTGCAGATTACCGACACAAATCCTGAAAGCATTGTTGCATTTTAATGCATTGTGCAACATAGAACAGTAAGGTGGTTTTTTAATTACAAATATGTCCAATAGATAGTAGCACTTATGTTTCTAAATATTGCATAAAATAATTAGCAACTTTTTAAAAATTAATTTATCAAGCTCCAAGTTTCACAAGGTAGGCAAATACAACACTTGTATTCTTAATTTCACGTTTATAGATCTGTTTTCCCAGGACATATGCCGCAAACAAACTCCTTATTTTATTATATGTTTGTGATGTTATTTTTACTTCATTTTCAAAGCATTGATCTTATAGAATATGAAATATAAAGGTTTTTCTACATATTTATATGGAATAATATTTTTGGGAAAGTTGATCCTCACTCTATAAAATCAAAGTTTAAAGAACAAATTGTAATATATGTATTGATACAAAACTGGTAATTGATTTGTTAATTCTCTTGATTTTTTTCAGCTACCCATTTAAAGAAGATCCTTCTGGAAAATCATATATGAGAACAAGATGTCCATCATGGTGTGACAGAATACTTTTGAGTAAGAGTGCTTTGTCAATTATCAATATGGTAAGTTCATTTTTATGATGTTGACCCTAAGTCATGTTTCTACCTTTTTTCCCAGGCTATAGATAAGCAAATTTATTGAATGTAACATCATGGCACTTGATGATGTTAGGTCAAAGTTCATGGTCGCCACTCACTGCATGGTGACTTAGTTTCAAAGAGTGTCCACTAAAAATTCTCATTTCATATACCGTAATTTCTGGACGAAACGGCGCAGGGTTTACGTGTTTAAAAGTAAAATTTCTTCAATGCGAACAAAAAAAGCACGTTTGACATTGGACTATTTCTCCTGGCGGGCCCACCCTGGGAAGTCTCCAAACCTGTCTCAATCACGGCCTTGTGTCAATGACCTTGGCACGTGCTCTGCCGAATTCACGTGACCATACTTAGCAGTATAGTGTTTGGAGCATCGATTTCGAGTTTTGTATCGTTGTTCAGAAATCATCCATAGAAATAAAGAATGAAAATCATAACAAAGGCAACGACGATGATGTGGTTTGTGAATTGCGTTAAAATTGAGAAGATAATAACGAGAATAAATTATTTCAAACTCCCGCCATTACTTCAGTAACAAGCGGGTCATCACCTAAGTTCGTGCCGTTTGGTTATTACAAAGGAAGTGTTTAGAAGTTGGCAAGGATTGCTTTTACAGTCTCAGAGCGTAAATAATCGGTGGAATTCACCAGCTTGGCACCTTATCTTTGTGCTTCATTTCTGCCGCTTATTCTCCAATATGCGTTTGAAGTTTCAAATTTTTTTCATACATGAAATGAACATTTTTGGCTATAATTTTTTTTATTATTAAAGAAGGATAATAAACATTTTCGAGTCTTTAAAACTTTTAGTTTTCTTTGCGATACATATTAATTTCAAGTGTATTTGTTATGCAATCTCCAGACCAATAGTGATGACTTTGGTAATTTCCAACTTGTGAATTTTTTATTTATATTTTAATTTTTCATAAGGTAATTTTATAAATGTGAAAGATAAATTTGAATGACACAAGCAATCCTTTGAAATATACCATGGGTAGCTCATAGTAACACAGCATTCTTGACCACGACATTTACGCCGATGCGGCGTATCTGTGCATTTTTTTCTACTCCATTTTCCATGGGTGACGCGTTTCTTCCGGAAATTACAGTATATAGGGTGTTTTGTTTAGAGGCAGAGAGCTTGAAATGGAAATAAAACACAAGAAAATTTATTTAATATTCATGTAATTTGCTTTCTTTGAAAGATAATTTTATGGCATTAATGTGTGAATATGATGTCGGGCATGTGGCCAGTACGGCTGGCGCGTACGTGGCATAAACCTGGAGGTCCAATTTCCACACATTTGTTGCAGTAGATCTGGCTGAATGTCGGCAATAATGCGCTGAATCTTGACTTCCATATGCTGCATTGTTCCTGATTTATCAGTGTAGGCAAGGAACTTCACATATCCCCAGAGAAAATAATCTAAGGGTGTCAAATCTCAAGACCAAGGTGGCCAGTTAACAGATCTACTGCAAAAAGTGCGTGAAAACTGGTCGAGTTTTCACACAGTTTTTGATGGGCCAACATCATTTAAAAGGACCCAATGTTTTGCAAGAAAAATAATTCAAAGCTAATATGATCTTTTAAAAAACAGCTGATTTATTTAGGTAAAAAACAACAATAAATATTAACTGATCAAAACACAACAACAACCTAAAGCCATAGTAAAAAAAATAAAGTTGACTAGAATCTATTTATATGCTAAACCAAACCAGCGGGCATTTTAAGAAGTCGGTACCGCTCTGAAACTATCTCTAATGTGAGACATCC
Source organism: Octonoba sinensis (assembly GCA_038502835.1). Classification (NCBI taxonomy): domain Eukaryota; kingdom Metazoa; phylum Arthropoda; class Arachnida; order Araneae; family Uloboridae; genus Octonoba; species Octonoba sinensis. Next base: position 48,911,686 of record CM076598.1, on the reverse strand, counting down.
TAATAGAGCTGATTCATCCTACCAATGAAGAGTTGAACTCCTGTCCGCTTTACTGAGTGTATGAATGAAAGGAAGAATTTAAACAGAGAGAGAGTCTGAAGCCAACAACCCGCTTAAATACTCCAAAAGTGATTCTCATGTAGTCAGTCATCACCGAGCATCGTGTACGCATGAGCACTGACACGTGCGCTATCACATGCCAGACATCATATTCAACCATTTTGCCATAAAATTATCCTCCAAATAAAACAAATTACATGAATATTAAAGACTTTTTTTGTGTTTTATTTCCATTTCAAGTTCTCTGCCTCTAAATAAAGCACCCTTTACATATGTGTGTGTATCGTACATCCAGTTCAATACCGCCATAAGTACAAATTTTAAATTTTTGATTTTATGTGGGTATTGAACATTGAAATGATATACAGCCACCTAAGACTTAGTTTAATAATATTTAAGTGAAATAACATTAAACCTCATTTTAAATCCAAAATTTGAAATTTTACACTTATGGCAGTATTGAACTGGATGTATGATGGAGCATCCGAAGTTTCCTTTGTGGAATCTCCTTTTGTTGGATGTGGTTGGGCTTGATGCCCATTGATTGAGAAAGAACTTTCTCTGTCTAAGCAACAAAAAAAATTTACTTTTTTTGTCTATGAGTTAAGTAAACATTGCATAAAAAGACACGTGTCTTCCAGGAATCTGCCATTTTTTATTTTGTAAATCCGCTATTTTTGGTTGTGTTCTGAAATTCAGCATTACGCCGGTCCTGAGCGTGCCAAATTTCGGGTTCGAAGGTAGGAGTCTGTAAATAGTATGGCTGTGATATAACAAAGGGGTGCACCCTCTCCATTAAGAATTTTTCTGATTGAGCCACTGTGATACTGTCATTACATCTGACAATTATACTGTGTAACTGTCACAACTGAAATTGTAAAATCAGGGAAATTTTTGGAGTGCAATCAGGAACTATTAGAGAATTATCAGAATTTTTTTTCTTGAATTCTGTTACCACCATGGTTAGATGAAACGTTAGGTAACTCATGCTTGCAAATTCAAATGAAAAGTTTTCTTATCTATGCTGCATTTTGAATAACTCATAAAATAATTTTGTTATTAAATTTAGAAGAAAAAATACTTAAAAAGTTCATTTAAAAAAAATTTTTGAATTTATTATTTATGTTTAGGTTGATATCTTATATTGTTTACTAGTTCTTTTTTCTTTATTTTTCTCATGATAAATCCTATATCTCTTACAGACTCCTTTAGATGGTTCCTATAGTCCTGTTGTTTATCAATTAGTTGGTGCACATGTAGGAATGGGAGATCATAAGGTCAGTTTCATAACAAGTTACCTACTTCAATGCATTTAAGTATGCAAAATATATTAATATTAAGTGCTTTCTCCATGTAATTATTGTTGCTATAATAAATATAAAATGTGTTTGTGAATAATAGAAATGAAACTAAGTAAAAATGTTTGCTAAGTGGCATTGCTTTGTTTTTGTTGATAAAAAGTAAAAATACTTTGCCAGTAGACACACATATTTTATCTATTGTCATCGCTTCAATTCATTAGTGCTTTTCAACGTTATGCAGTTATGCATGAATACATTTCTATGTAAAATAGCTATAAATGCTTCTTATTTCAGTAGATTTATTGAAAATTACTTTCAAAGTTTAAATTGAAATTATGTTTGAAATACTATTTTCCTTATTTGTTACATTTGAATATCACTTTCTCATTTATCTTTTCGTGTATGAAACAAAAGTTTTGCTGTGGTTGATGTATGTTCATTAAAAATGTTAATTATATTTTATTCAAGCTACTTTTTGAGAGTATGTTTGAAAATTTCAAGAATTTAACATTTTGTGATCTTTTCAACCTTCATATTTGGAGTTAAAACTCTTCGTTTTTAAAACTCAGGTTTGAAATTACACAAATACATCCATAAATTTTAGGGGAGGGGGACATACTTCAAAGTCTAGAGTTTAAGATTCTTCATAACTGCTTGCAGACAATGAAATTGTAGGTCAACTTTATCTGGCATATGTAAAACATTAAAGACATTAGCCCAGCTTCAAACATTCTGTTCTGATTTTTAAAAATATTGTTAACAGTGAATATGTACTGTATACTTAGAATGTATTTACCATGTTAAGTTCCATTAAAGTAAAAATGCAATGAAGTACGCAGAGCTAGTACCTCTAGAGCTAGTAAAGTCGACAACTCAAATCTCTTATACTAAAGATGCAGATCTTGGGTAAATTAATTTTCTTTTAAGACAAATGTGGAGATGATAAAGCCTGATAAACTAATTCCTGTATTGTAGCAATTATTTAAAGTTTAAACTTGGATAATTGCCATTCTAAGAAGATGTATAACATACTGAGAAATTCATAGTACAGGTGACGCTCCATTTTACGAACCTCTAAATTAAGAACGCTCACAATTTTACAAACAACTTTCCAGTCCCAAAAAGGCTCCCATTGAAACAATATAATTTTCAATTTGCTTTTACGAATCAAGAGCCGAAAAAGTATATTCTTTACAAACTCGATGTAAATATCGAAGTAGTTTTTCGTAAGAATCTGAACAGCAGGGATTGAAATCTTGGAGGGAGAAAATAATCCCTTTCACTTTTATTGTGATTTCACCTTTCCCTATTGCATTTTATTCCTAGAAAGAGAAAACTGATTAGTTGACTTTAAGTTCTGAATTTTTGAATGCCTTTATTTGTCATTTCATTTGACAATTCAATTGGTGATGGAAAGGCTCATTAGTCAAGAGGGAGATCGGGCCAGTTAAGTTAGATCTTTGGTAAACTTATTTCCATTAGTTGTAGTATACATTCAATTTGTTTGATACAAAATATTGTTTTTTTTTGTGTGTGTTGTCTTTGAAATATGTGTGCACATTAAGTACCTAATTTGTAGTGTTCTTTGATTTTACAAAATTTTCCCGTGGTGCCAAAGAGTTCACAAAATCAAGCATCAACTGTAAAATAATGTACTAACATGCAATCTTTAAGAAGTGTATGTGTAGACAAATGAAATTAGGCATTAGACTTTGCTTAAAGTTTGTAAAATGCAATTTTTAAAACACTGAAATGAAAAAAATCTATATCTGCTATGCATTTTAAATATGTGCAAGAAAAGCTATGCATAATAATCTTCTTCATGAAACCATTATTATTTTCTCTATGATAATCCTTAGTTTTCTATGACTTGAGGAGGGGTCATTGTGTGTGTGTGTCTGTGTTTTTTATCTGCTCTTATCTAATTAGATAATTTTCTCTTATAATAACATGTAAAATATAGGTGTCTTAATTTAGGGGTATTAATAAGTTTACATGTAATAACATGTAAAATTATTTAACATGCTTGTGATAATTTGTAACTAGTATTTTACATGCAACATACTTTATTCTAGTTTTCATTTTTTAGCCTGTCATGTTAATGTGCAATTTATTACGGCATACAGGTAAGTTTTTTCTTAATTTTATGTGTTTTTTCTAAGCAAAAAAGATGAGAAGTTGATTGAAGTTTGAGTCACTATTATTAATTATATTTGATGCTACATGTTTTCAAAAACAATTTTTTATTAGTATTTTGACATTTTTTTGTCTTTAAGAAGCCTTTTTATTAAGAATTAAATTTTTTATTTACTTTTCAATAAAATAGTTTTATTTTGTTACATGTAAAATAAAATTTACACGTTCTGATATTAAGTTCTTGCATTAAATACAAACTAAATTTCACATTTAGTTTGAATTTAATGTGTTCATATTGAAACCATTCAATTATCTCTCTCATTCAATATTATATGATCTTTGGCTAGTAGAAAAAAAATGTTTGGTGTTACATAAAAGTATCATTTTTTGAATAGAATTTTTCTTTTATATTGTTTGAATATAAACATTACTAACTTTTGAGATAGCTCTGTATGATAATATCTTGATATTCTAGGAAAAGAAAGTATTGATATTGATACATATTGCATTGAAGTGACAGCATTAGTACCATTGAATCATAAAGTTTTTGAACTATATGAATCATTGATGCAGTGAAATTTTAGAACAATTTTTTGTACTTTTACATTGCCCCCAATGAAAACAAACTTTTGATTCTTTTTGAAACTGCATTAAATTATTTTAAATTTTGATACATCTCCAGGAATAGAAATCCTTTTTTGGTTTTGTAATTCATGAGCTTAATAACTTCGGCGACCAAACCTCATATTTAATGCTAATTTAACAATTTTTCTCCCCCCCCCCTCCCAGTTAATTTTCTATAGTTTGGAAAAGAACTCTCTAAAATCTTATTCAATTGCCAATTTTGGCAGGTGTCACTGAACCATATTGTGCCTTCCTATTAATTATAGTATAGGTTAACTTATTTAGTTGAAAAATGAATTGCACATTTTGAGATTTATCTTCAGATGGGTGTTACATTTCTTTTTCCATGAAAGGTTGTCCCAAAATCAATACCATCTGTAGTGCAATTCTGTGCTAAATAAAACGTTTTGGAGCAATTAGGCCAGCCTGAAAGTATTATCAGTTATATTTGTGTTTAAACTAACATGTAGTTATTCATGTAGAATCCATATTACTCATAATGGCGTCTGTATTTTTCCACCTTGCTATTCTACTTCTAATATAAGACGGTGATGATCACAGAAAATCAAGTCAAGTGTTTTCAGTATAGGTTTGCATCATTCAGATGGCAGAAAAATAACTACTGATACAGGGTGAGTACTTTTCTGGTTCATCCGATTTGTGTGACATGGCGGGTGTCATGTTTTCATTGCATGTTTTGTTACTCGTGATGTTTTTTAAAATCTTACATCATTTTATCAATGTACTATAGATTTTGTCTAAACTGTAAAGTACTTTAAACTCAATTGTTCTATTCAGCCAATCCATAAAATTTTCTCAAATGAACTTCTAAATCCATCAGGTTGAAATTTCGTCTCCATTTTTGTCATAAGCTTTCAAAATCAATTGCATAATTCATCCAGTACATTATTGCTGAATTTATCATCAAAATTGCCAGAAAGTGCTTATTGGTAATATATTACTATTATGGTTCTTGTTGTTATGGTAAATAAATTACCATAAGAGCACTTGTGTGTAAATAATGTGTTAGTGTGACAGAGATACATTTTTATAAAATGAAAATGTATCAAAGTTTTTATAAATTAAATGCAAAATGTGATCAATGAATTTTGCTCAATTATAATTTTTTAAAGTTTTATATATGCATAATACATTCCTTAAGAAATTTCCTATTGCATGAAAAGAAAAATTAAATTACGCTACTTTTTTAAACAAAAATTCTGTAGGCTGCAGCAAAAAAAGTTGAACAGATATTTTAAAATCTAGACTTTTATCTTAAACAATATAATTATCTTTCAAATAAAAAAAACCGCATCAAAATATCTCGCACCGTTCAGGAAATAGAGCACTTGAAAATTTTTGTCGAAAATCACAAATGAGAAATTGCGCCACAGGCACCATCTTTGGCAGCCTGTATCTCAAGCCGGGAATTTTTTTGAGCAAAACAAAAACATACCTATAACTCACTTAGTTCTAAATTTTAACATATGTGAAATTCAAAACCTTCTGAGACTATGAAGGTAAGATTTTATTTTTACCTGCCTGAATTGAAACGGACTATGCCATATACTGTTTTAAAGCCATAGTTTGAATTTTACTATAAATTGTTCAAATTATAAAACATAACATATTTACGTTTGTTTTATTCTGTGTTTAAAACTGGTATTTATTTATGATATTAATTTGCATGTTTGTTGATGAAATTAATTTTGTGTTACAACATAGAATTGTAAAAAAAAAGGGAAATCCTAAAAAACAACTTAATCCGGGGGATTGTTTAATGTACACTAATTTATTAAAAGATACTTTCATATCCAATGCAGGGAATGAGCTTTCACTAGCAATGCGCCTTCCTAAATGGCAGCATGGGGCCACCTCCATATGCTCATCCCATCTGGGGAAGAGCATCGCTGTTGAAAGCTTGTTCGCTTAACCAGAATCCGCAACGATTTTCAACCATTAGTTCAAAATGCAAATAAGGAAGGTATTTAAAAATTATGTTTTTTAACTGATTTTCATTAAAATTAAGTCTGTAAACAGAAGTGAATAGAAAATTTACCTTTTAAAAGCAATCCTGTGCTGTGTTCAAGCCAGTTAATAGATATTGGTGCTGAAGAGTTTATTGTAATCACTGCACATTATTTTACTAAGTAAAATTACTGCACAGCTTTAAACATTTTTCTAAGGTAAATGTTTGTATTCGATTTCAGAGGTTAAATTTTTCTTTGCATTCATTGGATGGATTTTCTATCAAACTGAAAAACACGTACTTGAAAGTATTTTGCATAATTTTTAAAGGTATTTCATATTTACTCTTTTGATCTGTTTGTCACTCCTCTTTGTTTAATGCATATATTTGTTTAAATACAATGTTAATCATAATGGGCAAAGTGTGTACATATATGTATATAATAAAGATTAATGTCACTTTGTATGGAAAAAATTTAGTAAGATATAAAGTAAAGTGTAAGGTTGTAATATAGAGAACTTTGTTTATAAGATCATTTACAGTAGATCAATGGTTAATGGTTTTTCATGTTGAACTGCTTATAGTGAAGTTTAAATAGTATTCATAATCTGAAGTACTTATTAGATATTTGTTTACAGTTTGTTAAATTGGGGGGATCAAGGCATTTATTTTACAGTTAGAACATTGTCATACATCTTCACATGCTAAATGATGCTGTGATAAAGAAATTAACTAAAGTTGATTGGTGGAGTAAATATATTTAAAGCAATTGTGTTTTATGAAATTATTAAACATGATAATACCGTAAAATCCCGAAAGTAACCCCCCTCTTTTTAAAAACCAAACTGGCAAATTTCAGATAGGGGGGTTATAATCGAGATTTTCGAAAAAAAATATGAAAAAAAAAGTTTTTAGTATTAATTAAGAGCATCTACTGAAGATAAATAAAAAGTATAACCCATTTAAAATTATTTTAAAAACATTAATATAAAACAAGATTCAAAAAATAAATAAACAAAAATCTGTCTTATAATTTTCTAATAGAAAATTGATCGCATGGTGATGGCATCTTTGACTGAAGAAAGAATTTAAAACTCATAAAACGCAAATTTGGCATGTTCGGGGCCAGCGCTATATCGGTATTTCGTAATGTGTCGAATTTCAAAACTTGACCAAAAATGGCGGACTCACACGATCAAAGATGGCGGCTAATGAACGAATCAATGCCGAGTACATGAAATTTATTTTTAAGCATATAGACCTTGAATATTTATGAAAAAATAAACAAATAAAATAAAACACAAAATACAAAAAGAAATTGGACAGATTTTCTCTTTATCATAAGAAAATAATACAAAATTTGTTTTAAAATAGTCAGCCATTTAGGGAGGGGGGTTAGGGACTATGGAATGATTCCACTTTCGGCTAGAAAAGGGGGGGTTACATTCGATGGGGGGGGGGGGCTACTTTCGGGATTCTACGGTACCATTAAACATGGATATGGCAATGAACAAAACGTTTCAAAAAAAAAAAAGTAAAACCAGAACGTTAAAGAAAAGTAGTTGAATCTCAAGATTTATTTTTTTAACTTTTATCAAAATAAAGAAATTTCATTTTCCTGCCAATTTAAATTGGTTTGCCAAAAATGTCACCATTGGTTCTAGTACGTACTAAGAAAAATGAAGGGCATTTAATAAGTTAAATTATGTGCTCAAAAAATAGTTCAGCTGCTTCATATATCAAAAATAACTTGAGGGATATTTTAGAGTCAAAGTGGGACGATTGTAATAATACAACAACAGAATATGTTTATTTCTGATATTCAAATATATAACTTTGAAAATATTGTTTATAATTGGTTATCATTTCTTATTTGTAGCAGGTAAGTTTATGTTCTGACCTCGATTGTCTTTATCACCATAGTTTTAATTGCAGGGAGTACTTTTTCATTAGAGTCTTAGTTCAGAGAATCCAAATGTGGGTTTGTTATGACTGATCTACGAACATGATAGAAAGACCGCCTGATTGCTAAAAAGCACTCTGAATAATGTCCTAAAGATCTGGTCAGGTTGAATGTAATGGTAATAATGTCATAATCGAATTCATGTTATTGTATAAGCAAAACTATTAGAATTTTAAAGAATTTTTGCATATGTTTTCATATAATCAATTCTATTAGTTCTGCTTAAACTTTTTGAAAGTGCTAAAGTTCATAATGATTCAAAAATTTTGCTTTAGTTAGAATTTTCGGTCTCTTAGTTTTCTCTTAAGTAATTTACATTAACATAAATCACTAAGTATTATCAAGTTTAATTCAAATTTAAATGGTAAGAAAGATATGAAAAATGAACTAGTTCATTATTTAGGATATAAAAAATTCATAAACGTTTTCCCTATTACAGTGGGCAGTTAAGGAGAGCACATCCAAATGAAAATGATTTGTTTATGATATCAGGGAACATGCCGGAGGAAATTTGGGTTCGTTTTCGAACCTTTCACAAAATTCCAATCAACCAAAACAGACCATTTCGAAAATCCCAAAAGATCAAAGTGGACCCTTCAAAACATTGTGAGCTACGAAATGGATTTACAAAAACCTTCTTAAAATTTCATAAAAACCAGACCCTGTTAAAAATGCTGGATCGACCCCTGAATAACCAAGTGATTATTATAAAAGATAAAAGTTTAATGCTGGAAACAGTTTATACTTGAATGTACACGATGCCTTTACGTTTCTTGCACATGAAAATGAGTAATAACTCTATTTCTGTTTCTAGTTTTAACTTGAAAAACTTCTGATTGATACCCATTTCACATGGCTTGTTTTGTAAGGAAAAAATGAAAGTAAAAGTCATATCAGTACAGCTTAAGCTTAATTGCAGATAAATTTTGACCTTAAATCAGTGTAGTCGAGGAGGGACGCAAGGAGATGGTGTCCCGCTACCCTTTTATTTTAATACAAGCGTCCCCTCACATTTGTTAAATTTTTACATATGCATCTCCCACTTTTGATTTCAATTACTTATCTTTGGATGCATAAACGCCCCCCCCCCCCCCAACTTTTTCCAGGACTACACCACTGCTTTAAATAAATCCTTATGTATTTTGATTTATGGCAGAATGTACTCTAGGAAAAGGGTATACTATCATAAATGTCAGTAGCTCAAATATTGCTCTTCCGAAGTGATGCAAACTTAATTACAAAAATAAAAAGCGGGCACCTCGTGTTGCATACAAAAGTTTCTTTTAAATAACTAATGTAATATCTTCGAAATTCCATTCAAATTTGTCATTTATACATTATAGTTACACCTCTGTCTAATTAAGTAATGGCCCATTATACCATCTCATTCATACTATAACCCTTCCCATTAAAATGAAAATGAAGATTAATTTCATCTCTTGGCATGATTTGATTCTGAATTAATGCTTCCAAAATACCTACATTTGAATTCCGTCATAAAATCTTTAAACAGTTTTGTATGCTGAATTATCTTTTCCCCTTATACCCTATAGCATGTTTTTAAGAACTATGATCAAGCCCCAGTTGATGATAATGCATTTTTTCTGGCATTTTTGTATTTTCTGCCGTTTTTCCTGTTGTAGAGCATTTTTTAAAGATTTTTACAGCATTTTAAAATATTTTTCTCATTTTTTAAGCTTTTTTCTATGTTTTACCTCTTTTTTTTTTTTTCTTTTTCCATTAATTTTTTTGATCAAAACCGAGTTTGATTCATTCATTAAATTTCGTGAATCGCTTAAAAGGGTTGTTCAAGAGTAGAACTAAATCTATTGCACAAAACTGAATGATGATAAATTGAAGAAAGCAAAGTATTTTTGACATTGAAAAAAGTTGCTGGTGTGGTTTAATTGGAAAAGCTACAGTGTGTGGTTGAAGAAAATTGATCAGTGCTTGATCTTATTTGTTCCAAATTCACCCTAAGTATGTCTGAATTGAAAAACGTTTTTCAAGATACAAAAACCTTACTTTCGTAGGTGGTCTTTGATGATGTAAAAACATTTAATTACTTAGTACAATTAAGATCATATCATTTAAGATGGTAAAGTTATCAAAACACATAGTTACCAGCTATTGGCCTATTGTTTTTATTATTTTATTTATTTTAGAAAGTCATTTAATGCACTTGCTATTATAATTTTTCAAGAAACAAATATTTTTTAAAGCTTTTATGGAATTTTGACTTCAGTTCTTTAAGTACATTTTTCAAAGTGTTAAGTGCATTTTTTTCAACATAAATGGCATTTTCGGGGGTCATTTTTGGTGTGCTTTTAGGGCGTTTTTGGAAATTTTTTAAATCATCAACTTCCATGGCCTGACTATGATTCATATGTTTAAGAATATTATTATTAAAATTATCTTGTCTTGATTTCTGGCATTGTGAAACTTCTTTGAGAATGATTTTTTTTTTATTATTTTTCTTCCATACATAGGTCGCATTTAGTATGTCCTCTGCATGGAATAGCATTGAGCTTTTACTCAGTGGAATTCATAACATGCTCCGACTTAGCAATTTTTGTTGAAGAATTACATTTATTGTTTTTATTTAATTTATTTGTAAATAATTTTAGACATATGTTGACGATAACTTTTATTGCGCATTTTCTGAAGAGCTTTTATTAAAATGTTTTTTTTTTTTTCACTTTTGTGTTATTTTCTTGTGTTTTGTAGTTGAATATTAATATTGCTTGATTATTTATAATTTGCTGCAAATGATATGATAATTTTGCATGTCTTCCCCACAACCCCTCAAATCCTTTTTTTTTTTTTTTTTTTAATGAAGAAAAAAGTTTTTTTTTTTCTGACAAAGTCTAAATTTTTTTCCTGAATTTAATCAGCAACCAATGATACTGAATAAAGTTTGTTTTAAATAGAGACACTTGCATTTGCTACAAAATTACTCAGAATGATTACAAAAGCCAACTGAGACTGTATCTAAAGTTAAGCTTTCGATTTTTATCATAAGTTCAAGAATTCATGTTATTGTATAATTCTCATAAAATACTGTTAAAATTTTAAAAGTAGATAAAACTGACAATTATTAAATGCTTACTTAAATATTTTAATGTTTAACACAAGAAGCATTTGAACTCTGTTCCACAAAATACTGAGGCATCGGTAGTTCAATTTTGGTAATTTTACTTCAAATACTGTTGTTCAAGAAAGGGAAAAATAATTGCACACCCACACACAAAAAGAAAAATTCTGATGAATAATTGTATGAAAAGGAAATAGGTAAATATGGCACATAGAAATAAAAAAGATGAAAATTTTAAATTGACTGCATGGGAGTAAAGTACATGCCGCAAAGTGGTCAATTTTATAATCTATCTAGGTAGTAAGAGATAACTTATGAAATTTGAATAGATATTATCCCTAAAATTTACTCTTTTTTATGTACACCTTTCCTGTGCTTAATTTCATTGCTCTTAATCTTTATTATTGATTGGCCTCCGAGTTTTCTTCATTTATTCATTTCATAAGTAATTTTCTGTGCAAAATTTTGTTTATTGTTAGCTTGAACTTATCCCCAACATTTATTTCTTTCCCCTTAGTGTATTACAAAGAAGTTAAATTGACTTTATAAACTTAGATTGTAGAACCATAATGTAATATGCAGTTTTTTTAAGAAATGTGAGTAAATAGTATTTTCTTGACAAATGTGTTGCATTAAGCGAGAGTTCTAAAAACTTATAATTTACAAGCTAAAAATGAATGCCTGCAATAGTAGCAAACTTATATTTTGAAATGAAGTGTGCCTGGCCATTAACAGTTTGTCATGTAATTAATTCATTTTGTAATAAATGTATTAGTTATTATTTTACGAAAATTCTCAAAACATTTGAGAGTAAATGTTAATACACTTTTTAGCAGTTTTGGAACCAAACTTTTATCTTCAGCTGGGCTCAAAATTAATCATCTTTTATTGCTTTTTATTTATTTTTGTTAACGTTTTGACTATCAACAATAAGATGACTTGGTAATTTGCTTCAGTACATTCTTTTTAATTTATTAAAAATAGTGTGATTGCATTTTTAGTAATACAACTTTGTTCATTTTGGAACTTTGCTAAAGTGGCTACTCTCAAGTAAAATTACACATGAAGAAATAATCTACAAAAATGAGAAAGTTCTCTTTAAATTATCATTAGGCTAGAACTATAGCCCTATGCACTAGGAATACTTATGCTTTACATTCAATGTACAAGCATATAACTAAAGGAGTAAAACATAGTCTAAAGGATTCAAACAGAAAACAAGCTGATATATATTAGCACATTGAACACTGACACGCTGATTGCAAGCGCTCCTTGCAGTTTCGTAGTCTCCAGACGATAGTTTAATCTCATCTGTTGCTCTAAACCATTGTTATTGCTTTAAACCAGAATAAAACAAAGTTATTAATTGATTAATTTTAAATATTGACCATGTTTCCCCTACCATTTCTTTTTTTTTTTTTTGCACTTTTTCCTTGTTAGCACGGAAGAGAGAATCGGGAAATATGAAAAACTAAAATGTCAAATTTAGCATTATTTTCGGCTTATTTCTCATATACAGACATCAAAGTTTAATTGGAAGATTATCTATTCATTAATTTTAAATTCAGTCCTCACATTTATCACATTTTATTCCAACTTTTCTGTTATATGAAATGTGAAAATAGGTAAATTTTAACATTTCTGTAAATTTCCACAACTATTGTGAATTTTGAATTGGAAGATATTTATTGATTGATACAAAATCTTCAACGTATATTTCTTAGGCCATTCCAAAACTTTCTCCCACTATCGGGAAAATAACTTTTTTTTTAAAGATATTTTTTACGAGTACACTTGTTTACCACCCTATTAAGAATTCAAAATAAGAAAATAAAAAAATAATAATTTAAAACATGTAATTAATTTTCTTGTAACTATATTTTAGTTTTATTCAAACTTAGATGTTTTGTAATTATATTTTAATTTCTTGTTACGAGCTATTGTGCAACATGGAAAATAAATGTCCTAGTAAATGTCATAGTTTTGTTACCCATCACTAACTACCATAGAAGGTAGTTCGCAAAGAAAAAACAGGTTGAGAACCAGTGCTCTAAACCTCTTATAAGTAAAAAATTACAATCTTTCTATAAATGTATTGAAAAGTGAAAATAAGTCAGCAACTACAAGATAACTTGCAATTTGGTGTCTCTGCAAGTTTAACTACTACGAGTTCTCTTGTAGGTTGGCAGTCAAGGTATAAAATAAATTCAAGCTAGTATTTTAATAAAATCTTCCCTTTTCATTTTCTAGTTGCCTTGAAATCGGATAGTACTCTATAAATTTTAAGTTTTATTAGGTACTAACAGGACCCAAATGGTGATGACTGCTTTGTTGACGTGTACAATCTCGAGATTTCAATGCAATTCAGAATTTGTGGGATGAAATTGAACAGGGCAATAGGCAGCTGAATCCAGTATCATTAAATATTAAAAAATTGGGAAGTTCAGCTCATCGGATACAGTCTCAAGTCCCCCATACTACCTACCAACATCTCATGGAATCCATACGCACAAGAATTCATGCAGTAGTAAGAGTACGTAATAATCTGGCCACTCAGTGTGTGCATACATGTTATATTTTTATGTATTGTGTGTGGGATAGTAAAAGTTTTTTAATGCTTTGGGGGGGGGGGGGGGACATAACACTACATTAATTAATGAAACCTTTAAAACCTGAACTTTTCATTTAAGTTTATAATTTGAATTATAATTTCTGCATATGCACTTAAAACGTCTAGTACAGTTTTTGCAAAAATATACAGCTATTGCAAACCAAAGAATATGATTTGCACCGTCTTGAAAACATCTTTAACATTTTAAACTCAAACTTTAACCATAGTGTTTTACTAAACACCATATTCAGTAGGAAATCATGAGAAAAATATTGATTAAAATTTCAGCATTTGAACAATGTTACACATTACAATACAAATACAAAAGTCACAACTAGCAACAGGTACAGGGCCCCCAGCAAGGCTGATTCTAGTCAGTTTAACAATCTTCAATAGACATCAAGAACCTTCTTAAAAGTTTTTACCCTACTGCAAGTAACAGCCGCTTCCTGTAAACTATTGCAACTGTGTGTAACCCTATTAAAGTAGTAATTTTTCCTAATTTCAAGATTATAGTCTTAGATCTGAAAAGCTTAAAACAATGACCTCTAGTTCTACCTTCTGTGCATAACTGTAGCCCAGGGATGCCCAAACTTTTTTGGATGAAGGGCCAAAAAATTAGAAAGTATCAGGTTGGGGGCCAAAGTAACGTAATGTTTTATTCATAAAAATACAGGGTGTATTTCAGTTTTTATTTAGAGGTAATATGTACAAATTACATGTATTAATTATTACTGTAATTTTAAACAGATTATTAAATAAAAGTTTTAAAAAATTAATGTAAATGAATTCAAACAAAATGAGGTATAAGACTTCTAAACAATTAATTGCACAACATTTATATATATCAATGAAGTGATTGGTCAAGTGGAAAAAAAGAGGAATGCTAAAATTTTTTACAAAAATGTGTGCAAATTATGAAAATGAAACAAATGGAAAATAAGAAGGTAATTTAAACTTATAAAAACACAGCTTTATTCTCGAAATTATAACTTTCTTTATAATTTAGATAATTTTTCTTTGACATTTTATAATGTAAAATTTAAAATATATATTAAGAGTTAAAATGAGAAATTAATTATAAGTGTGAATATAAATACAGAAGAAATAAACACACATATATTAAATAGCAAAATCCAAATGCTATGAGTCTGTACATCAAGTTAAACCCTTGCGATTCAGAATTACTACTAGTCAATTTGGCTAGTAGAATTGTTTTTTTAACTAACCATTTACAAAATCTTATTAGTTAAATTGGCATATTAATATTAAATTTATACATTGCTGCATGGACAATAAAAAAAAAGTTAAACTGATTCCTTTATCAAAAATCAACATATTATTTTGTTCCATGGCATATAATTAAATTTAAATCCTTTAATCACTAGTTTTCCTGCTGATTAGAAATTGATCTTTGAATTAATGTAAAAAATTGTTATTTGTTTATTCATTTCCTAAATACACATCAACAATAAAATTTTTAAATTTTGATGATAAATTACACTTTAAAACGTAAAATAATTATTCATATTGATATTATTAACTTTGAAAATTAATGTTTAATTAATAAATTTTTATTCATTCATTACTACTAGTCAATTTGGTTAGTAGAATTGTTTTTTTTAACTAACCATTTAAAAAATCTTATTAGTTAAATTGGCATAGTAATACAGTACAGAACCTCTTATCCGGGAACCAGAAAACCGGGAATTTTTTCGTGAATTTCCCGACATTTTTTAAAAGTTCGTGTTTTTTTTTTTTTTGCCTATTTAGTAAAAATACGATTTTTTGAAATTACCTTTAAAAATACGCATTTTTCCGTTACAAATAATAGATTCAGTGTTTATAAGTCGAACAATTTAGTCTAAAAACGATCTTTTTTTAGGGGAGGGGGCATCATCTTACTTGCAGAAGAAAATTAGAAAAAAAAAATCTCCAACGAAAATTGAGAAAACCAGATGTTTTCTCTATTTTATTTCAATAATTAAACACGAAATAAATTTGTATTTAGATTCTTATTCCTTTATTTAATTGTCTGGTGAGTATTTGAAAACGAATTGCAACAAAAGTCGGACTATATGAAAGTTAGAAAAATTTAATATCGCAGATTCGCGAATTTCCTGTAATAGCTGATCGTGTGAAAATTAGAGCTCGTTTATTTATTTTTTTTTTTTTTGTTTTGTTTTATATATTTTTTCATTTATTTAAGAGCTGCAATAAGGCAATAAGAATTTAAAATTGATATTAACGCAACGCAAATAGCGACTGTGAAAATGAATTCTTTATTAAAATCGATTTCGCAAAAGCGAAGTCGTTATATACGAGTATGAAATTTACGCGTTTCTGCATGTAAACACCTTTTCTTTCTTTCTTTTTTTTTTTTTTTTTTTTTGAATAGGTATTTTAAAAGAAAATAAAATGTAATGATCATGTTTAGGATCGGAAATTTGCAGTTTTCAAAAGCGTTATTCCGCGATTTTCTGAAAAGTGTTCGTTTTTGCGATTAGAATTTTTATTAATTGTTGCTCTAATTCAGTGCTAATATCATCAAATTTTGCTGTTTTTTATTTCTTTTCGCGTTTTTTTTTCACATTTAGTAAAAATACAAATTTTTTTAAGTGCCTTTAAAAATACGCATTTTTTCCGTTACAAGTAACATATTCTGTGTTTATAAGTCGAACAATTTGTCTAAAAACGATGTTTTTAGGGGAGGGGGGCGTCAACTTGCAGATGCAAATTATAAAAAGAAAATCTCCAACAATACTTGAGAAAAATCAGACTTTTTCTCTATTTTATTTCAATAATTAAACATGAAAGAAATAAGCAATTAGATTCTTATGCATTTATTTAATTGTCTCGTCAGTATTTGAAGACGAATTGCAACAAAAGTCGGACTATACGGAATTTCGGAAAATTTCTAATACGGCAGATTCGCGAATTTTCCGCAATAGCTGATCGTGTGAAAATTAAACCTCGTTTATTTTTGTTTTATATATTTTTTTATTTATTTAAGAGCGGCAATAAGGTAATGAGAATTTAAAATTGATATTAAGTTAACAAAAATTGCAACTGTGAAAATGAATTCTTTATTAAAATCGAGTTCGCAAAAGCGAAGTCGTTTTACACAAGTATGAAATTTGCGCGTTTCTGCATGTAAACATGCTTCTTACATTTCGTTTTCTTGCTTTTTGAAATGTAAAAGTGATTGATGATCAGATTTTACGAAATTAATAATTTAATAAACAAGATGTCCGATTCGGAAAACATCCAAAAGGGTGCTGCACTTGAACGATGACAAAGAGCAAGATAGCGATGAAGACGAAAATAATGACATTTTTCCTGCTTTGTCTAACGATCGTTGCTTTGAATTAACTAAAGAAATCATAGCAGGAATGGGACAAAATTCTTTTATAGACGAAATAACGCACATAATGGCTGTTTGAAAAATCCAGCAATCGAATTTTCGACTATTTCCCGATAAGCTATTGTTCTGAAACTTTACATATAGCTCAGAACCAGATGACAATGCAATATTCTACCACTTTTATCATGATTTGATTAGTTTCTGAAGTTATTTCAAATAAAATTAAATATGGCGATTAGTTCCGAAAATTGCGACCAAAATTCAGTAGCGGCGTTGCGATCGTATTTTTTACAACGATTTTTACTAAGCTTTCTTTTAGAATTATTTTGTCTTTCATATATTTTTTTTTAATTATAATTATTCTTTTTTATCAACTATATTAGCGGGCCAATTCAAAAGGCTCGGCGGGCCATAGTTTGTGCATCCCTGCTGTAGCGCATCAACATTTTCCATTTTAATGAATTTAAATAACTCAATCATGTCCCTGTAACTATCCTTTGCTCTACACTATTCATATTGAGCCTAACCTCATAATCTAAGTCTGAGAGACCACTTACTAACCTTGTAGCTCTCCTTTGAACTCTTTCCAATGAGGTAAAAATCCTTCTGTAGATAAGGAGCCCAAAACTGAAGAGCATACTCTAAATGAGGTTTTACCTAACTTCTGTATAATGGCAATACAACTTCCTTAGACCTGTTCGAAATAGCTTATTTTGTATCCATCCAAGCATCCTGTTAGCTTTGTTACTTACTATGCTACACTGCTGACTAAACGTCGTGACTTATCAATACTCCTATATCAACAACTGCTTCTGCTTCACGAATGATGGAACTTTGTAAATAATAGCTTGCATGCTTATTCCCATGACCAAAGTGAAGCACTTGACATTTCCCAATATTAAAAGACATACCCCACTTAATTGCCCACCTAGAAATTTGATTTAAATCTTCTTGAAGCTGATTGACTTGTTCTTCCGCTTCAACATTTCCCATGACTTTGACATCATCAGCAAAAATATTAATGTTCCCAGAAATACTCTGACTGATATCATTTATAAAAATAATAAAGCTGTTTTTAGTTTCTTAAAAAAAAAAATTGTCACTGAATTGAAAGCAGTTTTTATATTTTTATGCTCCCCCCCCCTTATACAGCATATTTTTCAGCCCCCCCCCCCCGTCAGTACATGCTTGATTTTTCAGGACCCTTAAAATATTTTCCGTTCCCCCTCCCCCAGCCGTTATTAATGTCCAATCCCTAAATAGTTATAGTTGACTCTTTGCAATGGTGAAAAAAGTCATTCAAAAAAAGCTTTTTTTATGTAACTTTGACTGTCAAAATCTTCTTGCACCAAAGCTTTTGTCTTGCGCCAACACAAAATCTTTACATTTCAGTAAGTACATACCAAAAAATAGAATGTAAAAAGAGTTAGATATGTGTGGTAGATTTTTGGCACACAGAAATATTTGACTATGAAATTGAGGAAAACACAAAATTGCATGATTTTGAAGGTCATTTACTGCTGCACCAAAAGTGACCAGATATGGAACTAGCTGGAGAAGAAGCCTTTGATATAGAAGGAACACATTCAATTCACTGATCTATGGTAATTTATTCAACTGTTATTTAATATGGCACTGAACTTTGCTGAATGAATGCTTTGTGGCACTTGTTAAAACATGCAGAAAACTTTTATTTCAATATTTATTACTGTTAAATATGACAGTATTACATTAAACTTTCTTTAACAAACTAAATTGCGTTCTGAATGTAATTAATAATTTGAAGTAATTTGAGTTTGGTCACTGCCATCGAGATTAAGGGCATGAATAGTATTATTGGGTATAGCGATAGTACGTCCATCCGATCATGTTCTAGTGGTTCGGAATCAACTTTAAGCTGTAGGTCCCCCAGCGATTTATAAAAGCACTTCGTGCTCGGCCTGTTTATCTGAATATAGCTTGTAGTGCAAGATCGTAACGGACCTTGACAACTAAACTACCAAAGTACTACAAATACTCATTATATGAGAATAACTCATTTTAAAACTCCAACAAATACTGAATAATTTAACTGCATTATTTGTATTAAAATATATGGTATTATTATAAGTAGTTTAGCTTTTAAAATAATTTACTTTTACAAGCCATTTTTTTTCTATTACACATATAGCATTATGTTAGGCATTATTTGTTGGAGTTTGAAAATGATTTACTGACATGCAATGAGTATTTGTAGAACTCTTGTACTTTGATAACTTAGCTGTCAATGCCATTTACGATCTTGTGTGCTATATTCAACTAAACAGGACGAGCACAAAGGATTGTTATGTATTGCTGGGGTAGCCAAAGCTGAAAGTGAATTCCGAACCATTAGAACATAGTCAGATGGACATGCTATCGCTATGCCAAATAATACCAGTCATACCTTTAAACCCGAAGGTAGTGATCAAACTCCAATTACTTCAAATTATAAATTACATTCAGAACGCAATTTAGTTTGTTAAAGAAAGTTTAATGTAATACTTTAATATTTAACAGTAATAAATATTGAAATAAAAGTTTTCTATGTGTTTTAACAAGTGTCACAAAGCATTCGTTCAGCAAAGTTCAGTGCCGTATTAAATAAAAGTTGAATAATTTACCATAGATCAGTGAATTGAATATGTTTCTATTGTCAGAGGGGTGATTCTGATCTGAAAATTGAAAATTAATTCGGTTTTCCGAAACTTTTTCAATTAATTAATCTTAAGATTTGTTTGACGATGCAGAGTTGCCAATTATTAAAAGAGACTACCGCTTGAAGTGTCTTTTATTACTTAAACAAGAATTACTTTAAGTTGAAACACTAAACTAATCACAAATTCACAACACAACACAAAACAAATATAAAATAGGAGATTAAATATGCAAGAGAGTTTCTGAGGTGTTCGGTAATGTTCCATGATATGCGAGATGTTCGATGTTCCAGTGTTCGTCTCAGCGGTTCGACTCTCTCTGCCGTTCTGTTGTTCTTCCTACTGTTGCCACTCACATGTTTCTATTATACATATGCTACATTATTCCCCCCCTTTTTTAAAAAGAATAAAAAGAAACAGATAGCGCAATATATAGTAGAGAATTCAATAGTTGAATTCTTTATGGAATCGTCTGGGTGGTCGTCTGTGACGAGTAGAGCGTCGTAGTGGCAACTGTGGAGATGGTTCGGATGATTGATTTTCATTATCATCTACAGTGCTATCTAGCGAAGAGTCGTTGGGATGCCGCTCTTGAATATCAACTAGGGTGTCCTCATCTGCGTTGTCGTCTAACTGGGTTTCAGAAGAACTTGGAGGACGTATAGGTGATTCTCTCCTTCGCAGATGATCAGCATGTACTCTAAGCTGTCCAGCAGTTCTGTAAGATAATGGTCCTGTTCGATCAACAATAGTGGTGGGTGTCCATGTTGAATCTGTTCCGCGACGAAACCAAACGTTTTCACCTATGTTAAAGTCACGTTCTTTGCATCGTTTGTCATGATAAAATTTAGATTTTAAGCTTTCTACATCATTAACAGGATCTGGTTTTAATCTATAAAAAAGTGTAGGAAGTTCCCGATTAAGGAAAAGTTTTGCTGGCGTAGAACCTGTCGCTCTATGTATTGAAGTACGGTAGGAGAATAAAATACTTGTAATTGATGTTCTTGATCTGAAAATTTTCTGTGAGTCTTTTTGAAACGTGTTTTAAATGTTCGTATTACTCTCTCAGCAAGACCATTACTAGAATGATATGGTGTCGTTTTTATATGCTTTACACCATTCATCTCACAAAATTCTTTGAACTCGGAAGAGATGAATTGAGGCCCATTGTCAGACACTATTATTCTACAAATTCCATACGTTGCAAAGAGTTTACGAAAGCATTTAATTATATCAAAAGAAGTGACAGTTCGTAATTTAAAAACTTCTAGCCATCGCGAATGTGAATCGATTATGAAGAGCCAATTCTCTCCGTTTAATTGAGCTAAATCCATGTGAATTCTGTCCCATGGTTTTCCAGCATTGTTCCACAATAACAATGGAGATTCGCAAATTTTTGGTTGATAAGTGTTGCAGTCGAAGCATGTTTTAATCAAATTTTCAATGTCTCTGTCAATAGAAGGCCACCATACTGACATTCTGGCTACCGATTTCATCGCAACTATGCCAGTATGGGATTCATGTATTATGTTCATTACTTGAGATTTTAAGCTCTTGGGAATGACGATTCGATTATTCAGCATAATAATTCTTTGCTCATACGACAATTCATTCCTCTTTTCGAAGTAGGGATAAAGTTCTTGGTCTAGATTTTTCTTTTGTGGCCAACCACGTTCTATGTACAAAATAATTTTTTTCAAAGCAGGATCTTTTGAAGTTTCATTGCGCAGAGTGCGGTGTGTTAGTAAAAGTTCATGTATGCAATGATTAACTACTCTGTAAACTGTAGAGCTATCTTCAAATTCACTTACTTCTTTCTCAGGCAAGGGTAAGCGAGATAAAGCATCTGGAACGCACATTTGTTCTCCTGGTCGGTGTTCTAATTCATAGTCGAATGCTCCAAGTGTGACTGCCCATCTTGTTAATCTTGAAGCAGCCAAACGAGGAATTTCACTGCGTGGACCCAAGATTCTTTCTAGAGGTTTATGGTCGCTTTGAATTGTGAAATGGTTTCCAATGAGGTATTTGTAGAACTTCTGCAAACCAAACATAATAGCCAGAGCTTCTCTGTCAATACTAGAATAATTTCGTTCTGCTGGATTGAGTGTTCTTGAAGCAGCTGCTATTAATTTAAGTTCACCGTTGATGCGATGCTGTAATATAGCACCTACTCCACGACTGGAAGAATCACAAGCCAAAACAATTGGTTTGCTCGGATCAAAATGAGCAAGAATTCTAGGTGAAGAGATTTCCTGCCTGACTTTCTCAAAACATTTTTGATGTTTTTCAGTCCACGCCCATGTAGACGATTTTGTTAACAGTTCATGCAATGGTGCGCACAATGTTTGTAAGTTCCTTACGAAACGACTGTAATAGTTCACAGAACCCAGAAAAGATCGTAATTCAGAAATATTAGTAGGAGCTGGTTGTTCATTAAGAGCACGTATTCGTTCTTTGTCCGGTAGAATACCATCTTTGCTAATAATATGTCCTAAAAATTTTATTTCCGACTTAAACAGTTGTAATTTAGAAACCTGTGTTTTCAAACCTATGGTGCGAAACAAATTAAAAACTTTTCTTAATCGTTCTTCCAGTTATGTCTGTTATGTCTTTACCTCCAACTGCTATGTCATCTTGAAACCAAGTAACACCTTCCATTCCAATTAAAAACTGATCCATAAATTTTTCAAATATAATTGGAGCTACAGAAATCCCAAATGGCATTCGGCAAAATCGATAATATCCTCTGTGTGTGGCAATGTTGAGGTATTTACGCGAGTGTTCGTGAATTTTCACTTGCAAAAATGCATCCTTTAAATCGATTACACTAAAAACCGTGCATCCATTTAATTTCGTGACAATGTCATCAAAAGTTGGATAGGGGTATTGTTCTTTAATAATATATTTGTTTATTGTCGATTTGAAATCACCACATAATCTGATCTTCCCATTACTCTTAGTTACGTAGACGACTGGTGAAGCGTATTCAATTTGTTCTTTTGTTGCATCAACTTGTTCAAGAGTTCCGTTTTCAACTAATCGATCAATTTCTCTATCAGCAGCAGACTTCATTGCATAAGGTACTGGTCTGGCTTTAACCAAAATAGGTTTACAATCTGGAGCAAGTTTAACTTCAGCTTCAAAACCTTTAATAGTCCCAATCTTTGTTTGATCGAATACCTCAGAATATTCCTTTAAAAGAGCTGCTTGAATATCCCTGATATTACTCATAACATAATTTATTTCATAATTGGGTTCTAAGTTAAATTGTTGCATTAAATCTTTACTCAAAATAGGTGTACTCTTTCCAGGAACGACAGTCAAACGACATGTTTTTGTAAGTGTTCCAATCCTTATGTTTACATTTATGTCACCAACAGTTTTAATTGGCTTGTAAGGATAAGCAAAAAGTTGTTTTGCTTTTAAAAGTTTCGGTTTTCCGATTTGTTCATAAAAATATTCAGGAATTATTGAAGCGCTAGATCCAGTGTCATACTGAAAATTTATTTCCACATCGTTGATAAATGCTTTCACTTCATATTTACTTCCTTGTTGAATGCGATAAATATGATTAACAAATTCTGCTCTCCCAGACCGAACGCAAACTTTCTCATAATGTCCTTTAGATTTGCACGCTTTGCAAATCGCTAACTCAGCTTTGCATTTTTCTCCCTTCGGGTGTTTACGATTACCGCAACGAATGCATGTCTGGTGTTTATCAATGATGAACTTCTTTTCTTTACCGTTGGAGTTCTCACTTTTATTTGTTATGGTTTTTCCCGTGTGTTCTGAAAAGGGCTTATAAGATTGAAAAGTTGCTTTCTTAGAAGGGAAATTTGGTTGAGCTTTAATTTTATGAATATCGTGTGGTGTTGTTGAATGCTCGTTTTTAATAACGGATTCGATCGTTTCTCGATTTAATAATGCAGACTCGTAATTAGATGCAGATTTTTCCACCTCATTCAAAGTAGCGGAATCATCGGGTGCTCTCTAAATAAAAGTTCTTGAATTCGGGCATCATTTATGCCTAAGATTAGCTGATCTCGCAGACGTTCATCGAGAGTATTTTTAAATTTACAATTTACGGCAAGAGCTCGTAATGCAGCTACGTATTCAGCAACCGTTTCGCCGTGTCGGCGGAAACGTTGTGAGAATTTTGTTCTTTCCGCATGGATGCTCGTTGTTGGTTTAAAATAACCTTCTAAAAAGGAAGTTATGTCAGGATAGGGCACTTGATCCGGTGAAGTCGGGTCGAAATGATCCATCACAAGTTTGAATAAAGCTGGTCCCATGCATTTCAAAATCAAATCTCTTTTGTCATTCTCGTTGGTAATGCGACATACACGTTCTAGTTCGAATCTGCGAAAATAATAACGAAAATCGTCCTTACCCTGGATGAATTCTGCATATTTAAAACAGGCTAAATTAGTTTGAATGTCCGCGTTCGTAGCCGTAGTACTTCCGTTTTCACTCGTCGCCATTATGAAGTGTCTTTTATTACTTAAACAAGAATTACTTTAAGTTGAAACACTAAACTAATCACAAATTCACAACACAACACAAAACAAATATAAAATAGGAGATTAAATATGCAAGAGAGTTTCTGAGGTGTTCGGTAATGTTCCACGATATGCGAGATGTTCGATGTTCCAGTGTTTGTCTCAGCGGTTCGACTCTTTCTGCCGTTCTGTTGTTCTTCCTACTGTTGCCACTCACATGTTTCTATTATACATATGCTACACCGCTTTTCTGCCAATCTCTCGATTTTTAAAAATTGTTCTTAATAATTACCCAATGTTTAAAAATTAAGCTTAATATTTTGATTTATGAGCAAAATTTTTTGGCAACCGATATTATCGCTTCGCAACCGTTCATTGCATATTTTACTGTGTGAGAAGGGGCCTCTGGCTGAGCGGTTAAATCGACTGGCTCCAGTGCCTCCCTGCGCGGAGAGAAAGAGGCGTGGGTTCGATTCCCACCTTGCCCTGGGTGTATTTCCTTCTTTGTATATTAAAATCTGTTGTGCTGTCTTGTTCTATCTGTCATATTAGACGAGAGTTTGAAACATATCCTTCAGAATAGCAAATAAACTCGAATATTTATGTGACCTAAAATGGTCGTAAAACAAACTAACAAACATGCTGTGTGAGAAAATTTTTTAACTGCCCCCCTCTCTCTCTCTTTCACACCATCAAACACTCATTAATTAAAATGCGTTATTGTGAGTTTTTCTTTCAATTGCACCTTTAAATCGGCCACAAACTTGCACTAGTATTTCAATTGAATTTTCTTGAATTCTACAAGGTATAAATGAAAATTTATATTTTGAAAGGAAACATATCAACGTCGAACACGTGCTTCGCTGGAAATTAGCGTGCCACGTGCGTTACAATACTTTTTCATCCTATAAATATTTGAATTGTTTTAAAAGTTAGAAGGTATTTTAACATATGCTACCTTAAATAGTCACATAATTACATAATTTTTATTTTGAATTCGTAATTCATACTTTTTCCAAAAATTTCATGTTAAGTTCAGAAAATTCTTTTTTACTCAGAATCACCCATATAATATATTAAAGGCTTCTTTTTCATCGAGTTTCATTGCTGGTTACTTTTGGCAAAAGCAGTAAATGACCTTCAAACTTATGCAATTTTGCGTTTTCCTCAATTATCTGGTACGATTTACAATGGCATATATGTTGAACATTCATTCTGTGTTCATAAATTATATTTCATTTTATGCTAAAAAATAAAAGTATTTAAAGTATTTTCAATTACAAAGATATAAAAGGTATTTTTAATTGCTAAAACAAAAAAAAATATTCTGTAAAATAAAAGCCTCAGATGTTCTTATGTATTATCTATTTTTGAAGCAATGCGTTAATAAAAATATGGTTGGCATTTGCTTATGACATCTGTCTTTTTTGAACTTAAGTATTTTAGATAAAGTTGCTGCTTTTTGGATAGTTAAAACATATTACTGATATACCTGTTTTTCTGAGTGAAGTGTTGTTTATAACCATAAGCATCGGTTATGGAAATAGAGGAGAAGAGACCCGGGGCAGATGCTTATTTCTTTTTGGAAAAAATATTGTAAGAAATGATTTTACAGTTAAATACACTAAGAATTAGTTTTGTTTGAAAAAGTACTTTAAATTTCCTGCCAAAGCATAGTTTTTGCAATAAGTTTGCACGGAAATTTGTTAAAAGTTGTTTTATTTAAAAGGAACGGGTAAAAAATAAATAAATAAGTAGTAAAAATAACAGCAATGCTTGAAGCGGTAAGGGAAATTTTCCATGTTACCTCCAATTTTATTCATCACAATTTTGTGTCATCTCTCTCTCCTTAAATTCCAGAAAGCCGGCACTTATGCTTGTAATAATTAATTGGTGGTACTGAATGGTATTGGCTGAATATTACAAATCACAAACAATAATTTTGACACCATTTGTGTACAAAAAAAGTCTAAATTAATATCGGATGTTTCGGAAAAGTCCTTCTCCTTAGTTCTAAGTTATTGTAACTTAGGAGAAAGCTCATTTTCAATTTTTAAAAGGAAAAATATAACAACTCATTTGAATTTGAAACAATTAATCAGAATAATGCTTATAAATCAACTATACACATTTATAAATTCAAAATATATCGCGTCCTTACATTTAGCGCGATTTATCGTTTATTATCATTTTTTGTTTTACTAAAAAGGAAAAAGAAAAATACTTATAATAAACCTTTTTAACGGAATATGTAAGTTGTTTCTTTAATTATTTTTTAGTATAACTGTTGTGCTGTATTAGTTGATTTTGCTTCGTGATATCAGAAGTGCAGGATGAGGCACATAAACTATAAATTTTTGAAATAGTTAGTACTCGATCATTAGGAAAGTGTCAGGTGATATTCCATTCCTTAGCTTATATATTTACTGTGGCCACCATGGGCGCTAGAATACCACATGATGATTTTCACATTTAATACTGCTTTATTTTAGGGAGTATGTAGACACCCTTAATTTCTCCTATTTTGCACTAGAGACCAGTGCCATAAAAACCGTAGGTGCAATCGGTGCGTTGCACCGGGGCCCAGGGAATAGGGAGGCCCATCTTCCCTTCCCATCCATCCATTATTTCTAGACTAATGATTTGTGTACGGGAGGGAGGGGGCCTTAAAATCATCACTCGCACCGGGGCCTCCAACAGTATGGTTACGGCACTGCTGGAGACACATGAAAAATGTCAATTTATTCAGTAACTATATACAGTATACAATGCCCGTCTTCATATTAAAATGAACATCAACTTTCTGTTTTCAAATGGTACCCCCCCCCCCTATTTTTAATCGCAAATTTGAAAAATCAGCATTAAAATTTACTTTTATATCAATTTTCGTGTAACTTGGTTCAGCCGTTGCTTCGCAATTGAATAGTGAAAAATCCACCTTGTAATGCTAAAATGTTTTTTGATATTCTTGATTATAATATCTAAACTACCATGGTTACGGCACTGTTGTTTCTTTTTAATGTACATGTATATATGTATCTTATGTATTATATAACAAATAATATAGTTATGTCTTTTAAACACCACAATGTTTGTTTTTTTCATGGCTTCATGAAACCCGTCCTTTAAATTAGAGTGTTGAAAATAAACGATGGCCCTTTAGTGAATATCTTATGTTCTATTGGTGAGAATGCAATGGAAGTTTGGCTACTACAGCTAAATTCACTTTTGTTTTCTAAAATAATGAATTACAATTAGATTTTTAAAGTTAATGCTCATTTTAATATGTGTTCGGCGTTTTATCGAAATTTTATTACAATAACTTAAAAGAAGACTTTAATCGATGCCGATTAACTCCTTATTGCTTTTCTAGAGTACATTATGATTGAGTAATTAGAAGTGCCCCCCTCCCCCCCTCAGGGCTGTACATTGAACAAGCTTTTACTTACTTTATAAAAACTGAAAAATACAATAATGCAGTAAGTTTAGACTCACTGAAGCTTTATGCTGCTCTGCAATCAGGGCCGGCGCTATGTAATTTTTTAATAATTTTGTTTATTTTAATTAAATTTCTCTGACTTTCATCCTTGCAAAATTTTCTATTAACTCTTTTAAGTCTGAAGTTGAAGCTTCATCACACTCAATGGAAATTGTTGCTCAGTCCACAGGTCTGTTTTGCGACATAGTTGAACGCAAGTAATTTTTGATAAGTTTCAATTTCGAGAAGGAACGCTCTCCACTTGCCACTGACACGGGAAGAATCAACAGAACTCTAAGGGCCACAAAAAAGTTCGATAAGGGATCCTCAATTTTTTGTTGCACTGTGGCATTGATCTTGGGAGTCTTCTAACTTCTACCCAATACTTGAAGTTCACTGCAGAGATCATCATTGTCAATATCTTTGTTGGCATTGTGCGTCAAAGACATTTCTAAATTTTTGCAACATATTAGTATATCTGACGGTAACTTTTTGTTTATACTATAATTGTCATAAAGAAAGCCGAATAACTTATTATGATGTTCCAGCTGTTGGTATCTCTCATCAATGGAATGAATGGCCATGTCAAGAACTGAGTAATAGAATCTAATTTTAAAATTTTGCTTCGGATCTTCTGGTGCCTCATTTAGAGCTTCATATGAAAAGTATCTTTTCTGTTTTCTCTTTCGAGCTCGTTTAGTGTCGAATTTTGTCTCTATCTCTAGTTCTTTTGCTATTTCAGCAGCATCCACTGAAACTTGCTTGAAGCTTTCATCATTTCCGCATTCCAACAAATAATTTTTAGTTTGCAGTTGCTTTGTGGCTGAATTCAAATCAGCGTCAATTCCTTGAAGTATTTTGTTGGCAGTATTTACTACACATACCGAATCACATCTTAATATATTTTTCAAATTATATAATTAACAACAGAGTTGCTTTAAAAAGGTGGTTGGATTTTGCGCCCCCTCTAGGTTTGCGCCTTAGGCAGCTGCCTGGTTTGCCTTAATAGTAGCTCCGGCCCTGGCTGCAATGCGAAGGGAAAGATCTAACACTAATTGTTTGCATTGGATAGTTTAGTTGTGTGGTAATCCCCCCACGTGAGTTTCAACGCCTTTTCCTCATGGACGCCTCTTTATACCTAAATTATAATGGTGAGATATTGATCGCAGGACCGTCGAGAGTTATATCAAGCCCCGGGGCAAAATATTAATGAGAACCTCTACTCAACTACTGTCCAAAAATATATCATCTGACTATACTTTTCCTCGGGAAATGAGGCAAAAGTTTGATTAATTTAGTTTGGTTGATCTTCCAGTGCTCAGCAGTCTCATTTGTTTCTGGTCTCCCGTGAGGTCTGTGCACCTAAACGCATGCACAGTTAGTTCTGTATATTCAATAGTTAATCTAGTTCTGTTATGAATTTTTGAAATATTATATTGTGTTTTTTGTTTCTATAGAGACCTTATGCAGAGATAACCGAGTAATTCCTCCAAACGCTGGTAAACTACACCTTAATCTGCCACGCATCAGCGTTACATTCTCAGCTGCTAAAAATCCAACTACTTACAGCCGATTTATTCATGTAAAACACCCTGGATCTCCTATCCGGATATTTAGAGAAACCACAGTCTAGTCATGTATTCATTATCAAATCCACATTTCTCCCATAGATATTTTAATCCATTCTTGTGAGAATCTCTGGACACAAAGATTTTGATATTTTTGGTGTTGCTGAAGACTGTCTGCGTTAACTATGCCTTTTGGTGACAAGAATAAAATGTGTTTGGCATATAGTGAAACCTCACAATTCGACACCTGTAAGGACTGTAAAAGCAGAGTCTGACGATACGACTATCTACCATGACCATAAATAGTATAGTACGAATAATGAGATGGTCTAAAACAAAAAAGTCATAAACCATATAATGGCCACATAGTTTTTAAAAAAGGAAATTGTACAAATATTGGCAAGCCCATGACATTTCTTTAGTGAGAGTGATAATAAACACGTGCATACATAACAGGTAGCCACGAGTACGCCAGATTTAGATTTCAAGCATTTTTTAACATTTAAGTTGGTAATTATTTGTCATGTGGACGATTGAATCTCGAAGAAGTGTGGTTCAACAGGATGGTATCACTTGCAATTGGCCCATACAGCAATAATAATGGAACCTTAATTTGTTAGTGAGAGTTTTCCTGGTCCTGTGATTTTTAGAAATACTCTTGTTTATTACCAGACCTTGAGACTTGGCATCCTGATATTTGTTGTCATAAGGTTTAGTTAAGTCTACGGTATATGCTAACAAACCGCAATCAATTTCTCAGTGTCAATCGAATACAATATTATTTAAATTGAGCCAACTGACTTGATACGACTCTTCAGAATTTTGAACCCAGGAGTTGGGATATATCCATTTTAGAACAGCTGGTCATTTGAACAACATCACCATCCATTATTAATATCAACATGCCAATGATTTCTGATCTGAACTAAGTTTTTGCCTAGATCTCAACAAGGTATGAAACAACATTCAATTCGCTATTTGGCCTATTATTGAGAAAAAAAGGGACAACAAAATAAATGCAACACCTCAATATAGAAAAGTTAATCTCTTAACATTTTATCAAAATATTGGATGGCTCATTAAATTTTTCTTCCTGGTGAATTTTTCATGGTACCAAATTTTCATGGTGTCGGTGTCGAATTGCGGGGTTTTCTAGATGTGTTTTTTTGCATTTTTTTGGACAATCACAGGAAACCATCTCTATAGTTTTCCATATGTCTTTATTTTGAAATTATTTTAATATTTATTTAATTCTACTAATAGAATATATTTTATTTATTAGATACATAACAGGAGAATCTTTTCTTGTTTTGTATCAAAATATGTCGTGGTATTTCTCTTATTTTCTTTCTTTGCATTTTATTTTTGTTTATTTATTCTTTTAAGTTTAATTTTTGCTTATCTATTTATTTATTATTTTGTTTTATTTTTGCTTATTTATTATTTTTACTTTGTGTTTTACTTATTTATTTATTTTTCATCTCTGAGGACTATTTATTGGGAAAAAACAAACATGCAATATAAAAACACGTGCAATGTTTATTTAAGAAATTTTTGTAGCACTAGCTTACCAGATTTGTTGTTTGTGTACAGTTGATACATAAAGTGCAACTTCTTTTTGTATTCTAGTCTGTAAACTTTCGGTTACAGTAAAATCCCGTTAAAACGGGGGCGTCGGGGGACATGTTTGGCACTCGCCTTATAACATAGCCGCGGTATAGTTTCACTATACTGCGGAACCATATTCACGAAATAATACTCGCTTTTGTTGCATCATTTTTAACTTTATCAATTGCTCGTAACTTTTCTTCTCCCTATAGTGTAATTTTTTTCTTTTCTTCTTTGCTGTATTTTATTCACTGTAATTGCTGTGCAAGAAGCACACATCTCAGCTGCGCAATCAGTCTATCGAGCGATAGGCTATAAACCAACTGTGTTCCGATAAAAAAGGTGCTTAAAAATCTCTTTATGTTATCAACATGGGATTGTTAAGGGGGGTCTTGTTACACACACATAACTAGGCTTCTGAAAATGGAATAGTTAAGCATTGAACTGAACAGTCCCTGACAGATTGAGCTCTGCCTATGTCAAGTGAAACAAGTCCGGGCAATTGCACCCGATTTTGAAATCAAGCTACATGTTCTAGGTTGAAATACAGAAAAGGCTAGAAAAAGGTGTACATCACGCCTATCACAATATTGCTTTATCTATTAGTATGTCTGGGGTGTCTTGGTGCTCTTTGACTAGAATATTTCTGTGCTCGGACTGGCTTTATGTACAATGGTAAATAAGGAAGCACCTTTAAATGGCAATGATAAAGGGTGGTTTAAACATACGGGGACATGATAGTCACCATGGTATATCCGATTCTGTGGTATACTGAGGCGTGGTATAACGGGGTTTTACTGTATTTGAAAAACTGCATCAACTTTATTTTATGTGAACGAGTAATTGCAACGTTATACCTATACTAACGTAACATTTTCAAAACTGAAATAACTGAATAGTGTAAAGATAAGTCTGAGTTTGGCTTGTCCCTTAATAGTCAATTTTATGTAACAGTGTTTTCCCCCCTTTACTTATTTTCAAAACTATTTTAAACCACATATGTAGGTATAATTAAATACTTTTTTAAATAAAATATATTGTTTACCTCAAAAAATGTATATTTAAAAAAAATTACATTAAAATAAAATTTATGCAGTGCTTCAGTTATA
Organism: Octonoba sinensis; assembly: GCA_038502835.1. Classification (NCBI taxonomy): domain Eukaryota; kingdom Metazoa; phylum Arthropoda; class Arachnida; order Araneae; family Uloboridae; genus Octonoba; species Octonoba sinensis. The sequence continues at coordinate 48,879,627 of CM076598.1, read as the reverse complement.
TTACTGTAATTTTTTCTGAAAATTATGTAGAGAACAACAGATCCTGTGAAGATCGATACAGTGCATTACAGGTTCGTCGCTGATACAGCTCGACTAAAGAGTACCTTCCTGCAAGTTAGCGTACGAACAAATTTTTATGCACCAGAAATGGTTTAGTTAGTGCATATTGTGATAAATGTCTTTTTTTTGAAAACTATATATACACTGAATAATTTACGTGATATTTTATTTCCTGTGATTTTCATTATAACATTTCAAATTGTGGCAATAGGAGATTGTCGAAGTGTTTTACTGTTACGTTTAGTGTCATATGTGTACTTGCAAAGTGGACTGGTTTGGTAATCATTTTAATAATATAAGCAGCTTTATGTTTTCAATTAGTTCAGCTTTTGTAGACGAATAGCTAAGTACTAAACAATCAACTTTGTGCGGAAACTGAAGATGAGAAAATAACTTGTGATGCACAAAATTGTAAAATTTCAAATATACATGTTTCGGGGTTACGAGATTCCTAAACTAAAATTTTCGCATTGAAAAAAAATTTCTTGCAACCCGGAAACACGTGTTTGCAATTATTTTTCAAATTTCGTACATTACAGCACTGTGATGCCATCTTCAAATAACTGAGCATTTAGGTGTGTTTAGGCACGATGGATCAATTTATCTATTTAGCTTCTCTCTTCAAAACGCTTGGCTACAAAGTGATCTTACTGACTAAGCTTCATTCTCAATACTATAATAAGGCAGTATACTCAACTACAAACTTTCAGCTCAAAATAATTAGATGCTCAATATTGCTTAAATTCTGCTCAATTAGTATTTAAGTTACTTTTGGTGCCATTTTTCAGGTACTCTCTGAAACAAAAGTTTGCAACTTGAGTCAGAATTTTATTCATCACTAATTAGAATTGATTTTATTAAAAGGGACTAGACCACAGTATGTCTTTAAATATATAGGAAAACTCATAGATGTGTAAAGTATATTTCAAATGCATTACCGCATAAAAATATTATGTAACTAAAAATTGATCTGAAAATTTTATGAATTTCAAATCATTGTATATTCTTGCACCAACGCTGCATTTTGAAGCAACTCGTATGAACTAAATAATGTGGCTTAGATATTAGCTGCATTAGAATCTAAAGTACACTCATGTTTGTGAAAATCGCAGTACCATGGAGGAATCATCAGAAATGAATAAAGTTTATGTAACTAATGTCATCTAATTACAATGTAACGGTGCGAGAGTGGCTGTGAAGCGCCGGGAGTCGAACCAAGATCTTTTTGGTAGTAGCCGCATTCTTTACCGCTCTCCCAAAAGGCGCGCCCCCTGGGCAGGAGCAAAGAGGGCTATTTGAAGGACTGACTCGCACCGCTACATACTCCGCCCCCAGTGAACGAGTAGCGGAAGAGTGAACGATATTTTACCACAGATGGGTGCACCAGCGCGAGAGAAAGGCTGCGTGAGGTTGCTGCGTGAGTGAGTGAAGTTTGAGCCTGTTTGCTCGGATCCGTGGCTGGGCTCAAGTGCGAGCGCGTGCAGACTGCACGAATGCGTGCGAGCAAGTCATCTCGTGGCGCCATCTGTGGAGTGTTCGGGTTTCCATTGCTGCGTGCGTAAATGCCGGGTCACCAGATGTAACGGTGCGAGAGTGGCTGTGAAGCGCCGGGAGTCGAACCAAGATCTTTTTGGTAGTAGCCGCATTCTTTACCGCTCTCCCAAAAGGCGCGCCCCCTGGGCAGGAGCAAAGAGGGCTATTTGAAGGACTGACTCGCACCGCTACAACAAAAACAAGCGATCAAATTTCAAAGCAATACAACCATGCATGGGCGGATTTAGGACTCAAACCCTGGAGGGTATTTTTGACATGTATTTTTAAATTAATGGTAGAAAACAAGATTAAAAGCAATTCAAAAAGGACTGGCAGGGACAATGCCCCCTTCCTATAACCTCCAGAGACCCGAGTAAAATATAATACACATATTCTCTCAACTATTAGTTTTTCTGAACAATTGGGCATTAAAAGTGATGTTTTTCAAAAAATGAATAAACTTGCATTTTTAAATTTTTCTGGGGGGCACATCCATTTGAATGTATGTTGAGGTCATAACTGCAGTAGAACTATGGGATACTTACACAAAAATAGATAAACAAAAAAATTTATTCATTACTTATTACATAAGAAAAGAGATCAAACTTGTATAAAAATCCTAGAACAATATTAGAAAAGGAAAAAATAATGTGAAAATCAAAACTACCGCGAGAGCGCCGAATTCCAACTTGACTCGTGTTCTTTGCCATATTGTAAACAAATAAACTGCCGTTTCCGAATTCTCAAAGTTAAAAAGTGATTTCCTATTCCTCCTTTATAATTGCAGTCCAAGTCTTGCTTGCTAAAATAAAATCTCACAACAGGGAGAAAAAGCAAAATATCCATTTTATTGGATGCCAGGTCTCAGGAGGATAAATACATGGAGTTGGCTCCATGGATAAATATGCCAATGCAACCATGTTAGGTGGTAAAATGCCGTATTTGTTGGAGCCACTACGTGATGCAATACGTATTCAACCACGGCTTCTACATATCATGGCATAGAGTCAAACAGCATTTGAATGTGTATTTGACCTTTAGAATAGCATTCCATTTTTATACTAATCTGCCCCAAAGTTCAGCTCTAATATCACGATAGGAAAATCCACCTTCATGCAGTTCAATAACTTGGTCGTATGACGCTTTTTGTCGTCGAAGAGGAATATAGGTGCTATTTCATAGAAAGTTTTATCTCCAGGGAAAAAAATTCAACGTGCCCTACGGTCTTCTATTTATTCAGCAAACTCAGCCTATAAAGTGGCACTACTCAGCCCACTCATGAGCAGTCACTATACAATTTAAATAATTTGCATATCTCACTTTACTTTACATTCCCTGTAAGTTTTGTCTCATTTGCATAATTCTTTCATAGCGTTACAATTATCACAAACATGAGCGTATAAAATTTCTTCCAAGTTTTGTTTTTTATTGATGGAAAGCTTTGAATACATTTTTCATTTATGTGTTTATTATTCTTCACATGTCAGTGTTATGTGTAATAGTGGCTCAGTTTAAGTGTTTTTGCTATACATGTGCAAATATTTTTATTCGTGTTCAGCACAAGCAGCTGGGAAGATAATAGCATGTGCAAATCGTGAAAGCAGCAACCCATGTGAAAACGTCCCTTTGAATTCCTATTTCCTGCAATGTATTTATATATGCTGTCCCAAAATAGTCACTGAACACCCAAAAAATGTCTTATTCTCTATTTAATAGATGTCTGAGTTGAGAATTTCTCTGATGATTGTAGTTGTGAATTTGGCAAAACTGTTTGATTTAATTTTAATATAATGACAAAGCTAGTTTAGACGTATGAAATTTGTTGTGTTCGTATGGCTAAACTATTTGCATTCAGGCACCATTCAGGAAACACGTGGAGCTAAACGATAAGGATATCTTATAGGTATCTGCTCATTACGTTTGGGTCCGAGTTTGTAGAACATCACATTTTTTCAATCGTTTGTTGCTACTTTCTTGCTTGTCAATTTCTAATAGCGATTACTATTTTCATTATATGTACACACCAACAAACGTGCATAGGGTACTTCAAACATATAAAAACAAACATTTAAGAGCTGTAGATAATATCTAAAGAAAAGAAAATTACAGGAATCCATAACTGTAGTCTTCGTAATTAGAATAGGCACATCAAGGTCGCGTTTCCTGCTTTGTCACCATGGCAACTGCGAGAATGATAACAGAGCCAGATTTTTTTTAAAGGCAATTGCATTACTCCACCTCCGATTCAAAATATTAAAATAATTGAGAAAAAGTGATAAAAAAGAATTTATTTTCTATTTATTTATTTTTGATACTAAGTAAATGCAATTAAATTTCACATAAATTAAATGTGGAATGTTTAGATAAGATTTTAACATTTACAAAATATAAAATACAATAAATTAGCTATACAATATCTTTCTGAAACACATCAAAATATTAGAATAAGATTCAGATTGGTTCAAAATATTAGAATACATTGTCAGACGCAATCCATTTTTGCCATTGAGAAATAAATCTGATTTTAATCCGTCTATTATTATTATTACTAAAACAACAAACTTACTTATGTTCACCAAACCAAGTGGGGAAAAAGTTTCTAGCACAGAAACCATGGGGACCAGAAGGGGAAAAGGTAGAGTTGTGTGACCTTGACACGCCAATTCTAATTACACAGACTATATTAAGGTGGTAAAGTATTAGCTGGGTTACAATTTTTGAAAACACACCAGACAGTGGTTGATGTGGAAACATTTATTCAACATACTAAATCATGCAAAGGGCATAATAGAGGTCTAGAGGATTACATTGCATATTGGTTAAAACAGGACACTGGCGGAGTAGGGAGTGTTGAAAATAGTTGACTGCATCTGGAATTTCTTCGACAAAAGCTGCATCCCAGTTGAATCTTGACACGAGGTCCATTTCGACTTACAGAGAAGATACATACACAATAGCATTGAGTCCCTCTCCCATACACACGCAGAAAGAATTAACAAAGATGGTTATGTCTGATTAATGTGGGTTCCAGACATTGTCCAATACACCCAATTTATTGATGCGGATGCCCAAAAGCCACATTCAAATGAGCATCGATTGCACGAACATATCTTCCCTATAATGAGGTGCTTCGTAGTGTTGAAATTACGATTGATAAGGTCATCTTCAATCAACGAACCAAAAGTTGGGATATTCACACCTCACTTTCTCAGAGATAACACTAGTTAAAATTCACAAGTGCCATGTGATTTTTAGAGTTGACGTTGAACCTTTTATAGATGAAAGGGCACTTCTTTGTCGTGCAAAATACGCTGAATACCCCCAAAGATACTGTCCTGTATTTTAGATATCCATTGAGAATAATCCAATAACACTATTTATTAACATTACACACATTAAAACACAGTAAATAAGACATTAATTGATAGATAGATGCATTGAGCATTCGTACAAAAACATTGACGTTCTGTCTTGACATCCGGTTACAGTTAAGCTGCCTTAGCGAATACACCACAGCTTCCTCCCCCTTATTTGAGAAGTGACAGAATCTGGAATTTAGTAAGGTAAGTCTACAAGTCCAATCTGTTTGGCCCTCGGCGGATTCTGGAAGACCTTCGGAGTGGTGCTGGCTGCGGTGCAGGTGTAGTCACAGGGATCTGCACAGGTGAAGAAGCTATGCACAGGTGAAGAAGCTACTCCGCTATGCTGAGCAAGAGAGGATGGAGAAGACGGAATAACATCTGATGAGTCTCCACTTGATGCCTCTTGGGTAGACGACTTAGGTGATGTATCAGCTAATGTAGCTGGAGGTGATGAGTCCTTATCCCTTTCTGTACTCCTGGGTAGGTAAAATTGACAAGGGTCGTAGTGTTGATTTTCCATTGGAAAGTCGCCAGCTGGACGAATTTGATCTATATGACGTCTTATCAAAACTCCATCAACCAATATAGTGTAATGCAGCTGTCCATCTCGTGATACGACGTTTCCGAAAATCCATTTATTATTTGGAGCATTGTAGTTCCTGATAGCAACTTTATCTCCATTTTCAAAAACTCGATCTCGAAAATAGATGTTATTTTTCCTTTGTTTGTCTTCAATTTCCTTCTTTAGCTCCGGCTTCACAAGATCAATTCTTGTACGTATTTCACGCTTGAGAAAAAGCATTGAGGGACTCTGACCAGTTGTACCATTTGGTGCCTTTCTATACTGAGTGAGAAATATCGCTAGTTTTTGTCTCAATGATCCTGGAAAATTCTTTAGTGCTCGCAAGGACTGTTTCAATGTGAACACATATCTCTCAGCCTGACCATTACTAGAAGGATTGAAGGGGACACAGGTTTTGTGCCTTATACCGCAACTATTTACGAAGTTCTGGAACTCCTTTGCGGTAAATTGAGAGCCGTTGTCGCTGACTAACGTTATGGGGAGTCCGTAGCGTGAGAAACAGTCTCTCAAAACTTCGATGGTGTTGAGGGATGTTGTCAACCTCATAGGGTACACTTCCATCCATTTCGAATGAGCATCCACTATGACGAGAAACATCGAATCCAGAAACGGTCCCGCAAAATCAACATGTACCCGCTCCCATGGTTTGGTGGGGTATTCCCAATAGTGGACTTTTGATTTATTGGGATTAGTTTTGCATTTTGCGCAATCGAGACAGTCTCTCGCCATCCTTTCAATATCTTGGTCGATATGTTCCCAAAACACGAACGACCTGACTATGGCCTGCATTTTCACCATTCCAATGTGCCCGGAATGCAACTCTTCCAGGATTTGTCTCTGTAGGATCTTGGGAATACAGACTCTTTGTCCATATAGAATACATCCAGACTCCAAGGTATAATTCTCCTTCCCCTTCACATTTGCTCCCAACTTAAATCTTGCAACAGTGGACCTAATTTTTCATCAGCCAGACTCTTAGCTGTTACTGGAAGTGTTTCTATCTGAGAGATCTGAAACATGGAAATGTCATCTTGAACATCTAGTTCTTCTCATTTAAGAGCTAATCTTGACAAACAGTCAGCATTGCTATTTTCTTTACTCTTTCGATATTCTATATCAAATTGAAAAGATTGCAGATGTATAGCATAGTGTAAAAGTCTTGTTGCTGACATGACAGGTAAGCCTTTCTTTGATCCAAAAATCTGTGTGAGAGGTTGGTGATCAGTCACTAAGATGAATCTTCAAACCGTGAGGTATAGATAGAACTTTTTCACACCCCAGGATATACCTAGAGCCTCCTTATCAATCTGTGAATACCTAAATTCAGTTTGCGTAAGAGTCTTCGAAGCAAAAGAAATAGGTCTTTCTGTTCCATCTGGTAATCTATGCGACAAAACAGCACCTAAACCAACAGGTGATGCGTCTGTTGCTAACACTAAAGGCAAGTTTGGATCATAATGCATCAGTACCCTATCTGATCAAATTTCATTTTTGATTGCATCAAAAGCTGATTGGCACTTTTTTGACCAATTCCATTGCACCTCCTTTTTTGTCAAGTTTTACAGCAGGTAAGCTAAAGTAGAAAGTTTCTCGCAAAATTTTCCATAAAAATTTACGAGACCTAGAAAACTTTTAACATCTTGCACGTTTTTTGGGACGGGAGCATTCACAATAGCTTTCACTTTCTCATCTGTTTTCTGAATGCCAGAGGAGTTTATTTTGTGACCTAGAAAATTGATTTCATCCTTGAAGAATTCACTCTTTTTCAAATTGATTTTTAATCCGTTATCCTTACAAATTTGAAAAAATGTTTCTAACCTGGAAAAATGAGATTCGTCATCAAGTCCAGTCACTCTAACATCATCCATAAAGGCCTTGATTCCTTCTAAACCAGAAAACAAACTGTCGACATACTTCTGCCAAATTGCTGGGGCACAGTTCAATCCATACATGAGGCGTTTGCAGGCGTACAAACAAACCTTTGTGAGTATTGATAGTCAATAATTTCTTACTATCTTCATGTACCTTCATTTGGAAATAGGCACGACTGAAATCAATTTTAGAAAATTGTACACCTCCACTCAGAGAAGAAAAAACTTCCTCCAATCGTGGTAAGAGATGTTGCTGAACTATCAAGTTTGGATTTAATGTAACCGAATAATCTGCACACAATCGTATGGAGCCATCCTTCTTGATTACTGGAACAACCGGAGTAGCCCATTCCGATGCATCAATTTTTTCAATGATGCCTTGTTTTTCTAATCGATCTATTTCATCTTCCACCCTGCTTTTCAATGAAAAAGGAACACTTCGGGATTTGATGAAAACAGGCTTAACGTTCGGTTTGAGTTCTAATTTACATTCAAAATTTTTAATTTCACCAAATTCTTCATTAAATATTTCTTTATATTTTTCCAGCAACAAAGTTAATCGGTTATCACGTTTTGTACTCACATTTTCCGATTTAATTGATTTCACAAAATTCCAATCAATTTTGAAAGAATATAGCCATTCTCGGCCAAAAATAGTGTGTAGATTTTCCTTAAGTATGAAAAGCTTAACCTTCCTTTTCTGGTTCTGATATTGTGCCTCAATTTCTACTTGTCCCAAAGGAGTAATGGTGTCCCCTGTATAGGATTTAAGAATAACTTTACATGGTGTAAGGGATTTTTTTGATATCTTCCGGAAATTTTGAATACTCATCGTAGAGATAGCAGCTCCGGTATCCAACTCCATTTTAATTGGGTAACCGTCAATTTTAACATCCAAAAGATTTGGCAATCTATTATCATTAGCCTTGCCCTTTAATTGCACAGTATAAAAAGGAAGTTGTTCTGACTCACCATGAGGTTCTTCATCAGTACAATAATTTGCTTATTTTGTTCAGGGTTCTTCTTTTTACTGTCGTGCTTAAATGTAAAGCATATGCGCTGTAAATGTCCCTTCTTTTTGCAATAATTGCATGTACTGTCCTTAAATCTACAATTAGAGCTTGTGTGGTTACCCTTTCCACAGCGGTAGCATTCTTGCGCTTTCTTTTGAAATTCCTTTGAGGCTTTAGAACTTTTCAGTGCATTAACTGAAATTATTTTTTCATTTCCAATTAAATCTTTAGCACCTTGAAAAGCATTTTCCAACGCAAGAGCGATATTTAAGGTACGCTCTAAATCAATGTCATCTTTTTCTTCAAAAATTCGATTTAGAATTTGACCATTTCTTAATCCACTGACGAACACATCGCGAAGCATTACATGAGGAACATCATCTGGATACGAACACGGCACAGCGAGTGTGCGTAACAGCCATAAAACACGAAATTGATTCATGATCCTGTTGTTTTCGATTGAGAAAAGCATGCCTTGCAGGAATAATCAATGGCTTTGGGTTCAGATGTTTACTTAAAATAATCCGTAGTTCGTCGAAACTCTTATCGGCAGGCTTAAGGCGCGTTCTGACGAGCGAGAAAACTCACGCGAAAATGTCCGACAGTTGTTGCTAGAGTGTTCACACTACAGCAAAAATTGCAAGCAAGAACTCGCAGCGACAGTCGGCGGAGGGAAAAGTCATGCAATTCTCGCATTCAACTGTCGGAGTTGGTTCTCACGTAGAAGAAAGGTTTCTTCATTCTGTGCAGTACTTGAGACGCTGTTCCGAAAAAATTGAGGAGTCGCAATGTGTTGTATTTGCTGCTGATTTTTTTAAAATTTACTTCTCTGTTTTTGTATCTTCTTAAGCTACATTAGATTTGTATATATACTGAAGTATTATCGACACATTAATTATGAAAAGTGCAAATAATACTTCAGTAAAAACGGTCAGAAAATTTGAATGATTAATTTTAAAAAAATAAAGATTAGAATTGTGCACAAAATTAATAAATGGATATTTTTATTACGAAAAGTTCGCTGTATAGTTCCTAAAATTGGATTTTTAAATGATCACAATTTTGACAGTAAAAGATTAAAATTATGACAGGATAGATTATATTTTTTTTAACAACCTAACACAAAGTTTTGTGTGTGAGTGCAGTTAAAAGTTACTTGAACGAAACTAATGTAGGTTTTAAAAAATATATAACATTTTTACCTGAAGTAAAATGAAACGAAAATAAAACACTTTACAACTATACACCCTTTCATAGCGGTTTCATCTACAAAAGTGTTTAATAAATTTAACTACGTATCAATAAAGCTAATTTCTAAATGTTTTAAAGGAAGTTTTAATCTTTTTTACATATAAAGGTTTTACATGAATCAAAGTTTGATGTTGAATTTTCATTGGTAATAAGTACAAGATTAATTGCAATTCTATAATTGTTGGCTACCTTTTGCTAAATCATGATAGCATAATAAAAAGGATTAATTTAAAGTGATTACATTATAGTAAAATCTTTATGCATTGTACCTGCATTCATCATTTTAACGTAGGTATCGTCTTGTTTTAATGGTTTAACGATTTCTTCGGACGTTATTCTGACCCACGTTCATCATTTTTCCATATATGAAATGAATAGTCCCGTTGAAATGGCCGATCGAGGTTGTACTGTATATTATTTCCCACATATTAAACACAGATAACAATAAAAAATTTTAAAAAATGTTAGTTAAAAGGAAACTATAAATCGTTGACAGCTTTAAAAGTTTATCTCAAAATAAATGTTTGCACTTGACAATATTTCTATTTAACGAAGAAATAAAAAGGATTTTTGCATTAAATATTTGTTTTGAAGCGCTACATAAAATTAATTACTTATTTAATGTATACTTCAATTTGAGCACACAAGTAAAAAATGTGTTCCATATAATTGCAAGTACTGATAACAATAATCGGTTTTTAATATTAATTTGAAATTTTGACATTGGAAGAGGGTTAAAGTACTAAGCATTAAAAAGTAAAGTAAATAATAAAATTAAATAAATAATCCGTTTAAAGCCATGCATTAAATTAACTTTTTAATTCTGAATTGTTTTTTTTTTTTGTTTCTTTGACCTTCAATATAATAGATAAATTTGTTTCTACTAAACTACGCATTTATTAAAAGCATAATTTTCTGGATTTTAAACCAAGAAATAGAGGTTACATTCATTTCTATCAGATTAAATCGCTAAACAGAAATTTCAGAACAATAATGCAATTATTTGAACTTTTTCTAGGACATAAGTCGACGCAATTGCTGTTTTTCGCAAGGAAAAAAGAATATATTCATTAATATCCAAATATATCAACCACTAAACAGAAGTTTCAGAACAATAATGAAATTAATTGAACTTTTTTAGGACATTAATCGAAGCAATTGCGTATTTTTCGCGGGAGTCAATGTCAGACAGTCGGGAAAAAGTTGCAAGGACTTCAACTTGGTCTGAGAACTTGCGACAGTAGCTCGGAAAAGTGTCCGCCTGTGGTCAGATGTGACTGTCACAGCGAGAAACCGGTTCGGCGAGATACTGTCAGAGAGCTACTGTCGGGTTCGTTCAGACATGGACAGTGACTGTCTCGACAGATATTGCAGGGGAAAACTGTCTCGTCAGAACGCGCCTTTAGTTGGCGCGATGATACTTTTCAGCAATGTAAACAGCTTCGGCGACAAACACGAGATGAATGCTTTCCCTCTTCTCTCCTCGGGAATGTTTTGAACGTCTAAAAAAGCAGTAAATCTGTCAATGTAAGAACCCCATGACTCAGCAGATTCATCATATTTATCAAATTGAACGTTCACGCTCTTACTTGGATGATTCGGAACAGTTTCGTTTTTGCTACGATCTTTTAGCATTTCCATTAATGCATTATTTTGTTCTATCAACTTTTCAATAATGTCTTGCTGATTTCCCTCTGCCATTTTGCTGATTAATATTGAATTATTTCAACTATTCAAGAGGTATAGTAAAAGTTACAAGTCCTACCTTTACTGTCTAATGTGCGAACTGTAGCGATAGCATTAAAAACCGTGAGTTCTTTGCCGTGAAGTATTACTCGTCGCCAATGTCCTGTATTTTAGATATCCATTGAGAATAATCCAATAACACTATTTATTAACATTACACACATTAAAACACAGTAAATAAGACTTTAATTGATTGATAGATGCATTGAGCATTCGTACAAAAACATTGACGTTCTGTCTTGACATCCGGTTACAGTTAAGCTGCCTTAGCGAATACACCACAGATACATCCCTAATGGGGCAAAAGTAACGACAAGTGTGATGATTACTCTCTACATCATCTCACATTTTCTTACGCGTCGATCGTGGCATGTCCTCTCTCTTCCTGCTATCTCTCATTGACTCATAATTGAACAAAGTCTGATGCACGTGTCGTGTGTAATTCAACTTTGACCCGATCTTATTTGTCATCATTTTTTATTTGAAATCATTCGTAATAAAGTCGTAAAACGGCATATCTATTACCCTTCGTAATTCCATACACTAGTGGTATGTTACCCTGTTTGTTTTGCATGTGTATTACGTGCTCTCCAGACACCGATCAACAATGAGGAAATTAGAGGTTTTCTGTCTGGTGCATTGATGAACCACACATATTGGCTTCCTGTGACTTTATTGGTTATGGGTTCTTGTTCGAAATTCCTTCCTTCAGTTGTTATTTACCTCCCAAGAAAGCTTATGCATGTTTTTTGTTTACAGGTACCGCGTATATGCATTAAAACGGAAGTTTTTCTCTTGGCAACTACACAAATAATATTGAGTTTTCCAAAAAACTGTTCCAGTTTTGAGCTAAAACAGTTCGTAATTTATTTAATGTGTCTTTATTTTTGACATTTACACATGATATAAAGGTAAAACTATCTCCCTCTTTTGATTTCTTTTCACAATTTTAAAAGTAATTTGTTCAAGCAAGAACAGCTACAATTGTAGAAATCCATCACAAACCTTTTGCTATACATATATACATGCTTCTGTACTAAACTCATTGCTTAATAAAGTAATGTCTCTTGAGAGAGGTGACATGATGATAATTTTAAAGCTTTATCGTATAGTAGAGATGTAACGAATAGTGATTTGGCCGAATACCGAATATTCGGCCATTTCTTCCAGGCCGATGCCGAATATTCGGTCCTTTCTTCAAGGCCGAATAGGCCGAAGAAAGAATATTCGGTGGCCGAATATTAAAATTTCTAGAAAATCGTTGTAATCGAAAGTATTTGTCAAATTTAAAATTATTCACAAAGTCAAACACCAATTACACACAATCTATGATGTATGATTTAATTCTGTTTGTTAAGAATTTAGAACTATTTAAAATTAATCTATTTTCACTATTGTTTTGAATGTAATAAAACTAAGAATGGCACCCACAAGCAAAATAGAAATGACAGGTTTTACAGTAGTAAGCATTAGTATTATTTTGCTAATTATTTAATTGCAATGAAAGAAATACTAGAGCTTAGTGAACTTTTACCTTGCTCAAAACTCTTTAACGAAGACATTTTAAAAGTTATAAAAGTTAATATTTTTATTTTATGGGATTTTTACATACCTATTTTTAAAAGATCTATTAAAACTTAATGCACTTAACTGGAATATGTTTCTATTTTCAAAAACCCCAATAACCTATGCTATCTAAATATTCATGGTATATTCTGGGCTTTGCTTTTCACATTTCTCTCTAACACAATATTCACAATAAATCAGTCTACACAAACAAAGTCAAAGCTTCCACTTTGTTAATAATAACAAAATGAATTTATCATATTATCTATTATAATTAACTATTGGTAGCTTTTTGGAGCAAATGCTAAATATAAAATACAATATTACAACTTTAAAACGTGTTTTTGCTCAGTCAAGCCTAAAACAAGAATTTTAAAAAAAAGTAGTTTATTCTAAATTATTTTTATTTCTTAAAACTATAGTGGACTAATGTATTTTTTTGCAATAATTATAATACAATTTTAAATGTTTAGAATCTACTAATTTCTTTATTTTTTTACTTTTTTACTGCAGCAGAACTATTCGGCCGAATAGTCCATCAATGTTCGGCCAGGCCGAATTTGACCTTACCCAGTATTCGGCCCGGCCGAATATTCGGTTGGGTGATGAAATGACTGTTCGGCCAAGCCGAATACTCGGCCGAATACCGAATAGTGGCCGAATATTCGTTACATCCCTATCGTATAGCTCGTAAAATCCACCTATTATTCATCAGCTCCGAGTCTGGATAATTTCTTGACACAAAAATACAAGGAGAAAGGCAATTATATTTATCTGCGAAAATTTATTTTTTTAACACTGTGGACAAAACTCACTGTAACTCACAGGCTCTCGTGAACCACTTTGTTGCACAAAAGTGAGGAGGTTATTGATAAATGTACCACAAAAAAAGGACCTCTGACTGGCAGAGTGCCGAGAAGAATCCATTCGTGTTCAAGGGAGAAAGTGCTGGTATAAGGGATGCGTTGTATTCTGTTCTTGTGTTAGTTCATTTAGCATACTTGATTTCTTCCGACCTGATGCTATCTTCCAGTTTAAAAATTTGATTGCTTTCAACAAACAGAGAAGCAAACATTCTGATTCGCGTGCTAATAAACGCACCAGCAAAACGAGCTTCCCTAAAACTCGAATGGATTCGTCCTTTTCTGCCATACATAGAAGCGTCCAAGTGTCAGAACTTCGTGGCCGAACTGTAATAAATATTTATATGAGAATCAAATAAGAAGACAAACGTGTGTAATGCACGAATAAAATTTTGTCATGAAAACAAATCTAAAAGAACTAGCATATTTATATTTGCAGAGTGATTCTTTTAAAGATGGATTCTGTGCTTGTTTTAGAAAATGAAAAGAGCGACAACTACAATGAAAAATATTTTTCCCTTTTTTTAATTAACGTAAATATGATACAATAAATTAAATTTCTTAACTTTAAATGGGTTACTAAATTCTAAAATATTTAATTAAAAATTCAAGTTTACTCTTGAATTTTACCTTAAGCATCTGTCACCGATCGATAGTGAACTTGAAAATTAATATTCGTAGAATTTAATGGGGTTTTCCACCCTCATCAATTCTGTCTAATTTGAAAGGTTTGTGAGTAGACATATTTTTTAAATTCAATTTTCTACTTACTGATTTATACATATACATAATGAGGTTTCCAATCCTTTTAAGATCTTTTTTTAAATTGATCTGGAAACTCCATTGTAATAAAAACGATTCTGCTCATAAAACAGATTAAAATTGCGTTTTTGTAAGAGATTTTTTTTTTTGGATCCTGAAAACAAGTAACACGTTTCCATTATGTAATTTTATGTCTAAGTGAACAATAAGAAATTTGTTTCCTGAATATAAATAATGTGCAAGCAAGGTGATTATTTGTGTATCCCAAAAATTATTTGTCTGATGTTGATTCCATGTGTCAAAAAACAATAAAATTTGCTTCCAATAAGCAAACAATTGAAGGGGCATACATTTTATTTGTACATTAAACATCAAGTGTTTTCTTTTAATGTCTTCATTGGTTTGTTATAATGTGTTCCGTCTAATTAAACAATAATAGTTTGCTACATTCAATAATGTTGCGAGAAAAAGTGGTGAGTTACAAAAGGGATTATGCTTCGTAGCATAAATTTTAGGCCTAAAAATGAGTTATAATTTGCTTGCCTTGTGAAATTAGGTGATCATGTGTTACTAGGCAACTAGTCAATGGAGTTTGCATGCGAAAAATGTCTTAATTCAATAATAGCTCTATGTGTAAGTATTTAAAAAGAAAACTTCATTGTGTAAAAAGCCTTCGCTACAACAAAATTTACGCTTTCGCTCAACAAGGAATAGTATCTTTAGTTTTGTCAGAACAATAATAAACGTATTTATCCCATTAAAGCGGGAAAAAATAAGAAATTCATTGCATTTGTGTGCTAACTTCATTTTATAAATCGATTTCTATCGCAAATATTCATTAGAAATTTGTTTTCTCAATAGAAAGCATAAATAAAATGCTGATTTCAGTGTTATATTAAAAATAATTCATTAAAACAGTCGATAGTAAATATTATTTCTTTATAAAAACTTGATCTCCTTATCTTAATATCTAAATGCAATGTATTGCTAACAACTTTTGTTTCATGGCTAAAGAATCCACAGTGAATGTGCTTTTTCGGATAAAAAGTACACACCAGAAGACAATTTCAGTACCTTAACAACATAATAAGAATAATAGTTCATTAAAACCTACTTCTGTGCTTAGATTGTTTACGAAAATCTTTGATTTTTGAAAAAAGATGGTCGAGAAATCTGTTGTATATATTTAAAACAATGTAACGCTGTGAGCTTCAATTTTATGCCTTTTATCATTAACTTTTTTTTTTTATTTAATAAAACTGTGTTTTTAAAAGGACCAAAAGTTATTTTGTTTTGATTTTAGTTTAAATAATCGATTGTTAATAACATTGTAGTGCAAAGCACATTGCAAAAAGTAGCTACCCACTTCGTACACAAATTTTTCCCTCCTTTAAAAAGCCAGCACAAGAAGTCGGTTGACTTAACAAGACAGATAAGACCAAAAGTGAAACAATGTTATTTATACTGTTAAATAGTCGCTAATAAACTTGGCTTGTTCCGTACAAGGCGCTTATGAAATCAATTACATGTGTTAAACAAAAAATTCCTTGCTCTCAATTTTTATTTATATTATGACGGAAACTTTTTTGCCACACCTTCTCTAAAACAGTTTAGTTACAGTAGTATAGCTTACTTTTTTTTCTTAGTAGTTTAACAATTAGAATTTCTTATGTACGACATCAAAGACTCAAGATTAAATTTTATTAAATAGAGACTAAGTCATTTAACGTAAATTTACGTTACATACTAATATTTCCAGATCATTTATTTCTAACTTATTTGAGATGTTCCTTTATTTACGGGCGATTTGTATGTATTGTTAATATCACATACTTTATCAGTCATAAATCATTGGTTTTATTCGATGTGTAACACAGCCTCAGGTATTGTAAAATTGACCAAGTCAAACGGTGTTTCGTAGAACTTATTTCGATCAGCATTGTTATTGGAAATTAACACCGATTCTTAAAATGATTAAAAAATTGTTCATTGTTTACAGTGCATGTAATGTTTTTATGTATTGTGTAAAAATAAACAAAAAAAGAACAAACTGGTTTCATCTGTTTATTTTTATGCGTTTCTGCTTGAACCTAGAAATGGAGACATAAATAATTACTGCTTTTCTTTGTAATGAAAGTCCCAAGTTGGAAAGTTTAAATGTCCTTAAAATAATGTGCAAGCGTGGATAAAGATCTGGATTATTTAACATCTTGTTAAACAAAATAATAATTAGACATCTAGTTTCAAGTATTTACCATGAAAACTAAAACAAAAAATTTTATTTTGTTTAGCAAGATGTAAAAAAGTGGGTAAGGTGATGAATTGGACTTTTTACAAAAGCTAGAGTTAGCACAGAGATCGAAATTCGACCAAAATTCATTACATTTTTCAGGTTCAGCCTCCGGCAGTGGCGGCTGGTCTGCGCACAGGAAGACGTGAACCCCCAAGGAAAACCCAGGAATAAATTCATTGAATAATTAAATTAAATAATAGTATTAAATACATTTCAACATTTTTGTTCATTTCGAAGATGAATTTCTGCCCCATCCGCCCCCTTTTTTGTAATACGCTCATTCGTAGTTAACGTGCATTGATTACCAAAAGCACCTGCTTTTGAAACCTTATTTAAAAATAAAAATATCACAAACTGTTCATTCTTTGGTCGGTTTACCGTGTATCAGTCACATAGAAATCGAATAAAAGTAAAATGAGCTTCCTATATTTTTTAAAAATCAAAATTGTACCTTAATATTACAGGTGCGAGTCAGGGGGTGAATGGTTCAAAGAGTATTGCGCTTGAAACTAAAAAATGTGCCTGTTCGTATTTTGTATGAAAACTTGTGTATTTTTTTTTCAAGTTGTATGCTCACAAATCTTTCATAACTACTGTACCTCCAGAAAGGTTGAAACCAGTGATGTAGTCGAGGGGGGACGGCGTCCCCCTACCTTTTTATTTTAATACCAGCGTCCCGCCACATTTTTTAAATTTTAACGTATAAGCGTCCCCTCACTTTTGATCTTAATTACTTATCTTCGTATGCATAAGCGTCCCCCAACTTTTTTTTCAGGGCTACACCACTGGTTGAAACTACTGAGGATTCAATGAAATATTAAATTTGAAATTAGTCAAAAGTAACCAAATTTATAGTAAATAAAACCTCTTTTATACCAAATAACTTATAAATAACGCATCAATACATATTTATTCCGCTGAAATAGTAGCGTAATGCAGAGCGGCAGTGGATGAAATTAATGAATGATTTAAGTTAGCAATTTACTTTCTCTGTCAAAGTTGTTTGGCCAAGCAACTATTTTGGCTGTTGAAATTTTTCTACTTCGAAAGCATATTCTAAAGAAAGAGCTTTTTTAAAAAGAATTACTATCATTGATATCTTTAGCATTGTTATTTGAATATACTTGCCGTTGCGTTGCTTTAAAACAAAAACAAATCTAATTGATTTTATCCATTTAATAAAACGCACACGCATTGAAGTTTCGAAACATATAGAAAATTGTTTGAAATGATACTTCCATAACAAAACGCCGAAAGCGAACAAAAATAGTTTTATAGCAATTTCCATAGTGCAAATTAAAAATAATAGATGGCAACACTTCGTTTCACCCGGGTATTGCAATCTGCTAACGCTAACCAAAAAGTGTAAGAAACATATTTTATTGGACAAAGTATCTTTAATTTCAATAAGGGGAACGCAAAGCTTTATATACAATATATAAAGACCAACGTGGGGGGATGACGAAGGTCAAGTCCAAGGGCGTAGCCAGGGGGGGTAGCCCCCCTGTAGGGGAGATCCTGCCCCCCCCCCCCCCCCGTCGGAAAAATTTTAATAGTTCGTCGGGGAATCTCTTTGTATTAGCATTTGACGTACATGATAAACATTTCTTTCGTGGATGAAATCGGAAAAAATTTTCAGGAAAAAGTTAAACTGTTTTACGTCGTTTTAAGAGACCACCCATCCTGCAATTTGACCCGATTCCCTCAGTATCTCGAAAATACCATCCTGCCTCTAGTAGAACTCAATCCAGCTCCCAGCCTGCGGCCTGTTCTTTTGCAAAGGAAATGGAAGAACCAGAGCCATGGGGAAAATGGTGTCTATATCACCCCATCAAATTTCTGTCAGTCGATAAAAAAGCTTGGTTATTTCGGACAAATAGTTAATGACTGGTATTGGCGTCAGCTTCGAGTTACGAGACGGATATACTAAAAACGACATCAGCAGGGGTACGGGAGGGATGAAAGGAAATCATTGGGACAAAACGTCAAGTGTTTCTGCTCTTCTGTACTGGCTAGTACTTTCTTTCTCCACTAAACTACTTTAGCATGCGGAGCTCTCATCATTTTCATCGATAACATTTTTAAGTACTTTTCATGGTAACTGATTCCCAGACAACCACCTATCTCCACACTACAGCCTGTAGATATCCAACGGATTACGAGTTGGATATGAAGCTTATCCTGTGGACATCTCTGGCATGTCCAACTGATCCAGGAATATCCAGAAGTGGTACAAAAGGTTGCAACGTTTGGACGTCCTATGCACGTCTGGATATCCAGACGTGCATAGGACAGGCTACAGATAAGCAGGGGAAGTTTTGGATGGCTCACAGATATCCTGTGGATATCTCTTTCCTGTCCATAAGATATCATATCCAGATATCTTCTAGCTATCCTGTAAGTGTTAAATAGATGTGTATTTTAAATCTTCTAGATGTATTTGAGATATCCACTGGATATGATCTGTATATAATGTTTGTTTTATATTTTTAAAATGTAAAGAGGTTTAAAAATTGCAACTTTTTGTATTAATAAAATAAATTATTTATGAATACCTTATTTTACAGGCTGAATGCAGTTATATAGGACGTTTTTACATACATAATTATGAGTGAAATTTGTTTACTCATAATTAGGAATAAAATAACTACAATAAACCAGTAAAAATATTGATATTTATAAATAAATTATTTATTTTACAAAAATTGCAATTTTTAAACTATTAAATTTTACATGTTTAAAATAGAAAATAATAATAATGCTTCATTAATATTAGTAAAGTTAATTATTATTTTTAAATATTAAAAATTATAATTTAATAGAAGTTTTTTTCAAATCTATATATTTTCCGACTCATAAGGTTCTTTCTCAGACCTGCAATAAGACTTTTTTCTCTTTTTTACTACTGAAAAAGAATCACTAATTGGCTGTATTGTTGATAATTGGACAAGAGTTATACTAAATGAAACTTATAAAACCTTGAACATGCTGGTAATTTTTTTTCATTTGAACATGTGCAATCTTTTGATAAACATAGTTCTCTCAACAAAAAACAACAACATTGAAAAACTTAAGGCATCTAAAAGAAAGAGATAAAGAAAGAAACCATCACAGTCCGGTCCAGAGTGTATTTGATATGTATACAACTGCTTTAAGTATTGAAGATTTATACATAATTAAGTGAAATCATGTACACATTTATATCATGTAAATAGATTAAGAGATTTTTTTTTCAATTTTCATGTAATAAATATGTCAGTTATATCATGGATAAAGTTAACCCTTTTTTAAAAAATTAATATAAACTTTTGCAAGCCAACTTGTGCAAGTTTAATGTAAACATTTACACTTACTAATACAGTATACAGAAGTACATTTTGATTTATCTGCACTCTTTTTAATTAAAAAAAACAAAATTTACTGGAATTAAAATATAATTCGTGTAACTTTTAACAACAATGCATTTTTTTGGAGAAATGAATGCAAAAAGTTCATATACACAACTTTATTTACATTTTGAAAACATACATTATTTTTTTCATAAAAACATACATTTTTACATGATTTTGAACTGTTGTAGATGTTTCATCAGCAAAACTTTCTTGGCAGTGTGATTTCTGCAGTAGAACTCCCAGAAAGCCTCGCCTAAAAAAACTCTCGAGGAAAAAAAAGATTGGAATTTACAAGTGCACATGATACAAAGGATATAAAAATGGGCAAAAAAAATATGAACATAAAACTTAGATATTTACATGGAACTAATTATTGTTCATGGAAAAGAAAAGACGTGCTTTTTGAAATTAAACAATATTCATAATTGGATAACCGTTTGAGTACTGAAGAACTTTTTGTATATAAGCTAAGTGTGGAATAAATGTGTAGTTATTTCATTTCAGTATACAGTGAAATTCCATTACAACCCACTCCAAGGGACCAGGAAAATGCTTTTTGGAAAAAATGTTTTTTAATAACATAATATACATTATCATATTGGGCTTTAAAATGGAACTAAAAATTTATATCAGAATCTGAAAGTGTCAGCCGTCTTTCAGGATGACTCCCAGTGCCATAATGACAAAGGTCGATCAGTAACAAAATTATTCTTGAAAGTTGGACAGTACCAAAATTTGGTACAATATTTCCTCATGCCATTTTCAACAATATACTAGACATTTCATTTTGAATTGTTCTAATGGAAATTTTGTTGTAACAGTATTCGCTGTAACGAGATTGTACTCTCTATATATTGGAAAACAAGAGAAATGGTTATAAATTGACTCTAATTATTATTTAAAAATAATGTTTACCAACAGAAATAAAAAAAATAATTAAAAAAATAAATTATATGAATATAACTGGTCTCAATTAATGCGCAAATATAAAACTTAGATATTACATGTAACTAACTACTGTTCATGTTTATGAAAAAGAAAAGACATGATTTACGAAATTAAACAATTTTCATTTATTGGTTAACTGTTTGAGTACTGAAGAACTTCTTGTATATTCTATAAGGTAAGTGCAACATAAATGTATAGTTATTTCACTTATATACAGTAAAACCCGCTTACGAAGTTTTCCAGGGGACCAAGAGCAAAACACTTCTTATGCGGGAAAACTTCTTAAACAGGTAGGCTCTATGTTTGACAATGGATATACTTTATAATATTTAGGGATGATATTATTTTATTATTTTACAACGTTTAAATTAGACAGAAAATAGACATCCCCCTAACAGACTCTACAAACATTCCCTTCTCCCTTGATCAGTCATTATTGTTCTCGTAATAACCGACTAATCCTCTCTGCCACCTGTTTTCCTGGAACTTTTAGTGTTGAGAAAAGGCTGACCAAAACAGCTTTTCTAATTCTTCTCCTAATATTTTTTCCATTAAAAAGAAAAATAACTACGTAGATTGAAAGAAACTTGTAAAAAATAGAAACTTTAGAAGTCTAAAGTGTCATTTGAAAGAAAAAATTGACCGATATGAAAACTTAATAAGCAAAAATATATATATAATCAGAACTTTTAAAAGGGGTTATTTTAACATTAGGGAGATGGGAATGAAACTGGTATTGAAATTTAAAACTTTTTAAACGGGAAAACTTCTTAAACAGGTTTTACTGTATGCAGTGAAATCCCATTGCAACACACTCCAAGAGACCAGGAAAATGCTTTGTTGAAACAGAGATTTGTTATAACGGAAAATAAATTCTTCTACCGGACTTTAAAGCGGAACTAAAACTTTGTTACATTTTAACGGAAATTTCCATATTCACTGTAACTAGATTTTACTGTATATAAACTGGAAAACAAGAGAAATTGTTATAAATTAACTATTTAAAAGTAATGTTTAGGTACTAAGAAAACAAAAAGCTGCAATTGATATGCATATCACTGTTTGTCGCCAACGGTAGTCAACGAGACCCTTACTAAAGACTAGCCAAGCATTTTCCTGGTCTCTTGGAGTGTGTTGTAATGGGATTTCACTGTATACAGTAAAACCCGTTTAAGAAGTTTTCCCGTTTAAAAAGTTTTAAATTTCAATACCAGTTTCATTCCCATCTCCCTAATTTTAAAATAACCCCTTTTAAAAGTTCTGATTATATATATATATTTTTGCTTAATAAGTTTTCATATCGGTCAATTTTTTCTTTCAAATGACACTTTAGACTTCTAAAGTTTCTATTTTTTTCAAGTTTCTTTCAATCTACGTAGTTATTTTTCTTTTTAATGGAAAAAATATTAGGAGAAGAATTAGAAAAGCTGTTCTGGTCAGCCTTTTCTCAAGGGTACCCTTTTCTCAATACTAAAAGTTCCAGGAAAACAGGTGGCAGAGAGGATTAGTCAGTTATTGCGAGAACAATGATGACTGATCAAGGGAGAAGGGAATGTTTGTAGAGTCTGTTAGGGGGGTGTCTATTTTCTGTCTAATTTAAACGTTATAAAATAATAAAATAATGTCATCCCTAAATATTATAAAGTATATCCATTGTCAAACATAGAGCCTACCCGTTTAAGAAGTTTTCCCGCATAAGAAGTGTTTTGCTCTTGGTCCCCTGGAAAACTTCGTAAGCGGGTTTTACTATATATAAGTGAAATAACTATACATTTATTTTGCACTTAGCTTATATTATATACAAAAAGTTCTTCAGTACTCAAACAGTTAACCAATAAATGAAAATTGTTTAATTTCGTAAATCATGTCTTTTCTTTTTCATAAACACGAACAGTAGTTAGTTACATGTAATATCTAAGTTTTATATTTGCGCATTAATTGAGACCAGTTATATTCATATAATTTATTTTTTTAATTATTTTTTTTATTTTTGTTGGTAAACATTATTATTTTTAAATAATAATTAGAGTCAATTAATAACCATTTCTCTTGTTTTCCAATATTTAGAGAGTACAATCTCGTTACAGCGAATACTGTTACAACAAAATTTCCATTAAAACAATTCAAAATGAAATGTCTAGTATATTGTTGTTGAAAATGGCATGAGGAAATATTGTACTAAATGTTGGTACTGTCCAACTTTCAAAAATAATTTTGTTACTGATCGACCTTTGTCATTATGGCACTGGGAGTCATCCTGAAAGACGGCTGACACTTCCAGATTCTGATATAAATTTTTAGTTCCATTTTAAACTTTATTATTAACTAGAAAAAAATAAAAAATGATAAGAAAGTAAATAAAAATATACAGTGTCAATATGGACTTTTTTCCTTGGGTGCGGGGAGGGAGGGGGGAGGAGAAGATTATGAGGCATTTTACATTATTTAATGAATTTTTACCGCAACCAATAATCATTTTTGATAAACTGATTTTTATAAAGAGGTTTGAAGAATTCTATTTTGGAATTCTTACATTCAATTTCTTTCATTAGTTCATTCATTAGTTTATATATATTATGTAGTTAAAATGTATGTTTTCATTTCCATATATACAAAATTCTTCATGTGCACATCAATACTCTTTTTTTTTTATTCACAACTATTCGGTACTCGGCACTCGGTACACGGCCGAGTAGTAAATGGCCGAGTACTCGGTACTCGGCCAAAGTGCTACTCGGTACATCCCTAGTCAAAATGCATTTTTTCATTTTTAGTGCACAAATCACAAACATAATATTTTTAAAAAAATGTATTTCTTAATAAAATAAATAAAATGAATAACGCATAACATTTACTGCAATAAGTAATTAATGAGAAGTATTATGTATGGTCATAAAAATATCATTATAATATATAATTGAAACAAGACTTCTTTGTTAGATACTCATGCTCAATTTAAAACCAGAATGATATTAAAGTTACACAGATTATGCTGATTTTCCAAGAATTCACCTGAAACTAATTCCAACTCTTCTTTGCCAGCCAAACAAATTATTTCCAGACGAGTTCAAAAACAGCATAATTTTTCGATTTTTTTCTTAAAGATTAGCCAAATTAGCAGCCTTGGTCCCTGACGCCATTCGAATCGCAGAACAAGCGTACGCATAACGAGTTGAGTTTTACTTGAACAAGTTGTACGAGTAGAGAGGCAGACGAATAGCGGGGTTCCACTGTATAATCAGAAGGGAGGGAAAGCAGTGGTGTAGTCCTGGAAAAAATAGTGGGGGAATGCTTATGCTAAAATTCAAAACAAGTGGGGGGATGCTTGTGTTGAAGTAAAATGGTAGAGGGATGCCGTCCCACTCACTCTCAGAAATAGAATCGTCACTTTTGAGGACTTTTCTATCGTCAAGCAAATTTCGTCATTTATAACGAAACTTTCCTCGCGAGATAACGTGACTTTAAAAAATTACTATAGAAATTTCGGCAATGTGAGGAAAGGTTTACTCGGAGCATTTTTCACGAAGCCATTTCGTCAAATATGACGAAAGTTTCGTGAGATTTGAGCATGCGTTTCTGAGACTGCTGCGACTACACCACTGAGGGAAAGGAATCAACAACTCCATTACCAACTATCTTTTGCTACAAATTTAATTTTGTCAAAGTTGCGTGCTCTTTAAGTAAAACAATCGAGTTTCTTTGCATTAAACGATAAGTTCAGTTTAAAACAGATGTTTAACCGATGTTCTGAGCCCAGTGCACCGCATATTCTTCCCTCTAAGATCTTTGCGTACCACTGGGGAGTGGGAGGGGATATGCGTACTACACTTTGGGAAATATTGGCTTAGATAAATATAGGGAGATTTCTCTGTATATACTCGTGCGGATACAATGTTGTCAATTAATATTGATATCAGCACACAATCTTAACTTATATGTTACAGAAATAAAATGAATATACCTATGGGGAAATAAAATAAAAATAATAATAATAATGAGAAAATGTAGTAAGAGCATGAAATTATATCAATTATTGCTTATCTGCGTTTTTACCAAGCAAGACATTCATATAATATTCATAATAATAATACTGCTTCTGAAACTGGCATTCGTTTCTTACTGCACATTTGGATATATAAGAAGTGCTTCTCTCATGTGACAGCATGAAACCTCTCGGAACAGATTTCAGAAAACAATTTGCAACCCGTTTAAATATATATAATTTTTTCAGATTTAAGCAAAATAATTTTTGTAAATTGCTACCAATAAACAAAATTTTGAACACACACACAGCCTACATAAATTATAATTAATGAAATAAATTATTTCATAACGGGTTTATATGTACAAACTAATGAGACAAGTTGATTTAGGTAATATTAAAAGATTGATAACATCCACCATGATAACATATATCAATGAAAATTATATAGTACCTATAGCTTTGGTTCAATATCCCTGCAATATACAACAAATGAAATGATAATGGAACTTCTTGAAAAATTTAAACAGAATAATGAACAAAAATTTATTCATAATAAAATTTCAAGTTGTAAAAATAAAAATATTGTAAGAAAAATATGACTTGCACAAGAATAAAAAATTATTCGTTTGACAGCTCAGCAGCAAACCTTTATTCAAAAAATAAAGCGGATATTTTTTGAAATGCATTTTACTGAAGATTAGAAATGGAATGTTTAATTTTACTATTTATTGCAGTATTGTTTTATTTTATTCAAGAATATAGCTTTTATACCATAAGTGTTTCTTCGCAAAAACTGTGAGACCATTAATGCAAAAGATATTTTGTTTAACGACACATCCATTTGTATTTAGCATTAAAACGCTTCACTTTATTTCAACAGAAAAACAAACCTTTAAATACCGTTAAATGTAGCATTGATGAATTGCACTCGAGAAACGCCAAGTAAACAGTTTACACCAGTGGCGTACGCAGAATTTTTTCAAGGGGGGCAACTATTATAATTGTTATATCATGCATAGTAAGACAAATGGAACATGTGGTGTAAAAACATCGGTTTTTCTAGCAAAATTATATTATGTGCTTTTTTATGAATTTTAAGAGCAAATGCCCACTATGATGGACAGAGTATGATACTTTCCAGTGGCGTAAGCAGAACTTTTTCATAATTTTCTTAAACGACTAAAAAAAAATAGAGTATATAATAAAGAAATATTATTTAGGCCTCAAGGGGGGGGGGGTTAAACCCGTAAACATCCCCCCTTGCATACGCTACTGGTTTACACTTAATAATCGTACACACCAGTCACACTTGGATTCATTATTTACACACAAAAGTAACAAATTACCGAAAAACTTTTTTTTTTTTTTTTTTTTTTTTTTTTTTTTTTTTTTTTTTTTTTTTTTTTTTTTTTTTTTTTTTTTTTTTTTTTTTTTTTTTTTTTTTTTTTTTTTTTTTTTTTTTTTTTTTTTTTTTTTTTTTTTTTTTTTTTTTTTTTTTTTTTTTTTTTTTTTTTTTTTTTTTTTTTTTTTTTTTTTTTTTTTTTTTTTTTTTTTTTTTTTTTTTTTTTTTTTTTTTTTTTTTTTTTTTTTTTTTTTTTTTTTTTTTTTTTTTTTTTTTTTTTTTTTTTTTTTTTTTTTTTTTTTTTTTTTTTTTTTTTTTTTTTTTTTTTTTTTTTTTTTTTTTTTTTTTTTTTTTTTTTTTTTTTTTTTTTTTTTTTTTTTTTTTTTTTTTTTTTTTTTTTTTTTTTTTTTTTTTTTTTTTTTTTTTTTTTTTTTTTTTTTTTTTTTTTTTTTTTATTTAAAACGTTGAAAAGTTCTGTTTAACTACGACACTGCATTCTTTGTAGTCAGCTTGAGTTAAGCCTTAAGACGAAAAATTAAAGCGGAAAGTGAATTTCAATGCATCAATTATCAATTATTTACCTTCAAACGAGAGAGAGTATTGTTTACTTTAAACGGCAGAAAAATATGGCTGCCGTTTGAAGTCGTTAGGTATGATGCTACTTATGAGTATGCTAGTAACTTCGAAGATAATGTAATTTTTTGAAGTTTCGGATTTTTTCCTTTATATATGCCAAGTTGTCTACCTTGATACAAAGTTTCAAGTTTTTAAGTCTCCTAGAAGTAGGTTAGGTTTTTGATGAGTGAGTGAGTGAGTGAGTGAGTGAGTGATAAAAATGACACTTTTCAAACCTTAATAATTCCATAACCATAAGAAGTACATCAATGAAATTTGATATCCTAAGGGTTAAAGGGATCGCTATTAGACGTTCAAAATTTCAAGTATGTAGGTCTAATAGTTTTGGGGTAATGGTGTAGTCAAAAGTAGCTCGAAATGGTTCGGGTAAATATACACATTGGCCGGTGTCGCCGTATCTTAATTTGGCTGACTTTCTGAACTTGGCGGACACACTGCCGTGTGTCTAGATTTCTTAGCTGACTGATTAATTGTTAATAATTTCCTTTGTAAAAATAAAATAAAAACATTTTTATTTGAGTACTATTCCATATTCCTTTAAACCAGGGGTCTCCAAACTTTCCAGCCTTAGGGCCATATTGATTACTCCAGTAAATTCCAAGGGCCAAAACCATATTATCATTAATTGTTGCCGGTGGTAAAAAGTTGAATCAGTCCACTAGTGGTGTAAAATATGATTACTTTTTTGCCAGATGCCATTAGCGACGGGGAAGCTGATGTATTTTCTGTATCGTATGGGTATCCGTTATAATGGGGTACCCGCATCGTATCGCCATAGTAATCATTGATTACAAAAGTAATGAAATACACAAGTAATCATTGATTACTTTTTTCTTCAGTAATCGTTACTTCGGTTCCTAACGAGTACTCAAGTAACGAATGAGTATTTTTTTACATGAAAAAAAAAGTCCGAAAAAGTACGCCACGTTTAAAAAAGGCTGCAAATCGAACTAAAGTCCGCAAAACGGCAACACTGCATATTATTAATTTTCCTGTCATTATCTGTAATTTCTAGATTAGTCGTAGAGTACGAGCGAGCCATGAGGAGTAACGTGACAGGACATCTGGTGGACACAAGCAGAAATAGGTAGTACCTTCTATCCCTAACAGATGGCGCTAATAGCACTTAATAATCTCGTTGGTTCGATAAAGTTCTGGTGTCTTCCACTCACTTCTAGATGGCAGTAAGTGAAATATATAAGAAGGCTAGTGGCGCAACCACAAGTCAGTTCCTATGACACTGCTGTGAAATAAAATAGTGCGTACCTCCTTAAAACGTGTTTGTGCGTGTTTAAGTTTAAGACATCTTTGTAACAATATTTTTATTTGAATTGTTGCTTTTGTGTGTGATTTAGTAGAATGGAAAAGAAGCGAAAAATTGATAGTGAATGCAGAAAATTCAAAGATCAGTGGAACATTCAGTATTTCGTAATTGAGTCCAGTAACAAGGCGCTATATTTGATTTGCAATGAAAGCATAGCCGTTCTCAAAGAATATAACATTAAACGTCATTATGAAGCAAAACATTTTCAAAATTACTCAAAATATACAGGAAGTTTGCGGACAGAAAAATTCGAAGCTATGAAGCGCGGATTGAAATCGCAGAAATCTTTATTTACAAAACTCAAAACTGAACAAGAGGCTGCAACTCGTGCCAGCTTTCGTGTGGCTCTTGAAATTGCAAAACGTGGAAAACCATTCACCGATGGAGAAATGGTCAAAGAATGCATAATCGCAGTAGCCGAAGAAATGTGCCCTGAAAAGGTAAATTTATTAAAAACTGTCAGTATGTCAGCAAACACTGTGGCTCGAAGGGTAGAAGACATCGCTGAAAATATATCCTATCAACTGTTCAACAAAAATGGACATGTTGAGTGGTTTTCTTTGGCCTTGGATGTGTCAACGGATGTGTCAGATACTGCTCAGGTGTTGATTTATATTCGAGGAGTAGATAAAAGCTATGAAGTGCATGAAGAACTTCTTGATATGTATAGTATTCATGGCACAACTACTGGTCCAGATATTTTTAAAGGAGTTGAAATGGTCATTAAGCAAAAGAACCTTCGATGGAAAAACTTGAAATGTATTACAACTGATGGAGGCAAAAACATGAGTGGGAAAGATAAAGGAGTGGTCGCTCTTGTGTCAAAGGCTGTAGAAAATGACGGTGGTTCAAAACCAATAGTCTTACATTGTATCATTCATCAACAGTCTTTGTGCGGAAAATGTTTGGATATGTCTAAAGTTCTGAAACCAGTCATATCAACTGTTAATTTTATCAGATCTTTTGGGCTGAATCACCGACAATTCGTACAATTTATTAAAGAGATTGGAGAAAATGACTTACCTTATCATACTGCCGTACGTTGGCTTAGTTGTGGGAAAGTCCTTCAGCACTTTTTTGAACTTCGAGCAGTGATCGAATTTTTTTTGAATGAAAAGCATCGCCCTCTTACTGAATTGCAAAACAACGCATGGCTGTGGAAGTTAGCATTCTATGTTGATTTGACAAAACATGTGAACGAACTGAATTTGAGATTGCAAGGAGAAAACCAGCATCTTCCTGATTTATACAATAATATCAAATCATTCCGGAAGAAATTGATACTGTTTCAATCACAACTACGAAGTAAATGTTTTTCACATTTTAAAACATGTGAAATATTTAGCCACACCACTGAGACCGAGTTTCCTATCGATTTTGCAATCGAAACTTTGAGTGCTTTGAAAATAAATTTTGATACTCGTTTCTCGGACTTTGATGCCATTGCGAATCAAATTAAGATTTTTCAGAATCCTTTTGATACTGACATTGAAACCCTAGCCCCGGAACTTCAAATGGAAATGATTGATCTACAGTGCAGTGATATAATTAAGAACAAATATCAAAACTTATCTTTGTTGGAATTTTATAAGTGTCTTCCACTGACACAATTTGATAATTTGCATAAATTTGCTCGTGGGCTGTTTTCTGTTTTTGGTACTACTTATTTGTGTGAGAAGACCTTTTCCAAAATGAAGTACACAAAAAATGTTTACAGATCTAAATTAACTGATGAGCATCTTAAATCTCTTTTAATAATTGGTACAAGTAAAATTAGTCCACAACTACAAACTATTGTCAGTGGAAAATCTCAATTACATAAATCTCATTAGTATTTCATATGTCGTTATGCTTGTTATAAGTTATCTTTTCATTTAAAATGTATAAAATGTTAGTTGGATTCATTTCAATAATTTGTTAGTTAGTAAATAATAACCTACAACAATGTTATGAGTAGTTAGCCCATGACCATATCAATGTAGATGTCATATTAATAATTATTCAACATAAAAATAGATTACTTCAGTAAACTTAATTTAATTTGCTATAAAAAATAAATATGTTCTCTAGAAGGAGTTTTCTTTCAAGTATGCTAGCTCTCCGCGGGCCGGACAAAATCTGTCCGCGGGCCGGATGTGGCCCTCGGGCCGTAGTTTGGAGACCCCTGCTTTAAACAATTGATCTTTTCTTTTCACCATAAACAATAGTTGCATGTGTTCTGGAATATTAGGTCTAGCCAATTCTTTCAAAAATGAATGGATAAGCCCCCAAGAGAAATTATATTTATATAGATATTTTCTGTAGTAACACCGTTTTGATGTCTTATTTTATCTCTCTTTTTTTTTTTTTTTTTTTTTTGCTGACAATAGGAGTCTCAGACAATTTTTTTTTCTTTTATCTATTTTTCAGTGTTTTGATGCATCACTGCTATAAACATGTAAATAAATTGATTTTTATATCAATAAGTCGAAATTACTTTCTAGCAAGTAATTTTGACTTTTTTAGTGTGCAAATAATTGTTTCTACATGTATGTGTGAACATTCTCGAAGATTTATTTGCATGTAATTGAAAAAAAAGGAAAGAATAAGTACTTGATACATTGTGCCCCATAGTCAAAGCAATTTTTTCCCAATGTGCCTTGAATGGAGTACATTGAAATATTTTAAAGCAACTTTTTTTCATTTATTTTTAACATTGAAAGTTATTATAGTGCAAATTAAATAGTTGTGAGATCGGATCATCAGCAGTCTAACATCTAATATAAAATAAAACTTTAATTCACCAGAAAAAAGAGCTTTGTAAACATTATTATCCCAATCTGCCTTCTTATCCCCTATTCTTGGGTAAAATAAAAGCTTCTATCGCATTTTTCCTGCTCAAAAGATCAGTTTATGAAGAAGGGGTGAGAAACCTGAGAAAGAGAAGTGTGGAACATTCTTTGGTTTTGGCGGGAGCTAGCCAGGAGCCCAAGGGCTCGTTTGAGGGAAAGGGGGGGGGGGGGGGGGCTGGCGAAAAGGAGAAAAGAGTTGGAGGCTTGATTGGCTGGCTAGACAGCAATTCGGTAGCTTCAAGGCAGATTGACAGTTGCTGAATGCACTCCCAACCTCGAAATAAAGGAAACGTGTATTCCCCCAGAACTATCTCTTTATTGCATTCAACATCTGCAGATCATCTGTTACTTGTTAGCATTATCTAAAAATATCCTACTTTTCCAGTACTGAATTAAAAGAGATGAATCTTATAGAACGTATTTTCGCATATTTTCTATTTTTCATCCTGTAAAATAATAACCAAAAACTAATTTATTTAATCTTTTTCAGAATATTCTTTTTTTATATTTCTGATTATTTTCCCCTTTTTAGCCTACTTTCCCGCTTTCCCGTAAACGTAAAAAAAAAAAAAAAAAAATGAAAGAATCATCAAAATCAAAAAAAAAAAAAAAAAAAATCAGAAAAATATCGTTCAAAATAATAAAAAGTGAAAAATAAGTGAATTAATTAAATAAAAATTGAAAAATAAAAAATGAAAGTAGGGTTTCAAAGATGTGGAGAAAGAGCGCTTAGCGTGAAACTTTTTTTTTAATTTGAACAATTTTTGAACGGTTAAAAAAAATTAACATTAGCGCCTATACGGAGAAATTTCAATCTTATATAAATATTATCTAATAGACGGATTTGCTCAAACGTTATCGGCAAGATGCTATGACTTAGAGCACGTAAGATACGAAGCTCATTCAGAACTAAACGAGCCTGTTCTTCTCCGACGAAACTTTTTGATATGAATTTGTAAGAATATTTCTGAATGAATGAGTGAGTGAGTGAATGAATGAATGAATGAATGAATATGTATAAACCGTTGAAAAAGGTGTGTTTGAAGTAATTAAAAACTAAAGCTAAATGAGAAAGAAAGACAGAGATAGCTAGACTATCATTTTGATATTGTTGTATAGTGTATAAGGGAAAGTAGAATCGTACAGTTCTAGACAGACTTTCTTGTTTGAGTTGTTACGAATGCTCTGTATTTACGAGTAGTTCCATAAACTACTATAATAAATAACAAAATTAATTTTCCACGACTATGTGTGACACCTTCCGTTGGTCCCTTCAACAAGGCCAAATAGGGCTTCAATTCGAAAAATTTCCGTACGATAGCCCGAAAATCCATTTCTTTTGATGCCAGTAAACAGGGTCCGTCTGAAGCATAAAGAAGAAAAGAACAGTGTATAAGTTTAACAAGGTTACAAGCTTTCTGCATGTGTACCTCAAAATAAATTTTCAATTTTTAAAAAACAGAAGAAAATTACGTGTCTTTTTTAGATGCAGAGATTTCTACATTCTTCTGCAAAATTATGGACTCAACAAAGGAAATCCTTGGTCTTGATGACATTTCGCTAAGACTGGGAGAGGTGTACCAAAACTGTCAAATCGGGCGAGGTGCCCCACCAAAATTATTCCCAATCGAAACAGGCCCCGCAAGTCTTAAGGTCGGCTTTGCCAGTAAAGATAGCCTAACATGCGTTTTTATTTCTTAAAATTGGAAAATTTCTGGTAAACTGCCAACATCCGCGAACTTTTTGTATAGGTAATACATACATACGCATAATAATGTACCAAAGTTAAAAAAAAAGGAGATAACCAAATCGACCCCCTCCCCCAGTTTTTTGAAGAAAGAAATAAAAAGCATAAATTTTATGGAAATGATCGACCGAGCAATAAGGCTAAAAATTAATGCATTGAACAAAGATAAAGTTTTGCTTCTCAAAGTATCTAAATCGATTACGTTGCTTGTAGATGTCAACAAATGAGGATGGATTTCAAATCTTATTTGCAAGCATGGAGGAACCCTTTAATAACAGCAGTGTTAAAAGCCTTGGGGAACATTTCATGAAGACATATGCACACAGATTTCAGGAAATTGCTGCTTGTTAGAGAAAACAACAAGGTATTGATACAAATATATATTTAGTGTCCTTCCATCGAATTTCAAATGCTCTTTTCTGATGTTAAGCCAACAATATGATAGATTTGTGCTTTTCAAAAATTATGGATTACATAAACAAGCTCAAAAGCTTGTGACAGAATTAAGCACCCTTAAATTGACCTAAGATCCTAAGAAATGAAGTTTATCTCAGACCGACATAGAAAAGTCGACGAATTACTTTCTCTAATGTCATTAAACATTCTTATGTTAAGCCAACAATATGATAGATTTGTGCTTTTCAAAAATTATGGATTACACAAACAAGCTCAAAAGCTTGTGACAGAATTAAGCACCCTTAAATTGACCTAAGATCCTAAGAAATGAAGTTTATCTCAGACCGACATAGAAAAGTCGACGAATTACTTTCTCTAATGTCATTAAACAGGAGAATTATTTTATAGTTTTCAATTCCTCTTCTGACAAAAGATATGCTGCAACTGAAAAGTGACGTGCACTTGCGAGGATTTTGTCATCGGAAAGGTTTTGTGAAAAGCATTCTCATGTTGAGCCACAAAAGATGAGACTTTTAAGGCGAAAAGATGAACATTCAGTAAAAAATCATTGCTGCAAATAGTTTTTCACATAATGAATCATTAAACGACTTGCCATGTTGTTCAAAAAATGAAATAATAATAATAATAATAATAATAATAATATGAAAGTATTACAATGACGCATGACTGTCTTAAAGCGATGGACAAAACATAATTAAACGAATATAAATTGTTTTTAAAAAATATATCTCAAAATTTGGATAAATTGAACATTGAAAACGAAGAGTTGTAATAAACGAGAACAAGACATGCTGCCATGTATTCACCACCGGAGGATGAATGCCCTGAAGTTTCCGACAAATGACTTAAAAGACAATTGCAGGGGCGGATCCAGGGCCAGGCGACAGCCCAGTGCGCCGCGCAAAGCTCATCATTTTGGGCGACCAATTGATTACCCTGACTTTTGACCCCCTGCCCCCCTGAGAAGAAAAATGGAAATCATGCATGTTTTTATGTATTTTGCTGTTTTTTACCTGTAATATGTACTGAAAATATACCGATTTGCTCCCACACACTCGAAAATTTCAAAATGATGAGCCTGGACCACCTGCGCCAGCCCCATGAACTATTTTTTAATTACTGACTTGTAATTAAAAAAGTTCACGAGGATGATAATAAGGGACCCGGCAAGGTATTTCGCCCAAAGTCCTGTAAAGATTAGGTTTGCCACTAGACAGATGAATGAGAACTTACTAAATCTATTTCAGATAAACTTAACTCTTAATTTAACTTAGTAGCATTATTTTTCATTAAATAAGCAAAATCGTGAAACAAAAGATTGAGTAAAATAATAAAATCATTATGGTAATATAGCAGTAGTAGTATACAATATGTTATAAATTATAGTTTTGCTAAATAGCAACTATGTGTATTTTGTTTAATACCATATCAACTGCATTTTTTCTCGTAAACCGATGTGATTTTACCAAGGTAGATGGTTTTCTTTTGGTCTGAATTTAGTGTTTCACTTTTGAAGTTATATTTCTATACTTGAAAAATAATGATTTCCGCTGCTACTGACTAGTGGCGGGGGGAGGGGGCAGGCCTTGACTATCGCACGGGCATCCTGGGCCTGCGCCCTGGGCAGGAACTCTCTAAGGGGCAGAAAATTTTTCCATAATATCATTTAAATTCCTTTTAAAAATTGTAACAGAAAATAATCAGTTTAATTAATAATAACTGCCGGCAATTCTTCATAATAAGAAGTTATTCTTAATAATAACCAATTTCACGTTGACCGCAGGGCACGCACACTCATGCATACATGTAAGTCAACCATTCCAAGGGGGCAGGAAAAGTTCACAGTGCCCTGGGGGGGGGGGGGGGCAATTTGAGTCGAAAAAAATCTCAATACTCACAACACTGCTTCAAAATCTGACGCTTTGCCGTTCATGCTCAACCTGTTGCTCACAGGCCGTATGAGGCCCATTGAGCTTTTGTGATCGAAGTAGCCCAGTCAAAAGGTAGTCAACAAATTTTGCATGCCATAATATCAAACCTATTTTCACGCAAGTACGCCTAAAGAAAACTTTCCGCTTTTTCATATACAGAACGTGTGAAATGTTGCTGCCC
This sequence comes from Octonoba sinensis, assembly GCA_038502835.1. NCBI lineage: Eukaryota > Metazoa > Arthropoda > Arachnida > Araneae > Uloboridae > Octonoba > Octonoba sinensis. The sequence continues at coordinate 48,843,990 of CM076598.1, read as the reverse complement.
ATGTGACAGAGAAAAAACAGTTAGAGTACTTGACCTGTTGAACGTTGAACTATGTCATACTGTTGTTATACACATTACACATGCCTTTACTTTGGAATAGAACAGTCTGTTACATACCTGATATTTTCAGTAGTATATTTATATTTGCATTTATGTTAGTACAGTAAAATACAGTTAAAACACGGGTGTCGAGAGACATGTTGGGCACTCGCGTTATAACATAACCGCACCAAACCGGAACCAAATAATACACGTTTTTTGTTGCATCATTTTTAACTTTATCAATTACCTGTAACATTTCTTCCCCCTATAGTATATTTTTCTTTCTTCTTTGCTGCCTATTTATACCCTAATTGCTGTGAAAGAAGCACACATCTTCGTTGCGCAATCAGTCAAGAGAAACAAGTCAGGACGATTGCACCCGATTTTGAAATCCAGCTATATGTTCTAGGCTGAAAGAGAGAAAAGGCATGAAAAAGATGTACCTCAAGCCTATCACAATAGGGCTTTATCCTGTTAGTGTGTCTGGTGGGGGGATTTGTGCTCTTTGGCTAGAATATTTGTGTGCTCCAGCTGGCTTTATTTACAATGGTAAATAAGGAATGACCTTTAAATGGCAATGATAATGTGCGGTTTAAACGTTGAGGGGCATGATAGACACCGCGGTATATCCGATTCCATGATATAACAGAGTTTTACTGTATTATTATTTTGAATTTGTAAGGAGCAAAAATTTAAATTTTGATGAGTAGGCGAGACTCTCTAAGCTTTATGTCGAGAGGAGATCACAAAATTTTAGGAGGGAGAAAACCGCAATATTTCAGTAATTCCAACTCTTCCTATTCTGAACTTTCGCACATTTGATGTTTAGCCTATCTTCCACAACCCTATCCAAGTTCCTAACGAGTCTACTTTTCTTTCCCTAAAATCATATAAATATTCTGAAATGTAACAAATGTTTTAAGTCCTCATGCACCCATTAACACATCTGCGGGAGGGAGACTACCACCCAACTTTTTTCAACGGAGGGGATTTACGAAAGTATAGCGAGAATTTTGCCCTGAAGTGACTATATAATAAAAGGTTATGGGTATATAACTACAAAAAACACTATTTAAAAAAATTTCATGGTTACTAATTAAATCCTCTGAATATTTATTCTTAAATATTAAGAAAGAAAGAAGAAGAAGAAAAACATTAAAACCTCCTAAATGTCACCTGTTTTTTTGAAGTTCTTGGAACTCGATTCGTATAGCATTGCACTGGTTGCCTTTAATTTACGTTTTTTAGACCGGGTTTGTGATTTTTTTTTAAATAAAAAAAGGGGATTTTTGTATTTAATCCTTGTGGGTTCACCCCTTTTTGATTGCACTAAAGAGCCTTTTATTGACCCCAGCGTACCTGAAGTTACTTCATTATCATATTGCATGTATTTTTCAAATTTACACACTACTGTCGGCCCGCTTTGGGATCATTCATAAATGATGTCACGCTTCGAGGGGGGGGGGGGGTTCGTGAAATTGTGACAAAGTGCGACAAGGGGAGGTTAGGGGAGGGGGTAACAAGAAGTGTGACCTCATGCATTATGCAACATAGCGTGACATGTGACAAAGGGGGGAGGGGGTGTCCGCTGAAGTGTGACATATTGTGACAAAGGGGGGAGGGGAGGGGTCAAATATATGGGGAAAAAAGAGTTTCATTATTTATGAACTGCCCCTTAAAGGAATACCGTCTATTCCAGCATATTTTATTCGATTAAGCGGGGTATTCGATTATGCGGGGAAATTTTCTTTACCTTACAGAAACTGATAATATTGACTTGAAACGTAATAATAAATTAGTATATCTAATTAAAAGAAGTTATAAATGTTAGTGTTTAAAAGTTTTTTTAAATAAAATAAACAAAAACAAAATAAATAATTAAATACATTATTATATATTTTTAAGCACAAAATAAAATGATGAAAAGTAAGGTGTTGCTAAAAGATCAACTTGAAAATTCAAAAATTGTTCTTATTTACTTATTTATTTTTCAAATTCAACGAAGTTTTTTATAAAAAATTCAAAAGCAGACCAGTATTCTTGGATTATCCGGGGAAATTATTCGATTAAACTGGGATCTTTAACATTGCGTCTAAGGGAAATATTAGGTTCCGGAAGGTTTTATTCTCATAAGCGGGGTATTCCTTTATCCGTTACACGATTAAGCGGGCTGTCAGTATTTAATGAGAAAAAAGAAAACCAACAAAGGCACAATCTAAGTAAAATTTTGCTCTTGTATTAAAAATATGATAATTTTCAAAGAAAGCATAAAATAACTGAAGAGGTATTTTCAATTGTTATAGAGCTGAAACGAATGGCTTTTGCAAGTGTATTTGTAAAACTCATAAAATTTTTCATTACATTTCCTATACAGTTATCTTAGACAAAATTGTAACATATCCTCTCTTTTTTTCGCTGACTTAAAAAAAAAAAAAAAAACACACGCACACACATTTAACACGATTAAAAAAAATAAAAATAAAAGATGAAATGTATCAAACAATTTTGTGCCATGCTGTAATGAGCACCCCCGGTTTGAAATAAAATAGATGTTGATTGGGCCTCTCAATGCTATGTTTACAAGCATACTGTTATAATGAAAAACAGTTATAAACAATTATAGACTGACGTTCAAAATTTCGCAGTCTCGATGCTTTACAATGATAAAAGGGCGGGAGGAGCGACATGAAAAAACTCTGAATTTCATAGCGGGTCATGAAAATAACACAGAATCTTGGAGAGGGGGTCAAGAAATTTATTAAGAAATTGGAAGCTATCTTCAGTTCCATCCGCCGGCCGTAATAAGTGACTACTCCCTTCTTCTTATGAAAAACTGCTTCAGTAATTCCGCAGCATTTTTTTTTTTTTTTGGGGGGGGGGGAGTGCAGTTCTGTTCAACTTTCTATGTTTAAAGTAGGCTAAAAATGCCACTGGAGCAAACACACTCACGTAACAGATTTTGTGTTAGTTTGGAAATGAATTACAAGTTTTGCCTTTAAAATCCCTTCTCTCTCTTTAGAAGAATCTCTATTCTCTATAAAAATATGCTTCTCTGCACTCTTTCAGATAAAATTGTTCTTTCGCTACTGCTCCCTCAATATTTTTTAAGGTGCAAGTCAGTCGATTAGAGATCAATAGTAAGTTTTCCTTGGAGTAACCCCAAAACCCAAATCATCCTTTCTCTCCCCCCCCCCCTCCACAAACTAACAAAATGAACGAGCGGAGCGACTTCCTCCTGCCTTTGATGATCCCCGATGGGCATCGAGTCGACCACAACAGTTACCCCTCCCCCCTCCCCATCTGCTACATGAAGCGGGAAAGCACACTTGTGTTCCATTCCACGAAAGGGTGACATGCTTCGGGGCAACTGGTGCTGAAACTTAAATAATTCCCTTAGAACTAGCAAACAGACCCAATTAAAAGCACGAGGCATTGAAAGAAATAAGTTTTATTTTTCAAATTTTCATGTGTTAAAATTTATTTAACTTTCCCGGCGAAGCAAGGAATATCCTCCCTACAAATCGTTTCCAAATTTACCAAAAGGTCAGAGGGTCAGACATGAATTACCGAAAAAGAAAATTTTTGGGTAACATCCTATGAGAGTAAAAAAAATATACATATTTCAAGCGCCTGAGTAAAAAATATATACATATCCGAAATTCGAAAAATAATCCTTGAATATAAAAAGTTTTTTCATTTTTAGGTTTTTCTTTCAATTATCTTATAATTTTTTATTTTATCTATTTATTTATTCATTGTTAATATTTCCAATATTATTACTTTTCTTGCAAACAAAAAACAAATAAAACTTTTGTTAGTATTCTTATAATTTGAAACAAAACGGTTTTTTTTATTTAAAATTGCGAAAACGTATTAATTGCAGATTTGCTTCAAAGGTACAACGGTGCAATATCTACATCGGTTTGGTCTTTTTATAAGAAATCATCTCTTTGAAAATGGCCAATTTATTAAATGAAAATTTTTGCTACAGATACACTTAAAAGAATTTCTTAATCTTTCAGTTCCATCAGGGCCTTATTTACCGTTAGGCCCGGGAGGCTAGGGCCCCCTAATTTTGGTTATTATTATTATTATTTTTTTGCAATTTAAAATTTTTTTAGAAAAATATTTAAAAATAGCATCTTTCAAAAACAAACTGTTAGTGTTATGTTGCTTCACAGAAAATTTGTATTCTTAAATTATTTTAAAACCACAAGGAATTTTCACTTTGGGGGCCCCCAAATTTTGGTCTGACAATTTGAAATTTGAAAAACAAAATCATTTTGCACTTTTGGGGCTCCCAAATGTTGGTCTGACTCTTTGAAATTTGAAAAAAAAATTAGCTTTTGCGCTTTGGGGGCCCCCAAATTTTGGTGTGACTGGCAAGTCACACCAAAACGTCACGTTTTTCAAGCTCTTGAAAATAAGAACTTTTGGAGGTAATTAGTTATTGTTTTTGATTAAATGTGGTTGATATACATTTAATATGTTGTGTAAAGCTTAGTGGTAAGGTGATAGCACCAAAAAACTGGCGATTTAACTTATATTTTGTGAGTTATTGTTGTTACCTGTTAGGCGTAACACGGCGTGGAATAGATAACGTGATTTGTTCTCGATTGTGTGCTTTATCTGCGATGGGGGTGTTGAAAAATTTAAAAGAGTTGAAGAATGGAAATGGAGTCTGGTATGTTGAATGTGATGATTGTGGAATGCTGAGCCCGGCGGAAGTAGATGATAACAGTACAACAGCGAACAGGGATTACTTGTGCATAAAGTGCAGAAAAGTAGCGGAGTTGGAGGCCAAGTTGAAAGAAATAGAAAAAGAAAATAGCAAAAAGAATGATGTGGTAGTGCATAATGTGTCAACAGACTGCAAAGACTTAAACAAGGCCAGAGACGACACTACAAGAGGCGTAATTCTCGGGGACTCATTGGTCAGAGTTATCGGAAACATAGTTGGACGAGAAAAAAGTTCTATGGTGCGATGCTGTTTACCGGGAGCCAGGGTAAAAGATGTTAATGAAGTGGTAAAAAAGAATGGAGTGAACAAGGACGACAAAACAGTGCTGTGGGTCGGAACAAACGACGTGGGAAAGTCAACAAATAATGCTTTCAGGAAAGACTTTGTTGACGTTATCAAATGTATAAAGGAGAAAACACATGATTTGAAAGTGCTGGGTCTCCTGCCAAGGTACGGCACTACATCCGGGTGGCAAAACCAAAGGGCAAAAGTGTTAAACCACATATTAAAAGACCTGTGTACGGAGCACGGTGTGGAGTTCGTCGACATATGGAAGGCCTGCAAACGAGATTGGATCAGCGCCGATGGAATTCACCTCAGCCGAAATGGAAACCGAGAGGTGAGTAAAATAATTTTGTGTGGTTTGGAGTCAAAAAACTAATTAGGAATGGGGGTGACTTACCTACTCAGCAGATAGGCAAAATTGCTAGGCAGATTTCGATAAAGTGTTTAAATGATAAATTAAAAGTTTTGTACTGCAATGCACGTAGTGTTAGGAACAAAATGGATGAGTTGAAAGCTTTAGTAGCAATGGAAAATTTGGATATAATCGGGATAACTGAAAGTTGGGCAAACAAAGACGACTCTGCAATTTTAGAATTAAATGGTTTTTCTGTATTTAGGCAGGATAGAATATTAAGAAAAGGGGGAGGGGTGATATTATATGTTCGAGACGAGATCATTTGAGCTGTAGGGAATTAAATTTTAGTCATAAATCTGAAGCTGCAGAAACAGTATGGATAGAAATCTTACATCATAATGGAAGAAAATTAGTAATTGGAAATGTTTATAGACCACCTAATATTAGTATTTTACAGGATGAAATTCTATTTAAGCATATAGAAGAAGCATGTAGGTCAGGGGAAATTATCTTGATCGGAGATTTTAATCTTCCGGGCATAGACTGGGAAGAAAATTTTTCAGTAAGCGATAGGGGAGAAAAATTTATTAATGTAATACAAAATAGCTTTTTACAGCAAATGGTACAACAAGGTACAAGAGAAGAGGCAACTTTAGATTTATTATTTTGTAGTAATGAGGACAGGATTCATAATCTAGATATTGGAGAGCACTTGGGAGATAGTGACCACAACATCATAAGATTTGAAATTATTCTAAAGACAAATAGAGATCAAAATAATAGGTTAGTTCCAAATTTTAAAAAGGCTAATTTTAGTTTGATCAGATCTGAACTTATTGATGTGTTTAAGGAAGGGCTAATGCATGGAAACGTTGAAGAACAGTGGGCTGATTTTAAAAATAAAATAAATACAATAGTTAAAAACCATATCCCATTTGTGCAAAAAAGGAAGTTGCGTAAATTATATCCTATGTGGTTTAATAAGGAAACTAAAACAGCTTTAAAACAGAAACAGAGGACATTCGGTATATTCAAGCAAACGGGAAAAAGAGAACATAAGATTGAATATAATAAATCAAGGAAAAGATACAAATTCATTAGCAGAAAACATAAATGCGAATTGGAGCATAAGCTTGCAAATGACATCAATATTAATCCGAAAAGTTTTTTCGCATATGCAAATGGTAACAAGAAAGCGGACACACACTTAGGCCCACTAATCGACAGTCAGGGCAAGATAGTAGATGATGATTTAGAAATGGCAACTATGTTAAATGAATTTTTTGCAATTGTATTCAGTGGGAATTTTAACTGTGATAGCGCTGTTGTGGAAAATGCTAACAGTGAGGGAATAAATGATCTTAAATTTAATAGGGAAGAGGTTATTTACCATGAAGGAATTTAAAACCTTTCAAAGCTCCTGGGCCTGATTCTATCTATCCAAAATTTTTAACGGAGTGTGCAGAGGAGATGGGGGGTGTGTTATGGTCTATATTTGAATGCTCTTATCAGTCAGGAACAGTGCCGATAGATTGGAAATTAGCAAATATTACTCCTCTGTTTAAGAAAGGATCCAAGAGTGAGCCAGGGAATTATCGTCCAGTTAGTTTGACATCAGTTATTTGTAAAATCTTTGAGACCATGCTAAAGAGTCATATAACTGAATTTATTGAAACAAAAGGTTTGCTAGCACAAAATCAGTACGGATTTAGGAAGGGAAAATCTTGCACGACTAATCTTTTAAATTTTTATGATGTAATAACAAAGGAGTTAGACCGCAATAATAGCATAGATGTAGCTTATATTGACTTTCAGAAAGCATTTGATAAAGTTCCACATAAAGCTCTGCTACTAAAATTGAAAAGATTCGGTATTCAGGGTCATACATTTGAATGGATTAAAAGTTGGTTAATCGGGAGAAAGCAACGAGTGCAAATCAAGGGTAATAGTTCTCGATGGATAGAAGTAGAAAGTGGTGTTCCACAAGGTTCTGTTCTTGGACCACTCCTATTCATAATATTTATTGATGACATAACTGAGGGTATACTGGGCAAAGTTAGTATATTTGCTGATGACTTAAAAATAATGGGAATTGTCAACACAGAGGAACAAATAGAACGATTTCAAACAGATTTATCACGAATATCGGAATGGGCTGCTAAGTGGGGTATGTCATTTAATATTAAAAAATGTCAAGTTCTACACATGGGTCATAAAAATAAATGCGCAGCATATAACTTGCAAGGACAACAAATTAAATCAGGGAATACTGTAAACGATTTAGGTGTAGTGGTTTCTAGTGATCTTAAAATGGGGTATCAATGTAGAGAAGCAAGTAATAAGGCAAATAGAATGTTGGGGTATATTAAAAAACATGTTTCGTGTAAATCAAAAGACGTTATTTTGCCATTGTACAGAGGACTGGTTAGGCCACATCTAGAGTATGCAGTACAATTTTGGTCGCCATATTTAAAAAAAGATATTGACATGTTAGAAAAAGTTCAACGCAGGGCTACAAAAATTATTAAAGGAACCTCAGGTATGGCTTATGAAAACAGATTAAAGAAATTTAACATGTATACGTTACAAGAAAGAAGGAAACGGGGAGATTTGATTCAGTTGTTCAAATTTATAAAGTTAAATGAAACAGAAGGTTTACAATTTTCTCATAGTAATAGGACTCGGGGAAATGGATTGAAATTACTTAAATCACAATTTAAGAGGGAGTGTAGGAAACATTGCTTTTTCAGTAGAGTTGTCGACGATTGGAACACTTTGCCATCGCACATTGTTAATTCTAAGGATGTTAAATCGTTTAAGGAAGGTTTGGATCGTCACTGGGGGATTGTGAAGAGAGCAGCCAGTTGAAATCTGATAATGTTTCTCTGTTAGCTTTTGTTCAAATAGTTTTTTATGTAAAATGATACTGCTTTTTCTTTTTCTTTCATGCAAATGGGCGTTCAAGATAAAAGTAGGGACAAGAAGAAGAGGAAGAGGAGCATGAAGAAGTCAAGCAGGAATTGCTCATCTATTCACCAACCTTGTTGGGCCTAGCGCCTGTTGTTGGTGTACTTTTTGTATTGTATTGTATTGTATTGTAAGTTTTACAAACACATACTGAATGTTATGTTTAAAAAAATTTGTTGCTTGAGGGGCCCCACACATGAGTTGTGCCTATAGTGATTCAAAATGTAAATCAGGTCCTGAATTCCATAACTCCTTATCATAGCTCTCCCAAAGCTCTTTACTTTTACTATTTTAAGAAAAAATTATAAATTTCATAAACATAGTTTATATAAAAACAAAAGAAAAAAAATTACAGAATTAAAAGACTTCCTTGTGTTTACAATTTTACAGGTTTATACCTTTCAACCAAAATGAGAATAAAGAATCCTTATTACATGAACACATAATTACCTAATAATTAACAAAAAAAAATTCAGAAGAAAAATTGAATGTTCTCAAATTAGAAAATGGAAAAAAAGTTAGGTAGATGTTACAATACATCATGTTTATGCGTACAAAACCAACATCTAGAGATTTCATTTAAAATTTGCTGTCACAAAAAAAAAAAAAAAAGGGCCATCAAAAGTTGTAAAGAAATTAATTTTAACATTGAAAACTCAAAACTCATAGAGCTATTTGCTCTTACATATTTTTCCTTTCTTTATTAAATGATTTAAATATTTAATATAAACTTTTAAAACCTAAATAATCTTAGTGAACATTTGTTGTGCCTAAAAGTTAAACATTCAATAAATTTAAAGCATATTATTTAAAACTATAAGATAAAGGATTATTTTCCTTGCAATAGGAACTGAACTACTGTCATTTAAAAAATAATAAGTAAATTAAATATAATAATTCAGTATATCTTAGTTATGTATCAAAAATAGCACCAGCAAACTGTGTTTAAAAGTGCGGTTGATAACTTTTCTTCGCATAATAAAAATTAAAAATCAACGTAACATTAGGCACAAGTTTTGCAATAATGGCAAAATTGGTGCCTAATGTTACGCTATTTTTAATTCTTACTTTGTAGCACAAAAGTTTACTTTTTATTTTCTTTGCATATAAATAAATAAATGTGTTGAATTCCATTTGTAATTTCGGATGGAGTTCTTTTATTTTATGGGAAAGATTCCTTGCCGAGATCCAAAGTGATCTGCTGATAAGCGCGTTTCAAAGAAAGGAAAGCTTTGAAGTTTGAACGAAAATGAGTGAATGAGTCAACAATAGTTTCAATCCGGAAACTGTCCCCAGGGGGTGTTGATTTTCCCGCCAAACAATTTTTTTGCTGGCTGTCGTAAAGGAAAGCGCCATGAAAGCGATGAAGATGCCAATAAGGTAACCTAGAACCCAGGATTGTTCCTGCATTGACCGCTTCGTGCAATTAAATAATTCCGTCAGTAGCACTGCTGATATCTGATATCCGGCTGTGTTGCATTGTCTAGTATTTTGAATTTTTAGTTTTTAATTTTCTTGTTCATTTAGACAGTAGTCAGCACAAAAGCCGAGCTATGTATGTTAATAATTTCTGATGTGTTTTGATGTCACTAATCGATTTTTACGGCAGAATAGAGCTTTCTCATATGCTTTTTGAAAGTGAGGTGAGTGTCCTTATTGGTATGAACTTAGTTACGCACAATGGACACTGATTCATTATATGGTTATTTTCCTATTTTTAAAGTAGATTAATCCATCAATTTAATTTTCTTCCGCTTTGAAATAACGCTGTTTAATATTGTAGGCTGCAATGTATTTCTTTTTGTTGCAATTGAAGATCCATAGCTGCTGATACAAATAATTGAAGTGACGATTTTATCAAATTTGCCGTGTTTAGAAATATCAGTAGTGGTTGTAATTCATACAAAACCGATCTAGGAAATAAAACCCAATTATATTAGATGTGTGAATCCTGCTTGATTGTTTTTCGTGCATAATAAAATAATATTTTTAAAAAATCATCTTGCATAGAAACGTTTTTAATCCAAAATTTGTTACATTAATGTTTTTAAACTTAAAAACTTTATTTATGTATATTATGACCAATTGCAAGCCCCTCCTCCTTTTTGTTTTGAAAAAAAGATAGCAGTGAAATTATACATTAAAATATTTTCGTTTAAGTTTTTTTTAAATACACATATTCATATTTACTTCAGGGCACCTTTTATAAGTGAGTATATAGGCGAATAATAATTTGTTGTATTATGTTATGATTTGAGCAAGACAAGTTTTGATACCTACCTTGAGAGTATCCTAATGTGCAAATCCCATTTTGTGTTACAAAATGGGATTTGTGATATTTCTTCTTTGATATAATTTTTGATATAATCTTCTTTGATTTGCAATAAATCAGCTTATGCAGTTAATAGTTTGAGCAGAGATCAGTACTTGCTTTTTCCAGATCAAAGTAAATATTGCTTTTTATGTGCGTTCGCATTTTTAAAATCTTTTTCAAACTATTTTTAATGAACAGAATTTTTTTTTTTTAAATACAAATAGCAAATATAACACAGACTGAGGTAATATAAATTAAGCTATGTATCACTGAGCATGTGGTTTGTATTCTTGAATTTCCAAATTATTATGAGGCTAATGGGACATCGATGAGAGATAATAGAAGTTCATTATGTTTGTTATGTTATTGAGGAATTGGTCTCTTCTATTATGGAGTAACGTATGATGGAGGCAGGGGTAACTTTGTTAGTAGTCGGTGACTAGTAGACCTCTTTTATTTAGTAGCTGTTTTCTTTTTATTAATTATAAAGTTTTTTATTCAAATGATAAATTGAAAATGAATCATGGCTTTACTTATCAGCTGGTGAAATAGAATTGCATCTTTGTTTTATCAGTTAATGCTATGGATAATACCATGTGCCACTGGTGTAGCCCTGGAAAAAATAGTGGGGTGACGCTTACATATACGGATATCAAAAAGTGGGCGGCCACTTGTGTTAAAGTAAAAAGGTAGGGGGATTCCGTCCTCCCTCGACTACACCACTGACTTCAGATGATTTCTACATTGAAAATAGGGTTCATAATGATAGGAGTGACTTCAGGGCTCACGCCAAAAGGAATTCAGGTCCGTTTTCAGACCCTTCAATTATAATTAATCAAAATGGACCCTTCACAAAATTCTAATTAATCAAAATGGACCCTTTGCAAAGTTCTAATTAATCAAAATGGGCCTTTCACAAAATTCTTATTAATCAAAATTAGGGATGTAACGAATATTCGGTATTCGGCCCGACCAGGGGTGCAAGACTTACGTCCACGGGACGGATTTCCGTCTTTTGAAAATACTTGGGGACAGAAAAAGAAATACAAAAAGATCGCGAGGAAGGAAGGGAATTTTTTAAAATCCGCAAATGAATTTTCCCCTTGCGCTGTCCGAGGACAAGGAGAGTGGATGGGACAACAACGTCTCGCCTCAGGAAGCTCGCCATTTTGTCAAATCTCGCTTCTCAGAGCATTTCTAGTGGCATGGTGTTGGGAGAATGACCGTCATTTTGTTTTGGCCTTCAATTAAAAGTCACAAACGCAAAAACGAGTCCTTTGCGCACATCGCGATCGCAATCTTAATGGACCATTCGCAAGTACAAGTACAAAAATCGCAAATAACCCCTATTAAATTCCATCATTAGCTTTTATTTTCATTCTTTTCAAAATGTTTGTTTGAATTATTCGGACTATGTTTTTTAAAACAACTCGTTTTCAAAATGGCACGCTTCGTTTTTCTTTACATTAAGACTTTGTGTGTTGTTAGCTCCTCATTTTGACTAGCTGATATGGAAAATATCCTATTTGAAATGAATGAATTGTACCATACTAAAAGTTTCTTTGAACAAATTAGGGATGACTCAATAAGTATAACTAGAAGATTAAAAGGCCAATTGGGTGATGAATTATGAAAAGAATGTTTTACAAGCATTTAGAATCGCATAACGGAAGTTTCGTGGTGACTGTTGATGTTATTTTTGTTTCAATTTGCACTTATTATTTTTACTTCATTTTGAAGAGAAGTGAATGAAAAAAAAAAGCAGAGCTGTATTTAGCTCTATAAAAAAGCTTGGAAAAGTAAATAATTTTTTACTGCATTAAAGCCTTCAACTAGTCAAAATAAAGAGGACGTTCATTATGTACTTTTTCTCATTTTGACTTTTTTAAGCCTTCCAAAGTTTTCCGATTTCTGCAAGAATTAAGGGGGTTTATATCTGTATTTATCAGATATTCTTCGCTACTTACAACGGCTTTTTTTCTTCGGTAGATATTGCGGACAAATACTCTTTTATTTTTAAATGAAGGAAGCTTAATGTTTTCCCCGAAAGTGGCGAAAAATGCCGGGAAAATAGGTGAGCGAAAATATTCTCGGTTTTCTGGATCGGCCATTAAATTTTGGTGGTAAAATACGCATCAGGCAAAGACATTTCATTTAATTTCTTAATCAACCATAATAAGCTAGTCACGACTGATCTCTCCCCCCCCCCTTATTATTTGTCAAATATCAAGTCCTTTTTTTATAATCAAAACTCAGTTTTTCCTTTACTTTCGTTTAAAAAGTACTTTTCATTATTATTTTTTTAATTTTACATTCTCTTGATTGATTCATATTCATGTGTTCATTTATTAATTATAATAATTATATTTTTAGTACATAAAGATCATACATGTACAGTATGGGACCCCCAAATTCGGAATTCCGAAATCCGGAACTTCTTCGGCAGCTGAAAAACAGCTTTTGTTTTTTGAAGAAAAATCAGGAAAGATCTAGCTGTGGTTTTTGGAAATAGGCATTTTAAACAGGGGGAGGAAAATAAAACGCAATGAACATGTTTAAGATCGGAAATGGGTGTTTTCAAAGAAGTTATTTTGCGATTTTTTTGAAAGTGGTTCGTTTTTGCAATTAGCATTTTTATTAATTGTTGCTTTGATTCTAAGTTAATATCATTAAATTTTGCCTTTTTTTCATTTCGTGTAGTTTTGTTATATTTATTTTTTTTAATTGAGCTCTAATTTTCGCTTGATACAGAATATTCGCGAAATTGAAATTCGACGTTTCTTGCATTTTCTCGATAGTTTGGTCTTTTACTGCAATTTAGTTGCTAGAGAATTAGGATATAAAATGATATCAGAATTTGATGGAATTCTTTTATTTGTTAGTTAAAGAGGTTAAAATAATATCGGGAAAAGTCAAAATGTTTGGATGCTTTGCCTCCGAATGTAAGCTGACTCCAACTTCGTTTTTTGTGCTAAACTTCGCGACTTATAGACGAGTATATACGATAATAAAAAATGCTAATAAAATCTTCCAGAGCAAATTATATGGGCTCTGATGCTACTTAAAAAAATTTTGAATGAGGATCCAATATCCGGAAAGATCGCGGCCATGAGCGTTCTAGAATTGAGGTCCCATACTGTGTATTTCAAATTTTAGCTGACTCAAAAAGTATACTAAGGAAAAGAATAGTGGCATAGAATGAGGTTATATCAGCTCCTCCCCCCCCCCAAAAAAAAAGTAAAACTTTTACCGTATGTAGGTAAAAGTTAAATCTTATTGCTTATATTAGGTCCATTCAGCATTTTGTAACAGGATCTTTTTTTGTGAATTTTTGAGAGATTTTTGTGAACATTTAAACATATAGTAATGAAATTTTTTATCATTATTTGCTATTTTTATAATAGGTAATGGTGTAAAAAGTAAAAATTTGGATGCTTGGAATTTTGTGAAATGTTGCTTGCTAAGTGTCCCAAAACGGACCCGAATTTGCTCTGGTATGACAACTGTATATGTATAATAAATACCCCGCACCCCCCCCCCTCCCATGAAAAAATTCTCGTTACTCAGCGTAAAAATTGTTCAGTCCTGGCAACTTCCAGGACTTGCACCCATGGGCCTGGCCGAATAGCCATTTCATCACCTAGCCGAATATTCGGCCTGGCCGAATACTGGGTAAGGTCAAATTCGGCCTGGCCGAATATTGATGGACTATTCGGCCGAATAGTTCTGCTGCAGTAAAAATGTAAAAAAATAAAGAAATTAGCAGATTTTAAACATTTAAAATTGTATTTATAATTATTGCAAAAGAATACATTAGTATATAGTTTTAATAAATAAAAATAATTTAGAAAAAAACTTGCTTTTTTTAAACCTTGTTTTAGGCTTGACTGAACAAAAACAGATTTTAAATTTATAATAATGTATTTTATGCTTAGCATTTGCTCCCAAAAGCTTGTAATAGTTAATTATTATAAAGAATTATGAGACATTTATTTTGTTATTATTAACAAAGTGGAAGTCAGACTTTGTTTGGGTAAAATGATTTATTGTGAATATCGGGTAAGAGATAAATGTGAAATGCCTAGAATATATCATGAATATTTAGATAGATATATCATGAATATTTAGATAGCATAAGTTATTGGGGTATGTGAAAATAAAAATATAATCCAGTTAAGTGTATTAAATTTTAATAGATCTTTTGAAAATAGGTATGTATAAAAACTCATAAAATAAAAATATTAACTTTATAACTTTAAAAATATCTTCATAAAACAGTTTTGAGCAAGGTAAAAGTTCACTAAGCAATAGTAGCTCTTTCATTTGAATTAAATAATTAGTAAAATAATGCTAATGCTTACTACCACAAAACCTATCATTTCTATTCCACTTGTAAGTGAAAGTCTTAGATTTACATTCAAAACAATAGAGAAAATAGATTAATTTTAAATAGTTTTAAATTCTTAACCAAACGTAATTAAATCATACATCATAGATTGTGTGTAATTTGTGTTTGACTTCGTGAATAGTTTTAAATTTGACAAATACTTTCTATTAAAGCGATTTTCTAGAAAGTTTAATATTCGGCCGCCGAATATTCGGTATTCGGCCTAAGACATAGGGTGAATATTCGGCTTCTGCCTGTTCGGCCTGGCCGAATACTCAGCTTCGGCCATTCTGCCAAATCACTATTCGTTACATCTCTAATCAAAATGATCCTTTCTCAAAATTCTGATTAATCAAAATAGACCCTTCGCAAAATTTTAACAATCATAGCGGACCCTTCACGAAATTCAAATCAATCAAATGCCAAGCTTCCAAATTGTACTTTCTAATTCTAATTAATCAAAATGGGCCTTTCGCAAAATTCTAATTAATCAAAATGGACCCTTTGCGAAATTCAAATCGATGAAATGCCAAGCTTCCAAATTATACTTTTCACACCATTATTTACTATAAAAGTGGCAAATAGTAATATCATTTTTCATCACTATATGTTTAAGTTCTTCAAATTTCACAAAATTATTTGATTTTTCACAAAAATGTCTATGAAATTCACCAAAATCGGACCTTATTAAAAATGCTGGATTGGTATCTGATCCCTGGACTTGGTATGAAATATAAAAGATGAAAAATAAAGTGAAACTAATTTGCCTGTTGAGTGCTTTGCTAAAATGTGCCATTTAATTGCCTGTTGGAAATAATTATTTTCAAATCTAGGTGGTCCTGGAGATAGTAGATTCCTCCCCCTCTCTTGTTGCTCTTCAATTTCAAATCCTCTTTGCTTCCCGAATGCCTTTTAAAATTTTATTTTCATGCCAAAATGATACTTAATAGAACCAGCAGGGCTCCCACGGCTGCGCCAATTGCGCCAAACCGATTTTTCTGCTACATGCTGCTACAAAATGCGTTTTTTCGGAAAATTTGCGCCAAGTAGCGATTTTCGGAAGAAAAAAAAAAATCGAAAAAAAATTTTAGATATTATATTTTTTTTACCCTTAAAACCGGCATCATTCCATACATTTTTCCTTTAGTCAACTAATTTTTACCTTTGAAGCAGTTTATTAATGAATATTAGCTCTACCCTCTTTTAAGAACATCAAATATGGATGAGAAAATTTAGCAGAATGAGTGATGTATCCCACGTTTGTAGAAGAAACAGTGATACGATTTCTAATATTTTGTAGTATTATATAGAGAAAAATCATTCCTCTTATTCTATTTATGTTGAACATTTTATTTAGTAAGTTTTGCTTGAAATAGATAAAAAAGTTTAATTTCATGGAACGTGAAAAAAATAAACTTAGCGTTTTTCCTCAGTGCACTTTGTTTTCTAATGTTTAGGAAATACTAATCAATGTGAAAAATCAATAACAGAACAGATGTTAAAAAGATTGCTGCTCCATTATAACACTTTTTTTAAATTCCTTAAGCCTACTTTCCACGTGCAAGCAAAGGAGCGCATACGTTCTACAATCTTTTTGCATCCCCTACAAAAATCGGATTTTTTTCATTTCAACTATTTGTAATGTTTCTTCTCAAAGTATATAAATAAAATGTATATTTATTTTAAATAAAAACATTGTTTGAAAATATATATTTGTTCCCGAAAGTGTTTACAGGTAGACTTTCAAACGCTGTAAAATTTAACATTGAATTTCCGCTTTTTTTCTTTTCTCATTACTCTTTAAGCTCTGTAATCTATATCATATAACCACAAGCAATTCAAAAACATAGAACATAAATATAAAAAACAAAATAAGTAAAAAAAAATAGTTAAGTTAGAAAATCATTAAAAAAAGCATGTTTATCTTAATGAATTGAGGATCTTTAGCAAATATGTTAAGCAATATTATTAGAAGAAATAGAAATTTTGTTGTGGATGAACAACCTCATAAAAGTACACTTGCTTAAACATGGTGTCTACCGGTCACCGAAGCCCCCGAAAAGTCACCAAATCGGAAAAGTGGTCACGGAAGTCCCCAAAAAGTAACGAAAAAAAAAGGACTTGCACGGACGTCATTTTGCTGCGCCCCCTCGAAATTTAATCAAATTAACGAGTTTTTAAAATTCATTTTTAGCCTTAAGGTTTTAATGATCATATTGGTTGATTATAATTATTAAATATTGCAGCCTTATTAAGAATATAATTTTAAAAACATTTTTGCTAGGAAAAAAATTTCTCTTATATTTTTGCATGCAAATAAAAATGTTTTTCAATGTTAGATTGTCTTTAACTTTAGGTTTTTACTCTGCCAATTGCTCATTATATATTGTTACAAAATAAATAAATAACATTTCTTTCTATTTTCTTTTAATATATAATTTAAAAACATGTAAAAAATTTAGCAATTATTTTTCCCATACTATAAAGTGATCATTAAATTTGGCAAAATACTAATCCTAATGTTTTTAATTCTGCCTCTTTTTAATCTTAGAAATTCATTAGTCAAGTAGCTCAAATTAATACACATATGTATCAATAAAACATCTATAATGGTGTGCACAAGTATTAAAAGTTGATGCTCGAAAACATGTTTATTTCTTTAAAAATGTAACGAGTTTTTAGATTTAATTCAGACTTTTCGTATTAATATAAGTTCCGAAGAATGTAGGACTGACCACACTTTTTTTTTGTTAGACATTGAGCTCCAGTAATAAAAAAATGTAAAAACTTAAACAATTCATATAAAAAAATTCAGCATTAATTTGTCATTTCAAATCGTTATTAAAAATAGTTTTTAAAAACAGGTTTTATGAAAATATGCTAGGTCACTAAATAAGTTTACAAAGTCCCCAAAAAGTCACCAAATTGACTTTGTGAAACTTGGTAAACGGGTCATTCCATAGTATTTGAGACAAAATGTGTCCATAACGAAATTTATGAAAACTAAAAAATGATTACATACATTGAAAGAGCATACTTTGGAGGACATATTTATGACATCTGTTTGCTTATTTACTTTATAGTTTTCATGTAATTGTACTCTAAACTTGAAGTAACCTGCTTTATCTGTTACGGACTCTACATTACCTTTTTCCCCCTGTATGAATTAAAATTACTTTATAACCCAACTTTTTTTTCAGACACATAAAATAAAGACATCCTTATATTACTAACAGCAATTTTTACTGAAAATATATTTTCTGATATGATTTATTGACTGTGAAAAGTTATATTTGTAGAGTCTGTAACGAAATAGGTTGAAAAGTTTTGTTTTTGTTTTTCAGTATGTACTTATATTTGCCAAAATGATTTTTTTCTATCTCCATGCATGGTCTAATAAAAATCTTCAGTAATAATCATGTATCATATTGCCACCTAATTTTTATGGAATTATGAATTTCTGTTTCGGACTCTACATCCGGCAAGACTTCTTTCAAGATGGCTGCCATGATCGGTTTGCTATTATAAGCTTTTATAGATATACCTCATTCTTTTTATAAATTTCAGTTAATTAGCTGGAAAGTAGTCTGTGTATTATGGTAAGCAATGTTTTATTTATTAACAAAACATCAATATATAAATTAGCTTAACGATAGGTTTTTTTTCTTAAATTTTATAACTTAAAACATAACTAGTTTTTTGTTGCAGGATATAGAATTGCATACATATTTTATTGGTTTAATAGTTTTGATTAAATTTTACCTGTAAACAGCTGTAAAATTCAGTCTGGAGAAAGGTGGAAAACGTCAAAATTCAATACCTGACATACAAATGATGCACTATTTCTATGTTTCAGATGGCGAAGTTTTTGAAGAAGTAAATTCTACGTATATTAATTAATAAGACTCGGGGATCCATCAGCATTAATGCAAACATTTTAGAATCTAAAAGTATTATTGAAAAGGCATCCTCTCTCTTGTGCCTAGTTTAAGAGACGGAACTTGGATTTCAGTTCTTTTTAATAATGATTGGTGACCAGGACAAATAAAGTTATGTTAAAAGAAATAAAATTACAAGTAAAGTTTTCATTTATACCTGTTGCAAGAAATAAATTCGAGGCAGTGGAGAAAATAGTTTGAGGAAATTGCCCTTGGCACTCATTTGGCTGTTCTTCCAGGAGACCCAAAATCCAATTGATTTTTCTGCATGTTTCTTTGCTTATGATAAAGACACCAAAGTTGCATCAAAGATAGCAACTATTTAACAACAATAATAAGTTATTGTTATTTACTACTAATTCTACAAGATGCCATGGACATAGAAGTTTAAAAACTAGTAGGAGGAAACATGATTAGGTGCATTTAACAAATAGGGCCGGCCCTATCAATGTGCACAAAGTACAAAGGCGCCAGTCTCTTGGGGGCGCCTCAGCGTAAGAGCAAAAAAAAAATCCATGTTTCATAAAATTAGTTCAACAATTCTAGTTGTCTTAACGTAAGCAGACCCAATGATAGTGACTCCTCCCAGATACTCCATCTTTCAAGTGAAAGAACTTAGTGTCAAAATTCACTTGTAGCGATGGTACTATACCCAATGTGGTGTTTGATAGAGGTGTTTTGATGGTACCAATCCCTGTAAAACGCACTAGTTCTGCAATTACGAGAAGCCAACTGCAGCCCATTAGAAAGAAAAAAATAAGTTATTTGTTTCATGTATGTAATTATTAAAGTTTTTAAAGTAATTGAAAACGCAATAAAATTATACACAATTTGAATTTATATTATTTTAGTTTGTATGATGAAAGAGGGCTAGGGGCGACTATTTTTATAAAGTCCAAGGGCGCCGAATACCGTTGGGCCGGCCTTGGGTACAAAGTTGATATTTTCGGCTTCTAAACTGATACAAAGGTCGGTTTCTTCTGCTCCAAACTGATACAAAAAGGACATTTTACCTGCTCTGAAAGCTGCTACAAATTGTGTTAAGGCGGTGGGAGCCCTGAACCAGATATGGTATGGATCCAGGTGGGGGGGGGGGGGGGGACAATTGTCTCACTCCTCTCAAGAGTGATTATTGAATATTATATGAGTAAAAGTAACACACACACGCAAATTAAAACTTATGAGATGTGAGTTGGTCATATTCTCAGAGAATGAGAATACCCCGAGAATATTTTCCTGGCATTGAAATTTTAAGAATATTCTTTTTTTTTCTTAAATGTAACTATAAAATTTTATAAATATCATTAATATTGTAAAATAGTTCAATTATCAGTAGCAAAACATGTAGGGTGAGTGCCCCTGTGATTGGCACCTTTACAGTGATTTATTACAGTTTTAACCTTTGCACTACATCAAGCACATGAGGAACAAAATGAACTGTTAGCATATACACTCAAGAGTCAAAACATTATGACCACCCCAACATTTTGCAATGAACTCGCCGGGATGACGGGGAAGGCACGTGATCAGGTGGAAGTGGTATTTAACTGCTTCTGGAGAGTCTGAAGAATCATTCTTTCACTTAATTCGGTGTGTGATGGGAAAGGCTGTGGATGTAAGCGACTTTGATAGAGACCAGATTGTAATGGCTCGAAGGCTAGGAACAAGTATTTCCGAAACTGCACGACTCAAGGTTTGTTCGCTATCTACAGTTGTTAGTACTTGTACAAAGTGGATGAATGACGGTGAAACCAGCAGTAGGCGACATGGCTTTGGACGTCCACACGCTATCAAAGAAAAAGCTCGTCGGAGATTTTCTCGCATGGAGAAGCAAAACCGGAGCCAGACAGTGGCTCAGCTGACAGCCCAATACAATGCAGGGCCTAGTAGAATAGTAGTGGAGCACACTGTTCAGTGGACACTGTTGGATATGGGGCTACGCAGCAAACGTTATTGACAGGTGGTCATAATGTTTTGGCTCTTGAGTGTATTTATGTTGTTATATAGTAGTTACTGTAAGGATTTCAGCTCTGCAGTTTTAGGAAACAAAATCTATGCCAATAAAGCTCTCATACTAAGGAGAAAAATTATCCTTAGATACTCTACTAATGTAGTTGGAATGGTGGTAAAAAGAGAACTTTTACTGGTACAACAGCTGTACCAGTGGTGTAGCAAAAAGGTTAATAGTTTAATAATCAGAAATTACTTTTACATAGTTTTTAAATTTGTTTTAATAGACAGTCAGTACCTTATATATGTTACAGTTTATCCATTCAAGTAGTTACATTTTTTTAATAAATTTTTATTTTATACTCACTTAATACTCCAGTAATTGACACTGCCAATTTTTCATTTTGCCGATAATTGACACCCTATGCTTCAGTGGTGCACTGGAGCATATAGGTCAATTACTGGAACATCCAGTGACAAAATATTCAAGTCCCTATATTTAAAGTATTTGCTTAAAAAAAGCTTAACACTTTGTAAAGTAATCCATCTATAACTTATAAACCTAAAATAAATTTAATTTAAAAAAATTTTTATCATACATTCTGTAAAGACATCTCAAAATGTAAAACTGCATCGGAAAAAATATTTTACTCTATATAACAGTATTTAGCATAGCTGTTCCAGTAATTGACTCCCTTCTCTTACAGGGATGTCAATTGCTAAAAAATCTGAATAACAAAATGCGGAACTGATATAAATTTAGTTTACATACACACCCTTAAACTTTTATACATTTAAATTTAATAATAAAGAAAATCAATCAAACCACCAGTGATTGAAACCCTATGCCAATTACTGGTACATAGTCTAATAAATGATGCCGTAAGTGACATAGCTTATTAATTCATAAAAACATGAACAAACAAACATTTAAATTTACATTTTAGCAGTTCAATATATACATATAATACATTTAAAATAGGAACTATGCTGAAATTAATTAAGATGTAACAAGATTAAAGCATTGATTCACCTTAACTCTCTAAGCAAGCTGAACATAAAAATTGGCTGTGTTCTTCAGGTCATATATGAAGTAAGTCCCATGAAGTAAATATAGATAAGGCGGCATTTATATACTGATTTATTATTTCTCTTATTGAATAATTATTTTGGGGAAAGATATCGATCACTGGTGCACTTTCCCTAGTTAAGTATAATTTTTTTTTCTGTACTTACTTATAATGGTAATTTCATTTTGGAAGATTTTCTCTGAACAGTAAAAATTTTGGTCAGTCGAATAAATGCTTATTAATTCAAGGTACATCAAGATAAAAAAAAAGTTTAATAAAGAACATGAAAGAAGCAAAACATTCAAATAGATTTCAGTTCAATTTGTTGTTTTTAATTTTATGTCATAAAAATAAGTTTTGCTGCATTAATATAAAATGTTTTTAGCAGGGTTGGCTGGTTTGGCCTCAATTGGGTCGGACCCATTGGGTTTTTTCTGAAAAACCTACATTTTGGATCCACTTTTGGGTTTTTTCAACTTGATAAGACTTTTTTTGATAAAATTATTAAAATACTTATGCAATTTAAACTTTATTATTATCTTTACAAAACAGACAGGTTAGATTGAAAATGATTTATTTTTCATTTTAATAATTTTTACAAGTATAAGATTATTAAGCATCATACTCTCCCGCGTACTTCTAAAGAGCTACAACTAAAAATAAATAAGTTTTTCTACAATTTCAAGCATGAACACCAGAAAATTGCTCTCTAAAAATTGCTTGAAAAGCACAGAAGAACCTGATGATGGAAAAAATAAAAACTACCACTCTCCAGTTTCACTTTCTTCCATGTTTTTCTTCAAAAAGCGTTGAATTTTCACAAGTTTTTCTGCTCCTAACCGATTTCTCAGCTTGGTCCATATATTTCCAAATGTGGAGAAGATACGTTCTATTGAAGCAGAACTTGGTGGACAAGTAAGCAGTTGGGCAAAAAAGGTGCAAAATCCGTCTGGCAATTTTTTAACCTTCTGTGTGTTTTTCTCCATTGAAACCCACCACTTTGAAGGAGTATCTTTGTAAAGAGTAATAAGATCTTTGTGAAACATATTTTCTGGAAACAACTGGTTGTCTTGTATCTTTAAAGCTAAAAAACCAGGTACATATTCTGGTTTCATTGTTTGCAGCCACATTTCACCCTTATTTTCTTGCTCTGCTGACAATCTATTGCCAAAACATGAAGGATCTACTAAATTTCCTACATAAAAAAAAGGTTCAACTGCTCTGTCCATCATTTGTTTAATATAATCCTTATTAAGGCAGCAATTCCACATTCATTGTGAGATCAAGCCAAACTTCAACAGCTGTTGAAAAGTTTGCAGAATCTGATTGTAATCTATCCTGTGCTACAGAAACCTCCTTTAACTGTTTTTGTAAGGTTAAACTTTCTCGGTATAATCCAATATTGCTTAGAATTTTACTAATATTTGAATCAAAATTATCATCTTCATTTGCAATTTCCACATATTTGTGAAAACTTTTAATGAATGTATTAACACATTCTTCTTGTGAATTCCATCGTGTGTCATTTGGAATTTGTGGCATAAGTCCACCCTTTTCTTTTAATGATCCATGAGGGAGGTGGTGGTTACGAAAATATTTATTTACTTCAACAATATAATTAAGGACTGTTTTGGGAGTTATATCCTTCTAAATAACATTGCTGAGTTGAAAAAAAAAAAATAATCCTTTTTTTTTCATAATTTTCTGAAACTTAAAATTTGAAATAATAAATGCATATGCAATCAGACGTGCCATAAATGTTAATATTTTAACTTTTTCTGCTAATCATATTTGTTTCAAAGAATAAAACAGTTTTACCAAAGTTTTCTCTCAAAAAATTTGAAAGACCCAGTTAAACTGAGTTTTTGAAAACTTTACTTAAAAAAACCCCGAAAAAACCCAATTCTACTGGGTTTTTTCGGGTTTTACTTGAAAAAACCCATTTGGGTTGGGTTTTTGCCAACCCTGGTTTTTAGTTATTTTAATAATTGTTATTATTTAGTTATTTTAGTTTAGCTTCATATACAGTGGTAGGTCAAAAATCCGCACAACTTGGGAGAAGTGATTGTGCGGATTGAAGGATTTTGCGGATTTCAGGCCACTTCAGTTAACTTGTTAAAATAAGTTCTCAAGTTTCCCAGATGAGAATTATGCGCGAATAATGTGATATCTTTTTGTTTCCCCCACCCTAAGACATGTTTAAGAACACTATATTTTTTAACCACAAGGTAACGCTAGGCCTTATTTCGTATTTTTCCGAATTTCGGAGCCCAACCCATAGTGGCGGATTTACAGGACCAAAAATGGTGAATTTACGTAAACATCAACGTTGATAAGCACATTTTACTTCCAATTGTACTGTTTTCTCTACGGGTTGATAAATAAGTAACTATTTTTTTGAAAGGTAATATAAGTAAATTTATGTGTTTTACCAAACAAAAAAAAACAACTTATTCATGGATTTTAGTAAAATGCTCCAAATTACAGCACACAATTCAGTAAAAATAAACCATATCCACACATGGTAGTTCACCATTTCACTATCACCTGCAATTGCATAAAAAAGAAAATAGCAGCTGCATCAACATCTAAAAAAATATTAACAGAGAAGTCAAACCATTTGTACGAATTACAAACTGGGTGCCATTTATGACCACAGAAAAACAAATAGAGCAAGTTCCTTTATCTTTCTTGCTCTCTTTTTTTAAGGGAATAAAATTTGAAAAACGAACTTTTAAAATTAATTTTTTTATTGGGAAAAAAATATTTAACTGAGCTCAAGAAATCAATTTTCATCTTTCAACATAGTAGGTTTTTCTTGTTTTATCTTGGTTTCCTGAGTTTAGTTCATGTAAATCAGAAACATATCTACAATATTGCTTCTATTTGAATTAAAGTTACTGGTATTTATTAATTTAACAGCTTCTTAGATTAATAATTTTTTTGAATTAGCCAAAAAAAGTTTGGAAAATTTCAGGAAAGGTGCCGAATTTTCCGAGTGGGATTCTGAATTTCGGGTTCGGTACTGTAATAACATTTTGAGCATACAATAACTCCGTTGTTGAGGATTTGACATGCCTAAATTTGTCATCGGCAGATTGTGGCCCAAAAAGATATTAGTTTTAAGTTTGCAAATGACTTTTCTGCAAAACCAGTTTGGGACAAAATCAATGTTGATTTCGGATGTTAGCAGATCTCAGGTCGGCGGATTTGTGGCGCTCGACTGTATCACCCACCCTGCAGTTGGGCAATCCCCAAGTTACATGTTAAGTGAACAAGATATCTGAACTGCAGGGTGGTTAAAAAAAGGCTGTTACCATTAAATGTCAAACAAGTGCCCTCCTTCCCTTTGCCCTTGAATTTCATTTAGTTGAAAATACTGAACATTCCCCCCCTTTTTTTTAAACTTAGATTGTCATTGAATTTATGATAGGATGCCAAAAATCCACACACCCTGAAATCTGCAAGTAAAATCCACACTGTAAACCCCACACTGTGTCCCAAATGTAAACTGAAATTACATTTTGAGAAATCTAGTTCACATAACTAATTTTATTATTATTATTTTGCTGAACGACCATCATTATTGATTTCATAATTAAAAATGAATTATGTAGGGTTATACAGGGTAATTCCTGGTCACTCTTTTTTCGGGGTAATTGTCATTTTATAAACTGGTATAACAAAACAACTGAAATATGTCAAACACTCCTTAACTATTCTATTTTCTTGTACAGGATGTAAAAAATACATAGATTTGCAGCAAGTTGGAGAAGAAAATATTTTATTTACTATTACAAAAACATCTTGAAAAAAGATAGTCTCCAATAATATGCATTTTTGAAAGCTCCATACTAGTGCTATGTTTAAAACAAGAAAATTCTTGTTGATGCTGTTTTATATTTCAAATAGTCTATACTTTTGGAATCCAGTACATATATTTTGTCCATTTTTAGATACATTGGTTATATAGGTATACTCAATTATACCCCTGTTTGCTGGGGTAATTCGTGGTCACCGGGGGAGTTGTTGTATTCAACTATGTTGCCAAAAACTATGGCATTCCATTCAGCTTTTTGAAGTTAGTGTTCATTTTAATATGTATAAAGTCATTAATTTAAATTTTATTTCAATAGTTTAAAACTAATTGATGTTGATTGAAAACTTCCTTTTTTTCCTAGAGCACATGATGGCTGATTAAATAGGAAGGTTTTGTTTCCTCTTCCCCCACTGTACTTAATTTTTTTTAAGACTTCACTTATTATTTATTATTATTGTTCATTGAGTTATCACAAACTCTGAATGGGAAAAGAAGGGAACTTATACAATCAAGCTTTCAAATTTAGTGAATAAAGTCTAAAATTTTTAGAGAAGCAAAGCTGGATAACTACACAAGAAATAACCCCCCCTATGTAGACTTCAACAAAATTTATATAAACAAAAATTTTGAATTTTAAAGCATATACGGCCGTTATATCATTGTATGTTTGCAAACTGCAAAAGTGATTGTAATTAAACTATTTTTTACTGATTGCATTATCCTGTCTTGCAAATAATACAGCATATACTAATACTTGAAAGTGAGGGGATAGGCTTATACATGGGTTGAACATTTTCAAAGTATTATCCGCAGAATAAAGATCAAACACTCATTAAATTTTTGTATTAAAAACGCAAAAGATTACAAATAGGATACAAACATTATTCCATTTTTCTAACATTATTTGTCATCAGAGCAACAGAAAAGTTCTTCATTTAAGAATCTTGATTTCATCACTATTGCCGTCAGCAAATTCACAACTAACATCTTCCCTGGAGTGAGATTCTTCATATGAATCAGCTGCTAAACTTGTCAATTTTCAGAGTAGGGAGGGGGGGGGGGGCTCAGGCTCATAAGCGAGTCGGTCATTTTTGAAAGATTTTTTGTGGGAAAGTTTAAGGGTAGGCTTATACATGTGTATATTACGGTATATATATTTTTAATTAAGAAAAACAATGTATTCAACATTTCTTTCAAAGCAATTTTCACTATTGAAGGCTGTAAAATATGTCCCTGAAATTTCCAAATTCTAAAATCCATGATACTTCTAGTTCTAAGCTGTGTGAATATTCGGCATCCTACTGAAAACCTACCTACATTAAGAGAGAACAGAAGCAAAAACTAACACAATTCTCAAAAGCAAAAAACAAACTCTAGAAAAATTGTTATTGAAAAAATGAATAAAAGTGCTAAAAGGAATGCTTTTGATCTCAAATTCGTGCTTTAGATTTCATTTTCATCCTTTTTAAAATGTTTATTTCCAACTCTTATTATTTTTAAACAATGCATTTTCAAAATGACTGGAGACAGTTAGGCATTTTTTAACCTTTTAAATTCCTCTTCAAGTATCTTTCTACTTATGAAATTAAAAATTTCTGACATGTGTTTACTACTTTGCCTACCTTTAATTTTTAGATATACTCTTCATTATTTTATTTTAAAAAACGTTGCTGATCATGCATTTTTTTTCCCTTTTGGTGCTTATTATTTTTTCTAACCTTTTTTGCAGGTGGTATATCATGACTTACGTTTGAGATAGCTTAGTGATGTTATTTTTTACGATTTGAAAATAACTGAATTTCTGAGAAGCCTGCTGAATAGTGCAAAATAAACATGCTTAATGTTCAGGGATTAAGAAGAAATGTAAAGAATGTTGTCAGAAACTATACTGATGCACAAGTCAAAGTTCGTGAAGCAACTTCTAATGATCCGTGGGGACCTTCTAGTACTCTAATGAGCGAAATTGCAGATTTAACCTATAATGTTGTGGCTTTCTCAGAAATAATGCAAATGATTTGGAAACGTCTTAATGATCATGGAAAAAACTGGAGGCATGTTTATAAAGCATTGGTTTTACTAGAATATCTCATCAAAACTGGATCGGAAAAGGTATGATTTTAATTTTTAAATTCAACTTTCTGTTATTGTAAAAGAGATAATGAAATGTGCCAAAAGTTTATGAAAAATGCTTATTCTGAATTTAAGGAGGTATTCTAGTGTAGAGGCATGAATTTCGCCCGGTTTTTGAATTGCCGCACAAATTAAACAAGAAATATTTTTACTATCAATTTCTGATCATTTGTTTATTGATGTTGTATTATTACATACAAAAATTAACCCAAAAAAATTTAAATTGACAAAGTAATGATCAGTCAAAGTGGGAGGTCCAAAAAAAGAGGGTGTCCTGGCATGCATTATTCCAACCCTTCTGGCGATTTGAAAAATAAAAAACAGATGGATTCTTAATTATTATAGATGCCGCTATCGTATGAACCTTGGATAAGTTTTTTTTTAAAAATTTTACAAAATGGCGGCTGTTTGAATTTTTTTTTCTTTTTTGCATATTTTTTTAACAACTCCGAATTTTTAAAAATACTAAATGAAAAGTTATAGTTTTGGGCAAGGTTCACACAATAAAGGAATATATAAAGAACATCCCCTACAAATTTGAAGTAAATCGGTCCATTAGAACTCCAGATATCCTTACCGCCAGCTCGAAAAAAGTAATTTCAAGAAAAACGCGTCCTGTCTCGCTGCAAAAGCATTAGCTTCTGGGCCAATCATGATTCCCATGGCATCTAAGATTTTTAATATGGGTATAAAACCTTCATTAAAAATACTAATTGCGAAGGTTAGCTCAAAACTAACTTAAACTAAAACTAAAAGAATATTCCAACAAAACAAGTTTCTATGTCCTTCACTTAAATATAAATTTAAAAGGGATACTATACAATAAAGATTTTATAAAGGATATTCAACTGTAGGGACTCAGGAACGACTACCGTCTTTTGTTGACTTGTAGTGGTCGGAACTGATGCCACGTCATTAAAACGGCTATAAGGCATGAAATTATAGGAATTTTGAAAAATTCTTTTAATGGCATATTCTTGAATGTCAAAACTTTGGAAATATATATAAAAAAAATTTTTAGTTTTTTTTTTTCAAAATTCTACACTAGAATACCCCCTTAATCTCACAGCCTTCTGCGGTATTTATGACAATATGAAGTGTTTATTTTTAAGATTTAACATTAAATTATATACTGCACTCAGGGTTTTCTTTATTGGGCCCCCCTTCTTTTCCACCCCCCCCCATGTTTTTGCCCATTTTGCTTCTTTTTAAGTATTAAGAAATTAAAAATTTTTCTTTTTTCTTAATTTGGTTTCATACTTTAAAGGAACTGTCTTGCAAAAAAAAAAAAAAAAATGTTTCAATTTTCTAAATGAAAGTGATAGATAAAAAACAGAATGCACATTTAATGATAACACAATGTACAGACATGAGAAATTAGTTAAAAGAGCCTCTTAAGTGCTAACTTCACTCAAATCTTACATAACTAAAATAACTAATGCAGCAAGTACTAAGTGTAGATTCACTAACTCAATCTAAAATCTCCCCACTAGTTTGTAGATTGTATAGTGAAATCTACACTATCCAAAAAGCTTTGATCTGGCTTATTTTCTACAAACCATGGGATATCACAGATCTCAAATAAACAAAAAGCTAGGTTTTTTTTTTTTTTTTTTCTGAAGTTTCAGCAATTAACTGTATTTAAACAGTTGGAGAAAAAAAAAGTTTTCAAGGGCATTTGCATTGCTAATTAAAGAAAAAAAAAGCCTTTCTGAAGCCTAATTAGTTGAATTATGTGTGTATAACATTTACTATGTTTAATAGTTTTAACTTTTTTCTACGTAACATTTTTTCTCTCTAGCATTTTTCTCTCTAAAAGATACTTAAGTTTTCCGTGAAGTTTTCCTTACAAACCCCTGAAAACACCCCCTCCTCTCTCAAAAAAAGTTTTAGCTGAGTTCTTTCTTTTTTTTTTAACCCCCCCCCCCCCCCCCAAATAACAACAATAAACAGGTACCCTTTTTTAATTGAAATTTTTTTTCACTCCTTAAACTGGACACGTGTTACACAAAGCTAAAGGAACCCACATTTTTCTGATTGAGATCTGTAAGTGTAGAAAGTGTTTTTAAACATGTCTGGGAAGTGCAAAAGAGTAGTGTTATCTTTAGATAAAAAAAAATAGAAATTGTTAAAAGATTGAAAAAAGGAGAAAATGGAAACAACATAGCCCTTAAATATGACAATGGCACATCAACTGTGTCAGATATTAAAAATAAACAGCGATGCAATTTTTAGCTTTGCATCAGTTTTTTTACGAACAAGAAGGCAGCGCTGAAAGGAAAACGATGAAAAGACAACATCCTCTTTGTAGTAGAAGACTATCAATAAATACTTCACTCCACAATGACTTTTTATACTGTCAGTACAGTGTATAAATCGTTTTTATGTATAGTGTTGCTTCTGTATCACTTTTTGTAAATAAAAAAAAAAAAAATTAAATGAAGAAAAAAGAAGAGCAAAAAATTTGAAATGTAATAAAATATGCACTACTAACAATGCCAGTCCTAAGCCTGGAAAACATGTGAAGGGAATCTGCCTAAAAAACCTAGCCCTATTTGTGCTTTAAAGTTGTTAATCCAATTATCCGGATTTTTCTTCAACCAGATCTACCACTGTCCCAACCAGTCCAGATAATCGGCACTCTACTGTATTTGCAAAAACCGATTCTCATTTTTGGAAGATGTGAGTCCAACTTTGACTCGTAAAATTATGACCAAAAAATATTTATATTGAAAAATTGATTTGTATTGTTACTCAATGTACTTTATATTTTGAATTATTGATGACATTACAAAAACTATTGTAAAATTAAAACAAATGCAAAAAGATTGATCTCCAATTGTAGCAAAACACTGTTATTGTGCCTAATGGGTGGCATCAAAGAAACATGAAAAATGATCCAGAAGTAGTTGTTAATTTATAAAGTTTATAATTATGTTAAACATATACAATGTTTTTCAATATATAAAGGCAAAATGAATCATTTTGAGAACATAATAAAAAAAAAGAAAAGGAACTTTTATCTAAGAGTTTATGAAATTCTTTTTGCAAAATGGTGGCCGTTTATTCCCCCCCCCCTTCTCATGGCAATGGTTGATTCTAAACAAATTACTTTCATGTTAAAATATTTAAAAGAATAATGTATCAATATAAAATAATTAGTTTTAATTATAAAAGTTTGAACTTTTATGTTACTTTTACGTTTCAACTTTTAAAATTATTTTAAATATAATAATGAGTGTTTAAAACAATTTTTTTATTTTAAGCTTCTAAATCGACTGGCATTTTCCAAAAAATGTCTATTACTTTTTACTATTGTGAGTCAACCTGACTCGCAGATCAAGCTCTGGATGCTGCATTTCTATCTTTCATTCTATAAAAACTATCCTTTTAAGCAAGAAAGACATGCCTTGAAAAGTTAATTTTTGATGAGCATCTTTCCAAGTGTTTGTTCCTTTAATAATTAAACTGCTTTGATCCTAGAAACATAGTTTTACATTTGTTTTAAACATTTATGATTATATCTTAAGTCTAGTAAATAATCCTCATACAAAGATAAAATGTTTTAAGAAAAAAATTAAGATATGCTCTTCTTGATGTGGAGGTCAGTACATGAGTAGCCATGCACTCACCAGATATGTACCAGTAGAAATGCTGGTCGATATCTGAGAACTGGATAACAAATGTGCCAATAAAAAGCTATGTCTTGAATACTGTATATGGGTTTATCTTCGTCAAAAAACAAGCACAAAGGCATATTCAATCTATTGTTGTTGTAGATTTTTTTTTTTTTTGAAAACTTATTGGCATTATGCAGTTTTTAATGGCAAAATATATTTAAAGGTTGCTCAGCAGTGCAAGGAGAATATTTTTGCAATACAAACATTAAAAGACTTTCAATATGTTGAAGAAAATAAGGATCAGGGAATGAATGTACGAGAAAAGTCACGGCAATTAGTATCACTTTTAAGGGATGATGAGAGATTGAAAAGTGAAAGATCAAGAGCATTAAAAGCAAAAGAAAGATTTGCCCAAGCCACTTCACATGCTGGAAATGAAGCTAGTGGAAGTGTAAGTGAATATTTTTTTTATTTTTATTTTAACCTCAATTTTCTTAATGCACGAATTTATTTGTTGTTATGATTAAATGAGTTTAAATGTAAATTCCCCTATGGGTTAATTTCAGCCTTCATGGTACAAATTTTTAGTTACATGAATTAAACCATTATTTTAACTTAATTTAGTTCATTAATTTTTATCATAAAATAAAAATTTGTGCTTTGAATTTAAAAGGGTTATCCTTTTTTAAGAACTAAGTGACTGCTGATGCACTATAGCATGCCAAGTACTCTGTGATTGAAAATATAATAAGAGCAAAGCATTTGAATTCATCCATCTAAGGGGATGCATGAACTCGATGCTAAAATGGTACCCCAGAATGCTTTTTTCCAATCCTGATTGGTTTCCTTACCTATTTATTGTTCTCAACCCCTCTCAATAAAACTGAATAGAATATATGTTGAAAATCAAATGTCGAAAAGTCAATGTTTCTAAAACAATGTGTAGCTTTTTTCCTAATGAAAATGGTAAGAAAGGAATCCTTTAAGTGAAAATTAGTTAGATGAATTTAAATGACTCGAGTAGGAAAATAATTTTTTTCAGTTTTGTGATATTTTTTCTAAAGCAGAGATAAAAAATACTTTTACGACTGGATGCCCTAATTTCCTTTTAAATAGCATTGCTTTTTAAAATGTGTTCCTTTTTAAATAACATTTTTGAAGATTCCATATTACTTTGAGTTTGATAATTTCATTATGTGTGCTGAAGTAAAATTGCGTAAGTGTAGTAAATTTTTTATTCAGATAATTGAGATTTTAATATTTATTTAACTGATTTGAAAAAGTATTTTATCAAGTACTTATCACTCATCAGTGACAATAGAGGCATATCTCAAAAAAAAATAATAAATAAATAAATAAGAACCAGTATTGTAGAAAAAATAAGGTTTTTAACCCATATTTTACCACATTGAAAAATAAACGAATATTTTTCCAAGAAATTGTCGTTGCAGACTAATGAGGACCCAAGAATGATTATAAAATTTAAAAACTTACCAAAATTTTATTTGTTTCCTTGTTACACGCTGTCCTATATATAGGATGATGGTACAATCCACTACAGTGTTCCCTCACCACTTTGCGCTTCATGTTTCGTGGCTTCAGTGCTTCGCGGGTTTTTCCAAAATATTCATCAAAAAATAAAAATGAAAAAATACAACCATGTCTGCAGCCACATTGCGGAAAGAAGCGTTATTTCATGTTGATGCGTGAGAGAGAAGGATCTCTGCATGTCAAACAAAGAGATAAGTTGACTCAGAGTACATACTATGGCTCTCAAAAGCTCCCACCAACACAACTCTTCGCCTCTCTCAGAAATCAATATTGATTAATGTTTAATACTGTACTATAACGTTTTGTAATTAACCTTATTAATTAGTACCGACTTGTTTAAGTAATTACATATACTGTTGTAATTTTTGTCTTAAATGTGTGAAGTACAAATACTGTTTACATATTTAAAACATTCGTGTACCCGCATACACGAAAATTCTTGGGAGCAAATCCTACTTCGCGGTTTTTCAGTTTTCGCGGAAGGTTCTGGTCCCCATTAATCGTGAAAAACGAGGGATCACTGTACTGTCATTTTGACTTTCCAGTCAAGCATCCTGGTATTCATGAAATAGAAGAAAACATTCTACGCAAAGTCCTAAATTGCATTTTTTGCAAACAGTTACAGGTTTTCTGGTACAGTTTTTGAGCTGACATCTGCATTGCTCCCCATTCAGATTTTTTACTAAAATATGGGCATTCTTTTTTTCTCAAAAAGGCTGCGCTTCTTTGCTGAACGCCAAGTTGTCTTCCTGCAATGTTTTGAGGAATGCACAAACCCAGATAAGCAATAGTAACATTTCTGTGGAATTCCTGAAGTTCTAATGCATTTTCGAAGCAAAGAGCTTTGATATCTTTCAAGCAGCAACTTATGCGGTTTCGAAGACAGGATAATATAAATAGGGGCCAATACCACTTTTTTCCTTGTATCAAAGAATAGTAGGTTTCCGTATGATTGTCAAAAAGGTCAACACCATACTTATACTTGTTGTATGACACTACACAAGATGGGATGTCTATTTTTTGTTTGCCACCCTTCATTCTTCTCTCTACTTTTTTGAAACACCTTGTGTCTTCAAAATTGTTGATGAGAGACACCACCCTGTTGTCATTCCAGCGAACAGCTGCGATCTCATTATTCCTATCAAAATTTCTATCAGATCCACGATCCATTTTCCCCAAAGTTTTGGATGATTTTAAGGGACACTCTCCCATTCTGTTTTCCCTTACTGTTCCCGTGCCAAAGAATTGCTTGTTTTTGAGATGAACAAAAAGATCATAAAATGTAAAAAAGTTATCCATTTATATTTTGTGTTTTGCTGGCGCTTCAACAATAGTCAGTAAATTTTTTACAACAGTTTGGGATAAAGACTTCTTTTCCTTTTTCATCTTTTTAGCTTTGCTATGACTATTAGAAGCAAGATCAGAATTGGGCTTCTCTTTCTGTGCTCCTTGATATGGTATAATATGAAAAGGGTATCTATCAAAAGGAGAGAATCCAAAGCCTATAACCAAATTTCACGGGTTTCCCTTGCATGCACATTTTGCATCCATGTTTTCTGAAATAACGGACCATTCTTTCAACAATGCTTAAATGCTAGGAAAACACACCAAACTGTTTCAAAGCTTCATTCAACAAATTATAAATTGGACGAACTTTATAATATCGATCTAAATTTACAGTAGTATTGTCATTGAAATCCAAATGCCTCTTGATATCAAAAAATCGCTTTCTTGACATGGCTTGACTAACGAGTTGTACCTGTATCAGGAGCGTTTTTCCAGTACATTTTTTCTCTTGGAAGGATGTGATAGCCGCTATAAAACATTACGCCCAAAAATTGCTTTAATTCATCTGTTTTCAAACAAAAATCATGGTTATTTTTCTGGCCAGCATATTTGTTGCTTTCTTCGACAACTTTCACAATCATATTTTCTGCCATAATTTCGAAAAGTTCTATGGGAAATTTTCCTGAAATATTATCCACTATCTTGTGAAGATGCTTATTCAAAAATAACTCGCGAGCCGATGAAAACTTTCATGCACGATCCGTCGATTTTGGCAGGATATACTAATTTCTTCATCTTAGTTTATTTCATTTAAAATTTCTATTGTTCCAGCTGTTTCTTCCGTAAATTTTTCATCAAAAATAGCGTGATTATGTGAGATATTAGAGCCGTTATCATCAATTTCTTCATCATCAGTAACTGTATCTGGATCAGGTGGCACTATTATTATTTCAGGGTTGCTGTCTTCAGCTTCATCCTCTAATTACATTAAATAATCTAAGGCTTCCTCAGTCGTCAAGTAGTTTTGACTTAATTTGCCAATGGTACTAATTTTTTCTTATTCGAATGACAGATCAACTCTCACACTTCGATTTGCAATTACTTTTACACTCTCCCAAAGATAGTGTCACCACATGGTCAAATATTCACTGCAAATTAACCAAAAAATTTCCCTTACAGCCCCCAGAAACCAGTTCCTACATCCCTTGTTCCAAGAAAACTTCCTATTTTTGAGTATTAAAAGAGAAAGCAGCAAGGTACTGTCTGAAGGTTGAAAACTGCGAAGATGCGCTTGGTAGGGGATTGTATCATCATCCTATTTACAGGACAGTCAGTAAACCTTTCAAAAAACTGGCTTAAATATCATTTTTACTCGGTGGATTTCACTCAGCAATAATGTATAAGAATAATAATGACTAAACTTAAAGTGAGTTTTGACATATTTCCCACACAATTATTTTAATAAAAAAACCTAATTACGTAAAATAAAATAGCTAAATATCACCAACTTCAAAAATAATAAAACAACTAAAATTACTAAAATTGAATAAAAAATTTTTGTTCACAGCATTTATCAAATGTAGTTTATTTTAATAATGAAACAGATGTAAAAAAGGTGGTAATGCTCATGAAAATACAATTATCTGATCTGTCCTATATATAGGACGGTGGTAAAATATGGGTTAAGTTGTACTAATTTTTAAAGATTTAAGTAACTGCAACTATGCTACTTAAAAAATTATATGACTGGTTATTTTGGTCAGAATTAATCCTCTATATGATTAAAGTTTACAATTTTTTTTCCCTAAATTATGACACTATTGTTTGACTTGACACTTTGTTATTATGACTTGACGCTATTGTTTATAGCAAGTTTTATGCTACGCACTATGTACAAGGTTTCTTAACTATCTTTATGCCAGTTATGTGGCAAGAAGCATTAAATTCAAATTATAAATCAATAATTAGTACATTAAAAAAATGCCTCCCCCCCTCGGTACAGTCTTTTACTCTGGAATATTGGGAGTAGCTAGAAGTATACTTAACTGTAACAAGAATTTTAAATAACTTTAGAAGCATTTATCTGCTGAATTTTTATTTGTGGGAGTTGTAATGGTGTAGTCCTGGGGGGGGGGGAGTGGAGGGGACACTTACAGATGCTAACATTAAAAAGCGGAGGTACACTTGTGATGAAAATTTCTTAAAATGGGGGGACACCGTCCCCCAGCTTCCCCCCTCAACAACACCACTGGGGAGTTGTAAGATTTCTTCTATTAATGTTCATTTTCTCTCTCTAATTTTCAGCAATGTAGTGTAACTGAGTATCCTTAAATAATTATTATATTTATTTTTTTAAATGTATATACTCTGTAATTTTTTCAATCTAGGGCTCTCCTGGAGGCAAGGATTCAATTGAATCTTCTCCTGATGGTTCAGCTGCTAGAGGTATTTTATTATTTTATGTGTATTTAAAACTTTACATGGTCAAACTAAAGTCTCTTTATAGACCTTTGTTCAGAGTACTGCGATACGCGACCCTCTTCTCATTGGCTGAGGCCTCTTTTCCTCCCCGCAGGCATGGAGCATTCTTGAAGCTACCAAAACTAAGATAAATCTGAAAAAATACATTTACGTACCACACTTTTACTATTATTTATCATTATATGAATGTTTAAACCATATGTATGTTCAACTATTTTTAGAAACACTGCTCTATATTGTTTAATCTTAATTTTTGTGTTCAGGTACTGAAGCTTCCACATTGTTTCCACTCATTTATTGCTTAACATCTTTAAAAAATTTGCTTATTTCAATGCTGTGCGGTGTCTTTATTCATTTACTCATTATCACTTGATTATACCACGGTAAAAGCAGTCGATAGTTTAAAATATTGCTTTTTTTTTCGTGGTGTGTGTGTGTAAACATCGGCACATTTTGTAACACATTTGGTGGCAGAAACACTCGCTAATTTTTTGCTACAAGTAACGATTGAGGATTTAAATTTACTTTGTTATTTGTTTAGGAATATAAAGTAAAAGTGACTAATCTTTTTAACTCTCCTGATCCCAGAATAGCCCAAACCTCCCAAGTACCTTGGAGCCCACAAGCGCCCAACTCGCCCAAGCAGATTTTTGACCCCCCTTGAAAACTAACGAGCGTGAACTCCTGAGGTGTATACAAAGGATTAGAGTGACAGGTGATGAGAGGGTAAGAGGGGAAATAGAAAGGAAGGAATGTGTATTGTCATTGCAGTTTCAGTTTTACTCAGTTGCAATTCTCATTGCTACTGTGGTCTAGCTTTATTAGAAGAGAAGTTGTATTTATTTTTGAGGTGGATATAAATAGAAAAATATATAGATGAGGAGGCAAAAAAATAAATGAAAAGTAAGCAAAGCAAAAATACATATAGAATATAGTAACAGAAAATTAACACGGATTAAAACTTTGGAAATAGTAAAGACAACTTTTGAAACACCCAATTTACATACATAAACACGGAGGTGTCCACTAGCAGGGGGGGGGGGTAGAGTATGGCGCATATAGCGCCATTGAAATTTTTAGAGCGGGGGCTTGTTTTATAATATATTATTGGGTTGCTTTTATTTGTTTTCTTTTTAGATAAGACATTCACTATTGAATTGCTTTGAGATAATTACCGAAGTTCTCTCCATTCAATTAGGAAAATGATAAAGTTTTAATTAGATAGTACACAGATAACACATACAATAAAGTTTCAAGAAATCCTGGGCACCAGCTCGCCTAGATTTTGAGCATAGGCGGCTAAAATTCGAAGATGCTTGCAAATGCACTTATTTGGAATGCGTGTATATATAAACACACACATATATATATATATATATACACGCATGTACATGTGTATTTACACTCACATCCTTTGAGGTCTCTTTTTTGTTACTTTTATTAATAAATTTATAAATTTCCTTCCTTTAGAAAGGAATGATAAGTACTGAAGTTAAAATAAAAAGTAAAGATGCATGAAAAAGTTTTAAGAACTAAAAAGTATAGTAGAAATAAAGCCAAAAGCCTGAAAGTAGGTGTAACCTTCAGTGAAACAATTGCCAGCAAATGAATATCCAATAATAAAAAATCAATTAAAAATGTCAAAATTAGAAAGAAAAAAAATAGCTGAAACACTTTGCTTTGGTAGATGACAAAAATCTGAGCCTTTTAGACAGCATGTGCGCCCATTCAATCTTTGAAGGCATTATACGATTAGCAAAAAATATATATATATTGTTCAAATATATTTGACAGGATGCTTATATTTCAGAAAAATTTTACTCATTAACAGGCAAATATGATATTGACTAACTTTGTCATGCAGCACTTATAACGTGAGATGGTTGTGCTTCATTGGTTTTTTTAATTCGCTCACTTTAGGGCTGTTCTTAAATCAATTAATAATGATAATTTGACTTTGATATCGTTTTTCATAAAAACTCTGCTTCGATACAAAAAAAATTGTTAACCTTAAACACATTTGTTTAACCGTTCGTATACCGATTATTTGAAATAATTTAGAGCACATTTGCCTAGTTACTTACTCGGCAAAATCAATTTGGCGCATAAAAAAGCAAGTTGGGTAACTTATTCTAAACAAACTTCTAGTAATTTAGGATTTCTTTCAAGCTTTCTCAAAAAGAACGTAGGATTAGAAATACATTTTCTAAATTTGAGTTGATATGTCTAAATTACAAAATAATAGTAATTATTAATAATATTTTATAAACATTCATAAATATTTAAAATGTAATACTAAATATGTACTAAAAAAACCATTAACGCGTATGTGCTTATGTAAACATCTGTAATTATAATGTTCAATAAAATGTTTCAAACTCCAGATTTTAGCATACATGCTGCAGGAATTTACACCACGTGCTAAGGGTGGGCTAGCTGTCACCAGTTGATGGGCAGAAGAAAAGAGCAGGGAATTGCTTTCTCGTTACTATGACGATTAGCAACTCAGCAGGTGCTAAAAGAAATTACAAAGGGACAGGGGGAAAGCATAGAACTTGAAACTGGGCTATTGGGCTGGGATTCCAAGCACATAAAAAATGGCTGACCCCGGGGCACAAAGAGTTAAATTGAAGTTTATATGTAATTTACTATTAATACTTCAACCTGAATTAAGAAAATTGTTTGTTTGATCGCAATTTTCAAAAAATTTTATTAATTGGTATTTTATAAGTCAACACTAAAATATACAGTATTAAAGCAGGTTAAGTTCTAAACTATATAAAATTATCATCTATTTTCTTTCATAACTATACTTCCACGACTCATTAGTGCATTTTAAATGAGTATCATTTTAAGTAATTTATGACAACTGAAAGGTCTAGTTGTTTGCTTTATGCACCCATTGATGTTTTTATGAACTGCATAAAAAGCTATTTACAATGCTTTATTTATACACTTACTTCTTGATATTGCTTAGGATAGAGAATTTTAAAAAAAAGTGAACAAAATTATCTTTTTCTATCATCTAAGACATGAGGAAATTGTTTCTCATGAATATTTAATATATTAAAAAAAATGAACCTTTTTTCCATTTATCAAAATCACAAAAAAAAAAAAAACTGCAGAAATATAATCAAGTGCAGCTTTATAACCTAGTTTGAGGATACTTTCTTCAAAGAAAACAAACGTATTGTATGGTTTTTTGGTAAGCAAGCTAAAAACAGGAGAATAAAGTGAGCAATTCTTACCCGCGCTGCATCAGCTCCTCATCGGCAGCAACCTTCCTTGGAAGAAAT
Source organism: Octonoba sinensis (assembly GCA_038502835.1). Taxonomy (NCBI): domain Eukaryota; kingdom Metazoa; phylum Arthropoda; class Arachnida; order Araneae; family Uloboridae; genus Octonoba; species Octonoba sinensis. The sequence goes on along the minus strand of CM076598.1, from coordinate 48,803,756 downwards.
TCCCCTCATATTGAGGGACTCTGAAGCGTAGCTTCTATAAAGGGACTCGGGGTCAAACTACTATATAACTCCACTGTCGGATCCAAAAGACATTTGTAAGTACAAAGATAAAACAATGTGAAAAAGCACAAATTTAGATTAAAATTAACGCAAATAGCTATTTCGAAGCTACAAATGGAGCCTCTTCATCAGGCTCCATTTGTAGCTTCGAAATAGCTATTTGCGTTAATTTTAATCTAAATTTGTGCTTTTTCATGTTGTTTTATCTTTGTACCTACATTTTTGCACAAAGTATTTTGATCATTTTGTCTCATACCAAATGACATTTAGCTAGTGTTTGGTGATAGATCAATCTATAAATAATTATATAAATCAATTTTGATTTTGCTTCTTAATGAAATGTTTTTTCTTCTTAACCTTTTTCAACTCTTAAAAAATGGCACTATTTTGAAAAAAAAAAAAAAATATATCTGGATTCGCTTGAACAATTTGATTTTTATGTCCACCTTTTAGCCCACATTTTCTTTTGGGATTTTGTGAATTAAACATTGAAACCAGGAGAGACTCATACAACTTCTCACATTGACTACTACTTTGCCTAATTTATTAAAAATTAGTTTAACATTGAAACATCAGCATTTGCATACTTTTTCTTTTGTTTGTTTATTTTTTTTAAGTTTATATGTTAAAGACAAATAAAAATAGTTTTTGTAGTATAAACTAATATTTTAAAATCACAAATGCTAATAGTACTTTGATAAAGTAATGGCAGAAGTTGGCGTGTATAAGTGTTGAACGTAATTTTACTGCACAACTTTTCCCGTGATCGATTGCAAATTGCTACATATTAAAAAGTCGTGCAGGAAGTTGCAGAAAAACAGAAACCTAGAATTAAACAATTTTGATCAAAGTCTCAAAAGTAGTCATTTGGCCACTTTGGTAGGTTTAGTACTAATGTAGGATAGTAATGTATTTTGATTACCTATTCCAGCGTTCAAAATTACTGGTGGTCCACTGGACCAAGACCACTGAAATCCCCCTCAGGCCACCAAGAAAAAATTATCTGTGGTCCACAGGACCAGCAACCTTGCTCCCCGTTAATAGACCTTTTAGGCAGGCCGCACACTGAGGAGGAAGAGAGGAATTTGAAGCAAGGGGGAATTTTTCGGGGGAAATGTCCTAGCTTCCCACATGCTATGCTCGCACACTGGAGCAGCGCGCTCCTGGGAACCGGTTTTTTGCGTCCGAGAGGCATGCCTCCCCAACTTCGACTAGAGCTTTCTTTTTCGGCTGGAGTCGCGTGCACGCAGGAGGCAAAAAACGGGCACTGAGAAAAATGAGGCGCTATCCTCAGATTTTAACCTACGTTTCGCACAAATTAATGAAAACTATCTTGTTTTATACAATTACATATTATCATCGTATTCTATCAAGAATGAAATACAACTTTCAGCTAAAAATTAATGTACATTAGTTTATCAAAGGCCCTCCTTTTAGATTTCGGTAACTGAACTTTATTATCATAAAATGGTGCATTCACGTGCACCGTTTTCATTAGCTAAATTTTCTGAAACTACTATTTTTTTCCCTTCTAAAATATCTATGTGTCCCAATGATTTTATTTTTATAATAATATTTAATAAAGTAAAATTGTCTAGAATACACTATAAAAGGTAATGACCTCTGATGTAATAAAGAATATGCAGATTCAACGTCAGTGGCTATTTCTTTTGGACAAGATAGTTTATCAAGAATAAAACTTTTCAATATAACCGCAATAACTGTTTATAAAAAGTGGATTAAATTTTTCATCACTCGAAGTCTACATTTTTATTTCTTCTTTTAATGTACATTCTTTTGAAAATAAATTTCTAAAAGGAAAATCAGTGACTTTGTAAAAGTACTTTCTGCTTTCAACAAGACATTTTAAATAATAACCTTTGACCATGAAGCTCTTGCAAAATAATAACAGTAATAATCTTAACATACAAATCCAAAAATTTCATAAGTCAGCAAATCTTTTTTTTTTTTTTTCACATTTTACGAAATTATGCTTCACTTCATTAAGAGGAAAAAGTTTGCATAGTTACTTTAAAAATGTTTTGAATTAAATATCTTACAATTCATAGTAAAATGTTTATTCGGAGCAAAAAGAAAGACATGCAACACTTGCTATACCAAAATAAAACCTGAACAAAGAAAATTAAATGACATTATAGTTGCAGCATCAAATTTTGCTTGAGTGAATTAAATTAGGAAGCTCAAAATGTTTTTGATTTAAATCCACCTTATCAGGTAAATGCCAAAATACCAGATAATTATAAGCTCCTTTTTTACTAAAGGGATCCATTTCATTCAAATATGCATGCAATTTTATTTGTCAATGTTTATTCAGAGATGTTTTAAGATATTTCATATCAAGATTATGAGCTCAGTATGGATTTTAAATGTTTAACTTCAAGGCATTATGAGAGGAATCCATTTAATTTCTCTTTGTTGTGTGCTTGGTGAAATTTCAAATCATTTTTAAAAAATACGCATGGAAGTAAAAAAATCACATTTTAAATTTTTAATGACATTTGCAGCATAACAGACAGAATGCCAGCATGATGAATATCAAGGTTGGTATTTCTGCAGGGACGGTGGCAAAAACTGGTAAAAACCAGGTTAAGAATGGTTTAAAAAAACAGCAAAAATAGTTATTGTACTCAAGTAATCTGCAGTAAGGTCTAAAAATTTATAAGGAGCTAAATAAATTATCTTTTGGGAATTAATTAATGCCTTTATAAATTAATAAATGATATTAAAAGAACTATTTAGAAAAAATCAAAGTTACAAATTCAGAAAGTAGTTGAAATTAACTGAAAATTATACAAACTATTATAATGTCTTATGAGACAAATTGATATATTTTCCTACTTTCGTTTTTGGGAAAAAAACACATAGTTACTTTCCTTTTCTGTGTGTTTACTATTCAAATCCTGAAATTCACCGATGGTATTATGAAATGCCTATATCATAGCAGTTATGAAAGTAAAATGACCTACCCAACTCCAAAGAATTGGACACCCCATTTTGAAATTGTTCAGTAGAAAGTGGAAAAGTAACTCTACAAAAACAAAATGAGCAGTTCCTTTAATTTTCTATTTATTTACTATAAATTTTGTATATACAGTGTAACCTGTGTAAAGTTGACCACTTGCGGTGCAGCACATTAGTGGTCAACTTATAAAGGGTGTAGATTTTTCTTTCTTTTATTTTTTCTTACACTATGCAAGTATTTTCTAAAACTATATTCATTTATAACTAATTGAAATATAGTTTCATGTATTAACGTTACTTTAGAATAGTAATGAGCTGTCTCTTTTTTTCACAATTATCTGAAATATCATTAGAGAAATTTAAAGAATAAAAGAGTGCTCATAATAGTTTTCCCATTGGGTTAACTTGCAAAGAGGTTTGGGCAAACTTTATATTGATGTTTCATCCATACAAACAAATACTGGTCTAACATTATCACATAAAAAATATCCTGAAAAAGTTATTTAAGTTGTTTTTTAATCTTTGAAAAATAAACAAATAAATTTAGTACTAATTAGGCGGTCAACTTACAAAGGGTTTTTTATAATGTTCCCACCCAAAGTTGGCATACAGATACATAAGTGGTCAATATAGACAGGTGGTCAAGTTACAAAGGTTTCCCTATATTATAAAACATAGGGCTAATTCCGTTCCTGACAAAGGTGGTCAACTTTACAGGTTTTACTGTAGTTTCATTTTTAATTTTGTAAACTTGTTTGAAACTATTTTTTTTAATCTGATGCTTCACTTCAATTTTAACCTGGAAAAAAAATTAAACGGAGATGTGAATCACAATTTTGCCTGGACGGTTTTTACCAGGTTTTGTCTGTCTACGGCAAAAACTTGCCAACTCTGATAAAAACTATTTAACAGATTGAATTTAATCTTTTTAAATTCCCGCTTTTACCTAGGACTTCTTTGAAACATTAACAGTTAATCTCATAAAGAGTAGCATATATGCTATTTTATGAGAATAAGGGTTAATCAGCATCAATATTTTTCAATAGAAAATAAAACGCTTATAATGAAATAACAACTATCATTAAATAATATTAACATGTACGGTATAACATAATACTTTGTTTCCAAATATGCGTTTTTTATTTGAGTGATAAATCAGCTTTGTAATCTGGTTCTGATAGACATTCGTTCGGTACTGCTCGTTTCACGCGCTTTCCGCCACTCAACGCGCATGCGCAGAGGGAGCTTGGGGAATGTTCAGTGTACGGCGAAAATTCGCGATGCCTTCGACGGGCCGATGGAAGCAAGGAAGTGGGTGAACGCAGGGGTCTTTTTGCCTCCTCAGTGTGCGGCCGGCCTTAGAGAGTCGGCAGATGCATTCAGTTTCTCCTGGTGATATCAGCGCAGACTGAATGGTGAAGTTTGTATTCTTCCTTTTTTCCTCAGTTGGCAGACTGCCAGCAGCCTGCACTGAGGGTCCCCCCCCCTGACTGCCTACTCCGTTCAGAGGAAGGACTGGACATTAGCCCCGTTAAATTTTTTCCCCCCTTCTCCCCTTCCGGTTTTAGCGGTGAGGGACAGGTTTTTCTTTGTTTCGTGCGTGCTCAAAGTATTTGTTTAGTGAAGTGCAAGAGTGCATTGTTTGTAATTTCTTATTCGGCGGAAGTTCTTTAACATTGGACGTTCTGTGATCAATCTTTAATGATGGCAATTGATTTTATTATTATTAATTTTTCCGGTTAATCACATAGTCATTTAAATTTTCCTTAAACTTTATTTCCATAGTAACATTTAACATCTTAGTATTTTAATCAACTATTGAATCAATTAGCTATAGTTAATTACATTTTACTATAAATAAATTTACAAATGATCATTAAGTGTAAAAATGATAGTTTAAACTAAAGTACTATATATTTTGGTTAAATTTAAGTGGACCAGTGATATTGTCTCTGGACCAGTAGATATTCATGTTTACTTGTCCGAAGGACCAGTAGCAACAATTTTTTAAACAATTTCTAAAGCTGTATTCATTATTTGAATTTCTTTAAAATTTCAAAATGTTTATAATATTTCTTGAAATTGTTTGTAAAAAAATATTTAAAAATAACATTAAAGAATGGTTTGTGTATGTATCACAGAAATGCAGTCCTTTATAAATTTTTGTTTCATTAGTTATAAAACTTATTACATATTTCTGTTTATAAGCATTTGTCTTTAATTAAAAGGTATTTAATGTGAATCAGGGAAAATTAATGAAAAATTGTTTTACAGGTGCTGTTTGTACCGAGTTAGAAAATGCTCGTCCACAGACTGCAGGTGAAGAAGAGTTGCAATTGCAGTTGGCTTTGGCTATGAGTAAAGAAGAAGCTGAACAGGAAGAACGACTTCGGCGAAATGATGATCTCAGGCTTCAAATGGCTCTTACAGAGAGTCAAGAAAACTATCATAGATCTAACTCAGAAGAAAATCCTTCTCCAGATCTTTTGGGGATTTGCACTTCTCCTACCAGCCACTCTGCTCCAAAACTAAATACTGATCCATGGGGAATGCCTGTTCCTAAGGTAAGACTTTATTCTTATAATTTAGTTGAATTTGTTTGCAAAATGGCATCATATAGCTGTCTTTATTTAACAAAGTTTTCTACATAAAGGAAATAACCTTGATTTTAAGATATTTATGTTGTATTGGAAGTCATCGCCGGAGCAGTGGTCTCTAAAAAGAGACAGATTATCACATTTCTTAAGCAGGAAAGCTGATTGGTCACATGAAGGCGATCTGATCTAAATGTTTAAGTTTTATCTGTAAATATCCTTTTTGTACTTAATTATACTAATCTTTTGTAAATAAGTGGATAATCTGAAACTGTAAATCTTATCATCATCATCTAACTTCGCATTTATGTATTTACTCTCCTTTTCCATGTTGCAAAAGACAATCAAAAAATATAAATAGTATCAGAAGAAGAAATAAAAGAAATAAAAAGCAAAAGAATTAAACAAAAAAAATCATTAATTCCTGTTTCATTAGATGTAGTTCCAACAAATGTCTATCAGGAGGTAACAAAGAAAATCGAAACTAGCTGTGGAGAATTGCAGAAAGAAAAGAAAATGCCGCTGGAAAGTCTTCTCTGAAAAGGAAGAGTAATCCATCTTTGAAATAAGCAAAATTTGCCTTTACAGTTGGATTAAATAACAGGGTTCCCACCAAATCACTCTTTTCATCTAAAATCACTTTTTTTTTCATTGGTCACTTTAAGTCACTTTTTGTAGCAAATTGTCACCTAAAATCACCTTTTTTTTTGTGTCTATCTCATAAAGTGATTTATAACCACCAAACTTTTCCTATAAACACCAGGAAAAATGCAAATAAAATAGTTTCCACAAAGCAACTTGATGAAGCAAATGAAAAGTTAAAAGAGGGCATTAGAAATCAAGATTTTACAGAAATACCGCTTGCTCAGGCAATGATAGAGGGTGCTAAACCTATAAAAGCTGATGAAGATGAGCACAGAGCAAAGGGGCACATGAAATTTAAAAAAAATTACAGAAGAGAAAATCTTCCGTAATCACATTTTTTCAAAAGAAATCTAAGACTGATTAAATTGAAACTTTTACAGAATGCTGCCATTTATATACCAGGGGCGACGGTTCTCTAAATTTTTGAAGCATTCTTTTCTGAGATTTTTATATTAACATTTAAAATTTTTGAGCATTCCTACTGTATTTATTTTCTTTTCTGATTTTTTTTTTTTGCTTTTCAAGGTCTATTCTATCATATCATTTTCATTTTTAGCCTTTGAACAATTTGCAAGTTTAAAACTTTTTGCTACAGGATATGTAAGCACTTAAAGTACAATTTTCAAGTATTTTACTTTTGGTATCTGTACTTTCTAAATTAGCTTTGGACAAAGGATTTTAATCAAAATCATTTCTTGAACAGAATGCATTTAATTTAGCGACTTCCTTGCTTGATTTAACTGGGTATTGGCCCTTTTCCTGTTTTTCATGCTTATAATTGATTTTATTTGCTTCTTTAGTTGTCAATCGAAAGATTTTTATTTTTTACTTGCTCCAAAATATGTAATTTGACAAAAATATAAATAATATTCAAATTAACTTTATTTCTGTAGTAATCCCAATGAAAGCAAATTTTGAAATATTAAATTGTTTTTTCCTCTTTTGAGCCTTGCACTAGCATGCATTTGAAGTACAGTACAACCTGTAAAGTTGACCACCTGTTAAGGTTGATTACTTTTTTTCAGGAACAGAATCAGCCCTTCACCCTCTACCTCATCCTCTGTAAGTTGACTACCTGTCTAAGCTGACCACTAAAGTGCTGCACCGCAAGTGGTCAACTTACACAGGTTTCACTGTACTTATTTTTGGTGTTTTAATTTTGGCATCAAAGAATATTCTGAATTAAATTTTTATAATAAAGGATTATAATATTCCTTGTATGTACATACCTTTAATTTATCTAATTGTTTCAAATACTTTGCACATGCTCCTCTGATATTCTAAATGTTTTATTACCTATATAATTAATTTTATTTTTGTGATCAAACATTTTAAATAATTTTTCTTGTTTCACACATTAAAAAATAAAGTTGATTCTGTAAATTGCTAGCATAATCGATCACCCCAGGCATATATATGTATGGCTGCTTTCTTTCTGTGTCTGATGAAAACCATTGTTTTTTTAAAAATTATTTTTTATTTGGGATGATAGTGATGTTTATTTATGGAAGATTAGTTAAGGATTGAACTTTCTCGCTTGGAACAAACTTTATCGGAAAAATATTAGGCCAAAGAACAGGTACAGATTCGAAGTTCAACCTGAACTAAACAAAAGCCTATTTTTTTATGAAATTTGTTGACCGGGATTTTTAAGGATATTTCTCAAGGAATGAATGAATAAGTGAAAGAATGAATAACTGAATGAGTGAAAGAATGAATGAGTAAATAAATGAATAAGTGAAAAAATGAATAACTGAATGAGTGAAAGAATGAATGAGTAAATAAATGAATAAGTGAAAAAATAAATAAGTGTACAAATTCAGGAACGAGTAAATTAATTAATGAGTGAATGAATATGTATTAACTGTTGAAAACGGTACATTTGAAGAAATCAAGAACTAAAGCTAAATGAGAATTTAGAGAGAGTGATAGCAAGAGTATAAATCTGAAGTTGTAATGTACGAAAGTAGGCTCGTATAGTTCTAAATGGAACTTTTGCATGTGAAGAAAATAAATGTAATGGTATATTTTTCTATGCTTAAAAACCTATAAACCTTTTTTCTACATGTGTTTTAGTGATAACGCAAAGCTTATTCTCATTTGGTCACTTTTTTTTTAAATTGATCACTTTTTTGGTTACTTTTTTTCTTAAACGGTCACTTTTTTTTGTATCATATTCTTGGTGGGAACCCTGAAATCATGTTTCATTAAAATGAAAAGCATACATTGTTGTAATATTCAGCTCTAATTGAAATACTTGAGTACATGATTAGTATTTTAAATTTTTGGACTGAACAGGAGAAATATGCAAAGCAATACAAATTAAAGGGTGATATCAGGGTTGTGTTTTCAGGTTCTAAATTTTTCTTGATCCTATTTTAGCCCCCTTACTCTTAGTTTTTATCTTCCATGGGTTTTTTTTGTAATCTTGTGGTAGGCAGCTGTGTTAGTTTAATAATGATCCATTAAATTAATGCATGATGAAATGTTGACTGGAAAATGAACTCAAGCATGCCCATGCCACTGTACCAGGGGTCGTACAGCTTTTGCGATTGTCATGAATTTGTTTTCTCGGCAATTTCAATTCGCATTGTAAGATTCCTTTCTTTAAGGTCAACTGGATAACCAATCGGAAACGTTTTTAGATGAGCCGCTGTCATTTCGCCAAAAATGACTTCCGTTGTTTGAGATTTCAATCCTTTTGCATCTCTTAAATATTTCAATTTTTTCATGTCTGGAAAATATTTTAACATGTTCTACCTTAAAGTATCTTATTTTATTTCTTATTTCAATAATGAATTAATAATTTTGGTTAAATTTTTCCTGAATAAACTCTTAATTCTTTATTTTTACATTTGTTTTAAAAATATATTTTAGTAAGTTAAAAGGTTTTTACTTATTTTTTCTTTTTATTTATTTTTTATTTTTATAAAAAAAATAACAGTTTCAGATACTTAAAGGGCATAAAGATCTTTTAATCATTAATGCATTAATTTGGATGACTTTGAAAGGTATAGACAGCTAAAAGCTGTGATTACATTGGGAATAGCCCCAGCTTCTCAGCAGAAGTGCTCAGTAGCATGGCAGGTTCGGATGCAGTACGTATATTGAGCATGCAATATGTACAGGCTTGGTTTGGGTTCAATATATACGTTGAGAATGCCTCATTCTCAATTCGGGAGGGTTGTGCTCCGGTTATACTATAGAATTTCTGTATTTTTTTGCATCTTAACACTGGAAATTCGGTACTTTCAGAATTTCCAAAAATTGGTGATTTTATTTTCATTGTTTTAAATTTATTTCAAATTTCCTACTATAACGCTGGTTTTATTACTATTGATCCAGGGCTGCCACTCTTCCATCCTGGAGACGGAAATCCGTTTTTTTTACGATGATCCAAACGGAACTTTGCGTCTCGCAAATTATTGGTTTAAAAAAAATTTGTAAAATATAACTTCTGGCTTGAAAAAGTACTGAATATTCGCCCCTGTCAACTTGAATTGTTATTGAAATTAGAAAGAAGGAACGAAAGCAAACAATCAACAAAAATCACTTTTAAAAAAACGAACCCTTTAAAAAAATCTCAATCGAAAAATTGAATGAGAGCACAAGCCCCTCAACTTGGACTGTTATCAAAATTATAAAACAATGAACCAGAGGTGATTGTATTCCAGTTATACACCAGATCTCCGGTGTTTTTCCGTATTGTAATACCGGAAATTCGGCATTTTCAAAATTTAAAAAATTACCGATATCGGCAATTTTTTTACAATTGTTTTTAATTTACTCTATATTTTCAACGATGCTGATTATTATTGATAATTGGAACAGAAGCATTTATTAATTCACATAAAAGGAAGGAAACATTTCAAAAAAAAAAAAAACAAGGAAAGTGGACGAAGCAGCGATGCCGCGGACACACTATAGCGCGTCAAATACGCAAAAATCGGAGACGGGGATACGAAAAAAAAATTAATAAAAATAACGCGTCCCTCGGGACGCGCGATTTTCATCGGGAGAAAAAATTATTAATCGAGTAAAATATATAAAAAATCGATACGCAAAATTATTTTTTGCTCGTCTTTTACCCGCATTTTTCTTGCAGCTTTTTTCTATGAAGAGAAGGTGGGAAAACGGCGCTAGCTTGCGCTGTCACGGCTTAGGTAAGGGAAACAGGTGAACAATTCGGAGATTCAATGCCCAAAGATTTCTTTAAGCATATAATCAGTCTGATGTTTAATAAGTTCGGAAATATGCGCTTTTTTTTTTAATCTGCTGGTATAAAAAGGTTTCGTTTTCGCGATTACGATTTTTGCTGAGCTTTTATTTTGAATTAAAATAATAAACAAAATTTTCCTATTTAATTTGTGCCTTATTGCACTCACTATTTAGAGACAGAATGCTACACAGTTCATGTAATCTACATTGAGGACAATTCACGAATCTGGCATTCGTCTAAAAGTCAATGACTTGATTTTTAGCTTTTAAATATGGGATTTTTGTTTTAATTCTTGGTCAAATTGTTATTGAATCAATTGCTAATTGCATTGGAAAAAAAATTCTTGTCATAAAAAGTTTATTTTTCGTTTGTATCTCAATAATGGTAGAGTTCCACAAATACCAGAAATTTTTTTGCTCAATCTCCCTAAATTGTTTACCCTCATTTCATTTTTTTTCCTTTTCAATTGCAACAATATGTATTTCTTGGTTAATTGGAGCAATACTTTAAAAATTACGTAAGCCTAATTTCCATGTGCAAGCAAAGAAACGTATGCGTTCCTTTTTGCGTAATATTTCTGCATCCTTTACGGAAATCTCATTTTTTAAATTTCACTTGTTTTGTAGGTTTAGGCGAAGAAGAAGAAAGAAAGTAAAGAAATATACTTAATTAAGAGAATTTAACTTTTGGAAGAAAATTAAAATCCTAGTTCGGTGCTCCGATTTGATGATTGATCAGCTATTTTGCTAACGATTAAAACCAATGAATATAATTATTTATTTGTATTAACTGTTGGAAACTCTAAAATTTTAAGTGGGGCAGAAAATTTCGCAATGTCAAAATTTTAGAATTTAAAATTTAAAAAGTCAAGGTCCCTCCCCCCTTGTAATCATGAAATACCGTATACTATGCTCAAATGGTACCAATAGTTTTTCTTTTACAAATTTTCAAAGCATCTTTTTGGGAAGAGAGGGGCGAGCTTATAAGTGTCGTTCGAGAAGGCAGACACAGGGCTCTTCGAGATGGGTGTTAGAAAAAATGTGGGGTCCTGCCCCCTGGATAAAAGAAAAGTGCCAATTTTGTACTGCATTTTTATGAGTAAGAGCGTTTAAATTTTAAAAATGTTTCTATTACGCTTCTTTTTTTCCTAATACTTCTGCAATCCCAAATGTGTCTCCAAAGGCCTCAAAATGCACTATTTTGCGTATAGTTTTCAAAATTGTCCCAGGGGAGACAATCCCCCGGGACCCTCTTCAACTGTCCGAGTTTTATAGCTCCAGTTTTCAAAGTTTAGCGGTATGCGCTTTTTTTTTTGTCTCCCTGCGAAACTGTTTGGTTAAATATATTGAATGATATTTTTGCATCAGAAAGCAAGAATTTTCGGCTTTTTTGAAGAAAATATTGGTAAATTCAAATATGTGTGCATCTTAAAAAAATCCGCATATTTGTAAAAAAATTACGTGATTTGGCCATTATGTGCATGGTGAAAAGTTGTCTAAAAATTTTTGAAGAGTGGCACCCCTGTTGATCATTATGCACCTATTCAAAAGCCATCCTAATGTTATTCTACTTGTAGAAATTCTTTTATTTTCCATCTATATTTTGATACCTTCATTTTTTAAAAATGCGATCTTTTTGCATCCGTTGTTAGAATTGAAATTTTTTCAATATTGATGTTTATTAAGAATTTTTAAAAGGCAAATAAAAAAAATTCATTATTATTTTCAGTAAAATCTAGATTTGAAATTTTTTAAACAATATTCTTTGCCTCTTAGGGGTGTGAGCTCTCAATTGTCAAAAAGTTAAACGCTGAGTTCTAGTTTTATTTGTGTCAATTTTTGTAATTTATACATATCTCCAATCGTTCAAAAAAAAAAAAAAAAAAATAAAAACTTAAATAAATAAATAAGGAATAAAACTGATAAAATTTTAAAATTCCATTTGAAAAATCAGGATCGGTGACTATGCACAAGTTGCTGTTTCATCATAACGATAATCATTTTTATTGTTTAAGCATCTTCATCACAATGCATGAATAAATCATTTAAAGAAAAAATGATTTTTTTAAATTTCAAGCAAAAAAGTTGTTCTAGCACACATCTTTATTTATGAGATTATTAAATCTTAGAATCCATTCTCAATGTATAAATTAGGAAATTTGCTGAGTACATCTCATTAAATTCTTCTCTATAATAAGCGGCAAATGCAATCTTTGTTGATTTCAAAACACTCAGTTTTTGAGAGCAAAAGTCTTTTTTTTTTCCTTCAAAATTACTGGAGAAAGATATTGGAATTTAGCACCTGCTATTATAAGGGGTCATTCATAAATGTCACGCTTCGAGGGGGGAGGGGGGTTCTAGAAATTGTGACAGTTTGTGACAGGGGGGAGGGAGGGGGTATTAAGAAGTGTGACATCACCCATTTTGGTTAAGTATTTAACATCAGCAAATTAATTAATTATTTTTTCATTTTAAAATTTGTTTTGTCTTCTTATTGATTTTATATCGATAACATCGATGCTGATTAAGGTTTAAATTATCTTCTAGATAGAGGTTAAAAGTTTAGATTTTTAAGACAAAGTAATGCGTTTCATTTTTACTGACTTCGAACAATCTTAAGAGAAAAAATATCAAAATAAAGCAGCTGAACCCAAAATAAGCATCATCTCAACTTTGGTTTCCTTTCATAACTATTTTGTTAAAATCCACACATATGAGCAAAAGTATCGAGACAGTACGATACCACCTAATTCTGTTTTTGCACGAACATTTTTACACGAATTGACTCAATACCAATTTAAAGTAAATAGTATTATTACATTCATTTTTTAAGCAAGTTGTTTTGATATAACACAAGCTGTCGAATTCAATTTCAAACTTTTCTGTTGCCTAAATTCTAAGATTAAAAAAATATATATTTATGGCGTAGTAGACATCCTTGCTTTTTTTCCTTGTTCATTGCAACTACCACACTCGACGAGGTTGCGTAACAGTTATAAGAGGTTGCGTAACAGGGTGCCCACAGGGGGGGAAGCATGGCGCAACTTGCGCCATCAGAAAAATTTTTGGGGGGGATTTTGAAATTTTTGGGGGGGAATGATAAAAGTAGTGAAATATTCGAAAAAGTTGTTTGCATGTTTAAAGAGGAAGTTCATTGTAAAATAAGTTATATTCGTCCCTTTCATCAGGGTTGGTAAATGCTATAGCTCTTTAAACCCCAAACCGCCCAAAACCCGACCGTCCGCCCCGATCTTGGGCGGGTAGCTGGGTGAAGGTATTTTTGGCATTTCTTCGGGGGGGAGGGGGGAAGGGTCAGTTCGGTGAGAAGAGTCAGGACGTGCCAATGGAATGTCTGTGTCAGTAAAATTCATTTTCAAGCCTACTTTTTGCTGCTACACAAACATTTAAAGGACAAGTTCAGTGGGATTATCGTTTCAACACTTTACCACTCTAAATCCCAGATGTTTCATAAGAATAACAATACATTTTTAGAATGATGGGACTTCAAACAAAGAAAACAGTATTCAATCTTTACACTATGGTCTTTCCTTAGGAAGTGAAATCTTCAATTGAAAGGTTTATCTCAAGCTAGCAAAGAATGCAGTTTGGAACGTAGCATTTATAGTTACTGTTGTCATATGTTTACTCTTTTATTTTTTCCTTTCTCTATAAGAGCCCCCCCCCCCCCCTACCCCATAGACTACATGACAAACAGCTGGCCCAAAATAAACGTGTATAATAGCTACAGAAAAGTCATAAAGTTACATCTAATTCCACATACATTTTAATAATATTTCACATAATAATTAGAAGAACGTTGTTCCATGGAATGCAGATTTTAGAATAATGATCACTTGAAGCAAAAATATATATATATATTTCAAGATGGAAGAAAAAATTAAAACTGAAAACAACAAACAACATCCTATGAAGATAAAATAATAAGCAACATAGTAATAAACTGACGGATCACGAGACGTAGAAAATATTTTCATATATTCAAAAGTTTATAGAAAAGATTAAAGTTCTAACGACTGTATTAGATTCGTCATGGTTTTAATGATCTCAATATTAATAAAGGCTATTGAAAAACAATAAATCAAAATTGGATATATTTACATGCCCAATGACAAAACTTTTTTTAAATAAAAAATTAGTGGAACCAATATTTAAATAAAAATTCTAATGAATTTTTACGCTTCACATCATTGATTAAAATTTTGATATTTTTATCGGTCTCAATATAGGAAGAAGAATGAAGGTATAATAAAATTATTGCTTCCCCCCCCCCTTCATAAAGAACAAAATTCCAACAAAGTAACTCAAGTACCCAACAAAGTTAATGTTTTTATCTTTCTGGCATTATTGCATGCCTAACATGATTTGTGCAACACTCCAATCAAAATTCTAAATATTTATAACAAAGTGAAAAGTGTATATTTATGAACAGCGTTACTAAACATATAAATCATTTTAAAAATCATCTAAAAATTAGGAAAAAAAATAAGTTTTAAAGGCTGAATAAGAAAAAATTGCCAGTTGCAAGAAGATATATATATCTATTTAAAAAGGGGGGGTGGAGGGAGTTCGTGCTTATGCACATTCCTGGCCCAAAAAGAAAAAATCAAATATAAGGGAACTCTTTTTGAAATATTACAAAACGGAGACCAAAGAAAAAAGGAACCACATGGAAGATTTCACCCTGGCGGCTTTGATTAAAGGGATTAGTGAAACTCCACTGAATGCAACCTTTCTTTCTCAGTCAACAGGTGTTTTGCCCCCCCCCCCCCCCTTCCTTGCGATTTCGAAATGCTGGTCGAGTCCATTTCTGATTTTGTGCTTTCATAGTTACTGCGGGAATTCTGAACAAGAATTTCGGTGGCAGCGGGTGTTAAAGAGATAGATCAAAAACATGGTTTTCTTTTCTTATCTTTCGACACTGCCTCCCAACCCCTGCTGTTGTTGGAATTCCGCTGGAGCCAATGTCACGGTCAATCAATTTACTCATCGTTCGCTCCCCTTTGACAAAAGGAATACGACTCTTCTGATGTTTTGTGCCAACCAATGACCAATCGCGAATCATCACTTTCCTTTGTATGGATGGATGGACTAGTTTGTTTGGAATAGTGTTATTCTCGTCTCGAAAAGTTTGTTTTGAGCAGTGCATTTTCTTCAAACGATGCCTAGAATACTTAAAAAAACATTTAAATATAAATGCATGGAAATCATGTGCAATACGGTGCACCGGCAAGACAAGTGGCCCGAACATTGCAAAAAAAAACACGCGTACAAATTTAAGAACAACATGAACATTAAATACAAAGTTGTCGAAGTTAAAGAAGGCGATGGTCCATTTATCCCCTACACTGAGAAAAACCAACATCAGGAGGCATCAGGAAATCTTTTACAACCAAGAACTGAGAAGAGGTGAGTGGAATTTATTTTTCAGAAATAATCCTCCCTTCCAGTGGCGTAAAGTTTCTGTTTGTTTGTTCACATATTTTTTGAGAACAAAAATTATCGAATGCGTTTTATCTTTTAATATATCTTTAACTTGACACCTATAACACCTTTAACTTGACCTTGACCCTTAACTTTCACTTGATCAACCACAGAATTATTTGAAAATCGCAATTCAATTTATTTAATCAAAGGGAGAAATCAAAGTAAAATGGACCTACCTAATATATTTTGGCCACCGAGGAGGGCACTTTGGCCACCAGAATCAAAAGGCTATGGCCATTTTTGGCCTCTAAATAAATGTTCTGTATGTAACACAATAAGTGAAACGCCTTTAAAAATCTTTGTGGATAAATATGCCACAATAAGGGTGACAACTGAACCTGGAAATCAGGGATTTATCATGGAATTTTTTATTTCTCGAAATATTAGGAAAGAAATCAGGGAATTTGAAAAAAAATCAGGAAAATTACTCAGAAAACTATAAAAATCAAAGTTTTGTGATGGATTTCTGAAAAAATTCTGTCCAATATCGGATATTTTAAATTTGAGCTGTAAAAAATTCTTACTCATAGTGTAGAGCAGGATATTTATATTCAAAATGCTCGGCAAATTTTATGCTCAACAAATCAAAATGTCATATTGAATCAAGTCACAAACTTTTTATATACTCATTTGTAAAATCGGGGAAATATCGGGGATTTTTTTCCTTGGATTTTGTTGCCCCCCTGACAATTTTAAAGGAAGCGTCTTTCTCTGTACCCAGTTTTTTTAATGTAAAGAAAAATAGATATTTACTAACAGTTCATTCTTGTTGCCATTTGAAACTTGAGTTTTTTTCTTTACTACTTTATAGATTATTTGAACAAGGAAATTCGACATTGTCTTCATCTGCGGCAAATTTGCCTGATACAACACCAGTTACTGATGCCGATGTGTGGGAAGAACCATTTCCTCTTGTAGCTGAACGGGCTTTAGAAATCAATACCAACCAACAGCAGCGACAGCATGTTGAAGAAGACCCGGCTTACTATGCCAATAAAAAACTTTCTCCGGAACAGATAAACGAAGCATTGAAATTGGAGCACCAAACTCTAATTTCAACAGACTTTCCAAGTTCATGCGGAAGGAAATTTAACCCGAATGTGAAGAAAGTTATATTACCAAATGGAACAAGAATAGAGAGAAAATGGCTTGTGTATAGTAAAACTAGTGATTCCGTCTTTTGTCTACATTGCCTCATCTTTGGTCTACCCAGGGAACAAAATATATGGGGTACAACAGGTTATAGGGAGTGGATAGACCACAGGGGTGATAGGGATATAGAGCTCCATGAAAAATCTAAAAACCATATATCCTCTCAAATTGCAAGGCTTCAGTGGATTGCTAATCAAAGAATAGACAAAGGTTTGACGGAACAAACCGATAAATTGGTTCATCATAACCGAGAAGTTCTTTCTGTGATTATAGACTGTTGTCGTTACCTAACAGAAGAAATGCTAGCATTTAGAAAAAAGGACACTTTGGATGGTAAATTTCATAACCTTTTCAGGTTATTAGCAAAATATAACCCAGATGCAAGAGTGTATTTAGAAAAGGTGGAGAAAGCAAAAAAAAAGACAAAACTTGGGTCCAACCTTTTAAGTTACCGAAATATGTTTGATTTAATCACCATCATGAGTGACATGATTGTTTCAAAAATTGCCCAAAACGTGAAAGAAACGAACACGTATTTCGTTATTCTGGACTCCACTCAGGATGTGAGCAAAAAAGAATGCACAGCTGTGTTAGTTCGTTATGTGGAGCTTAAAGACACTCAAGGATTAATAAAAGATAATGTCAAACCGGAGGAGCGACTCATCAAAGTGTTTACGGACAAGGAAACAACTGGCGAACATTTGTCCTTCAAGCTATTTGAAACCCTGAGAGCTGTCGGCTTTGATACAACTGGTATGGTGGGTCAGAGTATGGACAGAGCAGGTAACATGCGAGGACAATTTAAAGGATTGAAATCTTTTGTGCTTAGAGAATGCCCGAAAGCCTTTTATATTTGGTGTTGTTCACACAGATTCGCATTGGTTGTCGAGAAGTCAATGGATATGTGTCGTCAAATGAGACATGTTCCCTATCCTTCAAGAACTTTATGTGTTTATGTCCGGCCACAAAAGACATCACACATTTATTGAAAAGTTGCATAAAGCATCAACTCATATTAGACAGAAGCGCTTGAAAAGAGTCCATACAACTAGGTGGTCAAGCAAAAGTGATGCAATAAATACAGTTTTAAGTTGCTATAATGTCTTAACAGAAACATTGGAAGAAATATCTAAAAGCGAAAATACAGAAAAAGACACAAAAATGATGACCAAAGGTCTATTGAACGCGATATCAGATTATAATACCATTGCAGCAATGCAAATTGCCGCCGAACTCTTTAAAATACTTTCACCAGTAACTATTTGTTTGCAATCAAGAAATATCGATTACGAAATAGTACCTACTGTTGTTAGTGAGACCAAGGCAAAACTAGAATCCATAAGAAGTGACGAAGAATGGAACAAAATAACAGGCCGCATTACAAGTTTTATAAAGGAACACAACATCCCGCAAATCCAAAACCGAAGAAGTCGAAAAATAAAAAGGTTCATGGACGAACTCTCGATTGATGAGACACTAACCGACCCAATTGCGAAATTCAGAGTAGAGGTATACTTTCAATTACTCGATTCTCTAATACTTCAGTTACAAGATAGGTTTCCTGAAAGCTCGCTGAATATTGTCAAACAGTTGACATACTTTTCTCATGAAGGGTTGATGAACATTGCCGAAAATGTGGAAGGAGCTCTGAGCTCAATTCAAATCAACGACTTGTGCGAATTCTATGGAATTGATGGGGAAGAAGTTATTGAAGAAATAAATGTGTTCAGTCAGCTTTATAAAGTAAGTTACACTACCATTGACTTATCAGATGTGCTCAGCTTGCCTGACGAAGATACAAGTCATAAAAATGAAGAAGACGACTCCCCTGACCATGACTGCGACGACATCCCAGATAAGATGTCAAAGGAAAGATTTCTTGATCAGTGGATTAAGAAGGGGTTTATTAGACCATATAGGTGTGTAATAAACATGTCAGGCTTCCCAAATCTAACAATGCTATACCAAATTATCCTTTCGCTGCCAGCAACAAGCTGTTCTGCTGAAAGAACAATGAGCAGATTAAAAATTGTTAAGAACAGGCTGCGAAGCAGCATGGGAGATGTTTGGTTGTCCAACATGCTCGTTTTAACATCCGAAAAGGACATTCTGAAGGCAATCTCTAATGTTGATACAATAGAAAAATTTGCTTCAACAAGCGTGCAAAGAACAAAATTACTTCTCTTTAAATCACATCAAGATCTTAAGAATTAATGTATAATAATCTATAAAAAAGACACCACTTGTCAAATATTACTTTTTCTGAGTTTTCATTTGTAGTTTTTGTTCAAGTGACATGTTTGATGGGATTTAACTTTTCAATTGCTAAGCTTTAGTTGTGTACCAGTACCTAACACTTAGTATATTATAATATAGCTTAAGTGTAGATATATATAGTATATAGATATTATATACATATATTATTTTTTTCTTTTAGTGGCAAATATTAATGCGAGTATTAGTATGTATACTTAGTAGTTGCAACGACGCAATTGGTTGGCCGATGTCTCCAAGGTAGGGGACTTATAATCGAGTTACCTCAGGCATTTCTTATGTCTATCAGAAATATTGTTAAAAGTTATAAAAATAATTACTTAGCTTAGAACCATTTGCAATTCTTTTACAGCAATTCGTAAGTAAAATCTTTAAAAAAGAAAATACTAGAAATTGAACTGTTAGTAAAACCCCCAATTTTCATCACAATTCCCCCCATCCCTCATATTCAATAGAATTGCGAAAGCATGAAGGAGGCCGTTAAAAAACCACGTAAAATGTTCTTATTTTGCCATTTTCACCCCCCTCCACCCTCCACGTGAGGCAAATTTGGAAAAATTTCTTATAAACGTAGTTTACGTGACGCTGGCCTGTACCCCCCTCTCCCTTCAAGTGCGTCACATGGTTTTTGAACGGCCCCAAGGGTATGGTAAGATTTCTTTTTTTGGGGGGAAATGCGCCATAGCCTTTGGGGGGGGGGGGGATGGGCACCCCTGTATATATTATAAATTCATGTGAAGAATGAAATGAGAAGGCAGTTCAGTTATGAAAAGTCATTTCGAGGCGGGGTTTTCTTATTTTTAAATTTAATCTCTTAAGAGTATTTTGTGTACATAAAATAAGGACAACGTTTTTAGAGCAAACTGGATCAAGCTCTAAAATTCCATTGTTTTCAATTGTTCTTTTGTATTAATATATTTTTTACTATTATATTATATGCTAATTGTTTTTATTGTAAACCTTAATTTTATTTTACACAAATTAAATAGACAAATAATTATTATTTTTATGCTCATAAATGTCATAAAAGTTCAAAAATAAAATTGTAAATATGATCTGTTACGTAGTGCTTTGTTTCTAAACTGCAAGGGTATATGCTTACGTAATAGAGCCTGACATGTGACAGAGGGGGGGGGGGGGAGGGGGTATGCTGAAGTGTGACACTTTGTGACAAAGGGGGAGAGGGGGGGGTCAAATATATTGAAAAAAAGTGTGACATCATTTATGAACGACCCCTAAAAGATAGTTTTTAGGGTTCTATTAGGAACTAAGAACTACATATCACTGTTCATTAAAAGCAATGAAAGTGACCAGCCCGCCCCCTTTTTTACCCTTAAAAAGTTCAGGTATTTTTTCTTGAACTTATGCTTCATATGTATCTGCAAAAGAAGCTGAGAGGGAAATTGAGTATTGCAGTCTTGAAAAAGCTCCAGAAAATGAGAAAAGAGACAATTAAAAAAAAAAAAAAGAAAGACAAGAAAAGAAGCTAAAGAAAATTAGTATTACTTAAAGAAATGAATCCAAAAATTAAAAATTTACAAAAATACCTGTTCAAATCTGTTTAACAGAAGGTTACCAGCAAGTAAAACTTAGTGAAATGTAAAGATTAGGAGTAATATGAAAATTACTTCTACGATGATTGAAACATCAACAGTAAAAGAAATAAAGAATATGCTTGATAAAGCAGTTGCAAAAAAGTTTGAATTTAAAACAAAAATGAAAGATTATAGTTTTACTGAACATTTGACTTTTTTTCTTTTTGTTATTCTTGAGTTTAAGGGTACTTGATTAGGGACATTATCTGCATGCAAGCTAACTACCTACTACATTCCATTCACACACATATATATACATTAAAGTTTTTAAATCTTAATCATAATTTCCGGAATTTTTCATTTGTACTTTAAACAAGGGCTGAAAGTTCAGGGCAGGATTACATCCTAAATTTTTCGGATCCTCGACAAATATAGACGGGTTGGGAGACTCCAGTCCATGGAAGAGAAAAATTTCAGCTTAAGCGAACTTGATTATACGCTCTTTGGTTAAATCCATATTGCCAATCCTAGTACGGTAATGTATGTGTATGTAAGGACTTATAATCCCCCCCCCCCCCTCCCACAAAGAAAAAAATATGTTTATCCCACTTGAAATTCTCTTGCCAGTTTGTCTTCCTTCTGAAATTACTTAAAGCTATGTATAAAGCTTGGAGGGGCTCTCCCCTTCACTTGAAAGTTTAGATTTCAGCCCTTCTTAAAAGTGTTTACTAGTTTACCAGCAGTACTAGCTAAACTGAATACATAACAATTAAGCATGTATGTATTGCTCTTCAAACAAGTACCTTGAAGTTTCATTGTAAGCACTTAAATTTCTTGCATAGAAAACATAGGTACCTATCTGGGACAGAAATATTTTTAATGACTTTTCAGCTGCTAATCTATGAAGCAAAAAATGTCAAAATATTGGATGGAAAAATAAAAGATAGAAAACCTTGTCAGTCTGATGTTTCCCTTATGCTAAACTAAAATCTGAGGACATTAACTAAAGGTTCAAATGTTTTGGAAGGATTTCCTATACTTTTTTTAAATGATCAATTTTCAAAATATCAATTTTGAAAGGGTTTTTCTTTTAATTTTGTTTTTAAATTATGCTGCTATGCATATGCATAACGCCTTAAGAGCATTCCTTTTTTCTCTTCAAAATTTTCACTTCTACGCCTGCTGTACAACCAAAGTTACAAAATGATTTGTCAGATATTTTCTTACAATTATGAAAAACTTATTCTTGGCTTACAATGCAGTAACAGGGTTCGCGCTAGGCCACGCGACTGCGCGATTCCCGCAATATTTTTTGAAATCCCACTCAAAAAAAGTTTGTTTGCGCGCTGTTCCCGCAACTAGCGAATACGCGTTCAAAACATCGCAAAACTAAACTACTATTCTAAACTGATAATTCAATACAAAATAGAGTATGTTAGTTTTCAACTGCTATCTTATCCCCATTAATGAAGAGAAGAATCTAGGAACCCTATTTATCTTATATAATAACATGGGGAGATTGACAACTTCTTCATTTTTTCGGACTATTGAACAATTTAAATCCTTTGGGAATGTAATCTTACTTCGTTCATTCTATTCACAGAAGACAAAATCAAAAAGGAGTCTAAAAGGGGAATCTTCCTTGGTCACTGAAAAGCCAATTGGCGGTAGGTAAAACTAGAGCCCCTTTAATAGGCGCCCTATTTTATAGGGGCCTTAGTTAAAACAAATTCAAACCACTAGAGAACCAGTTATTTCTAACGTTGACTTTAGAGTAGAAAGGTGGAATACATACACTTTTAAAAATAATCTTCTTCTCCAAAAGGGCATTTTTTTATGTTCTAGAATAGATTCGTTTCAGAATTTACGATTGCTAAAAATTAATCTTTCCATAAGATCAGGATTTAAAAAAAATGATGCATATGAGATTATCAACGCTCATTAGCATACCTTCTATGTCTACATTCTTTTATTGTGTCATTTAATTCACTTTATAATGGATTAATGTTTTAGCCTGTGTTTAACCAACCATCAAGATATCTAGTAAAATGCCTCTATTATTAGAAAATTGTAAAGGCAGAATTTCATATGCATGAATTTTTCAGATAATTGAGCGCGTGAAAATTCGAGCTCATTTTAAAATATTGAATGTAATAAAAGATTTCAAGGAATCAAACAGTCGAATTCGAATCTTTTTCACATAGAATAAAAGTAATAATTTTTAAAAAACGCAAAACCGAACCTTTCTAAAAAAAAATGGGATGGTAAAATCAAATCCTTCTCAAAAATCAAGATTGTAAAAACGAACCATACTCGCATAGGAATCCGAAATTACATTTATTTCAAAATATTCATTTTGAATTTTTGTACTATATTTGAAATAATGCATTTACAAATTGACGGGAATCATTTAAGTCGTTACAAGCGCCAGACATTAAGGAACTTTCACTTTTACATGTTACAAGAGAATGCTGGTTTCTAAAATATACCATTTTCATTGAAAAACATCAATAGATAAAATGACATATCATTAGAAAAAATAGAGGAACTATTAACTAATTTTTAGGATTTTTTTTGTAAAAATCATTTGTGATGACCTTGTGGTAATATTTGTGTGAACCTTGTCAATGTTTATTCTTTCTTTGCTGACCGTAGATTAGATAATCATCTTTTATTACATAGTTTGTATTAGATCATGTTCGAACAATTTAGTAATACTTTTAAAACAAAAACTTATATTTTTCCCCAGTGTGAAACCCTGAGTAATAATCAAAAATTTGTACATTAGATATTTATAGACTATTAATGTCTTCAATTCCATCATAAATGTGGACAATTTTTGAAAACACTAATTAGTGTATTAGCTAACATTTAGTAAGTAAACTAATGTTTGAAAATTGCAACACCATGAAGGACTTACGCGAGTGAGCTGAAATTTTCAGGAAATGCAAAGTAGCGCATGATATGCAAATGATTAGAATTTCAAATCCGTAGCGCATGTGTATGCTGAGCAGCGCCCTCTGAACGGCGGATGGATCCGAATAAATAGACGGCTGTAGCGAGGCGTGTATGGTTATCGGTGGTTATCTGCTAGTGGTAAACGTTAGCTCAATCTTTACTTATGCCTCTTCGACGAAAGAGAGCGAGATTTGAACAACTTACAGAGTTTGAACGGGGGAGAATCATCAGCCTTCGTGAAGCTGGATTGTCGTATCGTGCAGTAGCCGCTCGTGTGCAGCGTAACAGCAGCACAGTGATGCGTGTTTGGAAGCAGTGGACGGACGAGGGTCGGACAACTCGGAAATCCGGGAGTGGACCCCAAAATGTGACGTCAACTCGCGATGATAGACACCTGGTCCGCATGACGCAGACGGACCGTACAGCTTCCTCTAGACAATTGGCAGCACAGTGGTCAATAGCTACAGGTGTTTCATTGTGTGCTTCATCAATTCATAGACGGCTGCTGCAGCGTGGACTGCGCGCAAGGGCTCCTTTATACAGGATCCCCCTCACGCTAAACCATCGCCGCCTGCGGCTACAATGGGCCAATCAGCATCGAGACTGGCGTGCTGATTGGCAGCATGTCGTCAGGGCTTAATCCAGGTTTTCAATCCTAGTACCTATTTTTGTGAAAAAAAAAAAATATTTAAAAAAAAAAAAAGACTTTCAGACTGAAGAAATGTTTTTATCGATTTCGGTTCCTATACTATCGATTCGATCATGCGTAAACGCTTCATATAATAATCGCTATTCCGTGAGCCATCCGCTCCACTTAAATTTCTTCCTCGCTTCATTATAAATACTTTTCATAAATCTTGTTAAAAATACGAATAGAACACGTTTTACGCTAAATCATAACAAAAACACTAGTCGTCTGGGAAAATGAGTTGAGTTGTTTACACGCTAGCTCAATTTAGCCGGTTGCCTAGTATAAAAACTTCACCGCTCACTCCGATTGAATGGCGTACTTAGAAGAGACGTCAGCATATCAAGCCTGTTTTCGAGCTAGTGCAGTCGCGGGAAGTTCGCCCGATGCTGAACTTCGGCGTACGATACGGCATTCACTGTGAATCCACTTTTCCGTGAACCGCTCGGAAAACTATTCAGCACTTTCATTCCTTCGAACTTTTTTTTTATTATCGTGAAGATGCGTTTTTTTTTTTTTTTTCAAAGTTTGTTGAAATACTGATTATTTTTTTATTTTGTGAAGGTACCAAATTTGTTTTTTTTAATTTTGTGAAGGTACCGATTTTTTAAAAAATTTTTTCTGAAGGTACCAAAAAACGGTACCAAACTCGACCTGGATTAAGCCCCGGTCGTGTTTTCTGACGAATCCCGCTTTAATTTGTGGTACCATGATAGTCGCATTTGTGTGGGAAGCTATGCCCGTGAACGCCACCTTCCGGAGTGCATTATTGAACGCCACAGTGGACGAACATCCGGAGTTATGGTCTGGGGCGCCATAGCCTATCATGGACGATCTCGATTGGTACGAATTGTGGTCAATCTGTTAGCCTTAACGCTAAAAACATTTTCTCTACATCTACAATTAATTTACTAAAGAAAAGTTTAATCTTTAGTACTCTTTTGAAAACTTACTTTGAGAGTAAAAGCGGGTGTTTTGAGACATCGTCGACCAGAAACGTTAAGTGTAGGAAATCACGTATCAACATGGCTGTGCATGTTGGGAGTGACGTAACTAGTCAGCCGTGATTGGCCGAGGGGGTAGGCGGATATGCCACATGCCAACCTCTCATTGGTTGCTTTAGAACTCGGTCGACATTACGTTATGCTAATGAAGGTGTGTATTTAAGAGGAAGCTCTGGTCGACGGAAGCACTTCTTCTGTTTTTCTCAACCATGTTGTAACTTCATCGATTGAGCATTAAGTTTTCCGGCTCGTTGCCCGAAAGAGCCTTTGCTAATGTAGCGTTTGCTATAAAAGCCCGATTTTCGCGATGCTAGTCATATTTTAAAGTTACCAGTGATTTTTGGCTTCAGGTTATTTTAACAATGTTGTAGTTTTTTTGAAGTTTAAATAAATGTTATAGTTTTTTTTTACAAAGTCTTTGGAATCATTTATCTTCAAGATCGGGCAAGGCATACTTGACTCTTCCGCTAACTCTGCAATTATATTAGATTCATAGGATGCTACAAGTTGCAACTTTGTTATGCAATTTGAATGAACATGATATACTGTTATCATATGGGTTATGGGCGACCCAGAGAAGTTGAGTATTTCGCCCTGCTTGCTTTTGAAGAGTGATTTTTCAAGATGTGTTCCAGAATACTTCATTAGGAGGGGCTTATAAGGATCGTCTTCAAGTAGAAGTATGGCTTGTTCCAACATTGTAATAGAAAAATTAAGAGATGATAATTATTCATCTTGGAGTAGCGATATAAAATTCGTGCTAATAGAAAGGAACCTATGGGATATCATCACAGGCAGAGAAAAGCCACCTGTAATCAATGAGGGGGCAGGAGTCGCAGCAAAAGACGTTGCTCTATTTAATTCCAGAGAGAGGTCGGCTATTGCAGTACTTTACTTGCATGTCGGTGATGACTACTGAAAAATTAGAGCACTGCGAGGATCCCCAGGAAGCCTGGAAACTTCTAAAAGAAAATTATTTCCCAGACAACAGAACGGTTAAAATAAAGCTATTTTCAGACTTGACGTCCGCAAGAATGGACGAGAATGAGAAAATTAATATTTATGCAGCGAGGTTGAGAAGAATTTATGATCGTCTCAAAGAACTTGAGACTACATTTTCAGAAGAATTCCTGTCATACCAACTATTACGATATCTCCCCTGTTCTTTTGATGGTATTGTACAGAACATTTTAAGAAGAAAGAATGAAGATTTTGTCTTTTCAAGGATTGTGGCTGACCTGGTAGCTGAGGAAAGCAGACTTTCTTTAAGAAGTGAAGATTTGGAATCTTACGCCAAAGCTTCAGTAGCCGTTAAGAAAACCAAAGGAAAAATCCAGTGCTATTGCTGTAAGAAGTTTGGCCACATCAAAAGAAACTGTCCCGAATTTAAAAGGTCTGAAAGCCCGAGAAGTCGCAAGGACGGGAAGCGCCAGAATTTTCGACAAGAAAGTTCAAATGAAAATCGGCGATCACCATCAGCTGAATATTGTGAGTATTCTGACTTTTTTCTTTGTGAAGCTAATTGTTTTATTAACAAAACTTCACAGTGGCTGTTCGATTCAGCGGCCAGCCATCATTTTTCAAGAGACAGAAATTGTTTTCAAAATTTCGTAACATTAAATAACAAAGAAATGGCCGTCGCCATAGAGGGGCAAACCTTCCCAATTGAAGGAAAGGGAGATATGTATTTAAGATTTGGTAGCAGAAAAATTGTTTTGAAAGAAGTCATGTATTCTCCTAAATTAAGACGAAATTTAATTTCCGGTCCTAAACTGGATCAAGGAGGTGCTAGATTTCACGGGGAAGGGGGAGTCTTGACTGTATCAGATCGGAAAGGCATAATTTTTAAAGCTTTTTTAAATAATGGTGTTTACCATGTTAAACCTAAATATGTGGATCAAAATTTTTCAAATTCTAGTCAATATAACGTAAATTCGCGGGAAAGTCAAAATTCTAGTCATTTTCCTAGTAAAAATGTTAAAGTTGAATCTTCGAATGTTGAATCCTTGGAAGTTTAGCATAAAAGATTAGCGCACGTTAATGCTGATAGTATTAGAAAAACCAGTAATGCAGAATGCGTTTAGGGGCTTGCCAAAATTTAAGAATGAGAAAATTCATTGTGAAGATTGCAAACTAGGAAAATTTAAGAGGGTATCTTTCAAAGCAATTAAGGGAGTAAGGTCTAAGCAACCCCTTGAACTCCTTCACGCAGATGTTTGGGGAGCATGTCCTATAACGGGAAGAAACGGGGAAAGGTACTATCTTTCTATTATCGACGATTTTTCTAAACGTGTTTCGCTGTACCCTATAAGGGAAAAACGGCAAGTAACTAGAATTTTTTTTCAGCATATTAAGAGGGCTGAAAGATTTACTGGATTTAAAGTTAAAGCCATTAGAACTTATAATGGTGGAGAATTCGTCAATAATGAATTTAAAGAGGTTTGTAATAACTTGGGAATTTCTCACGAATTAACGAATCCTTATACTCCCGAACAAAATGGGGTGGCTGAAGTATTTAATAGAACCGTAGCTAATGGGGCCACTGTATTGCTTGAAGAAAGCGGATTAGGCAAAAAGTTCTGGCCAGACGCGATGTTACATTTCGCATACACGTGGAATAGGGTCTGTCATACAGATCACAGTAAAACTCCATTTGAGCTGTACGGAAAATTTAAGCCCTCTGTTAAGCATCTTAAACCTTTCGGAATTGTAGCATACAAATACAAATACAAAAGTGACGACCAGCAACAGGCTCAGGGCCCAGCTAGGCTGGTCCTAGTTAATTTAGCAGTCCCCAATGAACATCAAGAGCTTTCTTAAAAGTTTTTACCCCGCTGCAATTAACAGTCGCTTCCGGTAAACTATTCCAACTGCCCACAACCCTATTGAAGTAGTAGTTTTTCCTAATTTCAAAAAAAAAAAAAATGGGGGGGGGGGGGATATGTAGGGATACCCAAACAAAAACGTAATAAATTAGATTTGAGAGCTAGAAAAGGGATTCTCATCGGATATGCGTTCAATACAAAGGGTTATCGTATTTACTTCCCGGATAGTGATAACATTGTGGAAAGCATTAATGTTGCATTTAGAGAGAATACATTTTTTAAAGATTCGTTTAAGAGTAATAGCAGTGGAGCGGTGATGGGCCACATCCATTGGAATCATACTAACTTATCTTCAGACGAAGAGGGCTCGATCTACGAAGATGCGAGTCAATTTCAAAATTTAGAAATTCCCGCTACTTCGGAGGATTCGTTAAATTCTACTTCGGAAGATGAAAGGTCATTGAGTGAAAATGATTCAAAACCCCTGAGGGAAGCTACGTGGATTAGAAAAATTGTACCGAGAAGAGATGGATCGCGAACGGACGTGTATTATTTTGAAAAGTTTAAGTCCATGCGGTTAAGATCTTTTCACGATATTAGAAAGTACTGTAATAAAAATTCAATTTGTTTTAAACCACATATTTTTAATTTTCAGGGGAAAAATACTTATCAAGGGGAAGTTGATGGCCAGTCCACGAGCGCTAATTTTTCTTCATGACTAGACGGAAATCTAATAGTTCCAAACACTTTTAAACAATGTATGACATCGAAGGAACGCGAAAATTGGCTAGAATCTATGGGGGAAGAAATTAAAGTGATGCATGAAAGAGAGGTATGGAAATTAACAGAATTACCAGAAAAGGCTAATTTAATCGGCTGCAGATGGGTTTTCAATGTCAAAAGAGATGAAGCGGGTGAAATCGTAAGGCTGAAAAGCAGCCTAGTGGCTCAAGGTCATAAGCAGGTACAAGGTCAGTCTTATGACGAGACTTTTAGCCCGGTTGTCAATTTCGGCATAATACGTTTCTTTTTCTCCTTCCTAGTCGTGTTTCAAAATTGGGAAAATGTGCAGTGCGATGTCAAGAGCGCGTACCTCTATGCTCCTTTAAAGGAAACTATTTTTGAGTCAGCCTCCTGGTTTTATGGAGAAGGGAAAGGAAAATTTAGTATGTAAACTTAAGAAAGCTATTTATGGGTTACACCAAAGTGGACGAAATTGGTTTTATGAAATTAACAGCACTTTAACAAATATAGGTTTTAACAAATTTCAAAGATGTAACTGTGTTTATAGTTTTAAATCGAGGGTTATTTTATTACTATATGTTGATGACATAGTTTTGTTTGGGAAAAATAGGAAAGATATTGACTTTATTTTAAACTTATTGAATAAACACTTCGATCTTAAAATTTTGGGAAAAACGGAAAATTACTAGGGGTAGAGTTTGAAGAATGTGAAAATGAATTAAAAATGCACCAAACAAATTATATAATTGAAATTTGTGAACGTTTTGAGAATTTTAATTTTCCTATTTCTTCGCTACCGATAAGTAAGGGTGTTGTTTATTCGAGTTTAAATTGTCCCCAAACAGAAAATGAGAAACATGAAATGTCTAAGATACCATTTAGAAATTTGTTAGGCTGTCTTTCGTTTCTCGCAAATCGGACCAGACCAGATATTTTACGCTGTAAACATATTTAGCCAATTTCAGGCAAATCCAGGAATGATGCACTGGATGGGATTACTTAAACTTTTGGGGTATGTTAGATATACTAAGGATCTCAAACTTAGCTTAAAGTGTAATAAATTACGAATCGTGGGTTACTCAGATGCGGACTTTTCTTCTAATAGGGATGACCGTACTTCATTGGGAGGGCAGTTAATATTGCTTGATAATGCTCCAATTTCATGGCGTACATTTAAAGAAAGGAGCATATGTCTATCAACTATGGAATCAGAATTAGTTGCGCTAACAGAAGCCGCTAAAGAATTGCTGTGGTTCTTGATGAATGCGTTGCTTTTGGCATTAATGTTCAAGAAAAGGTAAAATCATTGTTATTGGTAGATAATGAGGCAACTATTAACTTCTGTAAATCTCCTATTGAGAATTACCGTTCTAAGCACATAAATGTTAAATTGTTTTTCGTAAGAGACCTATTATATCAAGACATTTTTAGTATTAAATTCGTCAGTAGCGAAGATAATCGATCTGATATATTCACGAAACCTCTTCCCAAGGCAAAACTTGTAAAATTTTGTGACAGCATTTTTCATTAAATTTTTTTGAATTTAATTGTAGGGGGTTAATATTTTTGTGTAAATTTAAATTTTTGATATTACAATGATTTTTTGAGGAATTATAAAATTTTATGAGATTGAATTACTGTGTAGAGAATTAAAAGCTTATCTGCTAAGGGTTCTTGATATGATTTAATTCTCTAATGGTTTTCGGAAAGTTATTTTTGTTAGTTATAATTGATAGTTGAATCGCGAGTTAACAATTTTTCTTAGTTGAATAACGTTAATGCAAATACTAGTCAAAGATATACATATTTTTTTTAATGTGATGCTTTTAGAGAAAAGAAATATGTTATAATTAGAGAGCTTATTTACTTTTTTTTATTATAATTGTCGGATCTATTTTTTAATGCAACTGAACCTGTTAGTGTTACTGTATTTGTAAATGTGTATTTTAGATTAAGCTATTTATCTGAAGATGAACTGTAATACATGAAGCTGTATGGAAAGTAAAAAGAATTGTTAATTGTGATCAACTAGTGATGTTTTTATTTTATTTCTAAAGTGATAGAATGAAACTGTAAGACATGAAGTCAATTTTTTTTTTGCATTTAGTCTTGTCAGATGTAGAGAGGAGGGGCATTGTTAGCCTTAACGCTAAAAACATTTTCTCTACATCTACAATTAATTTACTAAAGAAAAGTTTAATCTTTAGTACTCTTTTGAAAACTTACTTTGAGAGTAAAAGCGGGTGTTTTGAGACATCGTCGACCAGAAACGTTAAGTGTAGGAAATCACGTATCAACATGGCTGTGCATGTTGGGAGTGACGTAACTAGTCAGCCGTGATTGGCCGAGGGGGTAGGCGGATATGCCACATGCCAACCTCTCATTGGTTGCTTTAGAACTCGGTCGACATTACGTTATGCTAATGAAGGTGTGTATTTAAGAGGAAGCTCTGGTCGACGGAAGCACTTCTTCTGTTTTTCTCAACCATGTTGTAACTTCATCGATTGAGCATTAAGTTATCGGCTCGTTGCTCGAAAGAGCCTTTGCTAATGTAGCGTTTGCTATAAAAGCCCGATTTTCGCGATGCTAGTCATATTTTAAAGTTACCAGTGATTTTTGGCTTCAGGTTATTTTAACAATGTTGTAGTTTTTTTGAAGTTTAAATAAATGTTAGTTTTTTTTTACAAAGTCTTTGGAATCATTTATCTTCAAGATCGGGCAAGGCATACTTGACTCTTCCGCTAACTCTGCAATTATATTAGATTCATAGGATGCTACAAGTTGCAACTTTGTTATCCAATTTGAATGAACATGATATACTGTTATGTGTACAGCAATCGGTGCATCAGTGAAGTTGTACAGCCCCAAGCTGTTCCCTTCCTTCAAAGCTTGCCAGGCGCTATATTTCAACAGGACAATGCCCGCCCTCATATTGCTAGGAATGTTCAATCCTTCTTTGTAACGAAGCAGGTACAGCTTCTTCCTTGGCCTGCGTAATCCCCGGATATGTCGCCAATTGAACATGTGCGGGATTTCGTTGGTCGGCGTCTCGCTCATGATCCTCGTCCTGTTGCTTCTGTAGACGAACTTTGGGTACACATACAAACAATATGGAATGCTCATCCTCAGGCAGACATTCAAAATTTGTTTGACTCCATGCCACGTCGTGTAGCAGCACTTATTGCGGCGCATGGTGGCTATACAAAATACTGATTCTGATCGCTTGTTATTGTTTGTTTGCTTTAAAAATTTAATCATTTATTTGTACCACTACCACTCAACTGTGTATTAAATTTCATTCAATTATTACAATTCCTTCATGGTGTTGCAATTTTCACAAACATGAGTTTATATCAAAACATAATTCATTCTAGAGAAATATTATCAAAAATCTAGATATCTAATTTCTTACAGATTGTCTTAGTACCAGTTAAAATATTTCCTTTAAATTATTAAGTAAAAACCATTGTAACCACTAATTAACTTTTGATTAGGATTCTGATCCTTGGCAGTCTAAAAGTACGGCAGCAATTGGAGATAATGATCCCTGGGGTAGTGCTTCATCCCCTCCTTCGGTTCCAGGTATTAATTTTATATAGATAATTTAATAGTATTGATAATTTTATTAATGTGCAATATATGCCTTGGGGTAGATGGTAGATGTAAAAATATAATTTTAAAACATTAAAATAAAATTAAACTGAAAAGTAAATGCTTAGGTTCACGTGGACACAACTTATGAGAAAACCTATAACGTACTGCACAAGTTTGATGCAAAAAAGTTATAAGCTTCTGAATGCTAAGCAGTACTTGCAGTAAAGCCAAATTTTTTTATGACTACATATTTTGATTATTTAGTATACGGAAGCTCAAAATTTTTTGTATTGAAAGAAGTGCTCCTTCTGACTCTGAAATATGTACTTTGCAGATTGTGCTTTGTAACATAGGTTTACTCATGAACTAAAAATGGTCCTAAATTTAATTCATTCTTTTTTTCTAATGAAAATGTCCCCAAAAAATGTAATTTTACTTCAACAAAAGAAGTTCATAAACATTTCTACTGTTGTATTTTTGTTAAAATCAGTTTCTAACTTCACATGTCAAGCAGTAATACATATGCACACATATGTATAAGGGTCGTTCAAATGAAAGCGGCATTGCTGTAATAACTCCTTTCATATACTTATTTACATCAATGCCATTACTGCATTTCCCGAACTGAATGTAGTACCACTTTCATTTGAATGACGCTTATATTTGAGGAGCAAAAAATTTTTTTGAACCATTCTTTAAATATTTCTTTAGGTTTATCAACCCTAGTAGATTTTTCTCCCTAAGATGCTCACAGATAATCCACAATGCTAACAATTCACTCGTAGATAATCAGGAGTTTACTGTATAAGGGCTCCTCCTGAAATTAGCCAACTGAAGTATTTTTAATTGAACATTGTGTTCATACATGTTGGTTCAATGCTTTTATAAACCCTTATTTTCCACTTTAGATGGCACACTTACTGTGTGTGTAAAAACATTTTATTATTTTTAATTATGATTTTTATAAAAAGTAAAGAGTGTTGAAAGCATTAGTTTAATGCTAAAATTATACTAAATCATGCACTCATTTCAAATGTCAATAAAGCATGCACAGTTTTATTTACAGTTGCACATTTTAACACACTTTAAATTTTAAAAAGCCTAATAATTATACTAAAAGCTTGCTATAAATGGAACTGAGTTTAAAGCAGTTTTGTAAACCTAGACATTCTTAAAACATTCATCATTACTTGCAAGTAATAAATTTGAGGCTCATTTTTTAATAATATTGTATCTAAATAGTTTTGATTAATCAGTCTTGTATCACTTATTCATTAAGTGGCAATATGTAGATCTTTTAATTAAATTATTGTTTCTATTCATTTTAGCCCCTAAAAATTGGGCTCCTCGCATGTCTACATCAGCTAGTGTTTCATTTGAAGCTCTTGGTCGTTCCAATGGCGAGTTAGATGATTATGATTTCATGAATAAAAGATCAGCAATGAGCTCACCAGGTAAAATATTTCTTGCTTGTTTAAATTTTGGATTAGAATGGATTCTTTTACTAAGAAATATTAAGTTATTTATTAAAACATGCATGTAACTAGTTTCATATAATGCTTAAAACAATCTGAAACAAACATTTTTTAAAAGCTAGACCTATTCAATATAACTCTAATAGCAGCAGTAACCTCTTTATAATGAAGCAAAGCTATGTATTGTTTTTTCTTCTGTCTCCTAATGCCCTAATATAACAGAATTGAAATGTTTTTTTTTTTCTAAAAAGAACCAAAATTGTCATTACAATTAACTGGGGGGAGTTTGTTGATGCAGTAGTAAATATCTCCTACAGCTTTGCACACAATTTTATTCATTTACTTTATTACTGTGTCTATGAGTCTTCTTGGGTTTTTTTTTTTGTTGAAATGCTGTTACTTAACAAATTTTAGCTATACCAAATAAACACCTCAGAAACAATCCTTTACAATATTCTTATTCATTACAGTGAATGCTTCAGAACTTAGAAGCCTGTCATAATGTTTTCTTTAATGTCAAAATTTTGTAATGAATTATTTTTGTATAATAAATACCCTTGCTATGTTTTGTGTTGATTTATTCTCTGAGTTCATAACTTAAAAATACTCCACTCCTAACTATTTATATATAAATAAATTTCCAAAAAAAAAAGAGGATTGTGCTAAAAATATTAGATTAAAAGCCCAGTGTCGTGTGCTAAATTCGTAGGCGTTAACTAGATTTAGAGAGCAGTTTATAGGTTAATCAAATTTTCGTCTATTCCCTGTAAGATTCATGGCATGATCAGCTGTTGATTATGGAGGAAAAAATAGGCTAAAATTTCTAAATGATTGGCAGAACCATCAAGATTACATATGAGTGCTGGAATCTAAGCTTCTTGCTTGTGCATCACAAATAGGTGCAGAAGACAGGGATCTTCTAGGGAGGTGGCACATCTATGTTTGAGTTTTGTCATGGTCAGCCGAAAGTCCTAAACGTTGCAGAAAACATCCGGCAATCCTTGTTCTCTGGATATATGGGGAAGGAAAGCAGTAGGAATTCATCCATGAGCTTAAGATATCACTTGATCTTGTTTGGGGCAGTTTCTGTTGAATTGGTGGGGGGGGGGGGGGAATCCAACCACTATGAATAGATACTAAGTAGGACATTTGAACTCATCAAAACAAATAAAAGAAAACTGATTAAGAAATTATTGGTTTTCCTGCAGAAAACAGTGTTCTTGTTTTCTTTTTTTTGCAAGTTTTTCAATATGGAAATAAAAATAGTTTTTGAAATTTTTTTAAATGTTATGAAATTTTCTTGACAGTATGCATATACTTGTTAGTTGTAGTTTTGAATGTTCCGGGATTTATAATTGAGCATATATGTAGGGGATAATGTCGTGTGTTTGCATTTATTTCGAAGGAATTTTTATCTATTAAAGATTTTAATACTTAACATTATTGTAATGCTTTCAGATACAAGCATTCAGCGAGTAACCCCAAATCCATTTGATATGGTTGAATTAAAAGAATCATTTGTTGCTTGTGCATCTCAAGTGAAAGAAAATGGCCACAATTTTGCTAATGTGAGAAAAACACCTGAAACGTTCTTGGGTCCAAACTCCAACTTGGTCAATTTAGATGCATTAGTTAGCACCCAAGGATCTGATCGAGGTAACTATTTATTCTTTTGTTAAAAGCATTATTAAAATGTCCATGAGCTGGACTTTTTTCATTTTCAGTCTTTTCTAAATAGCCACAAGAAAAATGAAAATGAACTTGTTTCATCATGACAATTTGATTTTAAGTAAGATAAACTGTGATCATGGGAGGGGTCTATTCCTGCTTCAACTGACTGACATAAAGCCCATAAATGATAGTTATTACCAAGCAAAACTGCATTAGACCTAAATCTACTATTTAATTAGTGTAGAATTCAACATGTGGAATTTAATTTTTGGTTTGTTTTCTTCATTCTTTTTTTTTCCATTATGTTTTTTTAATTGCCTTTTTTTTATTGTGCCTAAAAATGTTTACTCCACACTTATCAAAGGTATAGTTTAGATAAATTTTAGCATTAATTCGTTCAGATGCTATTGGATTTTAGCCATGCTCTTTGGTTCTTTAAGTTCATAAAGTTTTATGATTATCAAGTAATATTCCTAGTAATCAAAGATGTAGTTCTCATTTTAATTAACTTAAGAAACAATTTAATCGAGAAGTAATGTAATTTCTTTAAGAAAACAATTTTCTAGTACAGCTGGATATAATTCATTTTATTCCTTCTTGAATTCTTTCATTAGTAAAGTTTTGTTTTTATCAATTATTACACTAAAATTATCATTTAAAGTAGCGCTCAACTTATTTCTTTATATGTTTCGGGTACAGTAGACCTCGGCTGTAAGGGCATTGTAATGTCTTTATTATTTATGATGTGAAAACCAAATAGACATTACAAATGAATTTGACTTTAGAGATTGCAAATCAAAATTTCATAACAAAATTAATAAATAAATAAATTCCTTGACTGTATCACATGAAAACTACTAGTTATCACCTTCTCTAGTTTTGTAAAATTAAATTTCATGTCTGTCATAAATTTCAAAGCTTCTGAAGCAGCAAATAAACATGCTGTCTATATTGTTAATTTAATTGCTGTTTCATTTTGTGATTGATCTCCTAGTCCCTTATTTTTTGGATAGCTTACAAATGTTGTCCATAGTTTCACATGCACCAAAATCTTCCTGAATCAATAAGTTTCCATGTTTAAATTAGTTGAGATCTAGGAAACAGCAAAAGGGCAGTATACATTAGGCTAAATATGATCATTCTAGTTACTGAGGGTAATTCTAGAGCAGAGTCCGACAAAAATCCGAAAATCTTGGGAGCCAATGAAAATTTTTTAGGAGCCAGCTATAATATTTTCATTTGGCGCCACCTGAAAAACTAGTCGCCAAGGCATATTTTTTAGTCGCCCGGGCGACCTGGCCCCGGGATTTTTCGGACCCTGTTCTAGAGCACTTTAACTCTTTGAGTTTTACTTGAAAAATAGTTTAATTAAAAATATATACATGATTAAATGCTTCAAATTTGATTTTTGAATGACTAATTGTATTTTGTATTTATTTCTTTGTGTATGTGTACAATTAAATAATTATTTTCCCACCATTTCAGAGATTGGTTCAGGAAACCCATTTGGAAATCCACCACCTATAAGCAATCCGTTTCAAGCAATTAGACCGCCACCTCCTACAATAAACCAACTTAGAGCTCAAATGCAGTTTGTCCCACCAACCCAACCTGGTATTGTGGTTCCAGCTACAGTCATGCCTGCTCCTATAGTATCTATTCCTAATGTCACTCCATTTCCTTCTAGCTCTTCAGCAAACAATCCATTTCTGTAAAAGAGTGATGTTTTAATTTATACATGCTTCCATTAAACAATTGTGTGCCTCAACATGGCTATGTTTTCGCCTCTGCAACAAATTTCATTACGTGTTGCTATGGTGTAAATTTTTGAACACCTTAACAAGAAATTGTAATGGTTTATCTTCATTTAAATTACCTTTATTGATTGGTTATAAATGTTTTAAACTTATTTTTAGGAGAAAACAATTATGTGTTTATGTTGTAGAAAAAATGTGATACTATCTACTGAGTTTGAATTTAGTTTTTTATTTATAGCTATTGTACTTTGTCTTTGAAGTGAGTGTCATCAAAATGTAAATTTTTAGACTATCATGCTTATAGACATCTGCATAGTGGTATTTATGACTTCATTTAAATGTTATTTAAAGGTCATATTATTCTTGGCAATATGACTGTTTAAATTTATTTATCATGCATATTTCTGCTTTTTTAAAGAAATAATAAACCTTGTAGATAATTCACACGTTCCCAGCTGACCTCAGTTTGCACCAAATGAACTCTGTGTTTAATGGTCCATTTATTGGTATTTTTGTTGGAAGATTATGAAATGTCTGATTGGATGAATTTTACACCATCTTCTTCCTGTGTAATATGACAGTTCAGTAATCTTAATAACTCCTTGTGCCCATGTTTCCTTGTAGTTGTATTCTGTAATAAAATTCATGATAGGAGATGGATGTAAATTGTTTGTCAAGTAATATGAATAATCATAAAATGTTTCACATATGAGGTTTATGTAGATTATATGAGATTTATTTTTAGTATACTGTAAATATTCATCTGTATGAGTCTCGCATGAAACTGTAATATAATCCTTTTCCTTTTCAAATATCATGTCACTAGAAAGCATCAAGTATTTTTTGTGCAAATAAATTGATATTAAAATAGCATAAAGCTATTATGGTATGTGGATGTATTATCCAACTCAGTGCTAAGTACGTGATACAGTAACTGAATGTGATTTAATCATTTTCTTAAGACTTTTCAATTTTTGCTAATTTTAAAACAAAGTGTTGTTTATTGTAAGTATCATATTGTCTGTGTTCTATCTGAAACTTATATATACTCCAAATCTGGCATATTTATATAGACATCTATATTTACACCTCATATAGAGTTGCCTCATTGTGTTGGTGATTGTACATAAAATGTTATTAATTCTTTAAGAGGCCTCTTAAATTTGAATTTAAAATTGTTTCAGGCTTTACTAATTTTAAGTTTGACAAAAATATTGAAGATTTATGAAAAGTATGTAGATGGCACATATGATTTCACTCAATGTTGCCATATTATTAAAAAAATTGTAGATGTAAAATGCATTATATGTATGCATAGTGCCTTTAAGTTTATTGAAGCCTTTTTTTTTTATCCCACAGTACTGTGCCTCTTTTTTAATTTTTAATGCTTTAATAGTTTTTAATACATTTTAAACCTAATTATCCTATTTCATTGTCATTTTTTAGCTCTTCATGTACTGTGTATTAAATTTTTCTCATGCAGTTTTGTTATTTTCGTAGGCTTTACTGTAGATTGAAATTATGTACAATATAATTCTCAAACACTAATTGTATGTGACTTGTTACATTTTCATCACCTCATACTTTTTTTTACCTTGTATTAAATGTGTACAATTTGTATTTAACTTCCTCTTAACTGGAATTATCAGTACAATTTGTATTTAACTTCCTCTTAACTGGAATTATCAGTACAATTTGTATTTAACTTCCTCTTAACTGGAATTATCAGTGCATAATAAGTGCAGTAAAAGCTTTTCTTTTTCTTGCCTTCATTATGCTTTGTTTGTAAATATGCATTTAAACGTTTTTGCATATTTGGTTTTTAGTGGATAGTTTTGTCTTTTCATTTTCTTATTTACAAATTTTAAAACTATGTTCTATCTTTTCTGCATTAAAATCCTATTTACATTTCTTGAACTAGTCTTTTGTTGGATTATCTTATATTTTATATTGAATTTTTTTTGTAAATATAATTAACTTTAAAAATGAATTTAAATAAATATTTTCTTTTCTCAGTATTGAAACCAGTATTGATATGGCACATTGAAAAGCCTTGCATGGTATTTTGTTAATTTTTCGGCACTTATTTGGCGTAAGATTGTGATATTACGTAACAAAAGTTTTATATACAACTTCAAAAGATATTGGGGTCATGTTCCTTGTGATTCTGGCTTGTGCTATATTATGAAAGTATTTAGCTATGAGTAAAAGCTATGATCTGATTGTTATTTGCTTTTTCAGTGTTTCCATTTTAGAGCTTCTGTCTTCAGATCTACAGTGATGGACAAAAAAAAAAATTGGCTGTGTATTACTTGTGTGAAAAATGTAAAAGTGTCCAGGTAGTGTGTTTTATGTAAAGTTGATATTGTTACAAAAGGATAACTGATTGTATTAAGTTGCACACGTTAAGGTTTAATGAAATGGCTAATTACTCTTAATAAGTTCTGATAGTGAAAAATGTAATATTTGATTGCACTTTAGAACAGAAAGATTGACACACAAATGCAGTAATTAAGAATAAATTGCGTTACTGCCCATGTTGTATACCCATTGATGTGATTGTATCTAGAATGATCACTTCGATACTTCGTACATGTCAGAGAGCTGAACATTGCTTTTTTTAACATGTGCTATGTTATATGGATAAAAAGCTACAAATAACACAGATTTATATAAAAGAAAGTTAAATGCTGCTTACTAATCTTGTAATATGACAAGATTAATGTGTTGGGCTTGAAAATTACATTTTTCTGCAACTTTAAAATTATCCAGAACTGCTGGCTTTAAGCATTCTTCTGCTGAAAGCCAGTTGGTATGAACTGTTATATTCACACTTCTTTTCGTTAAACCTCTTTGTTGGATATTTCTCTCTAGACCCATTGGCTGACCAGAAATTTCATTGTTGGTAATTGCAGTTTCGGTATGCTTCCTTTCATCCCTTTATCTCAACGTACTGATTACTGTTTGAATCATTAAGGTTGAAGTTGGATTCATCTACAACAATTACTGTGCTGTACTGAGCTTTGAAATATGTTTTTTCAAAGTCGAATCTGATTTTTTTTGTGTTACTAAAGCTTCTTTCTTGAGGTGCATACACAGCATATTTATTTTCTCTTTGAATGCTTCACATATTTATAATACCACCTTATGCAGTTATATTTGCCTTTTAAATTAAGAGTTGGTGGGATGGATTACAAAGATAGTTTGTTTCAGATAAATTCTTATGTTTTCTTCTCTTCAGTTTAGTCATGTGTTTCTCACAGTCACTAATTTGACACTTTGATTTCATTTCACTCAAAGTGTAGACTGATGAAATCCCATGTTTGTGGCAACATGCGTGTCAAAAACCAGTTTTTAGCTAAATAAACTGCTTTTTTTGTGCAGTGTCAATTGCATGTACAAAGTCACAATTTTGTTGTATTAAAAAAATGTGACAAATCGTCCTCCCTTTTGGTGCTCAATTTATCAAAACTGAATGATGTAGTAGCAACATGATCTCATGCCTTGCTTGCAGCAACTAAATTCTGGGTAAACAACCTAATTCATTCAACTTTCAAAACTGGTTTGCTTTTGCATGTGACGATTTTTCTTGTCCACCACTGTAATTGTATAATCTGAAGTTCAATTTTAATTTGTTAATAAAAAAGAAACAGTTGTATTTTGAATTGAACAGAAAAGGAAATGAAAAACTCTTGTTTTTCAATAAGTTTGATTTGAAAGTTCACTAGCAAAAAAGAAAGGCAACAAATTTCTTTGTTTAAATTGTTAATATATAAATATCTGAACGTTGTTTTCGTGGCACTATATATGGTGAAATATGTCTATGAAATAAGAAATGCTTTTCTTAAACAGTGGAATAATTTTGACAAATAAATGCTATTTTTTAAATATGGATAGTGAATTTGTTATTCACTCTATCAGTTAACTCATTGTATAATTGTTCAAAGTAAAGTTTTGTATTTGTTTGAGCAGTTTGCTCTCCTTGTATCACTTTTATAAAAAACACTTTGTATTGAAATTTGCTTTTGCATTATCTTAGTCTTGATAAAGGCATATTTTGCTTCTGTAAAAATCATAATCATAACATGACTGTCCTTTTTTGTACAGTATGGTTTTTCGTTTATTTTTGAGTTATTGAGGATTAATATCAGGGTTGGGAAGTGTCTTTCAATCAAAAAGGAATTCTAAAACCAATTTGGAAAAAAAAGGTTCATTATGAGTAGAAACCCTTCCACTAAATGCTCAAGAAGTGGTTTTAAAATGACCTTAGATGTTTTACTTCGCCTTCAACTTTGTTTGCAAAATACAGTATGTATCGATGAATACATTATTTCTAAGAAATTTCCATAAATCGTTTGATCTCTAATAACTTAGTTATAAAAGTTAATAAGATACAATTTTTTGTAGCCCCTTGACTAGTGTTGCTTGCTAATCTGTACCTTTATTACACAAAAGCTAGAGACTCTTTTTTTTGTCTAGTTTTGAAAATTTTACTATGCAATACTACTGTAGTGAGGAGCACTTTAGTGACAACACTAAGCTCAATTACAACAGAATTTAACAAAAATAAAATTGTAGTAGATAAATCATCAAAAAAAACCTGAATTGTTGACCCGAAGGAAAAAAGTTGCATTAAAATTGATGTAACTTTCATATCTTCCAACATTCAAAAATCATCAATCAGTCGACAGGGTGGTGTAGTGGTAAGACGCAGGTCTCGTATGCCCAAGATCGCAGGTTCAAACCTGACCCAAGTCTGGATTTTCAAGATGCAGAAAATCGTCTGCGTTGATGTTGTATGATTATGTGGCATGTTAAAGATCCCTTGAGTATCTGTTTGGCATGGATACTCTCAGCTAAATTAAATTCCTAGTGCAGATTGCATCAGCGAGAGCTCGTGCCCCATCAAGGGGAAACTAAGCGTTAAAAAAATTGCGGCAATGGTACCACACTCATTGTGGTGCTGCTGAAAAAGTTGGTACCAATCTCTGGGGACGCACTAGGTCTGCAATGGTTGATGACCAATACTGTAGCCCCATTAGAAGAAAAAAAGTTTCAAAATCATAATGTATAAGTTTTGCTGAAATTTGGTGAAATGAATAAGTGATTGATAACTCTAGTGAAGCGTGAAAAGGGGTTGCTAACAGAAACATTATATGAAGAGCACAAAAGATGAATGATGCTAATCAATACCTAATGTGTATGTTTAAAACTTCAGTTTAAAAATCTAAAGAGGAGAACACTTGTACCATACACTGCAGACAAAGAGTGTTGGCTCCACCCTCTCCAATAATGTGATATTCCTCTTCAGAAGACCTTTTCCCCCCATGAAGTAATGATAACGTAATAACACGTATGTAACATAATTTTGTCTTAACAATAATGAAACACTAAATTTAGCTACTTATAAACATACTTCTGAATACCTTTTCTTTTTGAATTTTGAATTACAGTAATTGCTTTTGTAAATGTTACTTTATTTATTTAATGTTCGTTGTCTAGGATACATTTTTTTTGGCAAAAAAACTATGTAAGAAACTGGAATGTGGAGATAAGCGGGTTACAGAAGTACCATATGTATGCAGCTATTGTTATGTCTTCCAAATAGAATATTTTGATGAGCAAAATAACCAGTGGCTTAGCGACGGGGGGGGGGGGGGGGGGGGGCAGAACCTCTTCGCTATCAAAAAGCTTCACTTGTCCTTTAAGGATGGATTGCCAGCTATCCCCCCCTTTTAGCATTTTTCAAGAATATTGATTATTTGTTTTTTCAGCATGAGACAATGTCTTTTCCCTACCCGGGGGATTTCTAGTTTGGGGGAAGGCCTATTCATTTAGAGATTAGCTAAAGTCAAGCACCTCATGCATAAAAGTAGACTATTTTAGACTCGATTGTTTCATCTGCACAAGCCGATAGAGCAATTGAACAATGTCTATATCTCGAGTTATAATCACAGTTTGAAAAGGAGCATTTCCTAGATACGGATCATTATATGGTGAGCGAGGGAGAGTACCATCTTTTCTGAAGCTGCCTGGAGATGTTTTGAGTATCTTTCTTTGTTGTCATTTCACTATTGCCTCTAAACAAGACTCCTTTCTCCTTTTTTGCTTCTTTTTTTTATTTTCTCCCACAGTTTGCACTGACAAAAGATGCTAAAATGTGAGATCCCCCATCCATATCACGCATTCTTATCTCCGTTGTCTACTGCAAGTACTTCTTTTCTGAACATTTCTCCCCTCCCTCAAACTTATTAACGCGGGAAGAAAATATTGTTCAGAGTCTGAGGGGACTATAAAAATTACAGCAAGGTTTTCCATTTGCCGCTTGTTATAAATCGCATTCGTATGTTATTACATTACGACTGAAGGACAGTTTTTCGAAGAACAGTAGGTAGCAATTGAGAGTTCACCGACGTCAGGCGGCTCAGCCACGCCCCCCTGCTCCGCCTGCCACGCCCCCTTGCGCCTCCCCCCCCCTCCTCCGCCTGCCGTGTAGTGTTGAGTAGTAGGGTTTCCTCGTAGAAGATTACGGGGGTTTGAGTGGAGTTGAGTTGTTTTTCTTGTTACTCTGCGTGCGAAGTTTTGTTTTTAGGAATGGCAACGGTGATATAGCGGTTGTCATGACAAGTTACCCACTAAAATTGCTCATGGCGCCACCTAGTGAGAGAAATATTAATTATTATTTTTTTCAGACTTGCTCGTTTTCTGATGTTATACTCATGGCGTCATCTAGTGAGATAAATATTCATTCATTCATTTAAATATATTTTTCGGACTTGGAATTATTTTATTTAGTTTCTCTTTCCTAGATCGGGAATCGAACATGCGACCTCCAGCTCCAAAAATCATTTGGCGCTCTGATGAATTGCGCGCTTTATCCATGAGACCACCAAATGATTTCAGTAAAGTACAGTTTAAATCAATCCTAATATAATTCTCTTTCAGATGTTCGAGAAGACTGCCATCTAGCGAGAGAAAACTTTTTTTTGAGCATAGAATATTTAATGATTTCCATGACAACATATTTTTACGAGGAGCCTCCTAGTGGCGAAAATAGGAATAATTATTTTTTTGGACTTAGTCGTTTTCCGAAGTTATTTTTGATTTCCAACTTGGGTTTTTCACGAGTGGTAACATTATTTTTTTTTTTTTTTAATTTCAAGAGTTGAAACGCTCATGCTGTCATCCAGTGAGAGAAATTATTTTTGGACATAGAATATTTTATTTAATTACATATTCTTTTAGATATTCGGATTCATATACCCCAAACCTTAA
This sequence comes from Octonoba sinensis, assembly GCA_038502835.1. Classification (NCBI taxonomy): domain Eukaryota; kingdom Metazoa; phylum Arthropoda; class Arachnida; order Araneae; family Uloboridae; genus Octonoba; species Octonoba sinensis. The sequence goes on along the minus strand of CM076598.1, from coordinate 48,758,800 downwards.
TGTTGTAAAACCCATTCGATCAAATCATGATTACTATGTTTTTTTTTTTTTTTTCCCTTGCGTTAGTATCAGACTTAACCGAAGTGTTCTAGTGATAATTAATTAATTATTTCCATCAGAATTAAATTTCACAATTTTTAATCAACTCATAGCACTATTTTAATCTTAATAATGTATAAGTAGTAACTATCTCCTAATTTTGAACATATTTTATTTTTACACTTGTAATTTTTTCCCCCAAAATATTAAACCCAGGATTAATTGCGATCCAATCAAACAGCTTCTTGAGAAAGTTTATATTTAATGTGAACCAAACAAATCAATCCTCGAAATTTACAAAATTTAAGTCAAAGTTAATTATAGAAATGTTTAAGACTTAGAAAAATTTTTAAAATCTTTTTTCCTAAAGTATGAAAGACAGAATTAAATGAGAACTTATCAAACAGTTTCTTGAAAAAGTGCGTACTTAATATGCACCAATCAAATCAATCCACACAATTTACTAAATTTTAGTCAATTAAAAGTTTTGTTGAAATATTTGGAACTTAGAAAATGACCATCAATAGGTTTATACATACTAATTTAACAATACTTTTACAAAAAGTGGCGATTTCTTCTATACTTAAACAGGTTTACATCCATTTTACTGTTTTCTATCAATACAACTCAACGAATTTATATCAACTAAGACTATATTTACATTAGATAATCATCCTTTAATCAATATTATACCACTAGATTTTTTTTCAAAGTTTAAGAGTTTGCATGAAATAGTGGAAGTTAGAGTATGTTCAGCAACTTTATTTCACATAGAATGATAAGCGAATTTTTCGTGCATTTCAATATTTTTATTTTGTTTTTAATTATTTTTTTTAACACATTTTAACGTTTCAAACGAATACAATCTCAGAAATTATTGTGGGCATATACATCATGATTAAAGAAACTTTAAAAATAGTCAAGCGCATATTGCTAAATTTGTAACTGCGAAGCAATTCAACAACCTGATTGACGTATAATACATTTAACGAACATTTCAGCTATTCAAAACTTTGTCTTTAACATTTAACGAATTTTTCATTTTTTCAAAGAGTAATTTATTTTCAAAACTCTGTCTTTAACATATTTTTACGATTTACACAGAATAATACAACCGAGAAAAATATTTATCATAACTATTTACAACACGATTTTCACACACTGAAAAAGTTTATTACTTAAGCACGAAGAAACTTTAAAACTTCACACTGCAAAATTCATGCATTGAAAAAGTCTATTACTTACATACAAACTTAGAATCTTTGAAACTAAAATCGCAGAAGTACAATTTAACTTAAATACGGTAATGCTTAAAATCATAGCTACAGAAAATAAAAAAGAAAGTTAGAAATATTATACTCAAAGACATAAAAAACACACACAAGATGTAACATCTGTTGAAACTTCTACCATTAAAAATAATTAATAACATCCATTATCAGAACTTGGAAGAATGAATGCTAAAAAAGCCTCTTAGAAATAAAGGACAATTTTAGCAGTTCCTCCACCGAGTTCCTACTAACCAAAGCAATCGTTGCGAATTTTCAGTTATCCTATACACGAACACAAAAGCAACTAGGCAAAATCTGGCAATACAGTTAGTGAATGAACACAGAGAGAATGCACTTAAAATAATATCATTCACACGTTGAAAATCGAAGAATTTTTTCATGCAATATAGCTATAGTTCAATTATTCAAACTTACATGAAACTAATTGTAACAGAATGCAATCTAAGAAATACTTTAAAGTCGAAATACAAATTATATAAAACATCATGTACTCACAGAGAAGAGAGAACGTAAATGTTTCCCCTCCAAACCACAACGTAGAAATGACTCTTCAAACTCTTATCAGCTGACGAAGATAAGGTAGCAATACCTCGTTGGCCGCCCCAATCGAAGAATGACACATGCAAACATGATGCTACAAGCTGAGTAACACTATCGATAAACCAATTTGACTTCAATTGAAGTTTAATATGAATGTAACAGTAAGTCTTAATTAAAAAAGATTTCATACATGCAAACATATACATACATATAAATTTAATAATTTTACGAAGACCTATGTATTTAACTCACCATACTCAGACAGTTTTCCTTAAACACACATTTTTTCCTAGATATAACCCTTTAATTCATTACTTCCGAGTGAAGAATTTCTTACCTTCAGTATTATAATCAAGCCATACAATACATTTAACAAACGTTTCATTTATTCAAAGACTTTCAAAACTTACTCTTAAACATTTAACGAACGTTTCATCTATTCAAAGAGTTATTTATTTTCAAAACTCAATCGTTAACATATTTTTTTACGACTCACACAGAACTTATAATTTACAAAGATTTTATGATATACAACCGAGAAAAATATTTAACAAAACTATTTCCAACACGAGTTTCATACATTGTAAAGGTTTATTATCAAAGTTCGAAGAAAACTTAAATGCTATTTACGCTGCAAATTTCATGCTTTGAAAAAGTCTATTACTAACATACAAACTTGGAATCTTTACTTTATTCACACCTTTAATATTATAATCAAGCATATAACACATTAAGCGGACATTTCATCTATTCAATGACTTTCAAAACTTACTCTTAAACATTTAACGAACGTTTCATCTATTTAATGAGTTATTTATTTTCAAAACTCAGTGTTCAACACAATTTTTAAGATTTTCACAGAGTAATACAACCGATAAAAATATTTAACAAAACTATTTCCAATACGAGTTTCATACATTGAAAAGGTTTATTAGCAAAGTTCAAAGAAAACTTTCAAGCTATTTTCGCTGCAAATTTCATGTTTTGAAAAAGTCTATTACTAACATACAAACTTGAAATCTTTACTTTGTTCACACCTTTAATATTATAATCAAGCACATAACACATTAAACGAACATTTCATCTATTCAAAGACTTTCAAAACTTACTCTTTAACATTTAACGATCATTTCATTTATTCAAGAAGTTATTTATTTTCAAAACTCAATCTTTAACACAATTTTTATAATTTACATAGGGTTTATGATATACAACCGAGAAAAATAGTTATCAAAACAATTTTTTTGCAACGCGTCTTTTCCACATTGAAAAGGTTTATTACTAAAGTACAAAGAAAACTTTCAAGCTATTTACGTTACAAATTCCGTGTTTTGAAAAAGTCTATTACTTACATACAAAATTGAAATCTTTACTTTGAAACTAAGATTGCAAACAATTTTAGACAGAGTTCAAGTTAAATATAGAATTGGTTAAAATCGTAGCAACATAAAATACAGAATATAAAAAAAGTTAGAAACGTTATACTCAAAGACTTGCATTACTAACTGAAATAAAGAAACATAGCTTTCAACTACTACTACCATTGCAAAACTTATATTAACCTGCTAAAAACTCCATAAGAAAAGTCAAAGTACTGCGCACAAAACATCAAAACTTAGAGTCCTCTAGTAAAACTTAGAACGAATAATGTAAAACTACGAAAATTTTCAAAAATAAAAGTGTTATGCACTTGCAAAATGTAAAAAGTACTGTGTACGAATGTTAAAACTTTAACTAAAACATGGAACGAAGATGTAAAAATATTAAGTATAATATCTTAAAGCAACACTAAAATGTAAAAGTATAACGTACAAAACATCAAAACTTAGATTCATCTAGTAAAACTTAGTATAAAAATGTAAAAGTACTAAGGACAGAATCTCAAATATACATCAATTTGATAAAAGCAAAATGAAAATGTTAAAGTGCAAAAGACAAAACGTCAAACATAGATTAAGATGTTAAAACAATGTATCATAAAAATTAAAAAAAAAAAAAAAAGAAAAAGAAAAAATACTACATACAAACGGTCAAAACTTAGAACTAAAATTTTTGATAAACCATATAATTTCAAATTCGTCTAGAAAAACTTAGAGCGGAAATGTAAAATTATTGAAGTTTACAAAACAAAAGTGTTAAGCATTCACAAGTTATTAAAACTTCAAAACGTAAAAAATGATTTCTCTACAAAAACTTGGAATGAAGTCGTAAAATTACTAAGTACAAACTGTTAAAAACATCATAAAAATGTCAAAATGACAAGTATAAAGCAACAAAACATAGATTTGGCTCCTGAAATATTAATCAAAAATGTAAAAATTCTAACAACAAAATCCTAAAACTCTGAAAAATTAAAAAACACGCAGTACAAAACATGTAAAATGTTAAGTATAAAGCTGCAAATCTCAAATTCACCCAGAAAAACTCAAAACAAAGATGTAAAAGTAAGGAACTTTTTAAAAGAAAAGTGTTACACACTTGCAAAATGTTAAAACTTAATGCAAAAATGTAAAAATTAATACGTACAAAATGTAAAAATTCTAAGTATATAACGTATTCATCAAGTGAAACTTTGTACGAAAATGTAAAAGTTTAAGTACGAAACTTAAAAAATTTAGATGGATCTACAAAAATTCAAACTAAAATCGTAAAAAGTATGAGTACAAAATGTTCAAACATTCTATAAATGTAAAAAATTTAAGAGTACAAAATACAAAACGTAAAAAAAAAGTTAGAGTTATCTTCTAAAACTTAGACTGAAGTCGAGTGAAATTACTAAGTACGAAATGTTAAAACATCATAAAAATGTCTAAATAACAAGTATAAAGTATCAAAACATAGATTTGTACATTGAAATGCACTTGCGAAATGTAAAAAGTACTGTGTACGAATGTTAAAACTTTAACTAAAACATGGAATGAAGATGTAAAAATATTAAGTATAATATATTAAAGCAACACTAAAATGTAAAAGTACTACATACAAAACATCAAAACTTAGATTCATCTAGTAAAACGTAGTATAGAAAATGTAAAAGTACTAAGCACAGAACGTCAAATATACATTTATTTAGTAAAAACATAACGAAAATGTTAAAGTACTATGGAGATATAAAAATACTAAGTATAATATACTGAAGCAACACAAATTGTAAAAGTACAAATTACTAAACATAAAAAATTTGGAGTTATCAAATAAAACTTGAAAACATAGATTCACCATCAAAACGTAGATGTGTTTAGAGCAATCTTAATCAGAAAAATGTAAAAGTTCGAAGAACAAAATGCTAATACTGTGAAATATTACAAAATACACAATACAAAGCAATAATGCATGAAAGAGTGCTAACTTCAAACTTAAACGACAAATCGACTTAAATGACAAAACTTAAATGCATTCAGAGAAACTTAGAACGAAAAAATAATAGTACGGAAATTTGCAAAGTAAAAGTGTTATGCACTTTTCAAAATGTTAAAACTTAACTTTATCTACTAAAATCTGCAATGATGATGTAAATATACTAAGTATAATATATTAAAGCAACACAAAAATATCAAAATATTAAATACAAAACGTAAAAAAAAAAATAAAAAAAAAATTTAGATCTGTCGACTAAAACTTAGACTGAACACATAAAATTATTGAGCACGAAATGTTAAAACATCATAAAAATGAACAAACAACAAGTATAAAGTATCAAAACCATAGGTTCATCAACTGAAATCTTGATAAAAAATGCTAAAGTTCTGCGAACAAAAATGCTAAAACTGTGAAAAACTAAATATATGTAGTGCAACACAACAAAGCATGTAAAAGAAAAAAGTTCAAAATTAAAACTGCTTTAATCTTAAAGTTACAACAGGAGATATTCTTCTCGCGAACAAAGAAGTGGCAGCTAACCGGCGAGAGCAACGAAAAAGACGGGAAAGAGAAATTCACGCTTCATTGAACTCGAAAGTCAACAACTTCTCATTTTCGTTGTAGGGAAGGCTCAGTCGTCCTTGTCCTTATCAGTTGACAAGCATGAGCGAACACGAGAGGGAGACAATTCAGAGACAAAATCTCGCACCGCGAGAAAGATAAAAAAGAAAAAAAAATTAAAGCTTAGCTTCAATGCTTTCGAGCATTTATTTTTTAAAAGTGTTTTTTCCATTTAAAATATAGTTTTGGTTGAGAAAAATAATTAAGAAAAAAAAAATTTCAATTTGTAAATCCTTAAAGATTTCTTTTCCAAACTCTTTTTTTTTTTATCTTTCTCGCGGTGCGAGATTTTGTCTCTGAATTGTCCCCCTCTCGTGTTCGCTCATGCTTGTCATTTGATAAGGACAAGGACGACTGAGCCTTCCCTACAACGAAAATGAGAAGTTGTTGACTTTCGAGTTCAATGAGGCGTGAATTTCTCTTTCCCGTCTTTTTCGTTGCTCTCGCCGGTTAGCTGCCACTTCTTTGTTCGCGAGAAGAATATCTCCTGTTGTAACTTTAAGATTAAAGCAGTTTTAATTTTGAACTTTTTTCTTTTACATGCTTTGTTGTGTTGCACTACATATATTTAGTTTTTCACAGTTTTAGCATTTTTGTTCGCAGAACTTTAACATTTTTTATCAAGATTTCAGTTGATGAACCTATGGTTTTGATACTTTATACTTGTTGTTTGTTCATTTTTATGATGTTTTAACATTTCGTGCTCAATAATTTTATGTGTTCAGTCTAAGTTTTAGTCGACAGATCTAATTTTTTTTTTTTTTTACGTTTTGTATTTTTTTTTACGTTTCATCAGAGCGCCAAATGATTTTTGGAGCTGGAGGTCGCATGTTCGATTCCCGATCTAGGAAAGAGAAATTAAATAAAATAATTCCAAGTCCGAAAAATATATTTAAATGAATGAATGAATATTTATCTCATTAGATGGCGCCAGGAGCAATTTTAGTGGGTAACTGTTGTCATGACAACCGCTATATCACCGTTGCCATTCCTAAAAACAAAACTTCGGACGCAGAGTAACAAGTAAGAAAAACAACTCAACTCCACTCAGAAACCCCGTAATCTTCTACGAGGAATCCCTACTACTCAACACTATTCGGCAGGCGGAGGAGGGAGGGAGGGGAGGCTCAGGGGGGGGGCGTGGCAGGCGGAGCAGGGGGCGTGGCTGATCCGCAGATCCGCCTGACGTCGGTGAACTCTCAATTGCTACCTACTAAGAACTCCGACAAGAAGGGTGGAATCTGCTTGTTAAAGGGTGTTATTTTTTCAGTGTAGTTCCGAGAGGTCAGAGATAAATTAATTTTCTCTTAAATTGTTCTCTAAATGTGCTTTTATGATAAGTTTTGCTCACAGTTCATTTTACATAGCTTAATTAATATTCCAACTTGTAATGTAAAAACAAAACCTTTTCTTTTATCATGTTTTCGTCTCTGTAGCAACAGCTATAAGGAGAGACTATTATAAGCAAACGAATTAAAATCTTGGAACATCTAAGTTATAAACATTAAAATAAAATAGTAACGTGATACAATCACTGCGCTGAAAAGTGTTGCTAAAATGCATTCATAAAATAAACTTTTGAATATCATATTAAAATTATTGCCTTAAACTTTGAAAAATATCGAATAATTTTAGTGCATGTAACAAAACATCACAATGAAAAATGTACTTCCATTGTTTAATATATTTTTGAGAAACATTTTGTCGCTTTTTATGCGAGAGAATAAAATGCTTTTAAATATTTATGAGTTGCAAGTTGCAATTAATTTATGATATAATTTATTTCAAAATTTTTAAAAAACATAATATTCTCTTTAAACGTTTGTTTTTAATAATATTTTATAATGAAATTCATAGTTGCAATTTCAATCTTTGTACGTGGGCATTTCTATAAATAGATTATATGCTTAAACTGGTGCAATGAATTTTTGTCATCATCTATGTCGAAGACCCCTTTCCGTTTTTTGCAGACCCTCTTCATGAGTGTCAATGTAACGGAAGTCAATTAGGGCAGTATTTATGTTTGAAAGTTCCAAAACAGAGCGAAATTGAGAGTTAAGTTTCGCCCACGTAGTTCTAAAACAGTTGGGAGAGAGCGAAATGCATGGAAATATCATGTGAAAATTATAAAATTTAACTTAAAACAAAATTAAAAACTTTTTGTATTATTACTGTATTTTTTTTCTTTCTGTCACGTGAAATTTGAGTTATACGTCAACATTTCATAGGGAACTCCCCACTCCACGGCTATGCTTTTACTACTGATATCACAAATCAAAACCCAGATAGCAATTTTTATTTGCAACAAAATTGCAGCAACCTTGCTTTGCAAAATTGGAAACTTGCAGCAAGTTCATAATGCAAGCCTGAAAGTTCAAAGCAAGACTGTAGCAAGTTTACGCAAGTGCCGAAGTCACCACACTTCGCACTTGCAGTGAACTTGTCATGCAAGTCACGTCAAGTTCACTGCAAGTTGGAGACAAACTGGTACAGCTAGACTTGCTATATCAAATTTGCAGCAAGTTCCTCGTGAATTTACCATTGACGTGCAAATTTGCTGCTAACTCTTTGCTAGTTTACTAAGTTTGCTGCAAATTTGTAGCAAACTAGTTGGAACGCAAGCTTTGTAATATCAAATTGACCTTTCTTGTATCAAACTTGCTGCAAATCCCTTGCAAGTTCACTTTTGTCCTATCACGCTTGATGCAAATTTGTGGCATTTAAGCTCATTTCACAGTATTTTGTCCAAACGTAGAGTCCGCAACATTACACTTTTTTTGTTATAACTACGTAATTTACAGCTTAATTATCACCAAATGTTATTTTCAAATAATGTGTTGAGCACATTATTTGAAAATAAAATTTAGCGATAATTAAACTGGAAATTACAGCCATAACAAAAAAAGTGTCATGTTGCGGACTCTACAATTTTAGAAAATACTGTGAAATGGCCCCTATCCCAATATATCCACATTTACCACTTTTAAAGAAAAGAAGCAGTTTGCATATGAATGTCTAGATTGTCAAATGCTGTTGTTGTCATTTTTAATCCTTAAGTAAGATTTTTTGCACTATATTAATTAGAAACATACAACTTTGATTCAGGTTTAGTTTATATAGATTAATACTTTAATTTGCATATAGAGTTGAATTTTCTAGTTATTTTGGGCATATTATATACATTTTTAATGTATGATCATGCATTAAACAAATTTTATATAAAGAGGATCATTCAACTAGGTACAAAACATAAATAAAACAAGACTAAAATTGCTTATTATCATACAAGCTTTATTTTTACTATTTTTAGAACATTTAATGTTACATTAATAAGAACACTTAATTTATATATACAATACAAAACCAAAATTAAGAAGCAGGAGCACCACTCTTCAAAAATCACAAGACTGAAAATATTTAATGAAGTTGACTACATACCGTAGCATCAATATTATTAGCAATAAATTACCACTATTGCTTTCAGAAGATATAAAACTTGTATGTACACACAGTGTATGTGTATATATATACATATATTCAGAGTCCGACAAAAATTCGAAAATCTTAGGAGCCAATGAAAATTTTTTAGGAGCCAGCTATAATATTTTCATTTGGCGCCACCTGAAAAACTAGTCGCCAAGGCATATTTTTTAGTCGCCCGGGCGACCTGGCCCCGGGATTTTTCGGACGCTGCATATATTTACAAAGATTGGAAGTGAATGAAATTTGCAAAATATATTTAAATGATCAAACAAGATTTAGTTCATATATTCCAAATTTAAAAAAAAAAAAAAAATCCTGTTTATGAATGAATAAATAAGAACAATAAAGTAATACTGAGACATACAGCAGTGCAACTACTGCAATCTCGCATTAAAAAATGTAAGCAAATCCATTTTTATTTCCGAAACATCTTTGTTCTAATTGGATTAGAATCTTTGTTCTGACTGGTATTTATATACTTTCCAGATTGATTTTTATTTATTTATGACCTTAAAAAAATGCACTAAACAGAAATTATAATTTAAAAATAAAAAGAGATGGCTTAACTTGCATCACTATTTTGTAAGCTAAATTCAAATTCCTTATTCATTACTAAGAAATATCTAATCACTAAGCCAATTTTTTTATAAAAAATTTCCTTTTCTATAGTTTTTTTTTCAATTTTTATTTTAAAATTTTATTTCATATGTGTTTCACCTAAAAAATAAAATGAAAGATCAAGTAGGTAAGTAAATGCTTGTTACTTTAAGATTGGTAGTGACCCTTTACGAAGAAAAGAGAGATTATGAGTTTTTAATTATTAAATTAAGTTCACAAGCAATAAATAAAGAAAGAAGAGGAAAAATGTAAACTATTAAAATAAAAATTTAAATAAGCCATTCTAAACCATCTTTTATTAAAATAACTTCCAAAATAATTGAATCATGTAAAAATTTTGAAATCTCCGTCACACAAGAAGCACTTTCCATCCTACAACAGAAAAAACAAAAAGCTTTTATTAATATTATAAGTTGCCAAAAAATTAAAATATAGATCAAATGTATTTGAGATAATCAAGGGTGTAGGTGAGGTTAGTATGCAGCTGTCATTTTCACAACATTAATTAGTTCTTGACAAGTTTTTGAACATTTGGTTGTAGCTGTGACAAAGCATATCTCAGGTTATTACCACATCCACCTTTGCTGAATATTTGGTCATGTATGCCAGTGATTCCCAACCTTTTTTTTTTTTTTTTTTTGTCGGGGCACACTATGGACGTTTTCAAAATTTGACAGCACACAAAGAAAACGATAAGTTAAAAAGTTGTTTACTTACCTATAAAACACTGTAAAATAATTAATTAATTTAAATTAAAAAACATGGTATTTAACTGTACAAACAAGTTTTCTTCTATAGTGTACTCTTCTTTTATTTAAACAAACTTTACTTGTAATAAGAAGCATTATAATTTTTATTACGTAGATTTCTAAAATTTGACGGCACACTAAAGTGCCATGACACAGTGGTTGAGAATCACTGATGTATGGTATTGCTGAAATTCTGTATTCATAGATATGTGTATGAAAACTGCACTAAGAACACCAAAACTTCTGAAGAAACTTGTCTGCAAAAAAGGAATCATTTACAATAGTAGTAGATAGTTGAGTGTACAAATAGGTGCTGTATTGTTAAAAAAATATTATAGTTTATATTGTAACCACAAAATCGAGGAAACTGCAGTTACTTTTACACTCTTGAAATTCTTCTACACCTTCCCAAGGGGTATGCCCTCATGTTGAGAACTGTCGTTATACGGCAATTCATTCTCATGAAAACACCAGCTGGATAATGTTAATTTTTTAAGAAATCAATAAAAGAAACAAATCAATTTTTCCCTGCAATAAGCCATAGACAACAAAATCAGACTTGAGGATTTCATTAACTATCACTATAAAAATATAATAAACTATGAGAAATGTTACAGAAGCTTGTAAGTTTAACAAGGGCTTGAAATAGAAAAATTAATCAGCCAGCACCTCTTTTGAAAGTCGGTTGAAAAATTATTTTTTCAAAAGAAAAAATTACAACTAATGTAAGTTACAGTTAAGTTCTATATTTTTGTACATAGAATATACATATTCATATGTGTTTGCTTACAGTGTCAAGGTAAATTATTCACAATATTTTAAAAACTTTCAAGGTTCAATTAAACAGAATATTAGAGTTTTTTGCTGCATTAGTACATTTTTAAGCCCTAAGTTTAACAGTTCTTATTATTTATTAAAGTTTTCTTCTAGAAAAAATTGTTCTCTGTACATGACCTTAAAAAAGGCAACTTAAATGCTAAACCATTCTCAAATAGTTTCTCAAGACAATTAATAAAAATATACAAGTCAATGAGGATGAATAAATTTCAATAAGAAAATGCAAATATAAATTATGCTGCAAGAGAAACCTATTTAAAAAAATGCATCAAATTGGTTCAGAGGTACTCGAAAATAGAAGAGGGAAAAACAAAGTGATATGCAAGATGAAGACCCTCTCTTCTATGAATCCCTTAATCTTTTTAGACAGTTAAATAATATGCCAGACAAAATTCAACAGTTAAACCTGTCCATATTCCTATATTTATTTCACTTTTAAAAAAATGTTTTTACAAGTAAAAGCATACTTACAAAAAATCAATTTTGAAAGCTTCTGTTGCAAGGCAGGAATTTTTCAGTCTTTTTTGTTGGGCTCTTGCCACTTCAGGTGTAAAGCTCAGATAATCAAGGTCATCCCTTCAGCATTTCATTTGCCTCCATCTTGACAAGAAAACTTTAATAAAGCTTAAAAAAAAAAAAAAATTCAATGTACCCCTTAACATCAATTATATTAAAAAATGGATTATTATAACATAATGTTTTAACTGTTTTTTATTTAAAATTGAGCTTTTATTTATATTTGTGACTTTTATAGCTATCAATTTTAAAATAAAATTCATTAAATTATTAAAATTAACGGTTCAGGTAGTGGATAGTTCTAAATCTGCAAGGTGTTGCTGGTGAACCATATGGTTGCTAAAGCTTTTGATTTAGTTCCTTGGCAAGAAATCTACCCTCTCTCGGAGACAACTTTATCAACTGATAATTAAAATGGTTGATTAATTTTTTTTTCCAAATTCATAGCTTAATCCACAGGTGATATTAAATGTTTCAGTCGCACAATTAAATACACATAGCAAAAATGATAACCTGATCAGATAAAAAAGAAAATTTTGTTTTTACATTCTTACAGCTCTTTCGCCATCACAAAACAACTCTATTTTGCTTATTTTTTTAACAATCAGGTCAGAATTTTCAAAAAACATAATTAATTTTTCTTCTTCATCACAAATTGCACTTGTGTTTTCATGTAACTATAAAAACAATAACAATGTGAATCAAAGTGGTGAAAGTAAGGAATAGTCATCTTCAATAAAAAGAATTTAAAAACCGATTCACTTCTAGATATATCTATAATAACAATGAAAAAAACAGATGAAGATATTTTATATTGATTAAGTATAGAATCCAGTTTGGTTTTGTGATCTACTGAACAACTTTTTCTTAAAGAAAGGTCTCTGTAATTTTATTTAACTAAAAACAAAATAGTTAATAGAGAAGTAAAATCTGCTTTAATATGTGACAAAGGGGGGAGGGGGGTCAAATATATGGGGAAAAGAGTGACATCATTAATGAACAGCCCTCAAAATCAATGGGAATACCAATAGATAAAATTCAAGAAGTCCTAATAGCAACAAACAAAATTTAATGATAAAAAAGGAACCTTATTTCTTGAAAACATTAAACAGAAATCCCTAAATTAAGTACCCTAAAAACTAAACACATATCAATAGATAATATTCAAGAAAGTACCACAGCAACAAAATTAAATATGATACTATATATCAGATAAATGATAACGAATTTTTAAAAAAAACCCTAATTAAATTATAAAGCAAAATTAAAGATTTTTCTTGGAATCTTAAAAATAATTAAAATTGCATCTTAGTACGAGAAAAAGGAAATCTAAAAACATCAAATTAAAAAGAAGTAATTTTAACACTCAAATTAAATAAATACATATCAATAAAAAAATAAAATTCAAGAATTGCAACAAAAAATGCATCTAAATTTCACAAAAGTGATACAATAGCAAAAATTAAAAAGCGAATTAAAAAAGAAAAAACAAATACAGAGTCAATCGATTCAGTTTCAAAATTAATTTAATAAACGAAATTAATATTCAAGAGAAGATTTTTAAAAAAAGAAACATTAACAAACACAAAAAAAAATGCAACCTCTATAATTATCTAAATATTTTACAAAATAAAGAAATTCAATCTCGAAAAAATGGAATTTTTTATTAAATAAATGCAACAGACAAAATTTGAAAACTAAAACATAACGACACAAAGAGAAAATTAAAAATGCATCTATAAATACGAGGTAATGAAATCTAAAATCATCAGAATATTTTTTTAAAATAAAAAGTTCGTGTTTGAGGAAAAATCGAACATTTACTAGTGAAATAACACGATAGTAAATTACTTAAATGAATAAATAGCTATATCACTAATAATACAGTACATACTAGTCAACCCTTAAATCTTTCACTGCCAGCATTTTAGAAGTACAAAAATGAATCGTTCTTAAAATATTACCCCATGCTAAAATTAAATCTCAACAAATTAAGTACCCAACAAATAAGAAAACATACTCACATCTTGTTTAGATGCACGATCACGCCGTTTTCTTTCTTTTTAGCACATGGTTGTGGGTGGTGGGTGTTGCCAGATGCAACATTCGCATTCTTTACCGCCAAACTTCCACTCCATGGCCTGCGCATGCGTTGAATGACAGACTTGCCACACTTTTGCAGCAAAATTGTGTTGCAAGGAAGTGATTGCTCAAGTTGTCAACCTTGCAACAGCTTTGCTACACATTTGTTTCGTCTAATTTGTCGTAACAAAAGCATATCATGGAAAAATCAAACTTGTTGCAAGTAAGCATGCTATCTGGGAAGTGGAAGTTTTTACTAGTTTTAAGCACAAGGAAAATGAGTACCTTCTGTATTAGGAACCCTATGTGTTAAACACTGAATTGAATATTGAATATTTAATAATTTACTCAATAAGAAAACATCAACATAAGCATTGCCAACTTTTAAACATGAAAACTCAAAAACCATTCCAGTTAGTTCTGCTGAAGCTGAAAGAAGCTTCAACATTATAAATGTAATTTGTACAGAGGAAAGAGACCGATTGACTGTCGAAAATACAGGGCTCCCACGGCTGCGCCAATTGCGCAAAACTGCGCCAAAACGATTTCTCTGCTACATGCTGCTACAAAATGCGTTTTTTTGGAAAATTTGCGCCAAATCGCGATTTTCGGGGAAAAAAAATCGAAAAAATTTTAGATATTATATTTTTTCACCTTAAAATCGGCATCATTCGTTACATTTTTCCTTTAGTCAACTAATTTTTTACCTTTGAAGCAGTTTATTAATGAATATTAGCTCTACCCTCTCTTAAGAACATCAAGTGTGGATGAGAAAATTGAGCAGAATGAGTGATGTATACCACGCTTGTAGAAGAAACAGTGAGACGATTTCTAATATTTTGTAGTATTATAGAGAGAAAAATAATTCTTCTTATCACTATTTATGTTGAACATTTTATTTAGTAAATTTTTATTGAAATAGATAAAGTTTAAAATTTCATAGAACGTGGAAAAAATAAACTTAGCGTTTTTCCTCAGTGCACTTTGTATTTTCTATTCTAATGTTTAGGAAATACTAATCAATGTGAAAAATCAATAACAGAACATATGTTAAAAAGGTTATTGCTCCATTATAACAATTCTTAAATATTCCTTAAGCCTACTTTTCACGTGCAAGCAAAGGAGTGCATACGTTCTACAATCTTTTTGCATCCGCTACAAAAATCGGATTTTTTTCATTTCAACTATTTATAATGTTTCTTCTCAAAGTAAATAAATAAAATGTATTTTTATTTTATAGAAAAACATTGTTTGAAAATATATATTTGTCCCCAAAAGTGTTTAGGGATAGACTTTTAAACGCTGTAAAATTAAACATTGAATTGCAGCTTTTTTCCTTTTCTCATTACTCTTTAAGCTCTATAATCTATATCATATAACCACAAGCAATTAAAAAAGATAAATATAAAGAACAAAATAAGTAAAATAATTAGTTAAGTTAGAAAATCATTAAAAAGAGCATGCATATCTTAATGAATTGATTATTTTTAGCAAATATGTTAAGCAATATTATTAGAAGAAATAGAAATTTTGTTGTGGATGAACGACCTCATAAAAGTACTCTTGCTTAAAGTTTCAATTTTTTAACTAGATTTGAAAGTTATAAAATTATCATGCATTTCCTCTTTCTTTTAATTCAATTTAGTTTCTTTCAGCATCCAATTGCTGTAACCCTAGAACTCTTAAAATTTAATTGTAACTATTACACAATTTTTGAAAGATGTAAAGATAAATTGTTAGAAAAAAAATCATTAGACATTAAATTATCAACCTATAATAAGAAATACGTTTTGCCTTTCTATTATAGAACTGAAAAATATAATTTGGGTCTTGAATTTTCTTGCTGCAAAATTATGAAACCCAGCAAGTTACTTTTGGTGCCATTAATTACTTCCAAAGCATCTAAGTGAGCATTTAGGATTGAAATTTAAAGGAATATTTCTTAATCAGAAAAATAATAAATATTACTGCAGGTAGAAAGTAGGATCAAGTTCAAATATATTTTTTGACAAAATATGAAATTATATTTAATTAATTCAAAATTTTACTGTTATTATAATCACAATGGTTATACCTAAATAAGTACCATTTAAAAAACAAATTTTAATTAATGATAAATAGTTTTAAATAGTTTAACCTTTCATATTAGTTAGTTTTTGCTTATTTTCTTGTAAGAATAGTGTTTCAGCTATTAAACAAAAAAAAGAGAGAATGTAATGATTTTTGAAAAGAAGAAAATTTTAAGCTTTCTTCCAGCTATTCTTAATTATTAGAAGAAGAAAAAAAAAGCAACAGAACATTTTTTAAAATAATCTGTTTCTTGAGAAAAGTATTGAAAAACACCTTTATAAGGGTTATAGGTTTAATTAGTCTTACTTTTTTAATAGGTTATGAATAATTTCTTATAAGAAATATAAAAATAATCCAGTTTTTGAAATAATCTAATTCAGTTTTTGAAGGATGACTGACATTTACATTTCCTATCATTTTGAAGACTTGAAACTGCTCTTACCCGTGATGTATGAAAATGACATTGCTTTAAAACAGCCATTTAATATTTAAAACATAAAGAAAAAAATCCTCTTAAACTGATACAAAAAACGATTTCTTTTGCTCCAAACTGATACAAAAGTTAAATTCTTCTGCTCCAAACTGATACAAAAAGGACATTTTACCTGCTCCGAATGCTGCTACAAATTATGTTAAGGCTGTGGGAGCCCTGAAAATATTGCAAATACTCATATAATCACCGCGAATGTAATTGGATTACCATTAAACGATTGGAATCTGGAGCCGTTGGTAACATAAAATGGCTCGAGAATAGTAATCCCACTCAGATGATCCTCACGTCAAAACAAAAAAAAAATCGAAGAAGCCAGTGAATACGAAAAAGCTATCTGGAAATATTAAAAAAAGAAAATAGTAGTTAATTTTTTTTTTGTTAAAATAAATAAACTTGATGATTGTATGTACTTTTGTTCTTTATTTATTCATTTTTCGATATTTCGTTATGATTTTTCCCTAAAAAAATCCCAAAAATATTTTAAGCGTACCGGTTCTTGAATGATTTGAACCCAATTACTGCTCTTTGCTCAAGATATTTGCTACCCAGCCAGACACGACAGCGACAAGTGAATGCTCATTTTCAACTTTGAAAGACTGAAAACTTACTTGAGAAACACAACTGGCGAAAATCGGCTAAATGGACCAGCAGTGTTAAACATTCACCGGAACATAAATATAACAGCATTCCTTAGAGCTTTTAGCACCAGGTCAAGAAAGCTAGAATTGCAGTTTTGATTTTATTATGTGTGCTTAATACAACATTTTATATTTTTTTCACTGATGCTCTTATTTGTTTATATGTATCTTACATGCT
Source organism: Octonoba sinensis (assembly GCA_038502835.1). Taxonomy (NCBI): domain Eukaryota; kingdom Metazoa; phylum Arthropoda; class Arachnida; order Araneae; family Uloboridae; genus Octonoba; species Octonoba sinensis. Next base: position 48,741,284 of record CM076598.1, on the reverse strand, counting down.
GACAATGCTTCACCTAAAATTTTTTTTAATATATATCAAGATATTTATAAGCTGATATATATCATGATATATAGGTATCCAATTACATTTTTATACAATTTAAAGTTTAACACTTTAAATTCATCTTTGAATACCTCATAGATTCATGTCTAAGTTAATAAAATAATGAGAAAATATAATTTTGTATGAAGCATAAAATGGAACGTTTATAAGTTTATAGTGATGCCCCGATATATTATCCAAATAATATGCTATCTTTTATGATTATGCATTTTATACAAAGCAATGCTAATAGATTTAAATTGCACGAGATTTCCTTACATTTAAACATCATGTTGGTGACATTTCTAAAATCTGTTCCAATGTAGGGCTTATATAACCGATAACATAAAAAAAACCCATCTGCAAATTTTAAAATTGTGGTTTTTGTTCAGTGTATGGTCAAGTAAACACTATCATTTCCATTACAACGTTAATGTTAGAAAACTTCTACAATTTTATTTATAGTTGGTATTTTCATAGTTAACTATTTTTGTTAAGGAAAATATGATCAAGAATAAGTAATAAAAATTTCATAAAACAAGAATAAATTTAAATAGCTAATTTGGAATTTGGGAATAAAATTCTTACACTTCAAATGCAAATCCTACATGAAAAAAAAATCAACTTTACTTTGCTAAATTAAACAAAATAAATAGAGCTTAAATTTAGCTATAAAGCAGCTTTATCAAATGAACTAATTTCCATTTGCAATTACAACTTCGTCGACATAAGTAATTCTTTTTTCTATATAATGTATCGACTATAGTATAGTTACTTTCCAAAACTGTAGATATTGTATCGCGCATAGAGGCTCGTACATTTCCTCAAATATCGTCATTTTCCGCATCAAACCTCGCTGAATTAACTGCATATTTTCGGGAAAAAATTGAGTTATATCATAAAAAGAGACCCTTCTTTAACAGCGATAGAGTATTTAAAAACGAGCGCTTCATTTGTTGCTGCCCAGCGCCATGTTGTGACGTCCGAATTCAGCGGCTTATGGCGATTGTCCGGACGATTTCACTGGCGCTAGATGGCGCGCATGTAAAATATCTTGCCATGAGGGTGATTCGCAACATAATTTAGTGTTACAAATAAAATTATTTAAAAGAGTTTTTTTAAGAGTACTTAAATCGATATAGTCAATTTTTGAGAAGCTGGTTATAGGATCATGGACTACCTTTAGATTCAGAATGTGTTTGTGATTTCTTTTTATTATATTTGGTTCATTTTAGTTTGATGGTTTCGGTTTGCTATGATTGTAACTAGAGATGCAAAAAGCCCGTAAATTTTCGGGAAAAAACTGGGAACATTGGGAATTTTGAGATGTTTTCAGTCTTAAAATATTGTTACAGAACATATAACATTGTAACGCTATATTATTTCTATTTTAGATACATGACCAAGCGTCAAACATAACATTTTATATCAAATCTATAATTGAGAAAATTAACTAGTAAATTCAATAGGCTTTTTTATTGCAGTATTATTGATTCTAAAAATTTATTTGATTTGGTTGCTTTCCAGAAAATAAGATTAACCTTCAAAATAATTTTTTTCCTTTACTCGTTGATTTAAATTATTATAAGCAATAATATATCTGTTTTATTCATAGCATTTTATTACAACTTTAATGACACATTTGGAGGGGTAATTTTTTGACAAGAAACACTGTTTAAAGCACTATTATACATTTCGATAATTTTTTTTAAAGGCAGGTTTTAAATATTTTTATGGGTTATTTTGTTTTTTATTGATGACTTAAACAACTATCAAGTTTCACAATGGGGCCGTTCATAAATGACGTCACGCTTTTTTCCCATATATTTGACCCCCTACCCCCCTTTGTCACAATATGTCACACTTCAGCGGACCCCCTGCCCCCTTTGTCACGCGTCACGCTATGTTGCATAATGCATGATGTCACAATTTTTGTTACCCCCTCCCCCCTTGTCACACTTTGTCACAATTTCACGAAACCATATCCCCCCTCGAAGCGTGACATCATTTATGAATGATCCCTATGTAAATAAAAAATATTAAGAACTTCCTTTTTTTTCATTCTCAACAGAAACATTTTTTACAGGTACCAGCATTACGAAATAAATATGTTGTCTGTTTTAAAATGCTTTAACAGTAATGTTCGGGAAAATAATTCTATTATAACGAAAATTTCATCAAAATGTATTTATTTTTGATGTGTTAAAATTACTATTTCAAAAAAAAAAAAAAAAACGATCCCAGTTTTTAGAAATTTGAAACTTCCCGATATTGCTTTAAATTCCCGGGGGGGGGGGGAGGGGTCCGGTTTTTCCGGAAATAAACTAGGCGTTTAGACATTATTGCAAAGCTAATTGTAACTTTAATTTAACTAAAAACGGTTTCAAATTTAATGTAAAGTTAAATAAAAAACATGTGCATTAAATGTGATAACGCACCCCTCCCCAAAAGCTGTGGACACTCCCTCTCCAAGGCCGTATCCAGAGGGGGACACACGGCCCCCCCCCCCCCACGCCCCGCGAAATCCAGAAATTTTTCGTGATGTAACATGTATTCCTCCCTGAGACTTTCCTTAACATAAGTATGTCAAAGTCAGGTCCTCCCCCCCCCCAAAAAAAAGGATGCGAGCTCCAGTGGTGGTGGGTATTGTGCAAACCACACGCCATTGAAGTTTTTAAGGGGATTGTTTTAGGTGTCTTTGCTTCTTTTAAGGGGTGGGGGGAGGCTTCTTTTTTCAGGGGTGAACAATTGAGGGGTAATTATATATTTATTAGGAGTGCCCTTTGGGGTCATGGCACAGATTGCTCCATTAAAATTTTTATAGGGGTCGTTTTGGGAGAGGGGGCTTTGTTGAATTTTGAAGGGAACATCGTTTTGGGGGATGCAATATCCTCTTATAGCGGAAATGGTATATACATAAATATAGTATATATTAAGGGCGCACATGAAAGGAAGGAGGGGGACATGTTGCCGATTGTTCCATAGAAAATTTTAAGGGGTTGTTTACGAAGGGTGAAGGTGAGCCGAATTTTGAGAGGGGTCATCGTTTGGGGGGAGTGCACCGCGAAGGCCGTATCCAGACAGGGGCCCTCGGGCCCGTCCGCCTGCGAAATCCCGAATTTTTTTTCAATTTAGCATATACAGTCGGCGCTCGTTATAACGACCACACATTATAAAGACCATTCCATTATAACAATCATTGGTAAAAGTCCCAAATTTTTCCCTATGAAATCTATGTTAATTGCTGTCAGTATAACGACCGTTCTATATCGTCTAATCCAATACAGCGACCGCATTCAGCAGACACTATTTCTGGTATTTTCCCAAGTAGATCTTGTTTCTAAATTTGTAGCTTGAAACAGTACCTTGATTATAGTCTACGGACAAGCTGCATGGAGTCTTCAGTGTTCAGTCCAACTTTGAAGGGGGGGGGGGGAGTTACTACTCAACATAGTACAAAAGAATAGAGGGGGAGGAAATATGGAATTTCCGGATTTCTTAGGAAAAGGGGTTGGCAGATGTATTGGTATAGTTTGTTGTTTGAATCACGTAGTTTTGCAAGGGTTGATTTTCCGAAAAGGAGCCATGCTGTCATGCCAGGTGTCGTGTCAGCTCAGACGTTCTGCTTCCAGAAATAGAGTATATAACTTTTTCCCCTGTATTTTCTACTTGAACATCTGTTTAATATTTTGCACTGATATTTTTTTTCAAATTCCAATGATAAAAAATATTTTGAGTATTTAGTTGGAATCTTTGAAAATTACCAATTTTACTGGAACTTCTGAGCATGCATGGTGTATGTATTTTAAGAAAAGTCTGCCTCTTATAGCGACCACTCGTTATAAAGACCTTTTTCTGTGGAACGCAGATGGTCGTTATATCGAGCGTCGACTGTATTCTTAACTTCTCTGAAACTTGCTTTGACATATATGTGTGTCCAAGTCAGGTGCCCCTCCCCCCGAAAAAAAATTTCTGGGTACGCACCATCGCTCATAGGTGGAATGTTGAACGATCACCCTAGGGATCGTTCATACATGATGTCACGCTTTTTTCCCATATATTTGGCCCCCTCCTCCCTTTGGCACAAAGTGTCGCACCTCAAAGGACCCTCCCTAACCCCCTTCGTCAAATACCGCTGTGTTGCACAAGCATGATGTCACACTTTTTGTTACCCCCTCCCCTGCCCTTGTCACACTTTGTCACAGTTTCACGAATCCCCATCCCCCCCTCGAAGAAGCATGACATCATTTATGAATGATCCCATCCCCTATATGTATATATATAGGGTGATCATTCCCTCGATGAGCGATGTATGTATATATATATATATACGTGTGTGTGTTATATATATATACAGTGGCGTTCCTATCATAAGGGGAGATAATTTGTAATTTGTGCGACACACCCCCTTTACACGCAAAAAAAAAAAAAAAAAAAAACTCCACATTTGTTGTGTTGTATAAACTTGTAGTTTATATATTTTCAATCATGCAAAAAAGAATCTTAAGAAATTTAATTTTATTTATTTGGGCAAATTTTAGTTCACTACATTTATTTGCAGTTATAATGCGTTGAAATAGCATTAGGTGTCACCTTCAACATTCAACAAAAGGGTCCCCCGCGTAGTGACGCCACTGATATGTATATATATATATATATATGTTTATATGTTTTTAGATTGGGTTTTTATGGGGTCCTTTTCTAGGAGTTTAAGGATCATTCATCAATGATGTCCCGCTTCGGGGGGAAGGGGTCGTGAAATTGCGACAAGGGGACGGGAGGGGGTAAAAATAAGTGGGACATCATGCTTATGCAACATAGCGTAGCATATGGGACAAAGGGGGGAGGGGTATGTTGAAGTGTGACATTTTGTGACAAAGGGGGGAGGGGGTCAAATACATGGGAAAAAAGTGTGACATCATTTATGTACGGCCCCTTTGCAGAATTTTGAAAAAGGTCATCGCTCATAGGTGCGGGCGCCATTGCTCTGGGGAGGGGAGGGGGCATCGCCTCAATATATTTATCTATAAAAAAGCATGTGTGTGTGTGTGGTGTGTTGGAAGTTGCTCAAAAACATTTATATTAATGAAGTTTATGAACTAAGTGATTCCAGATTATTAAGAGTATAAATAATGAAGCACAGTAAGCGTTAGATAAAAGAAACGACGTGCTGATTTCAAAAATCGGGTGCCCAACAGACCCGTTGTGTTAGGGGGATCAATTGCACCACTTGGAAAATAATTTAATGTATTTCTACGTATGTACATGTATTTTGTGTTGTTTTAATGCAACGTACAATGTGTTTTTACTTCCCTCCATTTAAGAGGGTCGGGGTGGGGGGAGTGCCTCCTGGCCCCGACATTTTCCTCGCATTCATTATGGCACGAATACCAGCTGACCGTCTGCCACCCCTCTTTTAATCCTAAATTATCTAGTCACTAGCTAATTACAGTGATTTTTTACGAAACCAAAAAATACATTAAATAAGATACTGAAATAACCTTCTGATTATATGTTTAACTTACAATAAAATGCAATAAAATATTGCAAATAATGAGAGACTAATGCGTGCCCGAACGCCCGAACCGATTGGCCGCTGCCGCCAAATCGAGCTGATTTTCCGCTACCTTTCTCCGAATACTCGGGGTCAAACGAAATTTCTCTTTCCCCACTTGATCAAACGGCAAGACATTTTACTCTAGCGCCATCTGACGGCAGTGGAAAAATCGCGCCATGTTCCCCGGCCCGTTCCCCGCTTAGTTGAGGTACAGTGGCTAGAATACCTAGTGTGCCGTTCGGCGCGAAAATGTTGAAAACGAAACTAAGCCACCAGTAGGTGGCGCTAGGATCGACAGCGAGGTAACTGATTAGCAGAGCGAACGTTAAAGAATCATTTACTCGCCTTAGTTTTCGCACTTTTTTCAGTACTAAAAAAAGGAGGTACAAAAAATATGTGATTTTTTAAAAAATATTCAATCATCTGTTCTAGAAAAGAATTTGGAGCAATAAATAGACGGCTGTCGTTTAGGTGAACACAAGCATGAAAAATGTTTTTATTTAGTTTTCGGAAGCAGTCTTAAATGAAAACCATGTATTTTGTTAAGAGAATATTGTTATACATTTTAAAGACAAATGTTTTTTAGTCCAATATAGTGTGAATGAGCTGTTGAAAATAATTGCATTATTATGTTCATATTACCTAAAAAAAGAAAGGCTATATGTCTATGTACTATATTTTAACATAAATAAATAAATAAAAATTAACAGTAATTACTATCACATAAGTTTTTCAAAAAGCACATTGCAATCTGATGTATATTTAAAAAAAATAATAATAAACACTTGCAATGTCATTTTTTAAATGAACTGCATGCTTAAAATTTTGTGTTAGATTTTTTTTTTTTTAAATATAGATTTAATTTTTTTTTAAAATTTACATTTATTTAAAAACACATTATGATGCACAAAGTTTTGGTCAAGTTTCAATTACATACAAAACCAAAATAGAAACAAATAATAAAAAAAATCTTGAACCAAAGCAAAAAGCTTAGCTTTAAATTTATTTTGTTGTTATGACAAGCACAATTTCATTTTGATATTACATTTCTTCTTCTTTAACGTCAAAATTGTTTCATATATATAAAATTTAATATTTGAGTCACATCTTTTAAAACTTTTTGTAGTTCCAGACAAATGTAGAATTTTGTTAAAAAAACTGACCCCCCCCCCCAAATCCTCCCCCGCTTCCTCTGGTGGATACCTTTGTCACATTTGTTGGTCAAGTTTCAGTTACATACTGAACCAAAATAGAAACAAATAATAAAAAAAATCTTGAACCAAAGCAAAAAGCTTCGCTTTAAATTTATTTTGTTGTTACGTCAAGAACAATTTCATTTTGATATAACATTTCTTCTTTTTTAACGTCAATATTGTTTCATATATAAAATTTAACTTTTGAGTCACATCTTTTGAAACTTTTTGTAGTTCCAGACAAATGTAGAATTTAAAAAAAAAAAAACTGAACCCCCCCCCCCCCCCGTCATATTATGATACACAAAATGTTGGTCAAGTTTCAGTTACATACTAAACCAAAATAGAAACAAATATGTAATTAAAAAAATCTTGAACCAAAGCTATGCTCAAACAATACAATAGTTTTATTAAACAAATTTTCAAAGCTTCCTTGGAGGGAGAGGAGTTTGTATGTGTCGTTTAAGAAGGCAGACCCGTGGCTCTTCAATATGGGCATTACTAAGAGGCGGGGGGGAGGGGGGGTTGTCCCTGGATTAAAAAAAAAAAAATATGCCAATTTTGTTCTGCATCTTATGTGTAAGAGCGCTAAAATTTCAAAAAGTTATGCTTTGTTTTTCAAATATTTTTGTAGTCCCAAATTCATCTCTTATAAAGCCTCAAAATGCATCAGTTTGCACATAGTTTTCAAAATTTTACCCGGGGGGGGGGGGGGGAGAATCTCCCGGACCCTCAACTGTCAGAATTTTATATCTCCGCTCCCTTCATATGGTTCTAGCCCCTAATGTTGAATAGGAAGTTACAAGTCGTGGGAACATTATAAAATTTAAACGAAAGTTTTATGGGTTTATCAGTGACCCCAAAGTTAAAAATCCTATAAAAAAAAAGGGCCAATGCATTAAAGTTATATGAAATATCAACAATAATAGGATGGAGGGGGGCGGCATTTTTCAGTTTCGCCCCGCCTCGGAAAAATCCAAGATACGGTTCTTTGTACCACCCCAAAATAAGTAACGGCCATTGGTTTAGCCAGACCCTTATTTAGGGGGGGGGGGGTCTTCGGGGATTATTACTGCTCCTGGTTTTACATCCCTCCAAAAGGACGTAACTAGATCATTTTCTAACTGGGGCAAGAGCAGGATTTAGCGCCCCCTCCCCCCTTATATAAACAAAAATTAATATGTATTTAGGTAAACACACACATTTAGTCAATTTGGCGCCCTTAAAATAATCTGGCGCCCGGGGCTTACGCTCTGTCTGCCCCCCTCTAGTTACGTCCCTGCCCCTCCCTCTAAACCCTCCCATACATAAGTCACCATTTGGAGGGGAGCATCCCCCCATCTACGCTAGTGGCTATTACCAATTTTTCACCACCAGCTCTTACCCGTATAGCTTATGTGTGTATCGTATTTCGCTCATTTTTAAAAATATTTTTAATTACAGTGCTCACAACAAAATGGTTATCATTTACAGACACACACAAATACCATACGTATATATTTCACACGTGTCCAAAAGTGCTCAGTGTAACTTAAAATGTATGAATCCGCCTTTTTCGAAAATTTTAGCAAATCAAATAAATGTAACTTCTGTAAGTAAAAAAAAGTAAAAATTTCAGTTTGTCATATGGGAGAATAGAAAAACGAAAGTGAACAGCTTCACAGACTTTATGTGTAAAAGCAGTGTGAAGGTTTTTTTTTCAATAACAATAATACATAATAATATTAGTTTTGCGTTCATAAACTTTTGGCAATGAATCCTTAGATTGGGAAAACAGAACTTGCGGAAAAGGTAAGGTGGGACGCAAAAAGAACTACATATCAATAGCAATACCTTTTAAGTTAAATTTCGTTAAAAATAGATTACCTTAGGAGTAACTCAAAACCACAAAGTATATTTCAAAACTTTGTGCATTTTCTTTCGCATAACAGATAAACTTTTACGGCAAACGAATCAACCTCAAAATTACTGTGAAATAAAATTTATTTTCACGAAGTTCGATGAGATTTGTTATTGCTGTATTAGCGAACAGATATTTTCAAATAGCGAATGTATTCAAACCCACATTTAGTTCACCAATATGAGAGCCAAAAAAAAAAAAAAAAAGCGATACTTTCGAAAGCAAATTATTCTGTTCGGATGCAGATTTAAAAAACTACAGACATTTATTATAGCATTGCTAGACTTTGCCCTTTAGAAATTCTTGTTTTCTTTGAGGTGGTCAGAATTAAACCGATGTATCACACATAAGTTTACAAAAACCAAAAATGGACATTTGTTACAAAATCGTTTTCATTTATTTATTTTATAGAATTAAAAAAATGAAAGTTGTTCGTATTTCAAAGTTCGAATGAGTGAGATATTTATTTCATTTCCTGCTTCCTTACGGAAAAAACTAATCTGAAAGTAGTTAACAGCAATCAATTCATGTTAGTGCATCAGTGTCACTTGTCACTTTCTGAATGATAATCGGCTGAACGAAAAACTTTTGGTTACACAGGGCCTTTAATCGCAGCAGCTGGCCCCAAAGCCGTCTTCCGGTGGGCTTGAATTTACCTCGCTGTTGAATAGAGCGCCATCTAGTGGAGGCTTACTTTCGGGTACAGAAAAAGCGCTGGAGGACAATAGCGAACTGCACACTATCTATTCTAGCCACTGTAATTTTAATTACAGTGGCTAGAATAGATAGTGTGCCGTTCGCCATTGTTCTCCAGTGCTTTTTCTATACCCGAAAGTAAGCCTCCACTAGATGGCGCTCTATCCGACAGCGAGGTAAGTTCGAGCCCACCGAAAGACGGCTTTGGGGCCAGCTGCTGCGATTAAAGGCCCTGTGTACCAAAAGTCTTTCGATTAGCCGATTGTCATTTAGAAAGTGACAAGTGACACTGAAGCACTAACATGAATTGATTGCTGTTAACTACTTTCGGATTAGTTTTCCCCCTAAGGAAGCAGGAAATGAAATAAATATCTCCCTCATTCGTACTTTGATATAGTATACGAACAACTTTCATTTTTTTATTCGATAAAATAAATAAATGAAGAGGAACATATGCCCATTTTTGGTCTTTGTAAATTTATGCATGATAAATCGGTTTAATTCTGACCACCTCAAAGAAAACAATGAAAAAATATTTACATTAATGAAGAAGAAATGTAATATTAAAATGAAATTGTGCTTGTCATAACAACAAAATAAATTTTAAGCTAAGCTTTTTGCTTTGGCTCAAGATTTTCTTAATGATTTGTTTCTATTTTGGTTTAGTATGTAATTGAAACTTGACCAAAATTTTTTGTATCATAATGTGACAAAGGCACCCACCAGAGGGGGCGGGGGGATTCGGGGGGGGGGGTTCAGTTTTTTAATAAAATTCTACATTTGTCTGGAACTCTAAAAAGATTTAAAAGATGTGAATCAAAAATTTGATTTTATATATGAAACAATATTGACGTTAATGAAGAAATGTAATATTAAATTTGAAATTGTGCTTGTCATAACAAAATAAATTTTAATCTAAGCTTTTTGCTTTGGTTCAAGATTTTGTTAAGGATTTGTTTCTATTTTGGTTTAGTATGCAATTGAAACTTGACCAAAATATTGTGTATCATAATGTGACAAAGGTACCCACCAGAAGGGGGGATTCGGAGGGGGGGTTCAGTTTTTGAATAAAATTCTGCCTTTGTCTGAAACTATAAAAAGTTTCAAAAGATGTGACTCAAAAATTAAATTTTACATATGAAACAATTGACGTTAAAGAAGAAGAAATGTAATATCAAAATGAAATTGTGCTTGTCATAACAACAAAATAAATTTAAAGCTAAGCTTTTTGCTTTGGTTCAAGATTTTTTTTTTATTATTTGTTTCTATTTTGGTTTTGTATGTAATTGAAACTTGACCAAAACTTTGTGCATCATAATGTGTTTTTAAATAAATGTAAATTTAAAAATAAATTAAATCTATATTTTAAAAAAAATCTAACACAAAATTTTAATCATGTAGTTCATTTAAAAAATGACATTGCAAGTGTTTATGTTTTAAAAAATATATACATCAGATTGCAATGTGCTTTGTAAAAAACTTATGTGATAGTAATTATTGTTAATTTTTATTTATTTATTTATGTTAAAATATAGTACACAGACAAGCCTTTCTTTTTTTAGGTAATATGAGCATAATAATGCAATTATCTTCAACAGCTCATTCACACTATATTGGACTAAAAAACCGTTTTCTTTAAAAAGTATAACAATATTCTCTTAACAAAATACATGGTTTTCATTTAAGACTGCATCCGAAAACTAAATAAAAATATTTTTCATGCTTGTGTTCACCTAAACGACAGCCGTCTATTTATTGCTCCAAATTCTTCTCTAGAACAGATGATTGAATATTTTTAAAAAAAATCACATATTTTTTGCTCCTCCTTTTTTTTAGTACTGAAATAAGTGCGAAAACTAAGGCGAGTAAATGATTCTTTAACGTTCGCTCTGCTAATCAGCTACCTCGCTGTCGATACTAGCGCCACCTAATGGTGGCTTAGTTTCGTTTTCTACATTTTCGCGCCGAACGGCACACTAGGTATTCCAGCCACTGTACTTTTAGACTCCCTGCTAGAAATTTTTTGTTTGTAGACAAATCAAGTGCTGCCATCTGGGATGAAATAAAATAAACTATTGCCTTACTTTTTTCTGTCTGCGAAAATATAGGGCAGGGATTCTCAACCTTTTCATCATCATCATCACTTATATTTGTTGATGGGCCGTTAGGCCCCGGGAGGGGCCTTTTACCCAGATCTCCTTTGTGAGCGTACGTCGTTAGGAGATAGATCAATGCGCCCTAAGGCTTACATCACGTCCCCGAAGGGCAGAGGGGGGGGGGGGGGGGTCCGCGTCTCGGACGAGTTAGAATAGTAAGCTACATAAAAATACAAGACGACAAAATATATATATATATATATACTTTTCTTTTTTTTCTTTTAAGCATTTTTTTTTTTTAATTTATACTTTTTTCTTTTTGGATTTTCTCTTTTTTAATTTTTTTCTTCACATATATAAGATAAGTAAATGAATAGCAAAAAAACGACTATCTCAAGGAGAGCATGTCTAACTGAGGATTTGGAAGAGGATTATGCTTAGTACTGAGAGAATCATAGTTGAGCAGACAGGTTCTGGCCGGGTAGGGGTACTTCTGGTTCCTATTTATGTATTGGGATTGGGTACGAATTGCTTCGTTTGGATGATTTTGGAAGCTGTTGAACAGTTTTAGGGCATTTTTATAATGTGCCTTGAGATTGAGTCAACAGATAATTCGCTGTCAACCTTTTCAATGCCACCGCCCCCTTATGGAATGAACAAGTTTTCTACGCCCATGTGGAAAATCCATAATTTTTCGGGGGGGGGGGGGGGGAGAGTTTTAGGAGACAAAAGTTTTAAGCAATTTTCTTTGCACAGAATGTGATTAATAAAAAAAGAAAGTTATTTTTTGCATTTGCAAATGTATTCAAAAAAATATTCGAGTGCCTATGTTGATGCGAAGGTAGTGCTTATTAGTTCAATGCCAGTTTCTGAACTTTCGGTAAAACCTTTTTAGTGAGATGAAAGTTGCAAGTTCCCTCTGGTAGGATTTCTATTTCCAGTGGCGTAGCGTATGTTTTGTACGAGGGGACGCTGAAGTAATCTAGTCGAAATTACCGTAATCTTTTATTCTGAACATTGCATTATATAGCCAAATTTGACTGTAGCGAATTTGAAAGGATCAACACATCGCTTGTCAATAGTTGTCGCATAGCTTGTCAAAATCGAGTGTTCGTAAAAGCAGAAAAAAGATCAGATTAAAAAAATGCATAAAGGAAAGTATGCTTACCCTTTATTTTACATTATTATCATGATATTACATTTAAAAAAATGAAGAGTAAGGTTTTTAAACAACTTTCTACAATAATTCTATTTGTCGCCTTTCTTTTCAGCGAAGACAAGCGATGCGTCTTTTAATAAATACAGGGTCACTGGAAAGTTCCCTCAGATTTTTCAATGGCCAGTGAGCTAAAATTCCTTAGGCGGTCATTTCTCATGGAATTCTTTTTTTTCCAAAGTAATTATTACAGCTAACACAAGACAAAACTATTTGACACCCTTTTTATGTGAAACTCTCAGGATCCTAAGCTTCTTCCTCTTTCGGAAAGAGGCCGACGTTTGGAAATAGAGTCCCAACTTTAAGGGTCCGTACGCCAGCGTCAGCCAAAGCACAGGAGACGAACAGGTTTCCCTAAAGGAACATGCGCAGTCCCTTCGTGGCTTAACGCTTGGTTGCATTCGTGGCAAAAAGTGCGTAGCCGTCCCTTCTCTTTCCCACTAACTCCTCTCTTCCCCTGCTTTTTAATGGCTACGCACTTTTTGCCACGAATGCAACCAAGCGTTAAGTCACGAAGGGACTGCGCAGAGAGGAGGGAGTGGGAGAGAGAAGGGACGGCTATCTTCAAAGTCTACAATTCAATACACAGGACCAGTTGTAGGCCATTAATGACCACGATGACAGTAAAATTGCTGCCTCACGCCAAAAAAGTGATAAAATACGTTTTGTGGCAATAACAAAGTTCAGAAAAACGTTTCTCTGAAGCGAAGGTGACTTGCTCAAATGAGTGGGTTGGTTTAGGTGTCAATCAAATAGTTCAGGGGTTTTCAAGTATTTTTCTGACACCACGTGTTTCTTGACGATGGAAAAAGAGATGTATTTCCTTCCATCTAATAAAATAAAGGCTTCTGAAAGCTTTAATTTTTCTTTTTGCATGTGTATTTCCCTTTTTAATACTAGGTACATTGGTACAAAACGAACATTTTAGGAAAATTTGGTGCATAGAATTATTAATTCTAATTTCCAAATTGAAGCTAATATTTTGGCTCATATAATATTTGACTAAAAACTATATGACCGTTTAAGAGCCACATTGCAAAAAAAAAAAAAAAAAATGCTGGGTCGCACATGCAATATGTTTTCAACAAATTGAATTTAAAATTTAACTCTATATAGTATTATTAAAATAAATTAATTTCTTTTTATTACATTTTTTTTCATAAATTTGAGTTAGATATGTATAAGTACATATTTATTTTAAAAGTTGTAAAGTTTCGATTCATTTATTTTGGACTTCCTAAAGATGGAAAAAATTCCAATTCATGAGATGGATTAATTTGCTTTTATTGAATAAACAAATCGATATCGAGTATCGAGTTCAATGGTCGAGGTTGCAATTCTTAATGTATTTTCAAGGGCATGTTTGTCAGTGATCTTTGTCCTATTTTTGTTTTTTGTATGTTTTATTCTTGAAAATAATTGTTCTCAAACATAGGTACTGGGCTAAAAGCTGAAAACATAGCAAAGCGTGATTGTAAAAATTAGGATATTTATCGCGGGGTAGGCAATCTTTATAAAAATCCAGTAAAGAAACATTCCCAAATTTTTCTTGAATTGAATGTCACTTCGCAGTTCAATGCATTCCATTTGAAGATTTAGAGGTTATTTATTTATTTCTAGAGAAAATTGGGTAGGAAATATTCTGAAATACTCTTGCTTTCCTATTTCGAAAATCTTGAAATCTACTTTCAAACTCTTGAATTAAATCGACAATTAATGCAGCATATTTGCATATTTTTTGCAACCACAGATGTGCAGCCAAAGTACTGAAATGTGTCGCGAACGTTCGATGGCCCCTTTTTCTGTGAAATCCTCCCTTGGCCAAAATGATCAGGTAATCAAAATACAATGCAATATCCTGCATACAAATATTGTAATTCTTCAAAAAATTCGCGATCTAATGAATACACACATAATTCAAAACGTAAATTCTCATGGCATACTAAAATGTTTTTATTTAAATTTTTACTCCAAAATAAATCTCAGCGAATCGATTATATATTAAAAGTATTGCAAGCATTTAATTTTTTAATAAAAATATGTAAATTTAAATATTTTCATAATTTACATTTGGTCCGCATTTTAAACGTCTTTACGCCGCATTTTAGCTTACTTCTTTCTTTCACTGCATGTAGTATATATACAATTGTGTGTGCGGGTGAACTGACAGTTTGCAGAGTAAAAATTGCAAAAATTTGTCTATTCGTGCATTTGCAAAGACCTAAGAAACTTAGCAAAAAACTTCCCAAATTGTTAATTAAGCTCACGTACTAACATTAAAAATAACTGTATGAAAAAAACGCGAAGGCTAAAGAATGAAAATTCTTTCTGTGGATTTTTTGGGCGCGGAGTAAAGTAAATTAGGATACATTGGATCGGATTTATCTGGATTTATGTTTCAGCAGGTCACAAAAATACACCAACTGGGAGTTTAGTTTTATTTTATCATATTTAAATAAACATTAGAAAGTTAGACTACCCCAATTTTAGGCAACACATGCAGGGCCGGAGCTATCATTAAGGCAAACTAGGCAGCTGCCTAGAGCGCAAACCTTGAGGGGGCGCAAAAATCCAACCACCTTTTTAAAGCAACTTCGTTCTTAATTGTATAATTTAAAAAAATATAAAGATGTGATTCGGTATGTGCTGTTGATCACTCCCTTCCCGTGGCAAAACTTTCAAACACTCAAACTCCAAAGGCATGTGCTTTCTTTCTCTATAGTTACTTAGAACTATGCCTCCTCCCACCCCCGGGGTGAAGGGGTTATTGTTCAAAATTTAAACACCATAATAATTTATTTGGCTTTCTTTATGACATTTGTAGTACAAACAGAAAATTACCGTTAGTTATACTAATATGTTGCATCTTTGACGCACAGTGCCAACAAAGATATTGACGGTGATGATATCTGCAGTGAGCTTCAAGTATTGGGTAGAAGACTCCCAAGATCAATGCCACCACCACAAATATCCCTCTTTATGGCGCAACAAAAAATTGAGGATTCCTTACCGAACGTTTTTGCGGCCCTCATTATAGAGTACTGCTGACTCTTTCCGTGTCAGTGGCAAGTTGTGAGCGTTCCTTCTCGAAATTGAAACTTATCAAAAATTGCTTCCGTTCAAGTACGTCGTAAAACAGACTCGTGGACTCAGCAACAACTTCCATTGAGTGTGATGAGGCGTCAACTTTAGACTTAAAAAAGTTAGTAGAAAATTTAGCGAGGATGAAAGCCAGAAAAAAAAATTTCATTTTGGATTCGTGTGAATTTTGAGGAAAGTTTAATTATTATAAAATACTAATTATTTGTTGAATGCTATTGTTCCTTAATTTATTTGCAAGGAAAATTGAATTTTAACTTTGGGATAAATGTGTTAATTTTGAAGAATGTTTAATTAATATATAAAATACTAATTATTTGTTTATGACTTTTTTAATTAAAAAGATATAAGTTTGTAAGGAAGGGGCGCGCCAAGCAACTTTGCCTAGGGCGCAAAATTACCTTGCCCCGGCCCTGAACACAGGCTAACTTTCCGAAGTTTGCTTTGTTCAAAAAATGTGTTATACAATATTCTAGGGCAGAAATAGTGTGTGTAGTGTAGGGAGGGGGCGTAGAGCTTTAGTGTGGACAAGTTAGAATAACAATTTAGACCAAATAAGTCTCTTAAACTGTGGGCCGCCACTCCACTTGGGGTCGGAAACCTACAGCAGGGTTCACCAAATATTTTAGGAACTTTTTGATATTGATTAACTTATTACAATAATTTTACAATTACCAAATATTGACATAATGTATCTGAAAGTACAAATAGGACAATACAGACAAATGAAAAACTTAGAGATATGAAATGTTTCGGGGTTGAATATTTATTGTAAAGCGAAGTCCGATGAAAATTTTTGTCTAGGATTCGCAAAAGAATTTCCAATGGTTCCTGATCTTGCCTTAAACTTTATTTTTCCCAATTTTACGAGATATTTGTGTGAGGCGACATTTTTGTCTTTGACTTGCAGAACGGGCGTAGCAAGTAATTTTAGGAGGGGCCCGCGGATACTTTTGAAAATTTTTAAGTTACGTCTAGAAAAAACAATCCTTACGAATTTTTTATTTGTAAGTTGCTTGACTGGACTCAGACCCTAACAATCGCACGGGCACCCGATGCCCGTGCCCTGGGCAACTTTCTAAGGGGCAGGAATTTTTTCCATAATATAATTTAAATTTCTTTTTAAAAAGTTGTAGGATGAAATAACCGGTTTAATTAATAGTAAATTCATAAGTATAATTCATCATAAATAACCATTTTCCCATTAGACCCTAGCACACACACACACATGAAAGCATAAATACATATATATATATATATATATGGGTCATTCCATTTCAAATGTACCAAATTTCGGAAAGTTCCCCACTTGACCCCTCCGATTTTAATGAAATTTTTATGGCATGTGCATATATGGCTTAGATGGAGCCATGCCAAATTGCAGCTCCATAAGTTCTATTTAGTTGGGCCACTAGCCATGATTTTGTAATCGCCCCTTTTTTTCAAGTCGCAACTAAAATGACTAAATCGTCAACTTTGTGTTCTTATTGATCATGACCTAAGAGGACTAACACAGTGAAACTTGGTGATTCTGCTAAACATTTGAGGCATAACAGCCTACTAGTACAACGAAAGCTTAATGTATTTCAGATTTTTCACATTTTGCTGCCAAAGTTGCTCATTTGTGCCAATGTGGCGGATTTTGACCACTCTTTGCCAGCTTGTATCTGTCGATAGAAATATTTTCTGAACTGGATTCTTTCATCATTTGCATGTTATGCCCCAAATGTTTAGCAGGATCACCAAGTTTCACTGTGTTAGTCCGCTTAGGTCATGATTAATAAGAACACAAAGTAGACGATTCAGTCATTTCGGTTGAGACATGAAGAAAGGCGTCTTTGCAAAACCACGGCTAGTGGCCCAACTATACAACTTATGGAGCTGTAATTTGGCATGGCTCCATCTAAGGCATATATGTACATGCCATAAAAATTTCATCAAAATTGGACAGGGTCGAGTGGGGACCCCTAGCACACTTGACAAGGAATGACCCATATATATAAATAAATATATATATATATATATATATGTATATAAAAGTTAACTATTCAAACAAAGGAGCAGGAAACATTGAAAGTGCCCTGGGAATGAAAACTTGCAAGTCGGGCCCTGGCTTTTTGCCTTCCCTGGTGACCCATAATTTTATTTTGTAGCCAGTACTTTCTGAGCAACTGAAAATTCGGAAAAAATTGTCTTTTTTTATATTCATACTTTCCACGAAAAAAAAAAAAAATAATAAAATGAGGTCCAGTTTTTAACTTTTCACCCCGGATATGAACCACGGTCCGCCAGTGCCCGACCACTGCACCAGAAAATCAAAGTGTCTATCATAAATCTAGAGAATGTTAAAGTGCTTCGTCCTGCGGTGTCGACTATTTTCATAATAACGTGAGTAAACATTAATAATATCACTTTTACTGTGTTTTGTTTTCCCTTGCTCACTTCTTTTTGCATTGAAAAAGGAATTCCGAAACTCGTGTCTGCTTTTTGAACTGATAATTTATACTTAACTACGTTGCTTTTTATATTTCACTTGCACCGGCGTAGATAAGGGGGGAGTTTGGAGATAAAAACCCCCTGAAATGGTGAAGATTGTCTAGCATTTGACATATTTTTCCTGTAAAACAATGAAATTAGCTCACTTCTCCCGAAGAAACCTCCTGAAATGGGGAAGATTATCTAGAATTTGACCAATTTTTCCTGTAAAACAATGAATTAGCTCACTTTTCCCGAAGAAACTCCTCTAAAATGGTGAAAATTGTCTAGAATTCTATCAATTTTTCCTGTAGTAAAACAGTGAAATTAACTTACTTCTCCCTAAGAACTCCCCCCCCCCCAGATCCGGTTCTAGCTACGCCACTGTTTACTTGTAAGTATGTTTAGCTATTAATAAATAAGTTAGTTTTCAGCCTAGGCTCCTTTTTCATGCTGCACGAAATTAAATTGAAATTCTTTTTCAAATAAAACTGATGTGCTGGTTGGAGAGCAAAAATTAAAAATTCAGCAGTTTTTAAAGTTTTTCTTTTGTTTTAAACTGTGAACCAAGGCCGTATCCAGAGGGACGGCCCACGTGCCCTCCCCCCCCCCCCCCCGAAATCCCGAACCTTTTCGCAATGTAGCATATATTCCTCGCTGAAATTTTCCTCAACATAAGTGTATCAAAGTCAGCCCCCCCCCCCCCCCGAAAAAAATTCTGGCTACGGCCTTGGTTTTAGCCAAAAAAAGAGAGCGACACAAAGTGTCTTATTTTTTTCCTACTGTAAAATAAAATTTCAGTTCTAATATGAACATTTAGCTACATTACTGGAGTGTAGAGTGATTTAAGAGGTTCTTTGTCTAAATGCTCCTGTTAAAAACAATAGCCCTTTAAATTATAATAATACTTACTTAAAACTTTAATAATTAAAATTGATTATGTTAGAAGTTTTTAACATATTTTTATATGCGTGCAATAATTTACTTTAGAATTAAAATAACAAAACGAGATGGAGGAGAGAAAAAAAAAGGAGCTATTTTGCGAAAAACATGGTACTCTTTAAACTTACAAAGACTTTATTATTATAATTACGATTTTAAGTGTTTCAAACAATTCAATATGTACATGCTGAAAACTTAGTATTTTTAGCTTATTTTTATGTTCCTGCGATGTCACGCGTCGTGTGTAATATAAGTGTTTTGTTGCAATCAAGCAATCTTCCAGCATTTGCTTTTAGCTTACGATAAATTTTTATAATTTTATCAATAGTTCACAATACAAGACATATTGTGCAAATATTTAATGCTGTTTTCAGGTATAAATATGATTTTTTTTACTACATTCATTGACATGTGGAATGTGTATAATGATACTTAGACACAGCTTTTACATGCTGTGAATATTATTTTTACAAAAGATACTTAGAATACATATATATTAAGCCCCGCACAAGTTATTTTTAAATGTGTGTTTTGATGTGAACTAACTGTGGTAAGCGAAGGAGCTTTGCTCCCCCACCCCCCATTTTCAACGGAAAAGATATCAGAATCCACTAGCTTTTCCTTTTTTCGACTTGATCAATTCAATCTGCGCCATTTTGTGTCAGTCAACATGTCAGTTTGTTTGTGTGTAATAATTACACGAAAGCAAACTTCCTAACTGCCTACTTTTTTTGATTATGTGAATATTGTGAATGGGAACAAAATAATGTTGACGGAAGAGAAAGGGTTGGGAAACGCAGGGGTATTAAGCTTACTGATGTCACGGCACTGTTTTGTTACTGGCACAAATGGTGAGAATCGGATACTCGATTTAATAAATTTGGGAGTTCAAAAGTTAAATTTGAATTCCTGAAGATGCTCATCATTTCATCCGAATGCCTAAAGCATCCTCATCGCCCCTACCGCCTCCCTACTGCAGAAAAAATGCTCACCGCCCCTCAGCATCGTCTTACCGCCCACCAGGGGGCGGTAGCGCCCACGTTGAGAATCACTGATATAGTGTATTTCAGGGGTCGCAACATAATAGGGTCGCGAGACATTTCTTAATGATGGATGAATTGAAAAGGGTTATCTCAAGTGAAAGAGTAGGATATTATTGGAATTATTGAAACATGGATTACGGATGATGATACAAATTTAGTAATTATTGCTAGATATAATTTATTTAGGCAAGACAGGTTGGGTAAGAGGGGCAGAGGTGCTTTATTCTAAGCACCTCTTTTATTTGCAATGGACACTTCTTTGCAATGAATTGGTCATTAATAATAAGCCTAAGTGTACAAGCATAACCTTAACATTATAGACAGATTTTATTGCTCTACAAATTGATCTTAATACATTTTTTGCAAAAGGGATCAAGTATCCGCAGTCTCCCCTATGCATATGTATGTGGGGTCACGGGCTTTTTAATTGCTTAAAATTGGTTCGCAATGTGAAAAAGTTTGGGAACCACTGGTATAGACCAGGGGTCGGCAACCTTTTGAGTCGGAAGAGCCAAAAATTACAATTTACAAAATTTCAAGTTTTTAAAGAGCCACAAAATTTTTTGTTGCCAACAATAAATAGTACTTGCATAAATAAAGTTTTTTGATTAAAAAAAAACTAATCTATTTATTCATATATAAGTAGTGATTTTTACAAAAAATTAGATAATATATATATATATCTATGGCATTATTAGATAATTACTTATTATTTAAGTAAAAAATTAAAACAATTAAACATTTACTTACAACACTAACTTGTACTTCAATAACAAACAAATTCAATGGGAGCGATTTCTTTGCATGGTTACTCAAGTAGAAAATTTAAACTTTACTAAACAATGTTACTTGTACTTAATAATGAAAAAAAAAAAAAACAATAACATACATTTGAGCAAACAAATTCAATGGGAGCGTTGGCTTTGCATGGTTTTAGAAAGAT
The DNA here is from genome assembly GCA_038502835.1 of Octonoba sinensis. Taxonomy (NCBI): domain Eukaryota; kingdom Metazoa; phylum Arthropoda; class Arachnida; order Araneae; family Uloboridae; genus Octonoba; species Octonoba sinensis. Next base: position 48,720,082 of record CM076598.1, on the reverse strand, counting down.
TGGATAAATTTGGCTCATAGCTTGTGGTTTTAAGTTCACTACTTAAGTTCTACTCTAAATTTTCATTTGTTAGTTGGCTTCTTACTTTACTTTTAATTATATTCATGCAAGAAAACGCTTTCTCGCACGAATATGTCGAGCCGAAGATAGTCAGAACTCCAAATGCCAACTTCTTCACCTCACTGTAGCAACTGGAAGACTATTCCATGCGTCGAATATAAGTTCCTCAACTCGCCGCATTTCTTTTAAAGCTGTCCACTTTTGTTGCGTTACGTATATACATTTCTGGACCTCTAACTCTTCCAACTTGCTTTTTAACTCTAAATTTTCCCACTCCACAAAGCTTTACTTTTTAATTCGGTCAATTGCATTTCTCCAAATGGCTCAATGTGGATTTCGTTACTCTTTGTGTTAAGAGGGTTTACTATGAATGCTAGAGTGGTTTTGTTGGTTCTGAATTGCTCAAATCTGTCAGCAAATTCATCTTGAAGTTTTTTTATAGCTGTGCTGAAGTAATTCGTGTCAACAATTGCACTGGTTTTATCGCGATATTGCTTTAGAAATTGAAAATGAAGTAATTTACCGCTCTGAATATCTTCTGCAAAAATAATTAATTTTTCTTCGAAACAAACCAGTTCTTCTACCAAAACATAGGCTGGGTTTCCCTTTCCTTGCAGTTTTAGATTCAGCTCATTTAATTTCTCTGTGATATCCACCATAAAGTAAAATTTTTGCAACCATTTGTCGTTCTCTAATTCAGGGTGATTAATGCCTTTTTCATTGAGAAATGTATTTATTTCATTCAAGCACAAAGCAAAACGTTTCAACACCTTACCTTTGGAAAGCCATCGTACTTTATTGTGAAGAAGGAGGTCGGAATACTGTGTCTCCATTTCGTTTAAGAATTCTTTAAACTGACGATGGTAGAGCTCTTTTGACAAGATGCTGTTAACAATCTTGATTACCAAATTCATGACCTCAACTATTTCGGCCGGAAATGTTTGGGCACAAAGCGCTTCTTGGTGTATTATGCAGTGAAGCGTACGAATTTCGTGGTTTATTTTGCTCTGAAGAATCGTTGTTGCCCTTTTATTTTTTCCTGTCATACTCCTGGCTCCATCAGTTGCTATTGAAACAATTTTATTTAAGTCGATGTTATTGTCTTCAAGGCATTTTTGCACGGCATTCGCTATATCTTCCCCTCTAGTTTGTCCCGAGAGCGGTAGCAATCCTAGAAGCTCTTCTTTTGGACCTTGGGAAGACACATACCTGACAAAAAGGGCAACTTGTGCCGTGTCTTTTATGTCGCACGACTCATCTATAGCAAGGGATAAGGCAGAAGAAAGTTGAATATCTTCCACCTGCAAATATGTTACATTTGAAGACATTTTAGCTATTCTATCTTGTACTTTTTTAGCGGATAGTGGCAAATCTTTGATTTTTTTTCAAGATTTCTGGTTTGTTTTTGAAATTACGAAACAGCTCTTCAGATACACGTATGAAGCAATCCTTGGCATACTCACCATCTGTGAATGGTTTGCCTCTTTTTGCAATTTCTAGTGATACCGCGAAGCTTGCCAAATTAACATTGCTTGTAGACTGCGTCCAGTTGCTTAACATGGAACTTGATTGCAGTTTTTGTTTTTGGAGCTCGTCGACAGCTTTTTTTCGTTCTTCGCCGACTGGATATTTACTAGCAAACTGAGTATGTTTTTTAGTGAAATGTCTCTCTAAATTCGATTTCTTATTGTGTGCGAGTTTTTAGTGGCAAATGAGACAAGTCGGAAGGCCATCTGAGTTGCATATGAAAGCGAACGACTCCGTCCAATCCCGATTGAATTCTCGATACTCTTCTTCAGTTTTTCTCTTTTTTTTTTTTTTTTTGTAGATGCCATGCCTGCGGTGAAGCTGTAATAAAGAATTTTTAAAATTATTATTTAGGTATCCAAAACAGCAGATGACAAGTCTTGCAATAATTTATTATGTCAACGTATACCTACGTAAATACATACGAGAAGCTGGGCATAATGAAATATAATTTATCAAAAAACATTTTACAACACTATTTCCAAATTAAAAATACTTAACTAAATAAAATAATTCTCTAATAATTTAAATATTCAAATAAATAATTTAGACATGAAACTCTGTTTGTCTCACTCTCTCACGTACTGATTGACTATAAGTACATAGTTTCGTCGAATCTGTGGTCGCCTCCCGTGTGCGGTGATCACCGACTGGCACAAACGGACTTGTCAGAACGTGTTTATTACGGCGCAGTCTGCACATTTTAGATTTTTTTTTCTTTGGAAAATATTAGATACTTAATTCACGAGTAAAGGTGTTATGCCCAGCTATGCCGAAATCCATGAAAATTTCCAAACATATAAACAATCTAAAACTGCAAATACTTACTGTTCCTTCTCGAAAAGCAGACCTATCAAGGTCGCGCGGTCCCACTTCAAAAAGGAGCGATATGTTCGTGAATGGACACAAGCGTGCACTTCCTATCTCATAGTTTTTTTTTCTTCCCCGATGTTGTTTTTAATTTCCAATTTGCAGTCTGTTTCGTTTGATGCGAGACAAAACGTTTCTATTTATTTCTCACATTATTCAAGTAAAAAATAAAGCTTTTAGGAACGTTTTCATACAATGTTATAAAATTTCGTGTTTAAAAAACGGAAAATTAACTCTCAGTGGCGCAACCAAAAAGATTTTAGCATTGATTTTGAGTTTATCTGCTTCATGCTCCGAGTGATTTTAATAGAGAATCTTTTTTATCATTTTTTTTAATGTGAGAAAAAAGTAAAAAGTTTTTTTTTTTTTTAAAATGGAGCAGTAGAGCGCAAGACATTTTTTACACCGGCTATGCTCCAGTTTTTGAGCAAAATCTCGTTAATCCAGTGTTCTACGTTCAGCTCATGATCCCTCTTTTTTTTTGGGGGGGGGGGGGGGATTATTGTATATATATTTTTTCTCATGCGGAAATTTTTTTTGTAGTTGGGGGAAAGGCGAAAAAGAAAGGAAAATAACGTAATTTCCTGAGTAATTAAAATTCTCATATTTTAAAGGAATTAAAAACCCTCCGCCCCTCCCCTTGCCTACAAAATTTAGTGCTTTCTTGGATAAAATAACTTTGTTTTTACCAAGACACTTACATAACTTCGCTTGACCAGGGACAGTAGTGCCCTCGGGGGGGGGGGGGGGGGGGGCATGGTGCAAGTTGCGCCATCAGAATTTTTGAAAAAAAAAAAGGTTTTTCGGAAGATTATTTATTTGTTGTATGAACCGGATTCCTGATATCCGACAAATTTTTAAATAACTGGAATCTGATTCTGCCATTGCATGAAATATCCGGCAATCCGGTATGCTAAATTTGACTATTAAAATTTAGAGTACGAGCATGATTTGAAAATGTATCTAAATTATGAACTTACTACGCATTTGCAAGCTGTGGGCTGTGCGGTTTTGGTTTTAAAAATATGTACAGAAATATTTGATCCGGCACTACTCCAACTCCGTGCTGCGCCGTGCTCCAAGGAAATTAAATAGATTGTATTATTTATCTGCGTTGTTAAATTCATTTTATTGTCTACCAAAAAATTTAAAATATTTCTTAAAAAAATCGATCAGTGGAGCACAATAAACTTCTTTGCTCCTGCTCCATTTCAGTTTCCAAGCAAAATCTCGTTGAACCACTAATCCGCTCCAGATCTATGCTCTTGAGTAAAAAAGAAGTTTTGAAAATATTTCACATTATCACTGTGAGAGCGAGGGGCACGGGTCCCCAATGGTTCTCCTTCTGGTAGCCAGTGATGCTCCGGTAACTCATCCAAAACGTGCCAGTAAAATTTCCGGGGTTTCAGTCGGCACCATTAAAAAGATTATACATATTTGAAGTTCAAGTTGAAATTATTTATTAAGAAAATGCATCGCGGTAGCATTGCTGAAAAGTTTGATATAATTTTCCAAGATCCACTTTGAAAAGGAAAGAAAAAATAAACAAGTAAAATAAAACTTCCGCACAAACCTACGCCCGTTAGGCTGAATTAATACAGGGGGAAAAAGAAAAGTAAAAAAAAAAAAAAAAACACTCATCGTAATGTCTCATATCAACCGATCACCCCTATTCCGATAAATTCGAAGCAGACCTGACGCATGCGCAAATTCTTTCATGGCTCTCCTTTAGCAATATGGACAGTACCTGCTTTGATCCTCAGAGTTCGAAGATAGGTTTATTATATAACAATTTATAGGTATTTACACTTATAATTATTATTTTAATGCAATTTTTAAATAATAAAAGCTATAAAACAGATAAATAATAAAATAGGTAATTTATTAAATATATATTTTAATAAAAACACTTTCGCTGTAATATACAACAGTAGTACTTAGTTTGACATTGACTTCAAAAAGTAGTTAGGTATCTTAATTGGAAAAAAATATGTATAATATGTATTTTAAAAATATAATACCTATTATGTTACCTAAATTTACTTCGGTTTTATTATAATTATTATATATGTACATACATACCTTTGAGAAGATAATTCGCTTCTGACTCTTCTACTCGAAACAACAAACTATACGTCACATGGTGAAGACGCCAAATTGTCTTGCGTCGAAAGCGAATTAAAACCTACATAGAAATATCGGAAGACGGTGTGATATCTTCAAGGAATCTTGGCGAGTTGCACAGCCGGCGTTCACCTGTTCACCACAAAACCCGTTACCTCTGCTTTCCAATTAACAACTGAATTATTTTAAAGTTCAAAACTTTAAAGTTCCTGAACTTGGAAAACGGAATCAGTGGGCGCTGTCATTTGCGCTCATCGTTGATTCGTAGACCATCACGGCGTCACAAGTCAATGTCCACTATGATTAGCGCAGAGCTTGGCGTCCGGTTGTCTCGAGGCACACGCCTTCGTACGTCACCACGCGGTAGATGAAACGAGCCCCTACAGAAATCACAGGAGCTCTCAAAGAACCTATAGTGTCAAAAAGCCAGACGAGCTGGCGCGTGTGACAATCATTCCGCAGCGACACAAACCGATCCGTTGGGAAGAGAGGGGGGGGGGGGGGGGGCTTAATTCAGGATAGTCACAACGGCGTCATTCGAGAGCTTCGGATAGAAACGGTGCCTAATCCTCTTTAATCGATTCAGAATTATTATTTTTTTTTTTTTTAAATAAACAATATTTGCGTATGGAACTAAAGAGCCGCAGTTTCATGTCCAAAGAGCCGCAAGTGGCTCGCGAGTCGCAGGTTGCCGACCCCTGGTATAGACTAATGTTAGAATTTAAAAACTCGAAAAATAGACCTATCAAGGTCGCGCGGTTCCACTTCAAAAAGGGGTGATAGGTTCGTCGATTGGCACAAGCGTGCACTTCTTATCTTATAGTTTTTTTTTCTTCCTCGATGTTACTTTAGATTTCCAATTTGCAGTCTGTTTCGTTTGATGCGAGTCAAAATGTCTATTTATTTCTCCCATTATTCAAGTAAAAAAAAAGCTTTTAGGGACGTTTTCATACAATGTTATAAAACTTTGTGATTAAAAAACGGAAAATTAACACTCAGGTGCGCAACCAAAATGTTTTAGCAGGGATTTTGAATTTCTCTGCTCCATGCTCCGAGTAATTTTAATAGATTATCTGTTTTATCATTTTTTTAAAGTTATTATTTTTTTTAATGTGAGAAAAAGTAAACAGTTTTAAAAAAAATGAAGCAGTGGAGCACAACAAATTTCTTTGCACCGGCTATGCTCCAGTTTTCGAGCAAAATCTCGTTAGTTCACTGCTCTGCGCTCCTGCTCTACGCTCCGCTCCAGATCCCTGTTTTTTTTTTTGGGGGGGGGAGAGGGAGATGGTACATATTATTTCCCCATATGGAAATTTTTCTTGTAGTTGGGGAAATGGGGAAAAAGAAGGGAAAATAACATAATTTTCTGAGTAATAATCCGCAACTCCTTTAAAATTCTCATATTTTAAAGGAATTAAAATCCCTCTGCCCTTCCACTTGCCTACAATTTTTAATACAATATTTATCGTGAATAAAATAACTTTTTTTTTTAACCAAGACGCTCACATAACTTCTCTTGAGCAGGGACAGGAGTCCAAAAGGGGGTCTAAATTACGAACTTACTACTTTTGTGCAAGCTGTGGGCTGTGCAGCTTTGGTTTTAAAAATATGTACAGAGTTTACAGGCTGCAAAAATTAGAGCCGGCTATGCGGTATATGTTCGTTAGGCAAGGGGATATCGAGAATACAGTATGCGGAAAAGTCATTGGATAGGAGGGGGACAGCTGATCAGGGATCTGAAGCAGCCCACTTTTTTGAGTCACTGCGCTCCAACTTATAAATATTTGATACGGCTCCACTCCAGCTCCGCGCTGCGCTGTGCTCCAAACAAATAAAAAAAGATTGTATTATTTATCTCCTTTTTTTATAAGTTAGTTTATTTTATTGTCTAATAAAAAAATTAAAATATTTAAAAAAAAAAATCGATCAGTGGAGCACAATAAACTTCTTTGCTCCTGCTCCATTTCAGTTTCCAAGCAAAATAACGTTGAACCACTGATCCGTTCCAGATTTATACTCTTGAGTGAAAAAGAACAGTTTTGAAAAGATTTCAAATCAACATTGTCAGAGCGAGGGGCACGGGCCCCCAATGGGCCTCCTCTTGGTTAAGCCACTGATACTGAAGTAACTCATCTAAAACGGGCCAGTGAAATTTCTGGGGTTTCAGTTCGTACCATTAAAAAGATTATGAATATTTGAAGTTAAAGTTGAAATTATTTATTATGAAAATGCATCGCGGCCGCATTGCTGAAAAGGTTTATATAATTTTCCAAGATCCGCTTAGAAAGGGAAATAAAAAAAAACCAGTAAAAAGTTCATCCGCACAAACCCACGCCGGCAGGCTGAATTAATACAGGAGAAAAAAAGAAAAGGAAAAAAACAAAACACACTCATCGTAATGTCTCATATCAACCGATCACCCCTATTTCTATAAAACCGAAGCAGACCTGACGATGCGCAAATTCTTTCATGGCTCTGCTTTAGCATTACGAACAGTACACTGTTTGACTTATGAACAACTCATATATATATATGTATATATATATATATATATAATTATTATTTATTCAGACCATTTCAGATCACATACATTTTGGAGTTTATTTACTATCTTAGTGGATGTATCTCAAATTCTCCTCTAATATGACTGATAGATAGTATAAGACAACACAAGATAGAATATTACAATGCAAAGAAGGAAATTACAAGAATACACCCAGGACATTGGACGGGAAGGAAACCAATCACCTCTTCACTGCACGCCGGCTGGTACCGGACTCAGCCACTACGGCCCCCTATATACAAAAGTAACTAAACTCAGTGGCGCGACAGCTCATTGGGGCCATGGCCTAATGTGCTCAGAACAAATTTACAATTTTTTCTTATTCTTTCAAAGTGTTTCCAAAATTCTAGTGCAATTCAATGTGTTTCAGAACAGTCCCCCCCTCGATTTTTTACTAATTTTCAATTTTGGGTTTAACTGGTTTTGCAATTTACTTACTCAAATTTAAACATAAAAGGATGCTATTTTTGCTATGGTTGAGCATATCCAACAGAGCAGTGCATTCGCTTGTGCAACTTGTCTTGACTTTTTCGAAACCGTAAATGTGTTTTCCCAACTATAGTATAACTGTCGCTGAGAAAACAAATTCATGTAACATGTTGAAACCACTCTACATGTCCTTTTATGGACAAGAGTTCTTACTGAAATTAAAAGGTTTTTATATAGTAATAAGCCACATGTACAGAATGTCATGCTAAAATCTTTCTACGTTCCATAATACACGTAAGTTTTTAATCAGGAAAAATGTTGTGTTCTTCCCGTACCCTTGGAACTGCATCGGGACTTCAGGGTCTATCGATTTTACACGCACGTATCCCCAAGTGTACATGGTGGGTCTTCAGCGGGTTGGGTATCGAACACCCACTCTTCCGGTTGAAAGTCCAACATCCTAACCATTAGGCTGCCACGGCTCCTTAAATTACTGTAAAAACTAAAAGTAACAAAGCTGTAAATGTGTTTTTCCAACTACGGCATAACTGTCGACGGGAAAACAAATTGATGTAACATGCTGATAATAACCTACATTAAGGTGGAGTGAACGCTATAAGGGGGGGGGGGGGAGGTTGGAAATTTTGAATCGGCAGGTGGCAGAAAAGTTGTATTTGTGGTTCAAATGAATACATGCAAAATTTCAATGCAATGTACACTGGTGAAATAAATTAAGAGAGTTTGCATATTTTATCGAATTGCATGAAAATAACTGAACTGAAGGAAAAATCACTGCTTCTAGATCAAAAAATGCAAATCTTGTACGGCAAATACGTAAGCGTACAAGTGTGTGTAGGTAGAGCCAGGAGAAAAACAGGCTTTATAAGCGTGTGGAGGGTATGACGAATTTCGTTCGCTAGCGCACTTCGGCGAATTTGCATCTTGCAGTATTCGGTTAAATTCACATCGGAACAGTAAAAATGAGTAACCACCAACGTTTACTTGATGGAATGAGGTGGCGAATTGTGGGGAGGCTAGAGGAAGCCCAATCGCAAGTTCAGATATGCAGAGAGTTTAATTTAACTTTCAGCGTCGTGTGTAACCTATGGAAAAAGTTCCAAGGTACTGGATCCATCGAGAGAAAGCCTGGGCAAGGTCTTCCAATAGCCACGACGGCCAGAGAAGATCACCATTTATCCATTTTAGCGAGGCGTAGCTTCTCAGCTCTCTCGGGACCCGTAAGCAGCCACAGGAACTCGTGTAACAAGGGTGACTGTTTCCAAAAGACTGAATAAGAGAGGGTTGTTTGCCAGAAGACCGGCTGTTTGCGTCCCGCTCACGTCTACGAACAGGAGAGTCCGATTAGCAGGTGCAGGCAGCATAGTGATTGGAGTATGGAGCAAGGGGCGACCGTTCTGTTCATCGACGAGTCCCGTTTTAGCCTAAACACCGATTCTGGCCATACTTTCATATGGAGAGAGCCAGGGACCGTCTACCTACCCTCCAATGTCCGCGAAATCGACAACTATGGCGGTGGCGGTGTAATGGCCTGGGCAAGCATCATGTTGGATGGCAGCACACCTCTCCTCGCCTTTGGCAGAGGCTCTGTGACAGGTGTGAGGTATAGGGATGAGATCTTGGAGTCTTATGTTCGACTTTTCTGGGGTGCAGTGGGCTCGAGTTCATCTTAATAGACGGTAACGCGAGGCCACATAGAGCTCTTCCGGTCGACGAATTTATCGAGAGTGAGGATATTCGTCGGATGGATTAGCCAGCCAGGTCTCCAGACCTGAACCACATAGAGCATGTCATGGACGCTCTGGGGACTGCAATGGAGAAGTTGCATGGGTTTCTAAAATGGCTTGAATTTATATTTTTCTGAAAGATATTATTATACAGAGGGCGAATACAAACTTTAAAAAATGTTAAAATTTTCTAAACAGTCTTAAAATTCGATTTAAAAGCAGAGAAAAACGTAAACAATGACACGTGATCAAAAAACGCTCCCTCATTGGTTTGACGTAGAGACGCTATAAGGAGAGACGCCACATATGCAGGGATAAAGAAAAGCCGACTTTTAACCACCTTAGGGCTTGTTGGGGAACTTCTCGTAGACTTAAACGCAGGAGAAACGAGAGGGGGTTTACAAAAACGCGTATTTCACGGAAGCAAGGTTTTTCAGCAAAATTTTAGTACCATGTTCCAAAGGAGGAAAACACATGCTTCAATTTCATACCATTTTTATTTGTCAAAAACACATATTAGTTGTATTAATTAATGTTTTACTGTTCGGAATCTACCATCTTCTTCCAAACTTCTGATGGAAGAAAAAAAGAAGTTCCTTGGCTGTTTTTTGGCGGAAGTAGTTGGCGCTGTGAATAATTTATCGGAGAGTGAATGTGCAAACACTCTGATGAATGATTTTTGAGGTTCTTTTCTTTTTTAAATTAACATGCAAACTGTGCTGAATTAACAGAAATCGTTATTATTAAACAGTTGTGCATTCAACAATATTTGCAGTTTTAAGAATACATAATTAAAAATATACGACAGACATGATATGCATATCTATCACGATCATTCTCATCCAAATTAGTGAAGCATTATGTTCATGTAAATGTGTGACATTATATAGATTGTTTTTAAATGAGTTAATTATTAATTAAACTTTATTTAGTTGTTCTAAATCTACTTGATTTTTATAAAATATGTCAATACAAAAGGAATTTCTCACTGGAATTTTCATTCCTAACAGACAATTATGTTTGAATAGACAGGATTTTTTTGACAGGACGGATACGCATTTATTTAATGTGTATCCTTCCTTTTGTCTTAGACAATTTTTTAGCAATTGCATCCTATGCAATTAGAATATATTTGCTGGATATGAATAACTATCAATTATCCAACAAAGTACATCTGATTTTGATGTACAATAACTAGAGAAATAGTAGGAAACTTTTGTATAGGGGGAATAACGTCATGTTTAATATTGAATATTAATTTAGAGAAAATAACTTCACGTCATTAGTTTAGTCAGTGTATTACTGAATCAAAATCAATTGAAAGTCAATTACTGAATAAAAAAACCCACCATCACTGTGACTTTCCTTATGCTCAATCTCATCGTTATTCAGCATTTTTAAATTATGTAAATTTGTTGATTGGATACTTGTCATTATATTTATCTGCATATCAATTTCTTAATGTATACCACGATCACGAATGCCCAAGCCTTCTCTATTTTCAAAAGCTTGAAATATGAACTTGGGTACAAATAATAAAAGCAAAAAATGCACCATTGATCTCAATTCAGTAAAATTCGAAATAAATGAAAACAATATAATACAAATATAGCCTTGAACTTCCATTCAATCTTTACGAAAAACCTTGAAATATTCCTAACGTATCTTATACATTAAAATAATTATCTTTATTATTTTGAATTTTTCCTTGCATTTTATTGGAAATCATATTTTTAAAACACAGATCTTTAGTCACCCGAAAGAATAATGTATAAATAAATAACGAAATAGTATTAATAATAAAACAATAGAGGTAGTAATAAAGAAATTAACTATTCTGCATAATGCTGGATATATTAGGTCTTTTATAGTACTGAACTGAAATACAAGCTTGATACACATTAAGATGTTTAAAACTACTTGTAGTTTTTAAATGTTATATAATTCAAGTGCATGCTGAGATCATAACCTTCTTTTATCCTAGGTAAAATTTGCTTTAAAAGTATGCTTTTTAAGGATCTGTACTTACAACATTTCAAAATATGTTTCTTATTCATGGCGAATTTTGTCATATACGATTCTGAGAAACATAAAAAGCTTAAACTTGATAGCGGAACGAATTATATAACATACCTCATATTGCACCATAACCCAAAAACTCCTATTCAAAACATATATTGTATTTGTTTCAGGGCTCGAAAAATCTTTAAAATTGTACATGCCCTGTCGGGCATATTTGTCTAAAAAATACATGCCCACACAAAATTTTTACGTGTTCAAAAGTTGTTTTATTGGATATTAATAAACACATTTGAATTTGTAGACAAAAAAAAAAAAAAAAAAACATCTTTATATCTGAATCAAGAATTATTTAAACGTTAATCTACATCATTAATAAATTCCATCACATATAAATATTATATAATGTCGTTACAAGTCAAAATTTGCAAAATTTAATTTGTATTACCAATTTTATTGTTGACATGCATGTCCGTCAACGTGTCAATGTTGGTCTCCAGTAAGGAGGGGGGATTTTTCAATAAAATACGAAACAATAAAGTTTTGGAAAGAAATATTTGATTATATAAGAAAAATATTTGTACATTTAAAAAAAAATAAATATAAGTATATAAAATCAAAAAACTTAATTCGGGACTATAAATATAGCTGTCTATCTAAATATATATTACATCTATATATTTAGTGCAAAGAAGAAACGTTATTTCATTTTTCACTAGCAATATACATTTTATAGGGTAGAAATAATTTTTATAGCACGCATAATTTGAGAGCATGTAAGAACAAAAATAATCAAGTAAAAAAAAAGTTCTGAAACGGCGATTAAACTTTAAACGCAGAGTCCTGGCTCCTTTGCAGCAACCTTTTGTTACTAGAGGGGATAATTAGCTTAATGGCAGGGACTTGCCGAGACCCCCGGAAGTAAGACTCCCCCATGCTGGAAAGGCAATTCTTTTACCGCCTCGAGCGCAAACTAGACCCAATGCCATCTCTTTCCTTATAGCCTCTTTAGTTTGACATTAATCGACACGCTTCCCTCCGCAAGGGAAAACTTGCTGATTTCTACCCGTCTGTGTCTAGGGTTTCTCCGCATTCGCATGTAAATTTGTAGCTATGGTATTTCACCCTCACTTCTTCCAACCTTTCTAAGCTTGAGAATAGTTATATTTTTACTTATTTTTAACTATGCATTACATAAGTTGATTCCTTTTAAAACTGAATAATTTAAATTATAGTAATTTTCACGATAGAGTTCAGCAGATTTTTTAAGGGGCAACTGACAATTTATCAAAGTTGGATTTTCTCCCTAGTTTTTTATTTTTACGATAACAGCCCGATTTTTTACTGGCACTAATAAAGGGAATCAAGACAAAAAAAAGTTAAACATTTCTGTGAGAGAGTGACTCTCACATTTAAGTAAAATTCACTTTATTCAACCAAAAGCGAATATAGCCAGAAGCGAACACTGTTATTATTTAAAATCTTTCCTTTGTCTCCATTTGGAACCATTTACAAATCCAATCACATGTACATTCCCCTACCAGTTCCAATCACGTATGTCTCCCCTGATGATTCATCTTCCAAACATTCGAAAGAGACGCTCGATGCCTGAAAGATTTGAATGGTGGAAAAAGTTCCTCCAAGCGCATAGCAACCAACTACAACCAGAATCGAGCTTGTCTATTGGTTGGGTAGTTAGAATTCGGTTTTCGAAATTCTGAGCGTCACACACACTAGCTTGAACTCCCTCAGAAAAAAGACAACTTTTTTTTACCGGAGATCTTCATACGAGGATGCGACTTTCCGTATTGCGGTGCGTGCAGAGCATTTGCCGATTTTCACCAAACTGGCGAAGATTCAGTTCACAATGTGGCCACCCCCGAATGTAAACATTAGACGGAGAACAACACAGCAACCCCGAATTTCGCCGCCATTGTAGTTTCGCCTTCGTACGTCTGCTTAAATCTTTGAATTACTATTGCAAGGTTGCAATAATTCACACGTACATTATTGCAATGTTTTAACTTATTATTACAACAACATCATGTCAACAAATACATTGCGGTATGTATTTTATTATTATGATGTTGTTTTCAATACTTAAATGACTTATTTTTATTAAATATTGTTTCAAAAAAAATACATAAAAAGCATAAATCATCATAGAAACTTTTGTATATGACAGTTTGGAGTAGTTTAATTTTCATGAAACATTTTTTAGATTTGTGCCAAAATAATTAAATCTATTTAGGCCTGTATAACTATTTTTTTTTTTTTTTTTTCAGTTAAAAGATGAAAATTAATAGAAGAGTAAATACGAAAATAGCTATTTCAGAATTGATGAAATAAATAAACTTCCAAAAAATTTTCGTTATTTTTCTTTGTTGTGATACTTTTTTTTATAAATCTATAATCCAGTTGATTTTTTCCCCGCTCAATGTTCAAATTTGTTAAACTTCATTTTTATTTGTTATTGTTATTATTTTGAATTACCGCCCGCAATGTATCATTATAACGAAAACACAATGAAATCATCAATATATGATAATAAAAGCAAACATTTAACAAGTCTTAACATTTTAATATTTTTATTGAGTCGATCATATATTGAAAATACTAATAATACTAATCGACTCAACACTAAATAAGAAATAAATGTTTGATCTAGTAAAAACCATTTGTTCAAAAAACCAGCATTAAGAAACCACAAATCATTGTACATATGTTATGCTGGGTCAAAAGAAATGTATCTATCAACTCATAAAATTGTGAGCTTCAGGGTGCAAGTAATAAAAATTTTACGCATTAAAAATGTAGATGAAATGATTATAATAAAACAACTATTGAATAATAACAATAATAATTTATTTATTGAACTTACGGGTAGTTCCTGGCGTTAGTTTACTAATTTGAGCTTTGTTAAGAAGCATCTATTTAATATTCTATAATATACCCTGTGCCTAGAAATGCAAAGAACCTGAGAATTTCGAAGTGAGGGTAAAAACCCGGAAATTTACGGGAAGAATCTGGGAAATTTGGGAACATTGGGAATTTTAAGAGGAAAAAACGAACTTTAGCTTTCTTCAAATAATCATAAATTATTTACTCACTATAAGATTGTTTTCAGTGTTCAAATATTGTTACAGAACATATAACATTAACGCTATATTATTTCTATTCTGGATATAACGTTGTATTATTTCTATTCTAGCGTCAAACATAACATTTTATAACAAACTTATACAATTGAGAAAATTAGAAGATTAACTTGTAAATTCAATAGACCTTTTTATTGCAATATATTGATTCTAAAATTATATTTGACTTGGTTACTTTGCAGAAAATAAGACTAACCTTCACAATCTTTTTTTCTTTTTTATTCCCTTCCTATATTTCAACTTACTATCAGAAATAATACGTAACTTATCCGTTTTATTCATAGCATTTTATTGCACTTTACCAACACATTTGGAGGAGTAGTTTTTAATAAGAAATACTATTTAAAGCGCTATACATTTTTTGTAAAGGTTGGTTTTTCTTTGTGTTATTTTGTTTTTTTATTGATGACTTAAACAAATATCAAGTTTTACAATGTAAATAAAAAATATTAACAACTTCCTTTTATTTTTTCATACTAACTGTAAAATTTTGTTACAGCGAATACTAACACAACGAAATAAATATGTTGTCTGTTTTAAAATGCTTTAACAATAATGTTCGGTAAAGTATTTCTATTATTATGAAAATTTTTATAAAAATATATGTATTATTCATGTATTAAAATTATTATTTCAAGAAACAAAAATCGAATGTTTCCAGTTTTGGAAAGTCTGAAATTTCCCGATTTTGCTTCAAGTTTTTTTCCCGTGAATAAACCAGGCGTTTTGAAAGCCTTGCAAAGCTACCTGTGCCAAAATAAGCCCAGCAAATTGAAGTCTTACACTTCTACGCAACAGAAAAATCTGTACTAAGAAGTAATAATTGCATAATAATTTAACTAAATAACATACTTTAGTAATCTGCACAACAATCACCAACAAAAATGGTCAACTATATTTTTCAGTAACGATCGTACTATTCATATTCTCAAGTCTCAAGCTACTTCTACCGTACAATGTAGCGAAAGTTCGTATGTAATAGATACAAGATCTGTTATGTTATTTCTTTTTTAAATCTTGCTTAACAAAACACCTCCTGCATAATTTATTATCTTTATTAACCATCCGAGTCGAAACCTAAAGATAGAAAAGTACCCTCTTTGAGAATTTTAATTTTACAATTAAAAAAACACTTCATAATTTGCTAAACGATATTCAGTTACATGCGAGCAGCCATGTTGTTTATATCACGTGATTTCCGTCTTCCGCCTTGGCTGCTCATTATTGGCGAAAAATTTTTGGTGTTTAAGGGATCGAGCCAAAGGCTCTGCACGCACCGCAATACGGAAAGTCGCTGCGAGGATGGATCTGTTCCGGAAAACAAAATGCTCCTTCGATAAGTATTCACTTTTATATTTCTCAATCTCTTTTCCGTCGTTACATTTTGTGCTATGTTTATTAAAATTAAGTAAATTTGCTTGTTTGATGCCTTAACGGCGAAATTTGGACACAATGCCAATGACCGTTGCTATTTCAATAGGTAGCCATTGCTATGGCAAGTGTTTCATTGATTCCGAATGATTAATTTCTAAATACCATTACATTATCTTTAGGTGCTGCAATCATAATTAGTTTATCATGAATTTGTTTACATTCATAACAATTTAATTTCTTCTAAAATGTCTTACGGTGAGCAAATCGTAATGAGATTTACCGTTCGTTGTGCACATTAATTCTTTTCCAAAATTCCTATAAATTTAATATGGTAAACCATATTTACTTACCATAATAAGATGCAGCCAATTAAATTTTGCTACAAATTCAAACAGGGGTGAGCTCACTAAATTAACACATCAATAATTATTACATGGAAGCTATGTTCCTCCTTTTAAGTATCGCCACTCTGCGATACACCTTTTAAGTAATATCAAGTGCTGTGGGCCAAAGAACACTGTGCCATAATTTTCTATTGTATCATGTGTGCCAAATAATTCTGTGCCATAACTTTGAATTGTATTATGTGTACCACAAATAATATTTGCGACAGACAGGAATTGCCAAGATTTTTACATACATAATCGAGAATTAATTCATGAAAGGTAGTCTGAGTATTTTTAAAAATTCAGTGCCCTGATTCTGAACTGTCCTATGTTTGCCAAAAAGCCTGTTGATAATATAAGAATTGCTGTAGACATTAAAGAGTTTCAAATGCATAATGAGCATTCTTTAATTTCCTATTTATTGTGGAATTACACATTGTGCTTTCAGGCTTAATGTTGTGTATATTTTCTGCATACCATTTTGGGAGTTACATGAAGGAATTTTGCATAATTCTAATACAACAAAATTCATGCAAATGAAGGCATGAAATTAAACTTTGGAATATCAGCTAGTGATTTGTTTGTTGAAACAAATATTGTTTTCTTTGCTCTAAAAAAATCCTTTCGATGAAAAAACCTGGATGGTACATAAAATGAACTGTATCTTAGTGTGAGCAATGTTATCTCAAGATTTCTGATAGATTATTATTTTGGCATTTCAAAATTATTCAATCCTGTGGCAGAGTGAAATAAAGCTTTTACTTTCTAGAACTACATGTCTCTTCTATGCATCTTTTCATTACACATTTTGTTCACAGGAAATCTACAAATAATACTCAATGTGTTGTTTTTTTTCTTCACTCACCCTTGTCTTTCTATTTTTAATCAAGCCTTCAACAGTAGTGGCTGGGATAGTTTAAAATAAAATCAAACTGTTCCGTCTTTCAAAATCCTTAAAGAATTTTCTTCATCCTTTTGTCGGACCGTTGGTTTTTCTTGGAGATAAAGGTATGTAGTGTTTCATTGTTTTATTCTACGTTGGATCCTATTCCTATTTCATATGATCAATGCATACCTCCCAAGATTGCAAACCCTGTTCCAGACTGTCATTTTGCCTTTAATGTGGTTAATGTTGGTTTGAGCCTGGGTTACCTGCTGTCACTTGCATTTGTACCCACTGTACTTGCATTTTTATTCCTAATTATTTTAGCTAAACCTGTGCTCCAATCATTCTTTAAGTCACCCCACGTAACCACATTACCACAATTTCAACCACAAGCACTATAATCCTAAATGTGTTAATAAAGGGGAAGGAAGGAAGAAAAAAACAGAAAATACTTAAAAGCCTTTTGATGTTAGAAATCTGTTTAATTAATATTTTAACTATAATTTAGCTTTGTCCACTTGGATCAATATACAATGTTTATTATATTAATTTTCCATTATTCTGTCGATTTTTTAAAACTGACGATTTTTTTTTACTAGCACTGTAATAAAAAGAATCAAGCCAAAAGAAGAGAAACCATTTTAACCACAAGTGCAATAATCCCAAATGTGTTTAAAAATATAAATAAATAAATAAAAGAAAGGCAGGAAGAAAAAAAGTCAGCGAATACTTAAAAATCTTATGATTTAAAAAATCTCTGTTTAATTAATATTTTAACTAAAATTTAGTTTTGTCTACTTGGATCAATGTTCATGTTTTCCATCATTCTGCCAATTTTTTGAAACGGTTGAAAAGCGAATAAGGGACCGTCCATAAAGGATGTCACTTTTTTTTTCCATATATTTGAACCCCTCCCCCCTTTGTCATAAAATGTCCCACTTCAACATACCCCTCTCCTCCCCTTTGTCACATCACA
This sequence comes from Octonoba sinensis, assembly GCA_038502835.1. NCBI lineage: Eukaryota > Metazoa > Arthropoda > Arachnida > Araneae > Uloboridae > Octonoba > Octonoba sinensis. The sequence continues at coordinate 48,701,965 of CM076598.1, read as the reverse complement.
AGCTGTGATGCATAAGCATGATGACAGTCTTCTTGTTACACCCTCCCCTTTCCTTGTCACAGTTTGTCAAAATTTCTGCCTCCGCCCCCCTTGAAGCGTGACATCATTTAGGAATGTTCTCTAAGCAAGGCTAAATGGAATCAATTCCTAAATGCTCCCCTTTGCAACGCTCTTCTTTATGTATAGAAAATAAATTTTCATTCAGTATCTAAGTTTTATTAATTCAACGTCAATAATTTATTAAACAAAAGATAAATTCAGTACTATTCATATTGCCCCAAAAGCACTGTCTTAATTTCTCCAAAAATTGTGTGTGCTAAAAAAATTGTGTGTTGTTTGTAAACACCAAACCTATTACTTTACTTTTACTTAATTCTTCCCCTATCCCTTACCTACAATGTTTTCTTTTTCAGGCGACTCTCCCATAAAAGTTATTTTTAAAAAATCATGAAGACTAATGTATCAAAAGTTATTTAAATAATTTAATAAATATTGAAAATTAAAAATACTGAAAGTATTGTTATGAAATGAGGATATGAGTGACTGCCTGTTCTTTCAACCCCCTCCCCCCCTCCTCATTTTTTTTCTCATTCAAACATTTTTTCATTCGATTTAGTGCATTTCGAAGAAATATAACAGCAAAATTTGAATTATTAATAGAATTTCGGGACTCTCCACCGCAATTCTGTTCAAACTGAAGCCCAAAAAGACGTTATTTTCCGATGGAGAGTTTCCATCTTCCCATCAAAGATAGTTTTATATCTTTGATGGGAAGATGGAAACTCTCCATCGGAAAATTTTGGAACTTGAAGTGCTAAGCACAATTTAGGCTTTTTTTCGTAACATTAAAGGTGATCATTAGAACCATGGCCCTTTGATTCACCGTTTCGTCTGCTGTAACACAAAATCAGACTCGACTATATTCAAGTACACACCCGCTAAAAATTCTCGACAAACTTTAATACTACCGAGCCCTTACAGAAGTAAATAAACTGCTGAAGTTTAGAAAAAGGATTTACTTAAAGCTGAAATTTTATTAGAGGCACAGTTCAAGATATTTCCTATTATAAGTATATCTAACATTCATGTTGATGGAATAACTAAAATAATTAAGAGTTTTATTATTTTTAAAAAAGAGGCATTATTTTGCATTTTAAGTTACTATTATTTCGTAAACTGTTAAAAAAAACTTCTTTGCTTCAAAAATAAGGGCGCAAATTAAAGAACTCTGAATTCCATCTTTAAAGAGTAGCAACTTAACCCCCCCCCTGAAATTATGACCCTATCCTCACAAAAATAAAGTTAATTTCAACCCTGTATATCATAGCGCAGACTGTAGACAACATATCGTTCGACCTCCCCATACAACCAATGTCATCCAATTACCATCCAGAATACAGCCAGTTCATCCATACGACGTTTTGCAGCCAAGAAAGACGTCAATATGAGGTCGAATCAGAGCATCAACTGGAATAAACCATGATGGATATCAACATCACGTCTTTTCTGCACGTCAAAGGGATGAGCTAGTTTTTGCCCCTTTTTGACATGTTTTTGACGTACTTTTAAGCTCTATGCAGGGACAAAAGCGATAGTAGCGCCACACTTTCATGCAAAGCATCAAGAATCAAGAAATCGGATCGGATCGTACGCCATTTTGTGCTTCGCTTGATGTAGATGACAACGTACGATTTGGGTTCAGCATTAGTTTTATTTGTGTAAAATGTAAGTAAATTAGCTTTTTTTTCAGACTTATGTGCTTCACTTTTCTATTTTGTTGTTAATATACAATGGGATATTTTCACGCTGAGAAGAAAATACCGTGGCAGCTGCTGTGTACTACGCACGTGCTAATACACTGTTAAAAATTTCAGTTCAACATTGAACCATAACTTGGTTCAACTCTAAAGCTATCTCCAAAAAATGGTTCTACCAAAATTTTTCAGAAGCCATGGTTGAACGATATTATCGTTCAACCTTTCATTTTCCCCATTTTGAACCATAATATGGTTCAAGCAATTTCCCCAAGTTTTGGTTCAAGCGCAGAAACGAACTCAACTGAAGTGAGTCGATTCGCCATATTGGATTTCGTTCAGCGCGCTGGATTTGAAGCTACATGTAATAACAGGTTAGTGTTATTTTTGTGTAATTAATGTTGTTCATTGTCATTTTTTAGATAAATGTTAATAGACTCAGAAACTAATGTATTATCTTGTTAATTTTCACCCCCCAAAAAAGGGTTTAAAGTTTGCTTAGCTTACTAACGGAGTATCGCAAGATCGGAAAGTCTTATGTTTACTAATCGAAATTTGTTCCTTGACTTAATAAAATAAAAATAGTACATTATACTAACGTGTGGATTGATAATTAATTTGTAAATAAATTAAAATTGCTCTTAGTTCTTAATTGCGCATTAAACTTTTAACTCATGCTGTGTTAATCACCTTTTTAACTTGAAATAAAAGTCACTTTAGTCACCATTTGATTGAAATAATTAAGTTTAAGAAATTATTTCATTTTTTCCCCTTAATTTAAAGCGTTTAAACGGAAAAATACTTATTTCAGTAAATTAATTTTAAAGTTAAGTAAGTAGCCAGTCATAGTATAATATAGGAACTCACCCCCCATTGCCTTTGTAAAAATTCAACTAGAGAACCATGAACCATTCATGCTTCTTTTTTAAATGATAATAGGTAGTATTAATTAATTTATACGATGAGTTGCATACTTACATTTTAAAGTTATTCTTATGTGTCAATACTTCGATTTTATTCCACACATATAATTATTGGCTAGTTAATCATTTGAATGATTTATGTAACAAGATGAAACTTACTACTTACCCTTTGTTTCTAGCCAGTTCAATTTACCCAAGAAAGTAAAATTATTTTATGCTCTGGAGCTTGTTTTCTCAGAATATAATGATTTCTTTCCTTTTTTCAATATTATCAATTTATGTACTTGATTTGTGTATGTCATTCATATTGAAACATTTAAACTATAAACAAGCTTTTAATTCTAAGATTTTTGGAGCTAAATTAATTTATCAATAATGAACATAGTTAATTCTTGATTAGTTTGTAGATAGTAAATTAGTAGAATGCTAAGCTGATTACCTGTGGCTAAATTAAGCACTAATTCCAGCGGAATTGAAATTTTTATAAGAATATACAATTTCTGCAGTCGTCTCAAGTGTCAATCCAGCATTTTTAACCGTCCAGTTTTTGTGCAATTTAAAAAGATTTTGTGAAAAATCAAATTGTTTTGTGAAAATTCAAAATTTAAACAAACCGAGATAAAAAATTACATTCTTTTTTGCCGCCTATTTAATAAATAATTCTGTAAAAAGTACTGTTTGGTAGCTTGGAATTTTGGAAAACTTCTGTAAACTAGTGATGAGCATAATCAAAAACTCGGTTATTCAGGGATCAGGATAACTCGAGAACTCAATTCTAATGAACATCTCGAGTTCTCAAACATCTCGATTGGCTTACTTCTCGAAAGATATTAGAATCGAATGAATAGCTCGAATGATTTTTTCCACGAGCTATTTCATATTCGAATGTAACTTCTTGAGTACTGGACAGTTTAGTTTTGAATGATTTTCGAATGCATTTGTATGATTCGTAGTCTAGTGATTGCGAAAGTGTCTATGTGTGAGTGGGATAGTTTTCTTATTTAAGAGGAAGTCATTACTTAAATATGAGTGCACAAATTTATAGGACGAGAGTGTTGAGAAAAAAAACAAATGAATAAATAAATTAACATATCTTGGGGTGAGTACTACAACTAGGTAACTACAAATTTGGCGAAATCTGGGTAAGTGCACAGATAAATCCCATTAGGTGTGGTTCACACCATACTACAACTAGGTATCTGTTGTAGACATTTTACAGGAGTTATTTAGAGCTTTCAAAACTATATAAGTTGATGATCAGAAAAAATATTCGATCTACAACTAGATAAGTGAACTTGTCTAGTTGTTCAACTTGGAACTGCAAGATTGATCCAGATATAATCCAGAAATAGTAGTAAAATAACTTTTAGTTTAGTCTCCACAATCTTCCACAAGCTTCTTCGAAATTGAAGTTTTAAAAGCGCATTTCTAGCCTATGGTTAGTGTCATCAGGGATAAGAGCGTAAGAGGGGGCGAGGTTGTCCCTTCACTGGAAAGATTTGTAATTTCAGATTCTAAAATCAGGATTTTAAGTTGTATTGGAAATGTTAGAGCAAGGGGAGGGGTTTGGGGAGAGCAGTTTTCACACAAGCACGCGAGAGCACAACACCCTTCAGGGCGGGGACACTTCTAATGGAAATACTGTGTTCTATAGATATGTAATATTATTGGTAGAAAATATATGTGTTTGGTGACAATCGTTTTAGTCCTTACACTCTATAAAATATATATAATAGGGCAGAGAATATTTTCTGGCCTCACGGTCAGGGTCCGACAAATCCTGATAACACTACTCTGCAATAATAATAATTCAAGTGGGGTGGAGGATAGTGCATTTCTTGTGGTTTTTTATGTACCTCCTGCATATAAATTCCTGTTGTTCACCATCATCCAAAGACTTAACTGTTGCTTTTTTTTTTTTTTTTTTGAGGGTTTAGAAGATAAAAGTGCTAAAATGAAAAGGAAGAATTCGGGGGGGGGGGGGGGGGGTCACTTCAAACAAACATAAAATCATCTTTTAATCCCTGCTTGAACCTGCTGTTTTTAAAATTACACTTGTATGTTGATTTCTTCCTTTTTTATTTCTTTCATTTTGAAAAATTGCAGAAAAACTGCACTTTGCCTAGTACAGTAAAGCCCATTTATACCGCGCCTCACTAGACTGCGTAATCGGATATACCGCAGTGACTATCATGTCCCCCGACGTTTAAATCACCCTTTATCATTGCCATTTAAAGGCAATTCCTTATTTACCATAGGAAATAAAGCCAGCCCGAGCACACAAATATGCTAGCCAAAAAGCTCCCATCCACACACTCTAACTGTGATAGGCATGACGTACACTTTTTTCTGTCTTTGAACCTAGGACACTATATAGTAACTTGATTTCAATATTGGAGTCTGACTGGGTCTGATTTTGCAGTTGAGATGTGTGATTCTTGCACAGCAGTTACAGTGAACAAAATGCAGCAAAGAAAATAAGAAAAAAATTTTATTATAGGGGGAAGAAAAGTTAAGTTAAAAATGATTCAACAGAAAACAAGTATTATTTCGTAATATGGTTTCGCGGTATTGTTTCACTATACTGCGGTTGTGTTGATTGGGGAAAGCAAAGTTATATTTTGATTCAAGAGGTTATCAACTCCAGAATCAGCAGGAATAGTTGTTGGGCTTGATGCTTGAGAAAATTGGCGGGCAAAGGCATACAAGTTGTGGCTCTTATGTGAGTGCCAATACTTTGGTTTGTTCCGTAGAAAATAATTTTTAAACGAGTGGGGCGGGGGATTTTTTTTTTTTTTTTTTGCAATTTGAGAAGACAAACTCTCCCCTTAAATATACTTTCTTGCTACAAATGTTCATGCTATAAAGCTTTTATCTCTTTAAATCCTCAAAAGAAATTTAATGGTTGAAAAATTCTTTTCTTCCGAATCAAATTCATGGTAATATCAATATAAAAAATTGATAAACATAGGCACGAAGGGCATTCTCCAGAAAATGGTGTGGAATGGGGAACACAGAGATCCTAATCGGATTCAGGGGGTCCTTTTACAGAAGAACCAACAAGATTTGTTTGAGGTGATTTTTTTTTTTTTTTTTTGCAGTGCTGTGTTATCAATAACACACACCTCACTTAGTTTGGGTATCTAGGCTGTAAATAGAAGCTCCTAAACATAGGATATGTGTAGCAAAAAAGCAGCTGCAGGCAGTGTTTGAAGACTGACTACATCTTACATAGAAAAATGACAGCTGAGTTCAATTTTTATTAGACAGTTTCCATGAATCTTGGGAGGTGACATACAAGGAAATAAAAAAGCAACAAATACTTAGGTATTAAAAGATTAAGTTATAGGAAATGTTTTATGGGAAAGAACATTTCTTTCAGACAAGCGGTACTGGAATGGCACTCTGGTGTGTTCTGGCATAAGTGCTGACCTGAACCTGACAAGTCATGGTAAATCCAAATAAAAATACAAAATTATACTCCAAAGATTATTTTTAAGATTTTTTAATAATAACTTTTTTTTCTTTTTAATATCAAACATAGAAAATCCTGCTGGAGTGTTTTAAATTTTTGTCTTTATACTTTGGATTTATTAATCATTAATATTATTTTTGCCTTGCTTAATGAAATGACAATATTTACATTACTAGTAGGTAGATGAGGAAGCTGTGGTTAATTTCAGATTGTGTTTGCCTGCGTAATTGAATGGCCAAGGGACCTCATGGCCTACCAAAAAGGACTCGCTAAAATTTTATCATTCATTATGTATAGTTGTGAATAAAAGTATTAGTACATATTTGGTGTTCATTCTTTATCAATTTTTCTATGAGTGTTTTAAGAATCTTTGGGACATTTCCAGGTATTCGGGACATTATGTATAGTCCATAAAATGCATGTATATCTTTCTTTTGTATAAATTTTAAACAAATCTAAAAAAAAATTATGGAGTTAAAGAACATCTACATATTATGTCTTGACAACATTTTTTTTTTTTTTAAGATTTGGGAAATGCAAGGATTTATACAAGTTACGGTACAGTACAATGTGTCCCAAATATTGTGAAATGCCCCTTCTATATGTAAGATATATTTCTTAAACCAAGATTTTACAGACATGCCAACTCTCCTGCTTTTGGCAGGAGGCTCCCTCTTTTCTGCTTAATCTCCAGCCACCACAGAAATTTCTCTTGCTTTTTATAGAATAAAAAGTGTCTGAACTTATCTTCAGTTTATTCATCTCTTTATGGGAAATATTAAGAAAAATAACACTATTTTGACAGTTAACACTTATGTCGATTAAAAAATTTTTTTTACTGGCTGCCCTTGTATAACAATTTTTTTTGTCTAGTGTTTGTGTATTTCATGCCTACATAAAAGTTCTGCTTATAATTGTATAAATATATTTATTTTTTGTTGTAAAATATTTTTAAGTAACCCTCTGTAATAATAATTTATTTGACTAATGAAAGACATTTTTGAAATAATGTTGTAAATTATCTTAAAAAGTAAAAACAGCATAAATCAGTATTTTATTTTTAGTTCTTAACTTTTAAAAATGGCCAACTTAAAAAATATGCATTTTATATCTCTTCAATTAATTTTATGTAATTTATATCTAAGAACAAAAAAAAAGTATCAGTTTTATACTGGTATTCATCTGGTTCTGAGGAACATAACTTTCTCCTTGCTTTTTGGTTTTGTTTCTCCCGCTGTTTTATTTTGTAAGGTTGGCAGGTCTGGATTTAGCACTAGTTCAATCAAATATTAACATTTCATCTCTAGGTATCAGTGCGTTTACTGGAAAATGTGCACTGAATCTATATTTTAAAGTGACATAAAACAACCTTATAGTATGACTTGTGCTTCTTTTAAAAATTTGCAGATGCTGAAAAATTTAACATTTTTTTTTAAATTATCGATTTATGGTTTTTTAAGCCATCAGTTAAACACTGCAAAGAAATAATTGAGCAATTATTTGAAGCTATTTTTTTAAAGTATAAAATCTGTTTGTAGTTGTAACAATGCAGCCTAATTATTTTCTTAAAATATTTGCATTTATTTTGAATTAAAAAAAAAAAGCTAAATGCTTTAGTTAGCCATTCAATGAGTATTTATGCTACTAATTTTGAAAGGAATGAAACCATAAGCTTTTGTTTCCACTTCTTCAGGAAGATAAATTCTTCAAATTAGTTTCATCTCGCATAACAACTTTTTTTCATAGGGAGCGTCACAAATTTAACATGTTAATTTTTAATGAAAGTTTCCAAATAAAAACATTGAAATTTATATTTAGTGGTGAAATATGAGCTCATGAAGTAAAACTGCAATCTTCCCCAAAACATGAAACGTCTTGGATTTAGAAATAGGAAAAAAAAAAAGAAGAGAGCGTGGGGGGGGGGGGGGAGGAATGATATATAATAGATGGATTCAAAAAAGATTTTATATTAAAAAAATGGTCTTTTTTGTTTTATTCTGAGAAACAACCAGGGTTACCAAATTAAAAACTGCAAATACGGGACTACAGAGGCTCACCGAGGGGGGGGGGGGGGGGGGCATCCACTTATTCGATATCTGTTATTGCATACCCGATATTCGGCCACTGCACGAAAAATGCAGTTTCCGCAATGTCAATTTTGATTTTTAACCTTTAGTGTTTGGAAGCTGTGGGTAACTAATTCATCGAATTTAACGGTGTGGAACATCAGTCGGACATCCGGTACGGACCCGTCACACAATGTTCACCGTTTATCCGCTATTCGGCAAAATCAATGTCCTGGCAAGAATACAGGACTTTTGACGTCTTGTATTGAAGTTCCCCTGAACGCGGGACAATTTCTCAAAATAAGGAACTGTCCCAGTAAATCCGGGACGTTTGGCAATCCTGGAAATAACTTAAAAGTCTGCACTGGGATCTGCTTTTAAGTTGAAAAGAAAGCATTTTAAAATCCGATTTTCGAAAATTAACATAAATGCAATAAAAATATGTAGTAAAACAAACAATTTATTGCTGTGCATTTAATTAAATTGATTTTCTGTATTATTTCTTCACAAGAGTAAACTTTTCTATTTTTATCAGTCACTATCTCTTCGAAATATTTGTTCTATCGCGCTCGAAATTTTTCCGCAAAATTATACGCCTATTGTTCGTGCAAGAAAAATTCGTATTATGGTTCATCCTCGCACCATTTGTTCAAGTAAAGCGGAACTCCAATTTATGGTTCAATCTCGCACCATTTCTTCGTGTAAAGCAGAACTCAATTCATGGTTCAACATCGCACCATTTGTTCGTGTAAAGTGGAACTCACATTATGGTTCAACTTTTCGCCAAAAAGATGGTGCAGCAAATTTTCACCTAATTATGGTTCAACCTTGCACCGATATTTTTAACAGTGTATTGAAAATTGGAAACATGGTGCTTGCTGTGAAAATCAAGCATTTATCCTAAGTTACCGAAGAAATGAAAGAAGATGAATAAAATGTTTGAAGCTTTTAGTTGCACAGTAAGTTATTTCATCATTAATCGGTGCATTTTAGTCTTAATGTTTATAAATTTTTCTCGAACGCAAGTCAAATATAGTGTTGATGCGATTATGTTTGCTAAATGACTGAATTAAGACTTTAGAAAATATATATATATTTAAACAACATAACTACAATTCCAATATAGAAACATTGAAACATTAAAAACTAATTTGAACATTTAACTTGTTACTTATTAGACTTAATTTGAATGTCCTGGGACGGAATGTTACATGAGGCAATTGAAAGCCATGCGGGTAGAGCCGCGATTAGGAGTCGGACGTCCAGCGGTGAAAAGGTGGAAGTAGCAGTAGTACTGTCCGTTCACTGAGAGTCCTTTATGTGGCAATTCCGCCAGGCGGCGAAATTTGCATATTGGCGCGTACATAACTCCCACCCTATTAGGACTTTAGTCCTAATACATAGGAAGCGGTGAAATTTTGCATGTGGGTCTTTTGAAAGTTCCCTTCGCTGTCTTCACAGTCACCACTCGAACTAAGTTATCTTCACCAGGGTGAACTTCAATTACACGACCTAATGGCCACGTGCCGGGTGGTGAATTTTCCTTCAGGAGCACTAAGTCATTCACTTTTATGTTCGGAAGTGGTGATGTCCATTTTCTGCCGACTTTGCAGTGATGACAGGTATTCTCTTGACCATCTTTTCCAAACGCCCCGTCTTATATTCTGAAGGAGTTTCCATTTTCCTTTCCAATTCTGCTCAGAGAGGGTCGCCGCATCTGGAACTGAACTGATTACATCACCTGTAAGGAAATGTGAGGGAGTCAAGGCATCAATAGAAGCTATATCATCGACATCTACACATGTAATAGGACGAGAATTTAATAACGCCTCTATTTGGGTGACTAGTGTCGTTAGCTCTTCGAAAGTGAGAGCCACGTCCCCTAGAACTCTCTTAAGGTGGAACTTTACGGATCGTATTCCTGCCTCCCAGATCCCTCCAAAATGAGGAATGAGGAGCAGCAGGAGGAATGAAGTGCCACTCAATTGAAGACCGAGACATATAGTTCATGACTGAAGTGGAGTTAGGGACTGTAATCCAAGTCCGCTGCAACTCATCAAGTTTACGATGAGCTCCATGAAAATTTGTGGCATTTGTCACTGTAAATGTGACGAGGTGTGCCACGACGAGCACTGAAGCGACGTAAAGCAGCAATGAAAGCGTCAGTCGTTAAATCACTAACTACTTCAATATGTATAGCTTTTGTGGATAAACACACGAATAGAGCTATATATCCTTTCGTAGTTTTGGCACCACGTCCTTTGTTAAATTTTATGGAGACGGGTCTCGCGTAATCTATGCCACACTGAATAACGGGTCGCTCTAAAGTCACTCTGGGCTTAGGCAAATTGCCCATAAGCTGTGAAGTCGCAGTACCAGTCCTAAATCTGTGACATTTTATACAGTGATTAATACATCTAGTGATTAATATTTTTCCTCCGATTATCCAATAAGATTGCCTTATGATATGAAATAACATTGTAGGACCAGCATGCAAATATGTAGCGTGTTTCTCTTTAACTAGTAATTCACTAAATTTGTGTTGAGCAGGAAGAATTAGTGGATGCTTGTGATTCATAGGCAATTCAGAATTCTGAAAGCGTCCTCCCACCCGTAAGAGACCGTTTTCATCTATAAATGGGAGAAGTGAACGTAAAGGGGGGGGGGCGGTGACTATGCTTTTTTAGAATCTTTTGATCCTCAGTACATTGCTTGTCTTCAGAAAAATGTATATCTTGTACCCAATGAATGATCATTTCCTCAGCCGCTCTCACTTTTGCGTATCTAAGCGAACCAATTGAAGCATTCATTGGAAGCTCCGTTTTTTTCTACAGAGCCTAACAAATCTTCGGCAATATGCCAAAATACGAATTATTTTAGACAATGAGGAATAATGATCGAATAAATGTGTAAGTAACCAATTTTCTGAACGGTTATGAAAAGCAAATACAGGATCATTTCTTTCTTCAATTCTTCACTCTCAGACAAATTTGGTTCAGCCTTTGGCCAATGCATTTTATCTAAAGTTAACCACTGTGGACCATACCACCACAAACTGCATTTTATGAGACATTTTGGGTCAATACCACGAGAGGCGATATCTGCAGGGTTGTCTTTCGACGACACATGATTCCAATAACTGGCGGGGAGAACCTCGATTATTTGAGAAGTTCTGTTAGCGACAAAAGTTTTCCACTTGCGTGGATGGGCAGATAGCCAAGATAAACTACCCTCGAATCTGTCCAGGCGAAAATGCGAATGTTTAAATTCTGCAAAGTGTTCAGCACATTTTGGAATAACTTGGACAATAAGTGAGTTGCACTTAATTCCAATCTCGGAATGGAGACTTGCTTAACTGGGGCAACCTTTGTTTTAGAAACGACTAGAGAAACTTTTATAGATTCGTTAACTTTTTGACGGCTATAGATCACAGCCGCATAAGCCAATGAGGATGCATCAGCGAATCCATGTAATTCAATATCCCTCTTGGAATCTATAATTATACATCTAGGAATGGTGATTTGATCTATTTCATTAAATGATTTTTGAAATTTCATCCATTCGTGTACTAGTTGTGGTGGAATAGGAGAGTCCCAATCCCCCTTGATGAGCCACAGCTTTTGATAAAACATTTTTATCATAATGATACAAGGGGCAAGCAATCCCAAAGGATCAAAAATGCGGGCCGATTCTTGAAGAATTCGTCTTTTAGTGTAGGGTGGCTTTAATACTAACGCGACCTTTAATTTAAAGGTATCGCTAGATGAATTCCAAAACAAACCCAATACTTTAGAACCTACATCTGTTTCAGGATTAATTTCCAAATTAGCATCTCTTGAACACTGTTCACGAAATTCAGCCAGTAATTCTGGGGAGTTTGAATTCCACTTCCTTAGATTGAAACCACGAGAGTGCAAAATCGACGCGATTTCTTTACAGGTCGCAATTGCGTCTGAAATATTACATGACCCCGACAGAAGATCGTCCATGTATACGTCTTCTTGTAATATACGCGATATATTACTATCCTGGGTATCAAGTGCAATTTGCTTTATACATCTGGTTGCCAGAAAAGAGGCTGAAGCCAGACCGTAAGTTATAGTTTTTAATCTGCAAGTACTTATTTTATCATTGGCACTATAAGGCCAAACAATTTGCTGATGGTCGGTCCTCATCGGACACCAAGACTTGCCGGTACATTTTCTCAATATCCGCTGTGAAAACTATTTTTGGAAATCTGAAGTTTAATAAAATCTCAAAAATATCACGTTGTAATTTGGGACCCACTCCCAAAATTGAATTCAGCGAAATTCCAGTAGTTCTACAGGACGCATCGAAAACTACACGCAATTTGGTTGTTGTACTGGATGCCTTGATAACAGCATGATGAGGCAAAAAGAACTGTTCATTTTCAAGGAGATCAGCGGAAGTTTCTACTACTGGTTCCATATGACCTAAATTTTCATATTCCAGCATAAATTCTTTATATTGTTTTTCGAATTCTGGATCAGACTTGAATTTCCGTTACATCGCGAGAAGGCGTGAAATTGCCGCGGGTCTCGAATCACCCAAAGTAGTTTTTGATTTATAAAAAGGCAACTTCACTACAAAGCGTCCAGCCGAATTTGAATAATTTTCCTGAGAATGAGTTTCCACAAATTCTTCTTCCGATGAAAGTTTTATTTTTCGCAGTTAATATTTCTTCTACTTCCCAAAATTTTCTAAGCTCACTATCTATATTTAATTCATAAATATGTAAACTAGAAGTCGCTTTAGATTTTGAAGAAGTGTCTGAAAGTTTTCCGCAGACGAGAAACCCGAATATTGAATTCTGAGCAATTATTTTACTTTCGTCACAACTTATCTGACTAGTAAGTAAGATTAAGAAAAAATGATCCGCACCCAAAATCATGTCCACTTTACTCGGAACCCCGAAATTTTCATCCGCTATTTGTACGTTGGTTAAATGTGAAATTTGTTCCTTTTGTAGGGGTTCCGCAGGGAGTGGTGCAGTTAATTTATCCAAAATTAAGGCATTTACTGTTAACTTAACCTCGGGGTTAAATCTAGAAATCAGATCAATTTTAATTTGCCCCTTAGTCATGCCTATTTTGGAGTCTGCAAGACCGGTAATCGGGAAACGAGCATTTTTCCTTTTAATCCCAAAGCATCTACACATGCATTAGATATTAACGACGTCATAATTCCTGAATCGCACAGAACTCTAACTGTTCGAAGCTGCCCTGTCGAATCTTTTACATAAACGCTTGCGGTAGGTAATAACGCAAATTCGTTTCTCACAGCATTCACTGATATTTCCTTTTCTGCTTTTTGTAATGAACTATTGCCTTGCTGGTAGCTAGTGTTTGAATGTGACGAGTTTTGACCCAAACAAGCTTTTGAATGCAAGGTATTTGAGGGATGATACTTCTGATCATTATGATCGTGTAAAAGCGAGTGATGTTTGCGTTTGCAAAAATGACATGAATAAGTAGAATTGCACGACTGAATGCCAGAGTGTTTGTTGGATAAGCAATTGGGACATAATTTGAACTTGTACACAAATTGTTTACGTTCCTTGATACTCAATTTTTTGAATTCTGGACATTTAAACAGATAGTGAGAGTTATCTTTACACTTTACACACTTAACGGCGTTAACGTAACCCGTTCTATCATTTTTTCAAATATTTCCGCCCACACTGCATTCACTTGAATTACATCCAGCGATACGCATTTACTATTCAAAAACTCGATAAACCTTTCAAAGCTTGGAAATTCTTCTTTGGCTGTATGTTTAGCCCATTCTTCCCGGGTTTTGCGTCTACCTTTTGCAATAAAATATAAATTAACCATACGTCTTTTGTTATTGCTTGAATGTCAACTGATTTCAAACCCCTCATTACTTCGTCAGAAGTATCTGCAATATTTCGTAAGTTTACACAATTGGTCTCCTCAATTTCTGGTTGATCTAGGAATGTTTTAATCAAAGAAGAAATTATTTGTTTTTTATTGTCATCACGGACTAACAGCCTCTCCCACGCTTCAGTGTAACCATTTTCAGTGATGGGAATATGCTTGATGATTGCCACTGGTTCCGTATATAAAAGCCCCTTGAGATACTGAAAATTTTGAATATTTGAAATTCTACTATTATTGTGAACCAACGAAAGGTACAAGTCTTTAAAGGAGGGCCAGTCTTGATATTTACCAGTGAATGGTTGCATATTTAGTTTCGGCAGCTTAAAGCCGTTGTTTACTAAATTGTTGATAACGTCAGAGCTATCGTTTTGAACATGATCCACATTTACAGAAAGTTTTTCAAGAGCCTTTTGAAGCCTGACCTTGGTTGCGTAGTAAGATTTTTCAAATTCAGCTATTTCCGAAAGTTTTTCCGGTAATTCCAACTCAGCTTTGTCAAACTCCGAAAAAATCGTTTCTAATCTCTCGAGTTTATTAGTCAAATCAAGTTTATTAAATTCTTGACCTTTGACATCAAGGAACTCGTTAATTCTTTCTAGAGCTTCCCTCGAACGTTTGCAGACTTGCTTAGCAATTTTCTGTTCGTTCATTTTGAAATAAATTTAGAAGCAACCAACGCCAAACTAGTAAAGAAGAAAATGTTTACTTATCTGTGAGTTCTTTAAACGATGATTCCACCTGTAGATTCCATCATCTCGCCCGGTGCCTCCAGATTTTATGTTGATGCGAATATGTTTGCTAAATGACTGAATTAAGACTTTAGAAAATATATATATATTTAAACAACATAACTACAATTCCAATATAGAAACATTGAAACATTAAAAACTAATTTGAACATTTAACTTGTTACTTATTAGACTTAATTTGAATGTCCTGGGACGGAATGTTACATGAGGCAATTGAAAGCCATGCGGGTAGAGCCGCGATTAGGAGTCGGACGTCCAGCGGTGAAAAGGTGGAAGTAGCAGTAGTACTGTCCGTTCACTGAGAGTCCTTTATGTGGCAATTCCGCCAGGCGGCGAAATTTGCATATTGGCACGTACATATAGTATAATATGCTGTTTTTAATAACTCATATGTGATATTGTTCAGTCAATCAGTCAAGTATAGTATAAAATATACTGTTTTTAATAATTCATATGTGATATAGTTCTTTTATTTCTATTTAAAAGATGAAGTAATTGCAATTTTTAATAATTATCACTCCTTTAAAAAATTAGTTTATTTTTAAGTTAAATTTTTCTCATTGGTAAGATTACTAATATTACAATTTTTTAAAATCATATGTTGATCATTAGTTTAAATACAGCAATAAATCAACTTTTTATTGCTGGACATCTTATTTTGCAGTATGTTTAATTAATTTATTCATTTTCCACATATCCACAACTAGTTTAATGTGCATTCCCCCCCCCCCCCGGACAAAGTGTAACGCTATAATACACATTTTAAAAGAACATTCAATTTGGAGAAAAGTATCCTTTTCTGTTTAATTTTAATATGTGTTCCATTTACTACTGAAAATGTCTTATTTTTTAAACAGCTATGTAAAGCCTTCAAAGTCATACTTAAGATTGTTAAATATACAATGGTTTTGTACTGTACTTTTATTTTCTTGCCAATTTTCAGAAGAAAGAGCATTTATAAATGGACAAATTTCCTTCTTACTTCTTTTACATCACTAATTGAATCATTTGCTCAGAGTCAGAGTTTGCTATTAAAATTCTCCCCTGTGAATGATCTTGTTGGTAGAAAAATTGGTAAGAATGGATTGGAATTTATAAAAACATTAGTTTAATAACAATCGATGAGGAATATGGATTCCAACATAGGTATAGTATTATTTTTGCTTCAACATTAATTCTATTTAAAATTGAATAGCAGCAACAAATATTTTGTTGTTCACAAGAGTAGAAAAATTAATTTATTTCGTAGTTTTGTGCTCAAGAATAATAATACAAGTAAATATATAATGAGGTCCTATTCAATGAAATATTCGACGTCTGCTTTACGCTCTCAGTGCACGTCCGATCGATCTTCATTCTACGTCAAATGCACGTCCTATGGGTGGTCGCTGGTGTAACAAAAGAGGTCGACAATACGTTCTATGTACAGCCGCTGCACATAAACTGCACATCCATGGACGAACCAACTAGGTTCAGAATACGTCATATGGATATAAATTGAACGAGTTTGGCTGTATGGGTCTGTGTTTGTAATTTTCCTTAAAATTTTAAAACCCGGAAATGCGAGTATTTTATGTTGTTTCGCTTATATTTATTCTTATTTGCACCTATTTATTTATTTTTGTTGTTGCTGTCTTCTCGAAACCAAAAAATAAAAAAGTTGAAAAGTGATAGATGATGAATAAAATGATATCCTGAAAAAGAAAAGGAAAGAAAGAAATCAAACAAAATACGTGTTTTATTTTAATTTTATTTATTCATTTTTGTTAGTACCTCGAATCAAAAAAATCAAATTACACCAAGATTATAAGTGATTGAGGATTAAGAAATACCTACTCGGCTCGTGGCTTTTAAAGAGCCCAAAAGTGTTTTTTTTTTTTTTTCATGCCTCTTATTACTCGAATTTGAACAACATGGTTCTATGCAGCATCTGTATGCATATTTCTTGGATTCTGATACTTTAAATCATTTTTAAGGATATTTTAAAGCCGTTAACATGCATTCCGGCAAAATTTGCCCGCGCGTAGAACTTCCCACTTTCCCCTCGTGTCGATTGACGTCACATCCTTTCTACCGCGTTTGCGCTGGATGTGACTTCACAGCACTTTTAAAATACTTCCACTTCGTTCTCCTGGTTCAGAATGGTACCGTTCGACATATTTTTCAAGTTCTTTGAATTTCAAGAAGATTTAGAAATCATGCAACTTCACCATTGTAACTCGCAACCCCCCTCCAAGAACCATTCAGGAACTGACAACAGCGTTTGTGAATGAGTGGGACCAATTTCCACAGGCATAGATAAACTGCCTTATTTCCAGTATGTCGTCACGCTACAAGGCGTGTATAGCTGTAAGAGGGGAACACCCCCCCTATTAACCCATTGCTTTTGTGTATTCTGCAACCACTGTTTCAGACCCACAGACTCCCACGAGTGTTACGCACAAATATGTGTCTCTATTACAACTGTTGAATGTTTATTTTGTTTGTATTATACCAACCTATATTCCCACCAAATTTTATTAAGATCTGTCCAGTAGTTCTAGAGATCGTAAATCAAATATGAAAATTTTCTTAATTTCTTACACCAGTGTATTAATAATAAGATGCTCCCCAAGCCAGTTGAAATATTCATCATTCATTTCTGAGTTAAATGATGGCAATATATTGCTTCAGTTAAAGTGAAGTTGATAAGCTTATGAAATTGATCTACAGGATATATTCAAAATATAATTCTGAATATTCTGTGAAGATATTTTTTGATTACAGGTGGGTTACACAGGGTGGCGCAATAGAACGGGCATATTTAAAAATAGATTAAAAAATAAATACTAAAGGTACAGTTAAAATAAAACTAAGGAATTGTAAACTAATAACTGAAGTTTATTTTTTAAAATTACATCAACTAAATGATGACCCTCTCTACGACGGCACTCCTCTAACCGCGAACGGAAATTATTGAAAACTTTCCTCAGTAATAGTAGTATAAAATTGACAGTTCTGCCCCAAGAGGAAGTGGAAGGTGGAAGGGGGCGTGGTCCCACCGCCTCCACCTCCTGCTCCCCTCCGCCTCCTCCGCCTGCCGAGTGGGGTTGAGTAGTAGGGTTTCCTCGTAGAAGATTACGGGGGTTTCTGAGTGGAGTTGAGTTGTTACTCTGCGTCCGAAGTTTTGTTTTTAGGAATGGCAACGGTGATATAGCGGTTCTCATGTCAATGGTTACCATGACAACGAACTTGTAATCTTTTTGAATTGCTCCATTTAAATATATTTTTCGGACTTGGAATTATTTTATTTAATTTCTCTTTCCTAGATCGGGAATCGAACATGCGACCTCCAGCTCCAAAAATCATTTGACGCTCTGATGAATTGCGCGCTTTATCCATGAGACCACCAAATGATTTCAGTAAAGTACAGTTTAAATCAATCCTAATATAATTCTCTTTCAGATGTTTGAGAAGACTGCCATCTAGCGAGAGAAAAATTATTTTTGAGCATAGAATATTTAATGATTTCCATGTCAACGTATTTTTACGAAGAGCCTCCTAGTGACAAAAATAGGAATAATTATTTTTTCGGACTTAGTCGTTTTCCGAAGTTATTTTTGATTTCCAACTTAGATTTTTCGCGAGTAGGAACATTAATTTTTGAATTGGCAACATGTTTTTAGTTTTAATTCCAAGGTTTGAAACGCTCATGGCGTCACCTAGTGAGAGAAATTATTTTTTGAACTTAGTCGTTTTCCGGTGTTATTTTTAATTTCCAACTTGGGTTTTTCACATTAATTTTTTTATTATTTCAAGAGTTGAAGCACTCATGCTGCCGTCTAGCGAGAGAAAAATTATTTTTTTTGGACATAGAATATTTTACTTCATGAAAGTGAAAATTAATTTAATTTTAAGTTGATGGTCCCACCACCATCCCGATGTGATTTTTAATCACACCCCATCAACTATTTTGTACTCGTTCATTTAATTTGGTCGTTTCAAAACAATTGTAAATATTCAAGCAATTACACATAACGGAAAAAATTGACCCTAGAAGTGGAAAAATATAAAAGTATCATGCAGTGAGACTTCACTTCTACAGTCAATTGTTTTTAGGATACAAAAAATAAAATTTTTAAAAGAGCATAAGAATGAAACTAATATTTAAAAGTAGATCATTAGCCATACTGTAATGCATTTTTTCAGAATATTTCAATGCTTAAGTATGTTACCAGGGTGCACCGCGTGGAGGTCGATCTACATCGCACCCCAACATACACACGCACACACACACACACACACACACACACAAACAAACATGCAAACATACATGCAATTATACATAAAATGAAATAAAATAAATCAGCATCTGAAAAGTAAAAAAATATTATACTCCATCTGAAAGGAGAAAATTTAACAGTTAATGTTTCACAAGCATACACTAAGGTACCTTTAAAAAAATAAAACAAAAATAAAAGCAATAAATAAAAAGAAATTAAAAGTAAAAATCTTATTTAAAAACAAAAATTCTAAAATGCTTACTAAAAAAAAAATTTTAAGTGGCCATCATTTAATTAAAAAGGATCTCATATAATTTCAAAAAAAGTACTGCTACAGATCATCTTCTTCAAATTTTCATTAAAAATTTTCCATTCAAGATCTTCAAATACTTCTCTTCATAATTTTCATATCAGTAAAGAATATTTCTTAATCTTTAAAAAATTCATCATCCTTGTTTTCTTGATTATATATATTTTTTCCACTGTTATAACTTATTATTTCCTTCAATACTTTAAGATGAATGAATTATTTCAAGTAGGGATTTTGAAATGTCCATAAGCATATGAATAAATACCATCATCTAAGAGGAATCTCTTATCGTCAAATGCTGATAATGTCTTCTTATTAGATTCTACCGTATATAACTCATGGTTTTCGCTTTGAATTCTTAATTGATTTGCTCTCATATGAGATCCTTGTTGTAAACATTGTATATAATTTAAATGTGATATTTTCCGTTTTAAAACGGATTTAGCAACTCCCTTAGCTGTTTTCTTTTCAACATGTTCACATTTTATGGAATACATTTTAGATCTAAGACCTACGAATTCTTCGATAGGTTTAGAATTTAACTCGTCTTTAAAACATCCAATCTTCTTCTTATTTCTATTACTATGAAGAGGATGATCAGAAGGATAGTCAGAGGTATCATAAATATCCATGTGAATTTTCATATCTTGATATAAATCATTTGTATAAATTTGATATGTTAGAGAGTCGGTATCGGTGAATAACAATTTAGATTTTTCTCCATAAATCTTCTTAATATGATTATAATGAAAGTGATACATGTGAAGTTTACTCATTTCGAGTATAGTAAATCCTACAAATAGAGGTCTGTTTAAGAGAACATTATTTTGAAATCTTTCTACAGCAACTAAATCGTTATTAAAAATTTTAAAATTTTTAAATGACGGAGAAGCAACAAGTTTCTTTGATTTTTTCTCTGTATTCACCATTTGGATGTTAATATGCTTTCGGACATTTTCCATCGTTTTTCCATAAACTGAATTATTCATTAATTTAAAGAAACTCTTCTCGAAGTCAGATTTAGATTTTTTACGCTGTTCAGTATTAAAATCAATATAAGGTTTGAGCCATTTTTTCTGTTTGAATTTCATTATTCTATGTACTTTTGTTAACTGGAGACCTAAAGATAAATATAATTGCAAATTTTTATAATAGATGATGTAATTTTTTTTATCATGTAAATTAGGAACTAATTTTGTAGTCGAAATAAAATGAGCTGAATTTAGCATATTGAGAGCATAAGGTGAAAGAATATCTTGAGTTATTTTCATTTTCTCGACTGCAACAGGAAATTCATTATGAAATTGATGAAGGCTGGAAGGATATTTTAAATCGACTTCGAGAATATAACCATCAGGACTATCTTCATTTAATTTTAAAATATAATCAATTAATTCATGAGAGGGACTCATCCATTCAAAATTTGCATATGGTAATGATTGAGACATAGCCCAACCATATAAATTGTTTGCATCTAGATAAATTATATAATTTGATGGTTCTTTGGTATTAAAATTATTTAAATACTTATTGTTTGCGACAGCATGTCTCTGTGTAATCATTGAGATACCTCCTCTTATACCACGCTCAATAAATAGATGCATATCGATATCTTTTAATAATTCCAATGGTTGGTCAGTCATTTTCAAAGCGGCTTGCCAAGATAGTCCCGGAGATGTCATCAAATGAGCGCAATCTAAATCATAATAACTCTTACATAGGCTTCGGAAATTTTCAAAAACGTCAGCAAGTTGTAAGACATCGCATTTTACATACAGATCATGATAATCGCCTAAATTTTTTATAGAAAATGCATCCCACACGTTTTTAGCATGATTATAGTCTTCAAGTGTGATGTCCTCACCGCTTAGAGTGCTGGCAAATTTTTCTTTTGGAGGGAGTGTGGTTTCTTCAAATTTTTTAAAATCGTCCATATATTCATATGGGTAAACACCCTTCCTAAGTAATAAATTTAAATTTTCTGAAGATAAATTTTTCTTTAAGATTTTAAATTGAGATTCGTCAAGATTTTCCACAAGTTTCTGGAGACTGGTATTTAGAAATTGAAAGCTATCGATAAATTGTAAAGAGACTCTTATTTTATTGTATTGTTTAGATGCTGAAAAAGATATATATTTTTCCATATTATTAGCAATAACGTGGAAGTCATATCCTTTGATATTCCCAAAACCTTGCATTATAAGATGAGCATCGTAGTGTTTCAAGTTGTGAAATACTATGGGTATTCTTTTCTGCAGTCGAAATTTGAGATTACAAGAATTATGGAGAGCCCCTCGATATTTTCCTGTGAGATGATCATGATCTCTCACACGATCTCCTTTAAGTATATCTCCACACAAATAACAAAATGTAGCTATTTTGAACTGCTTCTCATCTTCATATGTCATTACTATAGGGGTTACAGTAGTTAATATTCGAGCCAGTTCCTCTTCTTCTTTCAAAATCGATTCAATAAAATGATTTACTGAATTGGGACCTCTATACACTTGAAGTGGTTTAAAATTTTTTCCATCGGGTCCAATGATGATATAGGAATATCCACAAGCCTCATGATGCTGTAATTTTTGAGTATATGATGCAGAAGGATTTGGAGCACATGTAACTATTTTTTTAATTAAAGACTCAAAATCAGCGTAAATTATGTAGGGAATTGGATGCTGAAACTGGTAATTCAGAAATTTTAAGATGGTATCTTTTCCTTGAGGCATCGTAATTTTTTGAGGTGTATGTAAATTACAAAATTTATCATGAACAGATAGCGTTTTTTTCGATGAGAACCGATGAAGACATCTGTAACAGTAAAAACTTTCACCATCATGTCGTGTAAGATGTCCTAAAAGTCTAGAGATATTTCGAATTAAACAATAATGTTGGGTGTTATCATTGGCAATAAGTAATAAATTAGCAACGTCTTCATTCTTCTGAGTGGAGATATGCAAGGGAAATATATCATCCTCTTCATAGCCGAAAATATTTATTCTTAAATTATTTAACTTCTCAATTTTCTCTATTTTTGATAACGGTATTGGATATTCTGCATCATCTACTTTTATATCAGATTCATAAGGAATATAATGGTGAATCCTTTCGGGATGATCATTCCGATCAATGTTTAATTTATATGCCAAAAGACACCAAACAAGACATTTCTGGTCGTTGTTTTGAATATTTAAAACAGCTTTTTTAGATGATAATTTTTTAGGAAGAGGTATATAACTGCTAGCCGCTAAAGGAAGATATTTTGCAGTGAGGACTTCAATATGCTGTATTTTATCCAAAATCCATCCTGATCCCATTTGTACGAACTCTTCCAATGATTTTTCGATAGATATAAAGGCTTCTTCTAAATGATTAGATATTGTGTGGGATGTTAGTTCAATAAAACATTTGCAGCTAAAATATGTGGAGATAATTTCTTCTTCACCATCTGACCTGGTACGTGTAAGTAAAGCCTTCATAATCATTCGCCATTTAATTGCAAACTTCTCCTCTAGTTCTTCTGCCAACACTCTAATAATTTGTGGTCTTAGTTCCTTAAAACTTATTTTAATATCTCCGGCGTTCTCTTCACTAGGTGTGAGAAATTCCGAGGCAAACACGTCGAGTGCACTGCGACGTGAAGGTTTTTGGCGTTTAGGGGCATCAGAACCCTGATCTACAGCCTTCCGTTTCATAGATGCACCGTGTGTGACGCGAACGTGCTGCAACAGATTTGATTTTTGTGCAAACACGGCATCACAGTCTTTACATGGAAAACTCCTTGTGTGAATTTCCATGTGTCTTTTTAAGTTATCGACTCTCGAAAACTGCTGATGGCAGTCGGGGCATTCGACTGCAGCCGGGTTATGCACCCTCATATGACGATTTAAATAAGCGTTGCGTGAGAAATTTTTCCCGCATTCCTCGCAAATGAATGACATTGTTGTTGAATGGGTCTTTTCGTGACGCTTAAGAGCGTCTTTCCTCGAGAAAGACTTTCCGCAAGTATGACAGACCTATGAAAGAGATAAAAAAAAAATCTGTTTTAGAATAATGCTTAATCAAAAACCAAAAATTTCACTAACCTATTTCCCAACTCAATGTTAACACCTAACGTATACCACTCACATCCTACACACATCACTTACCATATAAACAGATCCGAAAATCTTAACGGAATTTCTAACTTGTAAACATAGAATATAAAATTTTTTTCAAAACAAAAAAATACAATAATCATTCACATAATCTGAAAAAAAAAACACAACATACATTTCTTAAATCCAAAATATAACGTGATTCGACTTTGCTTTCATTCCGATCAATGGAAACACAGGGGGAAAATTTCCGGTTGAGTGAATTCGAAATTAAACCCTTTTCGAGTGGAGGGGAAAACGCGTCATGCTCTTTTCTTATCGAGCGAAAGAGAGGAAGTAAAAACAAACAGATAATTCGGGGGTGAAAGATTGAGAATTTGTTCATGGGTATTTCAGTAGTTGAAAAGCTTAAAAGCTAACGTTTTTTTAAATTCTACACAAATCAATGTTTTTCCAAACAGAAAATTTTTTTCAACAGAAAATAATTTTTTTTTTTTTCCCTTAAACACCTAAAATTTAAATATTTCCCATACGCGAAATCTGAAAACACATTATACAATTCCCTCCCAAAAAAATTCCATACGCGTGTAATCTGAAAACACAGTATGCAATTCCCATCCAAAATATATATATAAAGTTTCTCTCTCTCTTAATCGTTCTAACAATTTATACATAATTATATCACAAAATTTTTACAAGTGTATAATACGACAAACTCTTTACAAAATGTTTATCATCGCTAACAATATATGAAATCTCCGAGTAAATAAACTTTACAAAAACAAAGTTTCGCGACAAGTACAAAAAATATTCTGTACGAGAATCATTAAGTATCAATCATGATCTCGGAGTAAAATAATTTTTTACAAATGTAGAGAGTTGTACATCGGAATATACAAAAAAAAAAAAAAAAAAAACACAAAAAAAAAAAGAGTGCTACATAATATGTAAAAAATGCACAAAGAGAGAGAAAATCTTTTTCACAAAAATAAGTCAAGAAGCATGGGGTGTTATACAGTTTTAAAAGTACCGTTAAAAGTTAAACTTAGTTCAAAACATTGGTGTATGAAGCAATTTAAATTCACTTGAGGAAAAATTTAGTTTAGAAACAAAATTAATACTATTGGTGAATAAAAATAACACCCTATACTTGTATAGAAAAAAGTGTACTCACATGCACAGGTTTGGACTTTACGGCGGTAGGCTGGAATGGCCCCATCACCCCACGGACGGCAGAGCGCACCGGCACACTGTCTGACCCAGCTATGGGGGTAGCGAGTTCCTATTCAAAATAATGAAAGTATAAGTCTCACATTTGAAAAATATATATTCAATAGAACATTTAAAAAAAAACTCAACGAGATTTCAAAACTTACATTTAGACCAATCGGGGCAAATCCGGGTGGCGGAAACACAACGCTCGGCTCAAAGGCTGCGTCGGGCATCATTTGGATGAGCTGATCAAATTCAGCCTCATCGATGCCGAAGTTGACGAACTGAAAAGAAGAAAGAATAAGTAAAATCGTTTTTAGAATTATAGAGTACAATTAAGAAAAGATCATTAAAAATTATAAGTTAAGATGGTTGAATAATTAAGATTTCATTCAAAATAATTGACTGAGAATTAAATTTATCTTTCAACAATTAAATAAATGAATTCAGCAAATAAATACTAAAGTGAATTCAGCAATTAAATAAATGAATTTAGCAATTAAATACTAAAATGAATTCAGCAATTAAAATGTAAGAATGAATGTAACAAATAAATGAGTACTTACATCAGCAACATCGTTAGAAGTAGAAGCAACGTTTCTTGAGGATTCCATTTTCTCAAAATATAAAGTAAAAATAAGCAAATTGTAGAAGCAAACCAAGAAGGTTAAAATACGTCTATTAGAAGCAAATGTCTGAATAGAAGTGATAGATGATTGTTAAAATTACAATTGGTACAAATTAGTGACGTAGTGTTTATAGGCTCTCATTGGTTTTTAGAATCGATGACATCAAATGAATTAGCCAATGGATCTCTTTAAAAATGACATCACACGAGTCGAACCAATTAAAATTAGTTCACGTTTTACTTTAATTTCGTGTGCAGAGAGGAACGTGTGCAGACCATGATTTCACTCTTTAATCTCAGTGAGTAACTGATATCACCCTGAATCATAGATAATGTTAACCTTGGAGAAGCTATGACTTCATATCGAGGTCACAGCACCCCTTCTACGGTTCGGGGCAGCGATAAGACGTTTCCCCACGATCGAGTCATTTCAACTTGCTACTTCATTGAATGCGGTTAGAGCTTTGCAGTGCATTTTTTCTCCGTTTCATTGGGACTTCGTTTCATAACTCCGTTCTTGCGTTAATTTAATTTATTAGTTCCAAGATGTTTTCTCCCGTTAGTTTGAATGAGCATGGATTAAACGTGACAGTTTGCCACGATTTCTACACACGTGATGAAGCAGATGAAATATTTGCAGAGTTGTTAAAACTTCCATTTCAGCCTATAATTGTAAAAGTCCGCGGGAAAAATTATACCCCGAAACGAATGTCATATGCATTCGGGTACGAAGGCCTGGATTATAGGTATTCGGGAACCTCCAATCCCGCACAACCCTGGACTCCGCTCATGCTAAAAATTAAAAATCGCGTTGAATGTGCTTCAGGAAAAAACTTTAACTATGCACTGATTAACTACTACCCCGATGGAAATTCTGGAATTGGAGCCCACAAAGACAACGAGAGCTGCTTGGATCTTCACAGCCCTATCGCATGCTTAAGCTTCGGTGCAACTCGAACCATTACTTTTACCAGGCCTCATTATCAACCAACAGACATTGCATTGCAGCATGGTAGTGCATATATTATGCACCTACCAACAAATAGACTCTTCATGCATGGGATAAAACCAGAGCTGGACGTGAAGGACCCGCGTATAAGCATCACATTCCGGAAAATTGCTACCGACTCGGAGCCCCTGCCCAAGCGGCGCCGTATGGAAGTAGAGATGGAAGCGCCCACTACTATTCAGAGACCCGTGGAGACGATCACCCCTGACCCCTTGGAGACAGCCGCCTCTGCGCCTGCAGAGATGTCAGCCCCAGCGCCCGCGGAAGTATTTACGCCCTTGGTGATGATAGCCGAGCCGAGTGCTACAAGTGAAGAGTCCCTGCCTAAGACGAGCGCCCCAGCGTCTCAACAAGAAGAGGATAGCCCCCTCCTATTTTACGAAGTCGAAATCCCTTGGGTGGAAGGAGCGACTCGAAAAATTACACCGCTGCCCCAAGAAAACTTCAAATCTACCGTGACAAATCTTGTTGGACCGCCCACAGAGTTCCAGAGAACCCCCGCTGACTTTGCTCCTATTCAGATGCAAGAAGAACTCCCCTCCGGCGACTGGCTCGAAGATTGTGTAAAGTATACTTTACAGCGTTTCGAAAGAAGAAAACTTTTCGCTTTTGATCTGTTAAATGGAATTTTCTTATTTGTGATACAAGAGAGCAATGGTAATATATCTCTTGAAATTGCGGACACTTTTGCGGGTCGATATATTACTTTCACAGTGCGAGGCTTCATCGATTTTATGGAAAAGCTAATCACATTTAATTCTATATATAAAGATGCTAGTTTTGTGGCATTCAATGAGGTTTTAGTATTAAACCTTGATGGTGTATGCAAGATTCACAACCTTATCACTTTAGGTCCAACACTTGAATTAAATACAGATGGTCTCACTATGAATGAAGAGAGCAACAAATTTATGACTGATCATTATTCTGAAATTATGGAAAAACTCCAAGAAATTTTATTTTCTGACGTACTAACAGAAATGTTAAAAGTTTACCGATCTGATTTTCATGTACAAGAATTACCCGACGAGCAAACTCATTCGAAAATACGAGATTTTATTTTAATTGAAATGCGCGGATGCCTCAATGCAAATTACAAATGTGAGGGATGTAAAATTTCACACCCATCCCAGAGACGGCATGGATGTATATCAAAGACTTGGAGTGAAAAATTTTTTTTCGTTGATAAACATTATTTCATGACTATGGACCTCAATGAACTTACGTTTACACTTTGTAAAAATATACATATGAATGATCAAATAATAGACAAAATCAACTGGAATTATATTATGGATTTAGCCATTGATTTGTAAGTACTTTCTTTATATATATTATTCATTCGTTATTTGTGTTCAATAAATGTATGTTTTTAGTTTTATCCATTTTCTCTGTTTTATTCAGTGTTTTAAATGAGAATGCTTTTAAAAATAATTTCATGGTGAAAGTAAATAATGAGACAGATAATTTTTTAAATATACATCTTTATTTATGCATACTATCCCATTTTACATTGGAATTTCGCTTCCTTCTGCGAAGTTTTGGTGTAAAAACAGGTTTCACATCTTCATTTAACATATGAGTTGGAGATAATTTCAAATCCAACAAATTTTTATTTTTCACAAAATGCTTCGGTACATTCATTTCTTGCAATGAACTTAAAAATTCATTCACCCATGGTACATGAATATTTTTTTTTTATGACTGAACATTAAATTTAATAAGTCCGCAATGTTCGTATGTTCCATTTTCTGATTTTTATAAATGACTTGAAAACTAAATTAAAAACAAATAAAATAAATATATTGGAATATATAAAACATTTGCTTATCATTCTATACAAAATCGAGTTGCTGAACATATTCTAACTTCTATTATTTTATGCAAACTCTTAAACTTGTGAAAAATCTAGCGGTGTTATATGAATTAAAGGATGATTATCTATAATGTAAATATAGTCTTAGTTGATATAAATTCATTGATTTGTATTCATAGAAAACTGTAAAATGAATGTAAACCCATGTTTAAGTATAGAATAAATCACCTCTTTTCGTAAAAGTATCACTAAATATGTTTGTATAAACCTACTGATGCACATTTTCAAGGTCTTAAACTTTTCTATAATTAGCTTTGGCATAAATTTAGTAAGTTTCGGGAATTGACTTGATTGGTTCACATTAAATCTACACTTTCTCAAGATGAGATTTAATCAGTTCTCATTTAATCCTGTCTTTGACATTTTAGGGGAAGAATTACAAGTGTAAAAATAAAATATGTTCAAAATTAAGAGATAGTTGATATTAATACATTATTAAGATTAAATTAATACCATGAGTTGATTAAAAATTGTAAAATTTAATTCTGGTGGAAATAATTAATTCTCGCTAGAACATAACAGTTAAATTTAATACAATGAAAGGGGAAAGAAAAAAAACATAGCATTCACAGCTTTCTCGAATGGGTTTTACAACTTAAAAGTTCTGAGATGTGTGAATTTCAATATCTTGAGGAAAAAAATTTGCGTGTTTCATTTCAGATTCTAATTGATGATTTTCACGTATGTGAGATATTATAGTGTTTCACTGACTGTAGAAGTTAAGTCTTCGTTTGAGACTTATTTTATTCATCAGCTAGAGTCTATGAAACGTTCTCTTGGTTTGCAGATTGAATTCAATGATACAATATTTGTTTTAATAGATTATTCATCTAATGCAGTCTAAATTATGTGGTTATGTATTCTAAAAAACAAATTGACTGTAGAAGTGAAGTCTCACTGCATGATACTTTTATATTTTTCCACTTCTAGGGTCAATTTTTTCCGTTATGTGTAATTGCTTGAATATTTACAATTGTTTTGAAACGACCAAATTAAATAAACGAGTACAAAATAGTTGATGGGGTGTGATTAAAAATCACATCGGGATGGTGGTGGGACCATCAACTTAAAATTAAATTAATTTTCACTTTCATGAAGTAAAATATTCTATGTCCAAAAAAAATAATTTTTCTCTCGCTAGACGGCAGCATGAGTGCTTCAACTCTTGAAATAATAAAAAAATTAATGTGAAAAACCCAAGTTGGAAATTAAAAATAACACCGGAAAACGACTAAGTTCAAAAAATAATTTCTCTCACTAGGTGACGCCATGAGCGTTTCAAACCTTGGAATTAAAACTAAAAACATGTTGCCAATTCAAAAATTAATGTTCCTACTCGCGAAAAATCTAAGTTGGAAATCAAAAATAACTTCGGAAAACGACTAAGTCCGAAAAAATAATTATTCCTATTTTTGTCACTAGGAGGCTCTTCGTAAAAATACGTTGACATGGAAATCATTAAATATTCTATGCTCAAAAATAATTTTTCTCTCGCTAGATGGCAGTCTTCTCAAACATCTGAAAGAGAATTATATTAGGATTGATTTAAACTGTACTTTACTGAAATCATTTGGTGGTCTCATGGATAAAGCGCGCAATTCATCAGAGCGTCAAATGATTTTTGGAGCTGGAGGTCGCATGTTCGATTCCCGATCTAGGAAAGAGAAATTAAATAAAATAATTCCAAGTCCGAAAAATATATTTAAATGGAGCAATTCAAAAAGATTACAAGTTCGTTGTCATGGTAACCATTGACATGAGAACCGCTATATCACCGTTGCCATTCCTAAAAACAAAACTTCGGACGCAGAGTAACAACTCAACTCCACTCAGAAACCCCCGTAATCTTCTACGAGGAAACCCTACTACTCAACCCCACTCGGCAGGCGGAGGAGGCGGAGGGGAGCAGGAGGTGGAGGCGGTGGGACCACGCCCCCTTCCACCTTCCACTTCCTCTTGGGGCAGAACTGTCAATTTTATACTACTAGTAATGCTGGTGGATATTTTTTATTATATATTTTAATATATTCTGGGTTCAAGTAATTCATTAGAATTTTAACCCACTATATGGTAGCCTTAATGAAATGATCCTCTAAGGGAAGGTGGAATAGCTTCGTTAAAATGTCAAAGAATGACATTTTATCAGGGAACATTAAGTTTTTGGACATGCTGACTACAGCAAAAGCATCAACAGCACCTTTGGAAAGGATTTTTTCTACATTTGGAATAGTGCACTCAAAATTAAGAAACAGATTGTAAGTTGATAAGGCATCAAAACTGGTATTCTTGATGAAACGTCTAAATAGTAAAAATGTTTAAGCTGTAGTAAACATTTTATGTGATATTTGCCGTCTCTGTTTATATATTCAAGAAATTTGTATATACTCAAAAAAATATAATAGTGCAGTCAACTTATTTGTATATATTCACGAAATTATAATACATTTAGCCCAGAAATATAACCTTTCTCTTATGTTTCTTGTTGTTCTCTGTTTATTAAGCATACATTTTCTATATAATACAATTAATTAAGAATTAAGAAGATATAAATAACTAACTGAATTTGTTACTCTATTTGTGTGCGCATACATATTTGCTTTAAAAAGTCCAAAACATCTGATTTAAATTAAAAAAATACTATTTTAAAATTTTTTTTTAAATAAAAAAAAATTACCAACCCTGCCTTCAACACAATTTGAAAGAATATAATCTAAATTCTAAAGCATGCACGTTACAAAGATATTTTGCTAATAAATGGGGCTTGGGCAGAGGAAGAATTTTAAATTGATATTAAGGATAAACCCCTTCATTTTACAACAACTGCGGAAAAATTGTTATTTCTTAAAAACATAAATTTTTAACTTTATTAAACAAATACATATTAAAATAAAAGTTTAAATTTAGAGAAAGAGATTTTGTCTTTATTCACATTCTCTTTATATA
Source organism: Octonoba sinensis (assembly GCA_038502835.1). NCBI lineage: Eukaryota > Metazoa > Arthropoda > Arachnida > Araneae > Uloboridae > Octonoba > Octonoba sinensis. Next base: position 48,670,740 of record CM076598.1, on the reverse strand, counting down.
TTAATTGTTCCGTGTTATTTGGAAATATTCAATCTGTGAATGTTTACAGAAAGTTCTTTAAAATGGTTTTAATGATTAAAAACAACATTGAGTTGAATTATTAGGATTAAATATTTAAGAGCAAACTTAAAAATGGAAATTCAAATGAATTATACTTAAAACTAGTTAACTAGTAGTTAACTACTTTTGGAAAACAGTTAACTATTATTTAAAACTAGTCTCAGAAAAAAGTAGTTAACTACTAGTTGCAACTAGTTTTGCTTAGAGTAGTTAGTAGTTGGTAGTTAACTACTTTTTGACGAGTAGTTGCCGAACACTACTCTGAAATAATATTTAACACAACACCAATTTCATCGTATGTGCATAACTCACAAATTATGACCTTTGTCTCCCTTTGAGAGCATTTAATCTTCCATAAATATGCATTAAACTTTATTTTAAATGCAAATTTATGTATAAAGTCTCTCTGTCATACCCATCACAGAAAAGATGCTTAACATACCTTAGCAAATGCATTAATCCATGGAAAAACCCGAAAGTTTCTGAAAGTCTAATTATTGCAAGTGTGAATAAGTATAAAATATTCAAATTTCGTTAAATTTTTATTTTGTGTGAAAATTTTGGCGTGACGGGTGTGACACTATTTAAGATAGTTTTAAAATATTTCATAAATGGAACAGAAAGTTAAATCACTTGTTTCTAAAGAATTAGGGCAGTATGTTAAAATAGGGAACCACAACCTCGAATGATACTCTTCAATCATAGGGGTATCAAGGAGGGCAGGTCCACACAGCAATGTAGTAAGGCTGGGCTAGCGCCTAGCTAGTCAATCTCCAGGTGGGAGCGAGCCGTTCACTTACCCGTGCCCGGGGGAGGACAGCCCTAAGGCTACGTACTAACAGGGTAGGGGTGAAGTAGAAAAATATGTTAAAATAATAATAATTATTATAATTCCTATAATTGAATATCTTTGATGTTTTGCAGCTATTTTGTAGCCATTTTTATTGACTCATAATACATTTTCAAATAAAAAACAAATTAAGATTTTTTTACATATCCTTAACTGTACCCTAGAATAAAATATAGTTTCAAATTTTTAACTATAACTTTATCTCATAACTATACCATATGTTTTTAGCAGCTTTAAGTGAAACAGATTCTGATGGTTTATTTACATGTTGTGCATGGGTAAGGAATAATGTTCGCTCGCTTGTGATTTGTCAGCAATGAATTGCAGCATGACAAATATGCTGTATGGACATTTTAAATTACTATCTTAGCTAGTTTGAAAGAAGAATTTCCTCAAATACAAAAAGAGAAAATGCTTCACAAAATGCTGATGGCTGTGCAGCCCAATTTAAAAATAAATATAATATATCAAACCTGTGTTTCTTTCAAAATGATTTTCTTAACTTGTGAGTGGAACTTTTTCGCCACTTCCCACGGAAAGGAAGCAGTAGATGGTATTGGGGGGCTTGTGAATTCAAAGGTATAGTACATGGTTAAATCAAAGAAGGCAGTAGTAAATTCTGCTTTTGATTTTTTCAATTGTTCAGTGAAGATAAAAGGTATTAAATCTAGGTATGTGACATCTGAGCAAATATTGCAGTCTAAGTCTATGCTGTCTGCAAGATGGGAGAATGCTGCACCAATCGAAGGAGTTAAGTCCTATCACCACTTTCAGGTAAGTGACTCTGAAAACATTTTCATTGGAAAGACTGCAAAGTCAACATTGAATCAAGTAAGAGTCACTGAAATTCATACAAGCAATTTTACTCCCAGCCTGATCACACAATCTGACATTGTAGTTGGAGACTTTGTTCTAGTTTCCCTTACCATTGTATGCAGCAGTTACAAGTACTGTTTTAGTAGATCGTATTAGGCTACTGTTTTGGGCATCAACTTGGGAAAAGAAGAAGTAAATATAAAATATATGCAAGCTAGTGGACCCTATTGGATTTGGCCAAAAAATGACGATATTTCCACTGAAAAAATATCTGCCTTCATCGAGAAAGTTGCTCTACCAGCCCTTGTGACGAGTAGAGGTCACTATAAATTCTAAATCAGATGTATATATGTATATATCTCTTATTTCTAATAAAATGTAAGTGTATATTGGCTAATGTCAAGTTTACTAGTATATGTACTAATTACTGCTTTTTAAAAAATTGCTTCTCAAAAATTTGAAATTGGCACAGTGTCACACCCGTCACATTACAAAAAAAAAAAAAAAAAAAATCCAACATGTTAAAAAATTTAAAACTTATTATAAAAAATATTTATTAAGTTTTATCTGAATCTCCTTCAATAGGAAAAAAATGTTACAATGATGAAACATTTAAAAATTCACAGGAATTTTAGCAAATATGAAAGCAAGTGAGAAGTCATGTCCCGAGAAAGTCACATCCGTCACGAGATATTAAAATTGTTTTAAAAAAAAAATAAAAACTCTTGCAGTTTTATTTTTGCACAGTCATTAAAGCAAATGCAAAGGTAAACACAGTTTTTTTTTTAAATTTGTTGTTTATAGGTAATTTATTGCCAAAAATTTAAATTAAGCTTTAAAACTCATGTCTGGGAGTCACACCCGTCACAATGGAATGGCCCTACTTCGTTTTATTTATGTACCAAAACGTAACCGACTTTCTGGATAGCCCTCGTATTTCAAACGTAGCTTTTTCAACAGTTAATACATATTTACTCATTCATTTATTCATTAACTTTCTCATTCATGTATTCATTCATTCGTTTAGTTATTTATTTATTCATTCACTCCCAGTGGTGCAGCTAGCATGAATTCCAGCCACTTTTGATTTCAATTCTGGGAAAATTATTCAAAAATGTTCTTCCCCTTTAGAGCTTGACTTTTGGGAAGCTTATCATATTAACAGGAGTAGAGAGAGAGAGAGAGAGTTCTAATTTGGTTAATGATTCTTCCACAACTCCTTATTTCTCACAGGTCTGGCATAAGTTTCTTTAATTTGTTGTTCCTTCTTTGTTTTCTTGTTAGTTTTAATTTTTTGTGTCTATTTTTCTCCTTTCCCCACTCCCCCTCCCCCTCATTTACATGTGTACTTTGTTTTGTATTTTGTTTTGGTATTTTCTGTACTTATTTTTACTTCCATTTTATTCATTGTATTTTATTTTATCATTTTTGCAATTTTCATGTATTTTCACATTTTTATGCCTACTGTCGTCTTTTTTGCGTTATTTTATTGATATTCCTTTTTACTTCCTGTACTTTCAACTGTTTCGTTTGTTGCTCTCTTATGGTGCCTTCCCTGCTACTTCTACTTCCACTTCACGCTACCTTTATTCTCATTGGTTTACAGATAATTCTTAGGCTATATAAGCTTTGTTTTTGTTGTTTTGTCTGCTTCATTTGGATGTTTTGCATCTAGAAGCTCCCTGTCGCATTGAAAAAGTGATTCCAAGCAATCCCGAAACATATATCTGCATTTTAATTGCTTATTTGTGCTTTAAATTAACGTGAAATTATATTTTTATTACTGTAGTATATTCTGTAGTGGCTCTAGGGGTGGGTAGTGATGGTTTTGAGGGGGGAGGGAATTCCGTGGTTTTTTAAGGGCTGCGCCACCGCATTGAGGGGGGGGGGGCATCGCTGATATATATACGTACACATAGCCCCCTTAACTGATATATATAAGCCGCTGATATATATACACATAGATGCCTAGCGATTTGCGGGGAAAGTTGGCCACGGATTTTAGTTACCTTTTCCCCCACCAGGAACGCTACTTATCTGCTATAACAAACCGCGCTCTTTACATTAGTTTGAAGGGTAGAAGATTGGTTTTCATGGCTATTTCTTCTTTTTCCCCCTAATAATTTGATTCTTCTGAATAAAACCTATGCCTTTCAGGACCAATATAACTAAATGAAAGATGGTTTACTGTGTTGTTATATTTTTCACAACAAATTCAGTAAAAGAAAAAATTAGTTTCAATCGGACATTAGTTTGCGTGAAAAATGGATCTCCGCTATATCAAGACAAGGGAATTATTATTATTAGTATTAGTATTATTATTATTATTACTATGTGTGTGTTTTTCATAATGTCTATTTGGCAAAAAATAAAAATAAATAAATTAATTAATAATAATAAAATATAGTGCAAAGCTATTTTTATATAAATGTACATTGTTTATTATGTTGTCCAATCTTTACTGTAGCTTGCCTTGGAATACGAATGATTTATATTACGATGCATTTTATATTATGCAAATATTAATTAAATTGAGCTTATCGATTTTTTTATTAAAAAAAATTAACTTGTTATACGAAGACATATATGGATCAATAAGAAATAATGAAAATTAGTAAGGAAAGAAATTCAAATTATTATTCATGCATTTAATCGAATTCTAACCATAATTCAAGAACATATTTAGTTCTATGGATGAATTAATGAGAATAATTTGGAAGTAATATTTGTCCTATTATTCATGCTTAAAATAGGACTTCAGTACAATGCATTATAAATTGTAATTATTCACATATTTCAACATTTTAATTGTATGTATGTATATTTTTATTTATTTATTTATAATTTTATTTATTTAAACCAAAAGGACTAGTTTTTCTTTCTGGGGGGGGGGAGGGAATAGATCAGATTCTATGATAAGATTAAATTTGATTCTATTATAGGAGTAAAAACTTGATTTTTATGCAAATTTTTTATAACTCGGCTAAATGAAGAGTTTGGTTCCAAGTTCCCCAATTTAACGTCCTCATCGTTCTGCTCGTTTTTTGAAGCAATGATTTCTTGGAAAATATAAAAAATAGGGCGAAAATATATCTTCTACTTCAAGTACACTTAAAAGCTTTTCAAAACTTTGAACATCTTTTCAGAGTCTTTGCAAAACTCTTGACTTTTAAAATTCAGGAAAAAGTTTTAGTTTTCAAGATCACTTTAAGTAAATAATAATAATAATAATAATACATTCTCTTTTTTCTAAAACAGATGAGTTCATATAAGTATCTACTCAAATATGTATCACATGTATAGCTTTGCTGTTAATCGATCATGGAAGTTATACATTGCATCTTCTCAAAATTTTCAAAATGCTCCAAATAAGTCTTTAATTATTTTATGTATAGCACTGTTCTCAAACAAATATTAAAATTAAAGGTTTTAATCAAGAATTAGATTTTTATTTGTTTTCTTACAACGGTAAAAATGCTCAATTGAAATTAAGTGTATTATATTCTTTATGTATGAATTGCATAAATAATTGTTCTCTTTTTTTCACTGCATTGTTATCTATTTATTTATTTTTTAAAAAACATTTTATAATGTACTAGTTTAAATGTTATAATCAACTACCTAATTCAGTTGCAATAGAACCTTCGATTGTAACAAATGAAAATTTCATAAGTTCGATTTCGATACAAGATATGAAAGTATTTAAAGTAGTATTTCGTAATCGAAATTTGATGCATTGTCTGTGGTACAGGTTGGCTAAGTACGCGAGTGTTCTCGACTTTTGCAACTGTTCTTATAGAAAAAATGCCAAACAAATATTTTTTTTAGTGGAAATGCTTAAAATTTCTTCTTTCAACACTTCTTTATATATTATATATATTCCATTTAACTCGAAAATAATAATAATAATAAAATTAAAAATAAGTGATAACATGCAATTATAATTTTAACTACATTTATAGATTACAGAAACAATGTTTTATTTTGCTGCGCAGCACGCTTGCAAATTTTAAAAAAATAATTCTTTCTTAAGCGAAGTTTCATTTTACAGACTATAATTAAATCATTACTTTAACGAAAATTCTGTTCATTTGTGTAACAACATTTTTCTTTTAAAATACCTACAGTTAGGGGAAAACCACTTTAATAAAATAAATGTTTTAAGTTGATGCTCCGTTAAAACGTTCCTAGACTAACCAGATATCAAAAATAAATAATATCACTTAATTTCCTACTGTTTTACTGCACCGTAAAGTAAGAGCGAAAAAATAATGTAAAAATGAGTCATATTATTAAATATTTGAAAAAAATTCAAATGATTTTTTTAAAAGAACAATTTTTACCGCTTTTTATCGCAATTTACCAAGTGTTAACAAGTAAAACATCGTTTTCCAATAGCAAATAGGTAGTGCCCTCTAGCGGCGTTTTCGTTGTCAGCGGGAGAAAATCGTTGCCGGTAGGGTAATGGGTTCCGTTCCATTTCGGAAGGCATCTAGTTAAGGGGGGCTATGCATATACATATATATTTTTTAAATGAGCAAGCTTTTTTAGGTGTGGTAACTACTCTTGACTGATTTGACTTTCTCCAGTTTTACAATAAATCTTTTAATTTATTCTTTGAAAACTGTAGAATGTAGATGACTACTGTCAAATTATATGGTTTGATAATGTTTTGTTTCTTAAAAAACTGAAAGGCATAAGGGTGAACATTAGGAAAAGGGCCAAATTGAGTATGAAACATTAAAATTTTTAAAGAGTTTTAAAAAAGGATATGTATAGTGTATTTTAATTACAAATTAGTAATAGTTATAAAAAAAGGGGGCATGTCAAGAGGAAGAATTACCTTTTTTTTGAAAGGTTTAGTTTTTGGACTGTTACAGATCTGACAATTGTTACAGCTTCTGCCCTTAACGTGTACAAAATATACTTTCCATTTTATTTATATAAAATAACGTAATATAAAACAAATAAACATGTGTAATGATCATTTATAAATGGTAATATTGTTAAAATTTAAGCAAAAAATTAGGTATTTAAAAAAAATGTTGCATTGAAAATTTCCATTCAAAAAGATTTTTAGAAAGTGAAATTATTCCTATTTATTGTAGATCGACTGTGTGGGTTGGTGAGGGGATAATGCTCGAATGAAAACACTAAATGGATAAAACACTCATATCTTTGCATAACATTGTTTATGGTTTTTTTAAAATACAAATTGCGGGTGCGGTACCGAATTACTACCGAAAATACGGCAATCCTTTTTTTTAGGTGGGAGGGCGAGTGAGCACAAAATGGTTTAACAAATTACACATTTTTGAAAGAAATGTTGTGTTTTCAGAAGAGTCTTGAAGATCAAAGCTCTGAAAATTTACAGAAAAAAGGTCTTATTTCTTTAGAAACTTATATTTTGGGAAGGAAACTAATGTCTTGAGAAATCAAGTTTGAGAAATTATCCTAATTTTAAAAGTAATCGAAAGTTTGGCTACGATAGTGATGCATTTAAGTTCATCTTATTCTGCAAAAAGCAACTCTGAAACACACAACAAGAAAAACTAATTTTGGAAAAAATCATAAACCCAAGCATCAGATCGGAAATAAAGAGCAGCTTCATTGCTATCGATCTAATTTTTACAGATCTGACGAATTTCCCTTATTATATTCGCTAAACATCGCTAATTAATGAATCGAAACCAAAACGTGTAATATTCTGCTCACAGCAATAAATTTCTTTTTTAATAGACAAACAAAAATTAAAACATCAATTAATTTGGGTTTTAACTTGCGTTACACTATTAAAAATATATTTCTTTGGTTTTTAATAGACAATGTTTCAGAAATCTCTCTAGTACACAAATCCCTTATCCTAATATTCACCCATAACAAATGCAGTAAGAAGTTGAAGCCATATCCACCTTTTTTAAGAGCGTGGCTTATGATTTTGTTCTGCTGCTTGCTGCATGCTCGGCAACTGCCATACCTTCCCTTTTTCAAGGCGGCCCACTTTTTTGGGCTCCTCAGATTTTCAAATTTTTTATATGGTAGTTACTAATTAGGAAATTTCAGTAAATTAGTTCATTTGTTTTTAAAAATGATTTATTATACGAAAAATGATTTATTTTTTGTATCTGTTTAAAAGGAATTCAGTCAACGGCTTTTGGAGTCATGAATGATTTCAGCAGAACTCAATGCGATCAAGTCCAGAAAATAGAAATTCTGAATGCTAGTGTTTGTAATTCATAGTGAGGGGTTAAACCCCTTAAAAAACTGCGGAACCCCAGAAAATTGACCAAACAGTCGTCCAAGCTCACCCTTAAAAGCCCCTGAATGGAACCCAGGACCGTCATTTCTGCAATCAAGGATGGCCAATCGACCCCCTACCCCCGAATTTTAGAAATACATTGAACTTATACTTGTTCTTATGTATTTTGTTGTTTTTTACCTATAATATGCATTGAAAATATACCCTTTGCCCCTCCCCCTGGAAAATTTTGAAATGACATGCCTGGAACCCCCTCAAAATCTCAATGGTGCAGTCTGCGCCACTACCTCCCTCTCCCACCCTATTCGGCACCCCTGTCATACTCATGAAACATATGCTAAAGCTATACAACAGCAGCATATCTATAAAAAAAAATAAATTCGAGGGAGATATTGCGTAAGCGTAAGAGCCATGTAATGATGCCATAAATGCCTGTTTTTTAAATGGCTTCTTTTAAGCATTGGTATTTCAGGGGAGGGAGGGTGCCCTCCTCTCTTGGGCATTCCCTTGCTGTAAAAAATGGGGCGTCTTGTCAAGAAAAAAGAGTCTAATAGTAAATCCTTTGAAAATGAAGAAAAATATAATTTATTTCATTAAAATTTACTAAACCAAAAACCTGATAGTATTTATTTCTTACCGAGTGAAATGGTGATATGATTATTTATTGAATTTATTTTTATGCATAATACGATGATCTTCATTCATAAATTAAGCAATACACTTTGCCTTCAGTGAATAAGTTTGTAAATTTATATCGATTTTACTATTTAATTACATAAATAAAGTGATGGAAGCATTTAAAACAATTTGTAAATATTTTACAAATCTCCCCCCCCCCCCTCCTTTTTACTTTTGTTATGGTACGAGGGAGGGAAGAAGAAGGGAAGCGGCGCCTCTTGATTACATTTCTTTCCTTGGCGCCCAGCTTAATAATTCGCATTTGGTCATGCTTTGGCTTTCATTCTTGCTTCCTCACGCAAATTCATAAGTATTAAGTTATCGTTTCAATTTCGTGCACTAGATGGCGCAATGCTCGGTTAACGTTTATGACTTTGATTTTAGGATGATTCCCAAACGAAAGGTGAAATTGGAAAAAGTTACAGATTGAAGCATTAAAATTTTTCTAGTGGTTTTCTGATTTTCAAACATTTGTTCGAATAATTTGATTGTGATTATAGCTAATCTACCAAAATTATTAAAAAGAAAAGTACTTCTTGGACTGCTAAAAATGTATACAGAGGAAAAAAATCGACAACTATAATTTTAATTATATTATCTTTTTTGCATTTATGTATTTTTCATTTATCGCCGAATGCCGAAGTCTATCTTTCTCGCTTTATTGCGTTTTTTTCCACATTTCTCGTGTAACAGATGAACAAAAGATTGTAATTTCGTCATCGAAATCAAGGCCCTCATTAGAAGTGAGCGCACATCGATTCGATCGTAGTTCCCAAACACTCACTAGATGGCGCAAACACAAAATTCACAGGACCGCAGGGAAACCAACGAAAGCTTTAATTCCATGTGGTTCGTATCGTTGTTTTGCGGCTTTCTTCATCGAAGCGCGCTTCGACAGCTCTTGTGCCATCGAAGTCGTTCGGACTTTGGGGTAATGGTTCGTTGAGTCGCCGAAATATGAAAAGGAATATTTTACACGAATAGGGAAGTTGTATTTGCCCTTCTTTGATATTATTTTTGATACATATTGAGAATTATTTTTGATCAATAAATTAATTTTGGTTTGCCCAAAAATATAAATATAAATTAAATAAATACTTTTTAACATTCAGTTTTCTTTTTGTTTTTTTCATAAATTAAAGTTACATATCAATGGGTATCAATCAAAAGCTATTTAAGAAACTAATTCTTTTATGAATATGTTATTACTAATTATGGTTTCAATTTATGCATATTTTTGGTGTTTTTTAATTTAGAAATATCTTTAAAGCCCCAGATTACTAAATTTCTATGTGTCAGATTTTTTAATCTAAAAAAGAAGTTGAAAGATTATATTAATGAATAACGTGAAGATATATTTACATATTCATACGGAAGAAAATTCCATAATTAAACGAAAAGTAGATTGTTTTTAGAAAAGATAATCCTTTTTTATCGCATAATTTTTTATGTACATCCATAAATTATGCACTGTTGTTTAATCTTAGGTTATGAGTCAAAAAAGCAAATAACATCGTTAATTACTTCCATGAATATTTTTTTTCTAATTATAATTAAAGTCTAATCATATTTTAAATAAATTTTAAAATAGCCGTATAAATGTATGGCCAAATGCTAATGTTTTAACCTTAAAAATATTTTTTAAGAAATTATGTTAATGTGAGGGGAGCCCAACTATCCCCCCACTCTGAGAGGTAGCACATCCCCTAAAACTATGACTCCCTAAGTCGGTCGAAAAGTCGATCAAGGGCCCCAAAGCCCTTGAAACGAACTGCCCCCTTTCCAAATGTCAATGGTGCAGTCTGTGCGATGAACTCCTTCCTGGGGGCACCCCTGAAGGGTGTCTACATATTTTCAAAGTGAAGTTTCGTGACATTTTCCGCACTTTTTTGTGCCCAATCGGTGACACATTGGATATTGATTTTGCCGGAGATCGGATATTCACGATGTTTGAAACTAGTAAATTCTATACACATGTATTCTATAGACATAAAAACTGTACTGAGTTTGTAATTTACAAAATAATTTTTATGACAGATTCATTAATTTTAATAATAAAATTATACAACCGGATAATCGGATATTTCGTGCAGTGACTAGATTGGATTCCGAATATTTAAAAATCTGTCGAATGCCGGATATCCGATGCCTTCTGTGGGGATCGGTATCGTTGAATGGAAAATTTTAGTGATCTATTCTTAGATTTCGTGACCGATTTCCGAATTTGTGACTTGTTCGGGACTTATGCGCGTTCTGTAGACATCCTGCCCTGTCAATGTATATTAAGCAAATTTGCGCACTGTCAGCCTGTCAATGTATATCACTCAAATGTACGCCCTGTCAATGCATATCACGCAAATGTGCGTCCTGTCAATGCATATCACGCAAATGTGCGCCCTGTCAATTTATATCACGCAAATGTGCGCTCTGTCAATCTGTCAATGCATATCATGCGGAAGCGAAATATTGTCTTCCCCCTATTTGCGTTAGTCCTTAATTAGGGTTTGCACGGAAGAATATTGCTCAGTTTAAATAATAATAAAAAAAATAACTTCCATTATACTTGTGGGAATGACAGATGCAAATGGAAATTTTTTTAACCTTTCATGAAACAAAATTGAAGTGGTATTTCAGTAAGTATATGAGATTAGTATATAAGAAGGGGGGGAGTAAAAAATCAATTTTTGACGTGAATTAAGTGTGACTTAGACGTGAGCATATTAACCTTTAGGTTACGGCGCTCGATTTCCCGAAATTCATCCATACAACGGCAAAACTGAGGAATGTTTTCCCCCTCAGTTGAACCACGGGGGTCCTTAACTCCCAGTATACCTCTTTTGAGTGTGATTGACTTCATTAGAAGGGTTGCCAAAATATAAACTTTCGTTAATCAGTTGCTATTTTTTTGCTCCTAGTCGCCAATTCGAAGTAATTATTTGATTGCTAAAGTAAATTTCCGAAAGAAAGTAAAAAAGAAAGAAATCAAAATAGTAATAATAATTTGGAATCATGCAGCTTTTTTTCTTCCTCATTTAAACTGCAGCTTATTATTGAAGTCTAATGTGAGGTTCCCTATGTTTGTCTAAAAAATTTTGCAAAGCAAAAAAGGCAATGAAAATTTCTGCCCAAATTAGAGTTAAAATTAACAATAAAAAGTTCTGTTCCATATAGTTGAATAGTAGTGCCCTTTCATTGTTTTAGATCATCAATATTTATTTTATTTATGTATTTTTATTTTTTTTGCGATTTTTCTGCTCTGTGACATTTGATTTGTATTCTTTCGGGACTTGTACGTAATTTGCCTAGTTTTCGACAAACATTTTAGGTGCGAAGTCATGATGACAGCATTTTATATGAAATATCTGCAAAATACATTTTCAACAACTTCAATAAACAAGTAAAACATTTTAAGTATATTATTAGTGCATGAACTCAATAATTCGCAGCGCTTTATTCCACCCCCCACCCTCCGTAATAGATTATTATTTTTCTCCTAAATTTACTTCTTGCTTTACGTGGTATTTCATAATTCGAATATAAAACGATCACGAACTGAACAAGGAAGTAAAGTATCTCCTCATTGCTGAAACTGATATCCTTATAACGGATTTACTTTATCCTAATTCACTTAAAAATTTCAGGTATTAATAGACAATTTTCCTTTGCTATTTTTACCACAATGACTTGTTGATTTACTCGTATAGTAACTGGAAAGTGGTCATTCACCGAAGATAATCAGAATTCGCTTCAAACTGTCTGTTGTACTTCTAACAAACCCCTGTCTGCTGATGGCTCCGGGGGGAGGTCCTTTGTTAACAAAAGCAAGACCGAATGTCCAGTTATTGTACTTGCATTCCCCTCACAATCATTTCAACTCTTTTACTTCGGCGGTTTATCTTATCTTTTGCTTCTTGAATGCACTTACCGGAATGTATGACATGCGGTGGACTCATATTATTTCGACTTCGACACGCGTAGTGTACATGTGGTTTTTATTTGAAGACCAAGAACCTCGTCGAGCTGCTAATTGGAATATAACACAGGGCGGCAGAGCTCTGAGCGCGACAGAATAACTGCTTAAAATTAATCAGTCATTTCAATATTTTCTACGGGGGGGGGGGGAGCAAAGGGAATATATTAAATTTATAGATGAAAAGCAACAACACGTAATAATACGTAAACACACGTATAAATACATTATATATCTAAAAGTCAGGTAGCCACGCCCCCCCCCCCCCCCCCCCTGAGATCGTTCAAGTGATTGGCTATGTTTCAGTGAGTATTTATATGACTATAATAAATGTTATCCGACGAATATATGTGTGTCTAAACCATAAAAATTCCAAATATCCGCCAGACAGTAAATCAACGCCGCGTATTTCACCAAGACTATTCGCGAGGACAGGAAATGCTAATGACTCTCAGTAATTTTCACACCTCCTGGTGATTTCCTTCCGCTCAGGAAGAGGACGAAAGGTCTGGTACATATGCTGTACCGCAGCCGTAAGGAAGGCCAAACTTTTCAGCGGTACATAGGAAACCGGATGCTCCCCCCCCCCCCCCGAATTTGATGCGAATTTTCGCAAAAAAAAACCCTCGCCTTTCCTCCCTAGTTTCTCTCCCCTCCTCCTGTTACTGGAAAATTGATATATTTTCCCCCAAAAATTTTACGAATTTTTGTTTTATAATTTTAATTTTTACATAAAAATTATTATTTCTAATAAACTTTTCATTTTTTACTATTTTTTTTTAAATTTACTCATTCTTTATCTTTGTTAAGGATGCTAAAGTTCTTTTGTATCTGTTTTGCATCAATAAACTGAAATTGGCGACCCTTATTTCCTAAAATTATGAGGTGTAAATCCCTCAAGAACGCGTAACAAAAAACTAAAAACAATACCGCGCTGAGAACTCCAAAGAAACGCTTTGATTGGCTGCTACACCAGTTTGATACGAAATCCCTTTTTCCCCTACGCTTCTGAACGAAGGAGGATTTGGAATCTACGCTTTCGAAGATATGACTGCTAGGCCGGTTCTGTAGCGACAATCTCTTCGAATCGATGCATCGAAGTTTGGAATAAGCGCCCAGCTCCTTTTATGCTGTTGTCTACTCGTCACGAATTTGGAAATAAGTCACAAAAGTAAAGAAAAAGTCACGAAAATTGCGAAGAGGTCAAAAAAATATCCGTCCAACGAGACCCTCCCACCCAGAAGAATCGGATACCCGGTATCCGATAGGCTTTAAGTACCCAGCTTTGAAAAAGACAAGCACCATCATTCGTATCATGAGCCTCAAAGTATTTGTTGACGGCAACAGTTATATTTAGTGGTTAAAAAACATTGCGAATATATTTTTTAAAGGAAACACTTTGCTCAGTTCAAAATAAAAAGGAAAATGATAAAAAAATACAGAATTTGAAGTATTTGTTCTTTTCTATGCAGCTTTTAAAGGTTAGTAGGGGAATAAGGCCGTTTCTGCGCCAAGAGGCGGTGGACGGTGGAAGGGGGCGTGGCCCCACCTCCTCAAAATGCCCCCAGGCATGCCCTCAGGCATTAGTCGAGTGGAGTTGAGTTGTATGCCCCCAGGCGTTTTTCGAGTGGAGTTGAGTTGTATGCCCTCAGGCGTTTTTCGAGTGGAGTTAAGTTGTGTGCGCCCAGGCATTTTTCGAGTAGAGTTGAGTTGTATGCCCTCAAGCATTTTTCGAGTAGAGTTGAGTTGTATGCCCTTAGGTGTTTTTCGAGTAGAGTTGAAATGTTTTTCAAAAATTTATAGTTTTGGAATGGCAACACCTTTTTGTTTCAGTTTAGCACTTGATGCAATGCGATGTCGATTGTAGCGCCATCTATGAGAAGAAAATGGAACTATTTTGGAACTTAGAATTTTTTTTCTAATGTTTTCTCTCAGAATTCAAGCAGAAACTATTTCATATTACAAAAAATAATTATAATGTATAATGAATTAAATTTATTGTCGCTATTTACATCCTATTATGCATTTATTTCTTTTTTCGACTTAGAAAGATTTTCTTTTTCAACCTTTTTAATGTTTCCACTTAGCATCCGCCCAGGAACTATTTTATAAGTTAATTATTGTTACACTGTGATTAGAAAATTCTCGTCATTTTTACTTAGAAAAGACTTATATATTTTTTAGTTTTTATTTATTTATTTATTTATTCATTTTCAGACTTAGAAAATTTTTCAGTTGCAAGTGAGTTTTTTTTCTAAGTATGTAAAACATAGTACAGTAACATTTTCCGATGCGTTTTGCAAATTTTTTCTTAAATCATAATTTTAACTGCATGACACATTTCATTCTAAAGTTTTTTCTACTTTATATTATTATCACACTTGCAGTCTCCTTCAAAGAGTATTTTATAAAACTCTATTATTTCACATATGAACGCAAAAAACTGAGATTTAACGAGTAAAACTTAGAACAATAATGTAAAAATACTAAGTACAAAGCATATTCATCCAGTAAAACTCAGTACAGAAATGTAAAATTGCTAAATACAAAAGGTTTAAACAGCAAGAAAGTATAAAAATACCAAGTATTAAATGTTAAAACAGAACGAAACGAGTGTTAGTACTACTAGTGCTTGTTCCAAACTTAGTTTCATCCAGCCAAATTTAGTACGAAAATTAAAAGTACTATGTCCAAAATGTTAAAACTTTGATTCATTCCGTAAAACAGTAGAGAATGTAAGAAATTACTAAATAAAAACGTTTGAACTTGCAAAACAAAATGATTTTCTACTTGCAAAATTTTAGAACTTCGCATGAAAATGTAACGTTTGAAACTTTGAACTAAAATTTTGAACTACGGCTATATCGTCTACATACACCAGAATTAATACATGCATAAAAACGCAATCAAAGCTCAGTAGTGTTTCAAAATTCAATTCTAAGAACACTTTATTAAACTCATGAAGGCCATTCCCACTTTATTGGTGTAGAACATATAAAGCCTCAACTTGAACTACGTAGGTTTCTTCAATCATAGTTAGAAATCCTTTCGCAGTATTGAATATATATATTTTTTTAAATTTCCGTAAAGACAGGCACGCTAATGTGTATGCAAAAGCTAGTTTTCAAATTTTTAATACGACTATTTTTTTTTTTTTTTTTTTTTTTTTTTTTTTTTTTTTTTTTTTTTTTTTTTTTTTTTTTTTTTTTTTTTTTTTTTTTTTTTTTTTTTTTTTTTTTTTTTTTTTTTTTTTTTTTTTTTTTTTTTTTTTTTTTTTTTTTTTTTTTTTTTTTTTTTTTTTTTTTTTTTTTTTTTTTTTTTTTTTTTTTTTTTTTTTTTTTTTTTTTTTTTTTTTTTTTTTTTTTTTTTTTTTTTTTTTTTTTTTTTTTTTTTTTTTTTTTTTTTTTTTTTTTTTTTTTTTTTTTTTTTTTTTTTTTTTTTTTTTTTTTTTTTTTTTTTTTTTTTTTTTTTTTTTTTTTTTTTTTTTTTTTTTTTTTTTTTTTTTTTTTTTTTTTTTTTTTTTTTTTTTTTTTTTTTTTTTTTTTTTTTTTTTTTTTTTTTTTTTTTTTTTTTTTTTTTTTTTTTTTTTTTTTTTTATTTGTCTACTGAAATCTTGATCAAAAATGTAAAAGTTCTAACAACAAAATCTTAAAACTCGGAAAAATTAAAAACATGCAGTACAAAACAACAAAACATGTAAAAATGTTAAGAATAAAGCTGCAAAACTTAAATTAATCCAGAAAAACTTAGAACGAAAAATGTAAAAGTACGAAACTTTTCAAAACGAAAGTGTGATGCACTTGAAAAACGTTAAAACTTAATGCGAAAATGTAAAAAGTACTACGCACAAAAAGCTAAAATTTAGATTTATCTACTAAAACAGTGGATGACGATGTAAAATTACTAAGTATATATTAAAGCAGCAAGAAAATGTTAGAGTATTAAGTACAAAAACGTAAACAAATTGATTTATCTACTAAAACATAGACTGAAGTTGTAAAATTACTAAGTACAAACTGTTAAAACATCATAAAACCTTGAAAATAGCGGGTACCCAAAATAGCAAGTATAAACCAACGAAACATAGATTTGTCCACTGAAATCTTGATCAAAAATGTAAAAGTTCTAACAACAAAATCCTAAAACTGATAAATTAAAAACACTCAGTACAAAACAACAAAACATGTAAAAATGGCAAGTATAAAGCTGCAAAACTTAAATTCATTTAGAAAAACTTAGAACGGTGATGTAAAAGTACGAAACTTTTCAAAATAAAAGTGTTATACACTTGCAAAATGTTATTACTGCAAAAATCTTAAGAATTACTACGTACAAAATGTTAAAACTCTGATTTATCTACTACAGCAACGCGAAAATGTAAAAGTACTAAGTATATAACCTATTCATCAAGTGAAATTTTGTACGAAAATGTAATCGTTTATGTACGAAACTTAAAAAACTTAGATTTATCTACAAAAAATCCCAACTAAAATCGTAAAAAGTATGAAATGTTAAACATCATGAAAATGCAAACTTTCCGAAAATGCAAACATCAAAACTTAGATGTATCTAATAAAATTTAGAACGAGTAAAAGTGTCAAACTTAATAAAAGTACTAAGTAGAAAACAACAAAAACTTATATTCATCTACTAAAACACAGAAAAACTTAGCACGAAAAGGTAACAAAAAATTTTCAAAATAAACGTGTTATGCACTTACAAAATGTTAAAACTTAAATTTAATCTACTAAAACCCAGAACAAAGATACTAAGTATAAAAAATACTAAGTTTAATACATTGTAGCAACACAAAAATTTAAGAGTACTCAATACAAAACGTAAAAAAAGTTAGAGTTATCTAACTAAAACTTAGACTGAAGTCGTAAAATTACCAAGTACGAAATGTTCAAACATCATAAAAATGACTAAATAACAAGTGTAATGTATCAAAAACATAGATTTCTCCATTGAAATCTTAATCAAAAATGTAAAAGTTCTAAGGACGAAATGCTAAAGTAGTGAAAAAATGAAAAATACGCAGTGCAACACAACAAAGCATGTACTAACTAAAAAACTTCTAATCTTGAATTCATCCAAGGGAAAAAAAAACTTAGAAACAAAAAAAAAATATGTAAATCCGAACGAAAATTTTCAGAAATAAAACTGTTATCCACTTGCAAAGTGTTAACCACCCTGAAGTTAGCCATCACCGGCGATAGCTCTATTCGTAGCGTTGAGGGACCTGTTCAAGAAATGCTTTTAAAGTAAGCAGGTTCCTACACGTGAGTTTCCTTACAATGCTCCTCAATGCTCCACAGCCGTTCTTTCCCCCATACCCCCTGGACAGCTGATTCCAGAGGGAGAGCCAAAGAACCACCCACTCGTCAATCACTTCTCATTGTGCATGAACCTGCAGAAAAATGTGAACTTTCTTGTTTATTTCCCGAGACAAGAAATAGTTCAGAAGCTGTCTTTAGGAACTGAACAGAAGCATTACGTTTCAATTCAGTCCTAATTGGAATTTGGATTAAATGTATATATAAATATATATATACAGAGAGAGGGAAGGGGGCTATCCAGAATTTTTAACAGGATCCTTTTTTTTGTGACTTTTAAAAAGATTATTGCGAAAAATAAAATAATTTTGTGAAAATTCAAAATTTAAACGTGCAGTCATGATTTTTTTTTTTTTTTTTTTTTCCCGTTTGTTCAATAAGTAGCTCTGTAAAAAGTACGATTTGGTAGCTCAGAATTTTGTTAAGGGTTCGGTTTGATTGACTAATTTTGTGAAGGGTCCAAAAACGGACCTGAATCTAATCTGGTGAGATCCCTGATGTATATGCAAGGGCGGATCTAGAAAATCTTCAAGGGGGGGGCGATTTTGGAAATCTCGGGGTTCAATGTAAGGATGGATGGAGGAGATTCTTCATTCCTTTTCAACAGTCCCTCCGCCCCCCCCCCTTTTTTTCAAACAGCAGGAACAACAAAAAAAATGCTAGTGTAGTGATATTTAAAATTTTACTAGCACATTTTTTCAATGCATATACGTTTATTCAAAGCCCTTATAAAAGGAACACAAGCTGACGTTTTTTTGCTTTCGCAAATCTGTCTATAATTTTTTCAACGTCCAATCTTTATGGATATGCAATAACTCTAATTCAGTGAGTCTACCATCACTCATTCTGCTTCTTAGCCAAGTTTTAACCGAGATAGGATTTCCTTCAAGCTTTCTCAAGAAAAATGTAGGCTTGTAAATACATTTTCTAAATTTGAATTGATATGTCTAAATTACAGAATAATAGCAATTATTAGTAATATATTTTCTAAAATTTTCAAAATGTAATGCTAAATATGTACTAAAAAAACCATCAACGAGTATGTGCAATTTATATAAACATCTGTAATTATGAATGTTCAATGAAATGTTTCAGGCTCCAGGTTTTAGCGTAAATGCTGCAGGAATTTACACCACGTGCTAAGGGTTGGCTAGCTGTCACCAGTTTGATGGGTAGAAGAAAAGAGCAAGGAATCTCTTTCCCATTACTCCGAGGATTAGCAACTCAGCAATACTAAAGGACAAAGGGACAGGGGGAAAGCATAGAACTTGAAGGGCTATTAGGCTGGGATTCCAAGAACATAAAAAAATGGCTGGTCCCGGGGCATAAAGAGTAAAAACTCACTTAGGAGTGTCGTTGTAGTATCCACTTGAATCAGCCCAAGGGGGGGGGGCGATCGCCCCATCGCCCCCCCCCCCCTTAGATCCGCCGTTGTGTATATGTATCTTTTTTTTCATCCAATTTCATTTTTTCAGCTACTGCATTTTAAAGTAATTAATTCAGTGTAATTGTAATGTTTTTCAAACTTAATATCCTGTTAAAAATCGTTGTAAGTCTCCTCGATATCACAAAAATACATGTTGCTTCTCATTATTAAAAACGTTATATTCATTTATTTAGTACACGTGCCAACACTATAAATTTTGGATGGAAAATGCAAAACAATTAGCTACAAAAATTATGGGGGGGGGGGGGGAGGGACACGCCAAATAGTTCAGTTATTCTAAAGCGTACAGTCTATCTCGATTACCAGAATGAATGAAGTCAAGGCAATTTATTCAGGCATGAAACTATATTAATTATTTTAAGTAATTCTAAAACTGTATCTAATAAATATAGAGGATCTGATGCAGCGCAGCGGGTCGTATTTAAGAAACGCCATTCTGTGTTCAAGCACAGGGCGACAAATTTTTTTTAGACTAAAAAAAAGTGAGTGTGCTTAAAATACAATTAGCTCATTACTAGAGAACCTTGGCCTCTTTAAAATAAGCTCCATTTAATCGGCCGTAACTAACAATTTAAAAAAAGCATTGTAAATAAAAAGTCCTACTTAGGCATCAAATAGCGTAGAAAGCATATCGTTTCCATTACAAGCATGGAATAAGTACACAAGTTTGCGATGGTTCTGTGTGTTAGGTTTTGATAATTGACTTATATGTAGTTTTTAATACTCTATGGGGAGATTTCTCTTTATTTTAAATAAATACCAAAGCGGTTCGAACATAATTTGCACCTTACAGAAAGGTACAAAGCAAAATATGAGCGAATGATCTGCAAATGGCGTCCTTCTACACAGGGCCTGATTAAGGCAGGGGCATACGGGGCAGCTGCCCAGGGCCCCCACATCTGAGGGGCCCCAAATCGAATAGAAAGTTTATATTGCGTTTCCTTCTTTAATGAACTTTTCATGGATGAATGAATGTTTAAAAAAAACCCAAAATATCACTACAGTGTAAAATCCGTCAGTCTTATGTTGGCTTCTAAAATTCATCTATTGTATGAACAAAAAAATTCTATTTTTCGTAAATCCATGGCTTTCTAGGGTGGAATTCAACTAAATTTTTGCAATTACGATGGACAAATTTGGCCAATCAAAAGCCTGTATCTCAAAAGGGGGGGGGGAAGCATATCTCAAAATGCGATATGATAAATACCGTCTCCTGATCTTTTGTCAAATATTTACTCTTTTCAGATGTGCTATATCCTTTAATGGTAGACAGAATTGTCAGAAAATCAATAAAATGGACAGAACGATATTTCGTTTGATCATTGGAGGGGAAGGGACTTAATAGCTATTTTAGCATCTAGTCAATTTTCTTGTTATATTACCTGTGATTAGGTGAAAATTTTAAATACTTCCATAAAGTTCGGTTCTTCATTACTGAAGTAGTAAAGCAGAGGCCCCAAGTTAGTTTTTGCCCCGGGCCCCAATTAGGCTAAGTTGGGCCCTGCTTCTACACAACATGAGCTCCTTAATCTTGAATTAGATTGATTATCGTCTGATAAAAAACTATGATTTTTTTACAAAACGCTTAAAAATTCACGAAACAAGCAAAAGAAAGGCATAGCATACAGGTTTTTTTTCTCTTTCTTTACAGATTTAGAAACAGATTAGATCTCTTTTTCTTTACAGATTTGCAATTTCTGAACCTACGCCTAAAAACACTCAAGAATGAGTGCTAATGAATGCTACAAAGCTAAAACATATACCAGAAACGCAATATAATGCAATGTTCCAGCATGTGCATAATGAACTAAGTTTGAGCTGCTTTGTCCAAAAAATTAGGGTTTGTTTCTTTCTTAGTACGTGGTTTGTGGAGGGTGGCAATTTACTTTGAGCGCAGGGGTGCACAACACCCTAAATTTGGGCATGGTTATGTATATATATATGCAACGCACTTGACCCTTCTCAAACAAGGAGTCAAACAATATCCCTGACAAGAATACGGGACAGTCGCCGTCCCGTATTAAAGTGCGCCGGGACGCGGGACAATTTTTCAAAATCGGGGACGTTTGGCAGCCCTCTGGTCGTGACTGAGTTCATTTTTCACGCTGATCATTAGAGTCTGAAAAAACAAAAGGAATTATGGAGCATCATTCTGACCTCTAACTATTTGCTCCGACTCTGATCAGTGGTCTAAAGTTTTAATTGGAATCATTTTGATTACTTTTATATTTTTTAATTTATTCATAGGTTATATGTGCGATAAAAAATTTAAATATTTATTTATTTACCAAAAACTATTTAATAACTCATTTGCACTGTGTCGTGAAATAACTCATGCCTTCTTAGAAAATTTTAGCATTTCTCAATTTTTAACGGGTGCGCAGATGTGATTTGATTTCGTTTGCAAATTAGCAGCCATGATCATAGGGCAGTACTGAATAGAGAATCAGGTGCTTTTTATCCGAAAAACGATTCCGGTCGCAGCAACGGAGCATCATTGCTCCATTCTCTTGCTCGGGCTCCATTCGAATTTTCAGAAAAACTAGTTGCTCGTCCGCGCTCTGTTCTTGATCCCTGTATATATATAGAGAGAGATGTACACTTTTATTTTTTAGGGAAGATTTAGTTGACTGAATTTTCATAAAATGTAGTCACAACCTTATTCAGACAAAATGCGAGTTTGAAAATCACTTAACAATTTCGAAGAAACAACTTCTATTGATTCTGAAACGAATTCTGCAATTTTGATAACATTTCATTCAATTTCAAATTTCTAAAATTTTGTATGACTTTTCAAAACATATCAGTAGTAACATATCTTAAGCTAAGCATATTCACAAATGTATGGTATTATTTTCCTTTCGTAAAAGAAAGGAATCAAATGCCTTTGTATGCATACTCTTTCGTGTACATACACACATTAGCACAAAATACATCGACTCTAAAGCGAAGGGGAGCTTGGATACACAAGTGGCATTAGAAACAACATCATAATTAGTAATTTAATTTAAAATATTTCAATGTTAATAGTAGTTTAATGAATCCGAAGAATTTATTACATGTTGGTGTAAGTAATCTTTTTGGACAAAATTATACTGTAAAACTAAGCAAAATATATAAGCTGTTGAGCATAATTGCATTATTACTTTGCATATTAATCCAAAAGCGGTTCTCTATTCATTCCTATATACTTTCCTGATGAAATTTTAAAAATATATTACAAACAAAATCGGAGAGTAATTGAAAACACACTGCTTCTAAGCTGTTTTTAATAATTTGCAGTCCTCCAACATTCTTTTATATCGTAGAATATATTATAAATTATATTTTATACACGCAGCTTTAATTATTTTACAAATTTATGTGCTTGAGGCAATATCAATTTTAAAATTTTATTATTTCCCATCTGCTCAAAATACTACAGAAGGGCATTGCAAAACTTTTGGTATGCGAAATATCTAAGAATGGTGTCGGCGGAACAAATCAAATCACAGCAGCCAATCAGAAGTGAGATCTCATCAGTGGCACACGTGCTTAAAATTCAGGGGATGGCTTATCTTGACAAACCATTGCTACGCGTTTCTTTTATTTGAGTTTTTTAAACTACTTTTACAGTTAAATAAATATCTAAATCAGCCACACTTTTGGGGATATTTCAAAGCAGACTTTTGGCACTAACTTTCTCTCATGCATTCCTATTTTAAGCTACTCTAGAATACAGCCCTAGAAAAGTAACTCTAAAATAGCTTAGCTTGTAATGAGCGAGCGAAGCAAACTGGCGAAGCGATCCAAAGGAGCTGCATAAGCAGCTCTAGGGTTGGTGAGCGATAGCGACGAACGGCCGGAACCCCCTAGTATTTCAAAAAAATTAAAGATTTCAGACAAAATGGTTATAAATATTTAAAAAGTATCAACTTTTTTCTCAATCAAACTTGAATTTTCAGTTCTAATTTCGAGATATCTTAAAAATCTGCATTACAAAAGCAATTGTACAAATATACTTGCTACAAATTATGCAATAACTATACCACAAATGCACCATTATAGTGATAGGAATAAGAACACAAGATAGTCAGTAACCTATTCAAAAATTTTAGAAGAATAGTGCTTTAAAATTAGAATTAAGATACAAATGCTGGAATTAATATGTATTTTTATATGTCAACAATGAAATTTACTATGATAATCGTAATTTTATATGTATACTATCACTATACTGCATTTTTAAGATTATTATTTGGTATTTTTCTTTACAGATAAACATTTACCCAATAAAATTGTAACAATGCACCTTCCCAAAGTTGTTATAAACCTGTAAATAACTTTCAAACGTAAAGTTTGCGATTAAAAGTAGTTAATTTCAACAAAAATAACATTAATTATTAATAGAGTCATATCTACTTTATATTTAATGATTATTTATATTTGATGATTATTCTAAGAATTTTTTATTTGTGCTAATTTAATTATATTTGAACTTTAAACGAATGTTTAGTTTTCTGTTGGTTGTTGGTTTCTTCCTGTTCCTTTTCCCTTTCTTTCATTTTTTTCCCTCCTGCATAGTAAATAGGCACTAAATGTCTTTATGCATTACAATGTAACTTTATTTATTATATTGATTTTTCACAATTATAAAAATTTTAATTTTCTTGGCATTCAGTTATCAAATTTTTTCATTTATTCAAAATTGAGCAAAAAAAGCTTTTCGAGGTGCTAAATTTCTTTACTGTTTCTATTTTCATACAAGATATTTCGTGCGTTATATATATATATTACATTATAGTTGTTATGTACAAAAAAAATCAATATATTTATTTTTACTGGTAAATTCTGCATTTTAAATTTTGAATTTCCAGTTCATCAAAGAAAATTTGCACAAAATGATATACTTCGTTCGAGACAGTTTTTTTCCTTTCCGGGCAATTCTCCCCTCACCTCTTTTTCTGTTTTTGACCTCGCGGCGATCCTGATTTGTATACAAGTGTACCTGAATTGGGAGAAGACGCCGATTATATCTTGTCGCCTTTTTATAGTTATACAATATGAGAGTAGAAATATGAAAGATGTAGAAGAAAGTTTCGTGTTGTCTACCAAGTATTACTTTCTTTTGAATAACTCCCTGTTAAGAAATAATTGCCTCAACAAATCTTTGTCATTCTGAATTAAAATTTAAAAAAAATGTACAAAATTTAATTTTTTGCATCATAGTGGCAAAAGAAAAAACTTTTGTACTACTGGCGTTAGCATTTTATCCAGGAATAAATACTAGAATTGTGAGCTGAATTCCCACACGCTCTTTACAGTTTACACGTGTCCAGTCATACCTATGAATCCGAATACAATGTGCCTGAATGCAGGTGTAACTGAATACAATGCAACCCCAAGTAAATCCACTTAGTTCACAGTCTACTAGTCAGGAAGACATTCTAGTAGACCCTATTCCTCTTTCTGCTTTGTTTCTCTGAGGGGACAAGTAAAGTAACGCCCACCTGGGTTGAATGAATGAAAAATGGCAAATCCAAAAATTCTTTTAGAGTGACTAATGGGTGCAATCATTTCTGTTATGCTGTTGAAAGCAGCTTTTTTATCAGCCTGGCGTAAAAAGGATTCAAGCTCGCGGGGAGCGTACACACATACACACACACCACTGGCGGATCCACAGGGGGGGGGGGGCGATCGCCTCCTCTAACAAATGAAATCAACAAGAGAGGAGCAATATGATCTGCACAAACGAATAAGAATGAAAAAACTAATGAAAAATAAAAAGTGTACAAATAACAAAGAAAACTAAATCTTTACTTAACATCTACCCACGAACACAAATTTGGAATGGAAATTTTAAAAGTAGAGTGGTTGAAATACCGGTCAGCTGGAAGGCTAGATTTATAAATTTTTGCTCGCAGAGTCACAGACCCCTGCCCTCTGGGTCCCTCATTTGTAATGATTGAGTTTTAAACTTCGAATTTCTTTTCTTTAGTCTGTTTCTCATGTCATATGAGTACTTTCATTATTGTTTTTTTTTAAGTTTTATATTTTGAATCAGAATTGCTGATTTTATCAATAATTTCCTCCGATACTTCATGGAAATAGAATGTCATAATATTTGTTTTCCATTCCATGGCGGAATGAAAAAGCAATATTAAAACAAAAGGGAAAATATTTATCGCCCAGGCCCATTATTTCGCATTTTTTCCGAGGGGAGGAGGCAAAGGGTATAATTAACTCAAATCATAATACATTTTTAGAAAACAGCAAAATATTTATGCATAGACATTTTAATTCTTAATCCAAAGGAGTGCCACTGCCCCTCCTAACTCTCCAAACTGACGGGACTGGAATCGTCCCCCCCAAATTGAATCTCTGGATCCACCACTGACACACACAGACATATATATATATATATACATATCTTTATATATATCTAATACGACTGTACGTTCCTAAATAGCATAAAGACTTTCGGCCCACTGAAGTGATTTTAGAGCTGTTTGCACCAATATATAGAGTGACTCATGAGGAAGGTTTAGGTATATAATTTGTGTAAATTGGTTGAAATATAACGGAGATATAATTAACAAACCTCATATTTCAAACCATTTTCATTGTTAATTTCTCTTTCTGTTATTGCCATTTTGAATTACTTTAGCCCAAAAGGCTTACCTCTGAGTTCACTCGCTCAATTTGAATATTTTCGGAAAAATAAAGAGTACTTTTGTCTGTAAATAGATTATTTCTGTTGACGAAAAACTAATGAAAATTATTTTTGCATTAAGTGGCATACATATACACTAGGTTGTTAGATTTTCGATGTCGCTGATTTTTGATGAAATTTAAAATTTCGAAGTAACGAGGTGAGCTTCGTACACTCTCAAAAATAGAATCCTCATTTTTAGACGATTCTTCAATCGTGAAAAAAATTTCGTCATTTGTAACGATTATTTCCTTGCGCGATCACGTGACTTAAAAAAATTACTACACAAATTTGGGTAATTTGACGAAAGGTTTACTCGGAGCATTTTTCACGAAGCCATTTCGTCAAATACAACCGAAGTTTCGTGAGATTTGAGCATGCGTTTCTGAGAGTGTAACTTTTGAAAACTGCCAAAAAAGCTTATTAGTAATTTTCGGGGGAAGGAGGTGGAGAAGGTGGCACCCGTGCTAGGAATGCCCCCGATATATATGTATTATATATATATGTATAGAGAGAGAGAGAAAGAGAGAGACAGAAGGTCACTTGGGGATCCTCTCCGGATGAAACCCTTTAGAGGGGGACGTTACATCCAGAATGAGACTAAGAGTTCTTGGAAAATCCATCTATACATAGTTGAATTACATTTACTTCAGTGTATTATAAGTGAAAATAAATGTCGTTTCCTGTAAGTTACGCCAAATAAATAAAATAAAATTTCTTAATTTTTTTTTTTTGCTCTACTGAAAATAATACAAACCGCATCTTTATACAAAACAGCAAAGTTATTTTTCTGGGCAGGGGGGGGGGGGTAAAGGGGGTTTCAACCGGTATACATATAGTAGATCACCGAGTATTTTGCTTTAAGGGGGGAGGCAAGGGTAGGCTTATGGATGCAATGCATATTGATTTTGCCGGATATCGAGTACCCGGTATCCCTTTTCTAACGTAGCCGTACTTGAAAGCTGACTCTAATGTTTGAAACCTGTAATTCTGTGCGCATTTTTAAACATCTCAAAACTTCCAAACACGGAATAATTTTTAATTTACATACACCAGCTCTGATTTTGAATATTTAAAAAAAAAATCGTCGGATACCGGATATGGCATGCCTTCTAGGGGTAAGTTGTCAATTTCACTCATATCCATCGGGGCGCCCCTGTATGTGCATATATACATACATACAAACCAACTACGCAGAACAACCACCACTAGGGGATAGGAACTCATACCCTAGCTTTCTTTTACGCAAGTGATTCCATCCCCCATAAAACTAATAATCTATACTTGATATCATAGTTTATTTTCCGAACGTGCAATATTTATCTAGTAGCGTAGGTTATTTTCTCAACTTGTAATATTTTTTTGGTGAAACCAAATCTAATTGATAACAAGAAAAAATAACAAATTTGTGTCACAAGCTACAAAATGAACATAATGCAGTTCAAAAATAAGCATTTTATGTACAATAGGTATTTTATAGTAATATTTTCTACAAAAGTAAGAAATTTTGCTAACTTTTAAAAATCAAATAATATTTATTACGTTGCCTTGAAAATTGTTGTAAAAGTAAAGTCTACATAATTATTTTTGTACTTAAAATGTTCTCTTTAATTAAAAAATAAAAACTTTTTAAGATGCATATCCTATGCATATATGTTGTTTAGCATGCTGTTGAGAGAAAACCCCACAAAAAATGCATTGAAACTTAAATTGATCCAGAAAAACTTAGAATAAAAACATAATTGTACGGTTATTTTAAAAATAAGAGTAATATGTATTAGCAAAACGCTGAAACGTAAGACAAAAATGTGTAGAATGAAGAAGTAAAAATACTAAGTACGATATACTAAAGCAACACCTAAAACGTAAAAGTACAAAATACAAAACATAAAAAAATATGGAGTTATCTAAATAAAACTTCAAAACGTAGATTTGTCGAGTGAAATCTTAATCAAAAATTTTAAAATTTCGAAGAACAAAATGCTAATACTACGAAAGATTAAAAATACGCAATACAAAACAATAACGCATGAGGGAATGCTAACTTCATATACCAAAATCCCTTAAATGACAAAACCTAAAACCATTAAGAGAAACTTAGAACGAAAAAGTAATAGTACGGAAATTTACAAAATAAAAGAGTTATGCACTTGCAGAATGATAAACTTAGCCTTAGCTACTACAACCTACAATGAAGATGTAAAAATACTAAGTATAATATATTAAAGCCACACAAAAATGTAAAAGTACTAAATACAAAACGAAAAAAAATGAAGATTTATCTACTAAAACTTAGACTGATGCCACAAAACTACTGAGTACAAAATGTTAAAACACCATGAAAATTTATAAATAACATGTATAAAGTTTCAAAACATAAATTTATCTACTGAAATCTTGATCAAAAATGTTAAAGTTCTGAGAACAAAATTATTAAAGCTGGGAAAAATTAAAAATACGTAGTACAACACAACAAAACATGTAAAAAAAAAAACTTTAAATCAAAACTACCTTAATTTTAAAGTCACAATTGGATTCATTCTTCTCGCGAGCAGAGAAATGGCTGTTAACCGACAATGAAGAGAACCCTAACCAAGGACTGACTACCCCAACTATAAATTTTCCCCGACAGAAAAATGTTCACAGTCGGCGAAATATATAGTTGGGGAACCAGTGTTCGGTTAGGTTACCCTTCATTGTTGGTTAACAGTCACTTCTCTGTTCTCGAGAAGAATGAGTCCAATTGTGACTTTAAGATTAAAGCAGTTTTGATTTAAGCCTTTCTTTTATACGGTTTTCATAGATTAATCTTTGTTTGATGCATTGGCTTTAGTACTTTAACAGTTTCGTTCTGTTTTTTACTAAATAAATGTATATTAGAGGTTCTATGCTTAGTACTTTTAGATTTTTGTACTAAGTTTACTGGATGAATCTAAGTTTTTATGTTTTGTACCTAGTGCTTTTACATTTTAGTGTTGCTTTAATATATTATACTTAATATTTTTACATCTTCATTCCGTGTTTTAGTTGATAAATCTAAGTTTCAACATTCATACACAGTACTTTTTATATTTTTGCATTAAGTTTTAACACTTTGCAAGTGGATAACAGTTTTATTTCTGAAAATTTTCGTTCGGATTTACATATTTTTTTTTTTTGTTTCTAAGTTTTTTTTTCCCTTGGATGAATTCAAGATTAGAAGTTTTTTAGTTAGTATATGCTTTGTTGTGTTGCACTGCGTATTTTTCCTTTTTTCACTACTTTAGCATTTTGTCCTTAGAACTTTTACATTTTTGATTAAGATTTCAATGGAGAAATCTATGTTTTTGATACATTACACTTGTTATTTAGTCATTTTTATGATGTTTGAACATTTCGTACTTGGTAATTTTACGACTTCAGTCTAAGTTTTAGTTAGATAACTCTAACTTTTTTTACGTTTTGTATTTAGTACTCTTAAATTTTTGTGTTGCTACAATGTATTAAACTTAGTATTTTTTATACTTAGTATCTTTGTTCTGGGTTTTAGTAGATAAATTTAAGTTTTAACATTTTGTAAGTGCATAACACGTTTATTTTGAAAATTTTTTGTTACCTTTTCGTGCTAAGTTTTTCTGTGTTTTAGTAGATGAATATAAGTTTTTGTTGTTTTCTACTTAGTACTTTTATTAAGTTTGACACTTTTACTCGTTCTAAATTTTATTAGATACATCTAAGTTTTGATGTTTGCATTTTCGGAAAGTTTGCATTTTCATGATGTTTAACATTTCATACTTTTTACGATTTTAGTTGGGATTTTTTGTAGATAAATCTAAGTTTTTTAAGTTTCGTACATAAACGATTACATTTTCGTACAAAATTTCACTTGATGAATAGGTTATATACTTAGTACTTTTACATTTTCGCGTTGCTGTAGTAGATAAATCAGAGTTTTAACATTTTGTACGTAGTAATTCTTAAGATTTTTGCAGTAATAACATTTTGCAAGTGTATAACACTTTTATTTTGAAAAGTTTCGTGCTTTTACATCACCGTTCTAAGTTTTTCTAAATTAATTTAAGTTTTGCAGCTTTATACTTACCATTTTTACATGTTTTGTTGTTTTGTACTGAGTGTTTTTAATTTATCAGTTTTAGGATTTTGTTGTTAGAACTTTTAAATTTTTGATCAAGATTTCAGTGGACAAATCTATGTTTCGTTGGTTTATACTTGCTATTTTGGGTACCCGCTATTTTCAAGGTTTTATGATGTTTTAACAGTTTGTACTTAGTAATTTTACAACTTCAGTCTATGTTTTAGTAGATGAATCAATTTGTTTACGTTTTTGTACTTAGTACTCTAACATTTTCTTGCTGCTTTAATATATACTTAGTAATTTTACATCGTCATCCACTGTTTTAGTAGATAAATCTAAATTTTAGCATTTTGTGCGTAGTACTTTTTACATTTTCGCATTAAGTTTTAACGTTTTTCAAGTGCATCACACTTTCGTTTTGAAAAGTTTCGTACTTTTACATTTTTCGTTCTAAGTTTTTCTGGATTAATTTAAGTTTTGCAGCTTTATTCTTAACATTTTTACATGTTTTGTTGTTTTGTACTGCATGTTTTTAATTTTTCCGAGTTTTAAGATTTTGTTGTTAGAACTTTTACATTTTTGATCAAGATTTCAGTAGACAAATATATGTTTTGCTGTTTTTGTACTGCGTGTTTTTATTTTTTTCAGAGATTTAGGATTTTGTTGTTTGAATTTTGACGTTTTTCGATCAAGATTTCTGCAGACAGATCTAAGTCTTTTAAGTTTCGTACTTAAGTTTAACATTTTTGTACAAAGTTTCACTTGATGACTACAGTATATACTTAGTACTTTTACATTTTCATATTACTTTACTATTTCATACTTAGTACATTTGATTCAATTACATTTTCATTCTAAGTTTTAGTAGATAAATCACAGTTTTAACATTTTAGACGAAGAATTTTTTACATTTTTACATTAAGTTTTAACATTTTGCAAGTTCATAACACTTTTACTTTGAAAAGTTCCGTTTATTTACAACTTCGTTCTAAGTTTTTCTGGAAAGATTTAAGTTTTGCAGCCTTATATTTAGCATTTTTACAGGTTTTGCTGTTTTTGTACTGCGTGTTTTCAATTTTTCAGAGTTTTAGGATTTTGTTGTTTGAACTTTTACATTTTTTAATCAAGATTTCTATAGGCAAATCTATGTTTTGCTGCTTTATACTTGATATTTTTACATTTTTATGATGTTTTAACACTTTGTACTTAGTAATTTTACGACTTCAGTCTAAGTTATAGTAGATAAATGTTTTGTACTTAGTACTTTTACATTTTCGTGTTGTTTTAAAATATTACACTTAGCAATTTTACATCTTCATTCACTCTTTTAGTAGATAAATCTAAATTTTAACATTTTGTACATAGTACTTTTTACGTTTATGCACTAAGTTTTAACATTTTGCAAGTGCATCATACTTTTGTTTTGAAAATTTCCGAACTTTAACATTTTTTTGTTCTAAGTTTTTCTGGATGAATTTAAGTTCTGATGTTTTGTATTTTTTATTTCTAGCTTTCATGCTGTTTTTTTTAGTTTTCACTTTAGTACTTTTACATTTTTTTACCAAACATTTAGTAGATGAATTTAGGTTTTGTAATTTTACGTTTCATACTTTTACATTTTCGTTCTGTTCTAACGTCTTGTTCTTGCTATTTTTATATTTTAGTAGGTGAACATAAGTTTTTTTCAATTTACGTATATTACTTTTACTCTTTCCGAGTCATGTTTTAGATGAATCTAAGTAACAATTTTTTTATACTACTCTTATTTTTTGGTGTTTTGTACATTCTTACATTTTTTTTTTTTTTTTCGTTAAGTTTTAATATTTTGCATGAGCGTAACACTTTTGTTTTGTAATTTTGCATTTCCGTTCTTTTCTGAATGAGTTTAAGTTTTTAAAGTTTATAGTTCTAAATGATTTGTTTCACGTATTTCTAAGTTTCCTCAGATTTAGCATTTTGCTCTTAGCACTTTTGCGTTTCACATAAAGCACTTTGCAATATTTTTGAGTTTTGTGATTTAAATTTTTCAAGTTTTACGTTTCTAGTGATTTTTTTTTTTTTTTTTTTTTTTTTTTTTTTTTTTTTTTTTTTTTTTTTTTTTTTTTTTTTTTTTTTTTTTTTTTTTTTTTTTTTTTTTTTTTTTTTTTTTTTTTTTTTTTTTTTTTTTTTTTTTTTTTTTTTTTTTTTTTTTTTTTTTTTTTTTTTTTTTTTTTTTTTTTTTTTTTTTTTTTTTTTTTTTTTTTTTTTTTTTTTTTTTTTTTTTTTTTTTTTTTTTTTTTTTTTTTTTTTTTTTTTTTTTTTTTTTTTTTTTTTTTTTTTTTTTTTTTTTTTTTTTTTTTTTTTTTTTTTTTTTTTTTTTTTTTTTTTTTTTTTTTTTTTTTTTTTTTTTTTTTTTTTTTTTTTTTTTTTTTTTTTTTTTTTTTTTTTTTTTTTTTTTTTTTTTTTTTTTTTTTTTTTTTTTTTTTTTTTTTTTTTTTTTTTTTTTTTTTTTTTTTTTTCAGGGTTTTGAGAAAATGTGCGTCTGTCGGTTTCGAAAAGCTTTTGAAGGAATTGTTCGATTCGAAAAAAATGTTTTTGCATTCGAAAGATCTCGACGTGGACATCTCATTTACATATTTTACTTTTTGATTTGAATTTTCGTACAACTTTGAACGGTTCAAAAATTTTAACAATAGCGCCTATGGGAAAAAATGAAGAAAATTATGTAAACTCTAGGCATAAATCCAAGCTCCTATGAGCAAGCGTATTGGAAAGAGCTCTCGGCGTGAAATATTTTTTGATTTCAGCAATTTTTGTTCATTTTTGAACAGTTCAAAATAATAATAATAAAAAATATTAGCGCCTACGGGGAAATTTAAATCCTATATAAATTCCGATCTAACAAATACGTTATGACGTAAAACATGTACAGATTCGAAGTTCATTCAAACATGGCTGCCTGCGATCATATAGCGGCTGTCCAAACGGGCGAAAAAGTGCGTGCAAGCAGAACTTACATTTTCTGCACTTCAGTCAATTGGCGCTGTTAACATGTACTTAAAAGCGAGGATTTAAAGGTCTAACCATTGCAATATCATCGCGTTAAAGGCTCGAATTTCAAGAAAGATAAACATTTAAGTGTTGAGGGCAAAAGTAACTATCAAAATACGTTGCAGGGTTATGTGTTTGCCATTAAAACGTTTTTAATACAAAGGAGAAAATAAAAAGATCGTTTTTTTTGGTAGGAACAAATGCAGATTTTGAAGCTGCTCGTTAAGAGACAACTTTTCATACATACGTATACTTTTATATATAATGAACACAGAGAAAATTTTCTTTGCAATTGGCTGTTCATATTATGCTTTCAGATTAATTTTTATTTTGAACGACAATAATTGCGCATAATTTTCTGAAATACATTTATCCTTTCATATTGTGTAGCACAAATAAATTGACTAGCAGGTTTTTGAAAGCCATATTGAATAGCCTTTAAATGGTTATTAGTTACTTTATTATTAAGCAATTTTCAATACATTCATGTTAATACTATTACATAACAGCAGTTAAAAGAAAAATGACATAGATTATGATTAATAAAGTTTTTTTTAATATTTGTGTTAATTGAATTATTTCAATTCCATTTATTGTAAATTTAATTATTACAGGAAAGTGGAACAGTTAGGTTGTGAAGTGACTTAACAAATAAAGATTAGTTGAACAATTATGTAATTAAGAAAATGATTAATGCAACATTTTTTATTGTTATTGACAGACTAATTGCATAATACTAATAAATAATATTGCATTGTATAGTATAGCTGACTTCAGTTAACTTCAACAAATGGATTATCATATAAGAGTGGCGACTTTTTTTTTTTTTTGGTCTGATATAAAGCAATTACACTAGTTAAATATTTAGAATAAAATCCTAAAATGTTAAGTAAGAAAGGTCAAAGATTAGGCCTTTGTAAAAGAAAACGATTCAATAAAATAAACAATCAAGGGGAAGTATTTTCAAATATTACAATTTAGTACAATAAATGAGAAATTAAAAATAATTACTTAAAACGCTTCATTATATGAGGAGCAAACAGTAAAACCGCGTTTTCTGCAAAAAAAAAAAAAAAAATTAAAGTTACTGATATTTCTCTGAACTCCTCATTAATTAGTACAAAAGTATGTTCTTATTTGTAACCAAAACAAATTTTATCCTCTTCTAAATTTACTTAGAAAATTGAGGTTTCAATCAAAAAGTGTTTTCTCCAGAGCCTGTTTTCAATCAAACAGTTAGCCGCCAATTTCCTCCAGTTAGCCGCCAATCAGAGCAGTTCTTACTCGTCACGTGACCCACTCACGTGTACCAGCAGAAATATTTTTTCATTAGCGCCACGGTTTGTTGACTTTAGAGCAGTGTGGTTTCACCTAAGTTTTTAATTTTAATTTGAGAATGGAAGAAGTAATAGATGGTGTTCTAGTGAGTATTACAAATTGTGGAACTAGAAAAAGACAGAGAACTGCCAGGAAAAAGGCAGAAGCAAAAAAGAAAAAAAAAAAACGATATTCAGAACGTTGGAAACATTCAAACCATGTTTCCTCCTCTGCTTTCGGTCAAAACGTAATTTCTCCAAATTTCAAATGCATATCTAATAATTAATTTTAAGTTCTTTAGGTAAATTCTACTTACACATTTCCCTAGTAATATAACTAAGCAAACTTTAATTAGAGTCTAAAATAAGTTAATTTTTAAGTTATCAGTTTTTTGTGTTTCCTGAAGATTTGTATCCGAATTAGAAAGCATGGTTTAACTGCTTGCTCCTCATATGCAGTTCAGAGTTATCAAGATCATTTTTAAAACGTGTAACTGACAATACATGGGTGCCAACCCCCTAAGCAAGATGGTGCATACTAATAGGTTCGAAGTCCCCCAAAAAGGTCAACCACCCAAAAGAGCTAAAACTCGATGAAAGCATGCCCTCCGTCCATGGGGTGTCAAAAATTTCATCAAAAAATTTAATGGCGCAGTCTACGCCATGAACTTCCCTCATGAACACCCCTGGATAAGAGCAATTTTTCTTTAAATATCCCTTTAAACATTTTTATTTAGATGACATACTTCTTGACAACAAAAAGCAATGAGTATTCTCAGTTGGGGGGGGGGGGGGGCAGGACCGTCTGAAAACTTTTTTAGTTTACACCATCGTCCCTCCACTTTTCAAAAGCCCCCTCCCCCACCACAATTTCATTACAACAACTTACGCTCTTATCTGTAAGATTTCCCCCCTCACCTCTTTTTTCTTTTTTTCTGAGCTACACTGAATATTCTCAATTTTTAATACCAAGACTTTGCAACCGGCATTTCTTCGATGAAATCTACCAAAAGTTTCGGACTCACTGATTTTCTGTAACTTGATTTTCTTTAAATCCTTTCTTAAATTAATGTTTCCCCACTTTTAAATTAGAAATCAGAAATGAGCTTTAGGGGTCATTCATAAATGATGTCACGCTTCGAGTGGGGGAGGGGGGGGGGGGGTTCGTGAAATTGTGACAAAGTGTGATAAGGGGATGGGAGGGGGTAACAAGAAGTGTGACATCAGGCTTATACAACATAGCGTGACATGCGACAAAGGGGGGAAGGGCGTCCGTTGAATTGTGACATTTTGTGACAAAGGGGGGAGGGGGTCAAATGTATCGGAAAAGAGCTTGACATCATTTATGAACGGTCCCTTAGATAGTTTATTTACTTTTCTATGTTTTAAGACTCTATGGTGTACAAAATGGGTGTACTCATGAACGCGTGGAGAATCAACAACAAATCTTAGAGGGAAGTCTCCCTTCCTTTTAGGTATTTCATTTGTAACCCTTGTTCATGTGGCGCGAGTTTTATTTTAAAACGGTACATTACTAGATTTATAATATAGATTCTCTTTTTAACTTTATTATTCTAGGCAAGCATAAGGGGAAAATGCAAATGTCAGCCCTCACTGGTTAAAAATATCATCTAATGCATCTAACTCACGATTTCTGTTTGCAGAATAATTGAATAGATGACATGGAATGAAAAAACAATTAAAATATATGTATATAAACCAAACGTAAATTTAGTAAATCCCTAAAATTATAAAATGTATCCATTCACTAATTTAAGAACACTCCATTGCTTTCTGTCGTTTTATTTCATTTACGATGAAAAATTTCTTTAAAATAAATATATATGGGTTTGACACAACTAAACATCGGGAGACATATTTCCGATCAGTAATGCATGAACTAAAAATTTACCAAAAAGAAATCTTCATGATGCATGCTGAAAACCCGGCAAAAACAATGCTTTCGTAATGTATTTCCATACAAAACTAGTACATGCTTGCAGCGCACCAGTGAGGAAAAAAATAACTATCGTTTGAACGCTTATTCCTTTGTTCTGATGCCGCGTCTGGACAGCCGCTATATGATCGCAGGCAGCCATGATCCAAAACTAACCGAGCCTCCTATTTTCTTACGAAACTTTTTGATCTAGATTTTTAATTATAATTTTGAATGAATGAATGAATGAGTGAACTAATGAATAAATGAATGAAAGAATGAATATGTATAACCGTTGAAAAAGGGTATATTTGAAGGAATTAAGAACTAAAGCTAAATGAGAAAGGAGAGAGAGATAGCTAGATTAATCAATTTGATATTGGTGTGTAACGGGAAAGTAGGGTTGCATAGTTCTAGACGCAACTTCTTGTTTTTTGTGTTACGTTCGTCTGAGACACGAAATATTTTCGTTTTCAGTGAATTCTGTCTTGAGTGAAGTTCTAAAAGAAAAAATGTTCGAAATTACATAGTACGAGGGTGAGTCTATAGTTGCTATAGAAAATCTAAAACCTCTCTTATTACGATCAGGCCCGAGTACGCTTGCGTGTGGACTCTCCCATCATTATTTGGCATTGGTATCGCGACACTACGTAACCCAGTAGCACGATACGGGAGTTTCCAAGACGGCAGCCCCTCTGTTGGAGTACACCAAAGAAGAGCAGCGCGGAGTGATCCGTTTTTTGGCTAACCTGTAATTGCATTGCAGTGTCATAGATGGTGACCTGTTTATCCTGAAGAACCATCTTCTACGCCTCTGCTTTCATAACACGGTGTGCCTGAATTGACCTCCCGGCGTCCGTCAAAAAATTTGTGCCGCTGCTGAATTTCTTATATCATTCGCACACCTGAGTTTGCGATAAACATGCAGTCCCATACTGTGCCAAAATGAGTCGATACATTTCTACCGGTTTCGTGCCTTCACTGTGTAGAAAACGCATATGGCTCATTCTATCGGAGGGGCCGCCATACTGGAAACTCCCGTATCGCTTTCAAGGTCAGGTGAGGTCGCGGAACCAGTGCCAGTTGATAACAGGACGGGTATGATCATAATAAGAGATGTTTTAGATTTTCTATAGCAGTTTTCCGGTTTTCATTTGACACCCCCTCGTTTGTGTGGACTACAGCGTTATATAATGTTAACCGATTTTTTTTTTGTTAAATGTTTT
Organism: Octonoba sinensis; assembly: GCA_038502835.1. NCBI lineage: Eukaryota > Metazoa > Arthropoda > Arachnida > Araneae > Uloboridae > Octonoba > Octonoba sinensis. The sequence continues at coordinate 48,633,050 of CM076598.1, read as the reverse complement.
GGTATATTAAAAGTTTTTTCCCTTTACTTGATATTTATTTGAGATTTTGCTTTATATTTCCGAAATTTCCTACACTTTAATTCTGAAAATAAATTTAAATTTCTACAACTGTTACATGAATAAATACTGTAAATTAACGTAAAACCTCACAATTAATCAAATGAAAATATGAAAATGTTGTCAATAATTCCCCTTTATTGTTATATGACTCTGTTTATGTGTTTATACCGGAAGCTGCAGCGATTTAGTGAGATGAGAATCCTTTTACTAGTGCTGTTATTTTCTTTCTTTTAAATAACAAGGCTGCAAAAGCGATTTAGATATTGTAGGGTTTCAAGAAATAAAGGAATTTTATTTCCAAAACGAAGAAAGATATGCAGACAAAAGACTAGACTAAACGAACGATAAAGTCACATAACTTTTCGAGGACAAAAAGTTTTGACCAAACAAAACGGAATCTCTTTTTTCTCCCGGAAGTTGAGCATTTCAAAAACGTCATCGTTTCTCCTCCTAGTTTTAAAATTTTTTTTGATAATGTCCAACAATATTCTTAGATATATTGTGAATGATGAATAAATGGTTAAAATCTTCCCAAAAGTGGTTATATATTGGTCATAGAATTAAGAATTAGAAGAGATTATGGAATTATAGTTAAATATATCGATTAAGAATGTGCTGGGGTTACAACTCGGACAATAATGACTTCAAGTTAAAGCTCTTCCAATTTGTCAGAGGACTTCGAACGGTCAGGGAGACAGTTAGATTATAATAGCTTCCAAACGTACCAGTGGCGAGTGCTAAAGTACTTCCGTGACAAATTTTTCACAACCCAATCCAGATAGCGTTAATCATCCACTGGCGTCCATTACATTTTCTTGTTTTGCTGCGTCCGATCAAAATCCGACGAATTATTCATTTTGTACTCCTACTCTGAATGGACAAACAGATTACTCAAATTCTTGAATCGTGCCGACGTCTCGCGCGGTAAACAGTTCCTTAATTTTGATAAAAATACTATTGTTCTGAAAATGTAATCGTTGAAAAAATACCAGTATTAATTATGAACGTAAAGTTACATTATAAATTTTTAATTTTTTGCAGTAAAAATAAAAAAGGGCAAATATTATTTGCTCTTTCTCTTACTATAATTTCTAAGTATCGGAACTTAAAAATTGAGAACAGCGTTTATTCATTTTTAAGTTAACATTACTTTAAAAAAAATGGCAGATGTATTTTTTCATTTGTAAGCATATGATTTATAACAGGGTGCAATGCATTTATAATACAGCAATGCATTTGCAGGTCGATGCCAAATGTCGATCGTGAAACTGTGTTTCAATCGAATGAAAAACCAGTCTTTTTTTTTTCAAAGCAAGATAGATATTTTTAAGAGAACCTTAAAAAACATTTTTTTTGCTCCAGAAATTTTTTAATAAATGATAAAATAAATATGTTACGTATTTTTAAAACTGTGGTGCCTGCGAGTTCCCTCATACATTTCCTAATCATATGAAAACTTGCCGCCGTAGAATAAATTTGTAGCTAAATAAAAAGCAAAATTAAAAATGAGAAACTACTCTCGGGTATTTCAATATGCAGGGAATGATTAATCCCCTAAAACCACTGAGGTCAAATATGACCCAATGCACCTATTTACCAATTCGCTGTTTTTAAAGTAAGTCATCTAAACTCATAAAGGGGGGAAAGAAAAAGCGACTTAGTTCAATTTGGTGTTTAACTTTCTGACAATGTTGAGGCTGTAGTAGCCTAGTGGTTAGGATGCCGGACTTCCAACCAGAAGTTTGGATGTTCGATACCCGACCTGCTGAAGACCCATCATGTGCACTTGGGGATACGTGCATGTAAAATCCGTGGACCCTGAAGTCCCGAGGCAGTTTCGAGGGTACCGGAGAATTGGAGAATTTCCCTTCCTGTCACTCTTAGGTCAAAAAAGAAAGGTGGCGTATTTGTGGTGGCTCCATCCAAATACATCCTGAGCCAAGTCGTACTTCCACCGTTGTTCTGCTCATCTATAAACGGAAGGTCTCGAAGGGGAGCTTGGATAAAAAGTGGCATTAGAAACAAAATTTTCTGACAACGTACTGTAACATATGTATACAAGTAGATTTTTCATATTTATTTTTATTTGTAACGCTGAATACTAATGGAGTCACAAATGGAGCGAGCCAAGAAAGTTTTCTCTTAAAAACGTAAGTAAATTTTTGATGGTAGCTTTGATTTAGAATAATGAACAATGACCGGGGTCATAGGATTTCTTTTTTCTTTTCCCTGGGAAAAAATTAGTTTAAGTAGGTAGTGACCTTAAACTAAGAAAAGGACCTGGATTCAATTGTGCTTTAAAATCTCCATATGTTTTACTTTGATTGCTTGTTGCATATTTAGGTACTATACGAGTATGTATTTATGGAATTCGGCAATAGTAGATTCTAAATGTGCAACATCACGTTTTATAACACCAGTTAATGTGTTGAGGCTTTTTTTTTTTTAATAATTATTACTTTATATTTTGGGGCCTCAGTGGCCGAGCGGTCTTAGAACCAGTTTCCGCTGCTGCCTGCGCTCAGTGAAAGAGGGGTGGGTTCGATTCTCCTTTCCCCTCGTTGTATTTCCTTCTTTGTATTGTAATATTCTATTGGGCTGTCTTGTTCTATCTGTCATATAGGACGAGAATTTGAGGCATATCCTTCAGAATAGCAAATAAATGACCAAATAAACTAAGTAATCTCTTAATCCTTTTCTAAAAATAAACCAAGTAGTTTATTATACCCTATAAATTATTAAGATCTATATATTTAAAATGATTATGCATTGATGAAAAAGAGCCGTCATTTCTTTTCTCGGTTGGCAACACTCCGTTTGTTTACACAACAATCCTAACCCTAGAAGAGTTGAGCGTTTCGCGATTCTGCCCGGTTGATCTTTGCGCGAAACAACATTCGTTGTCGTTTTTTAAATTTATATTTTAAAATGAGTTTGTTGCGATCTCTAGAATATAATTTGAACAGAAATGCAGTGAGATGCAAACAGCTGTAGGAAGAACTCCCAATTTGTGACAACTTTTCCGAGTATGGTTGCGAAATTATGACAGAAAAATGCAATTTTTGTCAAGCCCGATATTGGACAGATGAGCTTAATTCCAGTAGAGTGATTCCATACCAACTCACCTAAAAAAAAAAAAAAAGTTGGTCGCATGACCAATTCGGATTTTTTTCAAATTTGGTACACAGGTTGATGATATAGAGGCATGAAAAAGTCCCAATTTTTAGCTACCTACTCCACTTATTTTTAAATATACAGGTCCTCAAAGTTTGTCTGCCACCTCAAAATACTGAGAAATTGATGTTTTTTAATTTTTTTCTCTTGGAAACTCTATTCATGCAATATGAAAGTGTTAGATATCTATGGAAACTAAATGTTCCAGGCATTCAGAAAAAAAAAATACTACAATGCTCATAATGAAAATTATTAAGGTACAGTGCTCTTAGAAGTTGCAACTACAAAAATTTGATTTTCCCGATTTTGCTAAAATTGAGGATTTAATTCCAATAAAAGGAAAATAAAACCAAAGGTTTACTGACTTTCTGGTAGAGTATATGTGTTCACCATAAATTGCTACACAATAAATTACTTGGGTTTCTCACTCCTTCTTGGAAATATTTCAGCTTAAAGACAAGCCATAGGGCAAAAACATGTAATTTTGGCCAACTTTTCAGCCATTTTTCTCATAAAGGGCAAGCACTAGAAAATATTTAATTTTTTTTAAATAAGCTACTGATGTGTCAGCTATTCACCGGAAAAGAGTTTACTTCTGGTTATTTTTTTTATAAAGATATCCTGCTGATAGTATATGCATGCTTTTCTCTAATACCATATGAGTGATTCCATAGCAACTCACCTAAAAAAATAATAGTTGGCTGCATGACCAACTCCGATTTTTTTCAAATTTGGTACACAAATTGATGATATTGAGGCATGAAAAAGACCAAATTTTTAGCTACCTACTCTACTGATTTTTAAATATGCAAGTCCTCAAAGTTTGTCTGCCACCTCAAAATACCGAGAAATTGGTGTTACTGAATTTTTTTCTCTTGAAAACTCTATTCATGCAATATGAAAGTGTTATATATATATGGAAACTAGATGTTCCAGGCATTCAGAAAAAATACTACAATGTTCATAATGAAAATTGTTAAGGTACAGTACTAGTAGATTGAAAAGGACAGTTCTGGTGCAGCAGGGGGAGGTAGGGAGGGAGTCTCCCTCTGCCACGCCCCCTCCTCCACCTGCCGAGTGGGGTTGAGTAGTAGGGTTCCTGCTGCTAACTTCGTAGAAGATTACGAGGGTTTCTGAGTGGAGTTGAGTTGTTTTTCTTACTTGTTACTCTGCGCCCGAAGTTTAGCTTTTTGGGGATGGCAACGTTCATACCGCATGCAACGATCGTCATGACAACGAACTTGTAATCTTTTTGAATCGATCGTGCTACCACCTAGTGAGAGAAATATTAATTCATTCATTTAAATATTTTTTTTTGACTTTGAATATTTTGCATCTCTTCAACTCACATCGCTCATGGCGCCACCTAGCGAGAGAAATTATTTTTGGACTTGGGATCAACTGACTTTTATTTTTGAAAGGGAAATTAATTTCATTTTAAGTTGGTGGTCCCACCACCATCCCGATGTGATTTTTTAAAATACCCCCATCAACTTTTTTTTATATCTAAATTCAAATTGGAATACATTACATGAATAATCCATTAAAAAATACTGCATCATAAAATTCAAAATAATCGGAAAAAACAAAAGAACGTTTCATTGACCCTAGATGTCAAATAAAATAAGTCTCAAGCGGAGACTTCACTTCTACAGTCAGTGAAACAGTCATATAAATGTAAAAATATCTCACCTAAATCTTGTTACACGAAAATCATCCATTGGAACCTGAAATGAAACAAGCAAAAACACGGGTCTTTGCCTGAGTTTGAAAACTCATGACACCTGGAGGTCTCAATCAGGGTATCATCATCTGGAGGTTTTTTTGTTAACCCAGGTATCGGCCACCTTCTTCAAATTCAACCTTTGAAATCATTGACCCGCTTTCATTCATACACACATTCATGCACACATTCACACACATACACACACACACACATGCAAACATTCACACATACATACATGCATACATACATAAAATAAAATAAAATAAATCAGCATCTGAAAAGGAAAAAAATATTATGCACCATCTAAAAAGAGAAAAACTATTTCGTTAAAAGGTTACAAACATACACTAAGGTACCTTTAAAAATAAAATGAAAAAAAAAGAAATCAAAATCTTATTTAAAAACGAAATAAAAATTCTTAATGCTTAGTAAAAAATTTAAAGTGGGCATCATTTAATTGAATTAAAAATGAGCTCATATAAGTAAAAAAAAAGTGCTGCAGCAACTGTCTTCTTCAAATTTTCGTCAAAGACTTTCATTCAAAATCTGCCAGTTTTCCATTTTTATTAAAAACTTCCCATTCAAAATCTTCATGTCGTCAAAGACTTTCATTCAAAATCTTCCAGTCTTCCAATTTTATTAAAAACTTTCCATTCAAAATATTGAAGTCTTCCATTTTCATTAAAAACATTTCAGTAGCCAGTAAAAAAAAACTTCTTTTCATCAGAAAATATCAGTTAAAAGTTTCTCATGCGAGTCAAAAACTTCTTCTTCTTTTTTTTCTTTCTTCCAGTTTTTCATTTTTTTTTTCTTTTAGTTTTCAAAATTTTTCATTTTTTTTATTTACTGCCTCCAACATTTTCATGTTTAAAAACATGCCATAATATTTCCTGCAGTTTATGAATGCCATTTGAGAAAGTAAATTAAATTTTAAAATACCCATATGCATAGGATTATATGCCATCTTCTAAAAGATATCGTTTCTCGTCAAACGGTGATAAGCTTATTTTGTTGCATGCTATTGAATATAAATGATGATTTTCACTTTGAATGCGATGCTGCATATCTCTTCTGAAATTCAGGGCGTTTAAGCATTCTTTATAATTTTTATGTTTCAGCCTATGTTTTAAGACTGAGCGAGCTACCCCTTTTGCAGTTTTCTTCTCTCCCCTCTCAGAGAGAAAAGAGTACATCTTGGCCCTCAGTCCTATGAATTCCTTTATTGGTTTACTGTTCAACTCGTCCTTGAAGCAGCCTATTTTTTTCTTATTTGCATTATTATGGAGCGGATGGTCAGGTGGATAATCAGAAAAGTCGAATATATTTAAATGCAGAGCCATGTCTTTGTAAATGTCTTCTGTTTTTATATGATATGTTAAGGAATCAGTATCTGTGAAGAGAAGAGTTGCCTTTTCGCCATAGGTTTTTAAAATATAGTTATAATGAAATTGATACATTAATATTTTACTCAATTCTAATATAGTGAAGCCAACATATATGGGTCTATTTAATAAAACAGCATTTTTTAATCTATGAATACCAACCAGATTATTGTCAAAAATTTTAAATGATTGTAATGATGGTGCTGCAACTAATTTTTTTGCTTTCTTTGATGAATTTGTCAATTGTACATCTATATGTCTTTTTACATTTTCCATGGTTTTCCATAGACGCTGTTATTCATCAATTTAAAAAAATCTTTTTCAAATGATGAGGAGGCATTTTTTCTGTGCTCAGTATTAAAATCGATATACTGCTTTAGCCAAGGTTTTTGCTGAAATTTTAAAATTTTATGAACATGAGAAAGTTGAAGGCCTAATGATAAATAAAGTTGGAGATTTTTATAATATAAGACGTAGTTTTTCTTGTCGTATAAATTTGGAACTAGTTTGGTGGTTGAAATAAATGATGATGAAGAATCTATTAAATTTAAGGTATAATTTGACAGCATTTCTTTTCGAATTTTCAACTTCTCTGGAGCAAGTGGATAACTGTTATGGGTGTTATGATTATGACTGCTGTAACGAAGATCAACCTCCAGAGTATATCCTACATCAGGGGTCTCCAAACTACGGCCCGAGGGCCACATCCGGCCCGCGGACAGATTTTGTCCGGCCCGCGGAGAGCTAGCATACTTGAAAGAAAACTCCTTCTAGAGAACATATTTATTTTTTATAGCAAATTAAATTAAGTTTACTGAAGTAATCTATTTTTATGTTGAATAATTATGTTGTAGGGTAATCAATATGGCCCTAAGGCTGGAAAGTTTGGAGACCCCTGTCCTACATTACTATCTTCAGGTGTTTTCAAAATTTTGTTGATGATTTCCTCTGAAGGCGAGACCCATTCAAAATTGCCATAGGGTAGGGCCTGAGACATGGCCCACCCGTACAAATTATTGGCGTCCCAGTACATAATATTACTGGATTCTTCATCAGAGTTATAATCTGCCAAGTATTTATTATTCGCCGTAGCTTGGCGATGACTGATCATAGAAACGCCCCCTCAACTGCCACGTTCAATGAATAAATGCATATCAAGGTCCGCGCGCAATTCGAGAGGCTGTTGGCTAATTTTCAAATTCGCCTGCCAAGCTAATGCTGGAGCTGTCATGAGGTGAGAACAGTCTAAATTATAATTAGATTTGCAAATTTTCCTAAAATTTTCAAAGACATCGGCGAGTTGTAGAACAAAACTATTTACATAGATGTCGTGATACACGCCCATGTTTTGAATGTTGAAGGAGGACCAGACATTTTCAGCATGTTTGTAATCTTCTATAGAAATATTTTCATTGCTTAATGTACTATAGAACAAATCAATAGATGGAAGTGAAGTTTCTTCAAATTTAATGAAGATATCCATGTATTCGTAAGGGTAAACACCCTTACGTAGCAAGAGGGAAATATTAGATTTTGGCATATTTTCTTTTAAAATGTTGAATTTACCTTCAGGGAGATTGGCCACTAATCTTTGAAGGCTGGCATTCATAAACTGCAGGCTGTCAATAAACTGCAGAGTCACTCTTTTATTGTCATATTTTTTTGAAGCCGAAAAAGAAATATATTTTTCCATGTTGTTGGCTATTACATGGAAGTCGTGGCCTTCGATTTTTCCAAATCCTTGCATAATTAAATGCCCATCGTAATGTTTCAAGTTATGAAATACGATGGGTATTTTCTTTTGCAGCCGAAATTTTAAATTACAAAGACCGTGCAGTGCCCCACGATATTGACCTGTAAGATGGTCGTGATCGCGTACACGGTCCTTAAGTAATAATTTTTTGCACAATATGCAATGGGTAGCTAGTCTAAAATTATCCCAATCATTTGGCATCATTTGAATGGGAACTGCTTTTGTAAGGCTGTTGGCAATTCCTTCTTCTTCTTTTAAAATCTTGTTGATAAATGTTTCTACAGCATTGGGTCCTCTATATGTTTGAATGGGCTTGAAACTTCTCCCATCTGGTCCAATAATAACGCATGCAAATCCACAAGGCTCATGTTTGCTTAATTTTTCAGTAAATGATGTTGAGGGGTTGGGCTGAGAGGAATTCATTTTAACAATCAAACTGTCAAAATCTGCATAAATAATGTAGGGAATAGGATGATCGTATTGAAAGTTTTCAAAATGTAAATATTTTTCATTTTCTTTGGGCATTTTTATTTTTTGAGCTGTATGTTCTTGGCAGTAAATGATATGTTCTTTTAATAATTTTTCTTGAGAAAATCTATGTAGACATCTGTAGCAATAGAAACGTGCTCCATCATGATTGGTGAGATTGCCCAAGAGTCGAGACATATTTGATATGAGGCAGTAGTGATGATTCAATTCGTTGGCTATTAGCAGTAAATTTATAGTCATTATTTTCTTGTTTTGATATGTATAATGGGTAGACCTCCTCTTCTTCATACCCATAAACATTAATTCTGAGGTTGTTCATTTTTTCCACCTTTGAAATTTGAGTTATGGGTACTGGATATTGTATCCCATCCATCTTAATTTCAGCTTCATGGGCTTCATATTGAGTGACTCTTTCAGCATTGCTTTTAACTTTCAATTTATGGGCGAGAATACACCAAGTGAGGCATTTATGGTCTTCATTCTGAATGTTAATAATGGCCTTTTTAGACAATAATTTTTCTGGCAGGCGAATATAAGAACTTGCCGCTAAGGGTTGGTACTTAGCGACGAGAATTTCCACATTTTGAATTTTTTCAAGGACCCACCCTGATCCTAATTGAATAAAGTCTTCTAGACTTTTTTCTACAGAAGCAATGGCTTCCTCTAAATGTACTGGGACGGTTTCTACTAGTAATTCAATTATAAATTTGCAGCTGAAATATGTCAAGATGACTTTTTCTTCACCATCCGCTCCAATTCTAGATAATAGTGCCTTCATTAGGATTCTCCATTTAATGGATTGCTTTTCCCTCATTTCAGCTGTTAAGATTTGAAGGATTTGAGGACGTAATTCTACAAAGCATTTTTTAAAGTCCTCTGCATTTTCATCAGATGGAGTAATAAACTCCAATGAAAATACATCGAGAGCACTTCAACGTGAGAGTTTTTGCTGCCTTTGACGTTTAGGGGGTGGACCCTGTTCAACAGCCTTACGTTTAATAGGGGAACTATGCATGACTCTAATATGCTTCAATAAATTTGATTTTTTATTGAACACTTGTTCACAGTGTTCGCACTTATGCTCGCTCTGCGCGTGGATAGTGCGCATGTGAGCATTTAAATTGTCCTCACGCGTGAACTGCATTTGACAGTCGGGGCACTCGACTGTAGCAGGGTTGTGAACTCTCGTGTGCCTGTTAAGGTGTTCATTTCGTGCAAATGTAGCTCCGCACTCCTAATAGATGAAAGACTTAACTGTCGAATGCGTCTTTTCATGACGCTTTAAATTGTCCTTTCGCGAGAAAGACTTTCCACATGTATCACAGACCTACGAAAGAGATAAAAAAAATCTCTTTTAAAATAATGCTTAATCAAAAGCCAAAATTTCACTAACCTATTTCCTAACTCAATGTTAACATCAAAAGCACATCACTTACATCCTACACATCTCACTTACCATATAAACAGAAAAACACATTGTTTCTAACTTGTAAACACATCATACAATTTTTCAAAAAATTCAATTCCCATTTGCACAATCTGAAAACACTGCATACATTTCCCAAATCCAAAAAATATTTCTCCCGATCCAAAAATATAATTCGCATACAGTTCGACTTCATTCTGAACAATGACAAAGCGGAGAGAAAAATGTCCACTTTATTGGTTTCGAAGAGAAACTTCTCCGTTCAACCCCCCTCTCTCTTTTCTTATCAAGCGAAAGAGAGGGGGTTCAACTTCAACCTGGTAAGGAGCAAGATTCGCCACCATCATGAGCCATCGGCGCGAGTTAGGAGAAAAGGAGAACTTTTCATTTCTGAAGTTGAAATAAAAAGAAAAGCTTTGAAGCTAAATTCTACACAAATCAATGTTTTTTTTTTCGACAGAAAATAATTTCAAGTCTCAAATAAAAGCAATTTCGAATCTCAAACAATTCTTTTAAAAAATATATCCCATACGCGAAATCTGAAAACACATTTTGCAATTCCCTTCCAAAATATCCTCGCGGAACCTGAAAACACATTATGCAATTCCCTTCCAAAATATATAAAGTTTCTCTCTCTCTTATTTTTCTTAAACCTTTTAGCGATGTATACTTAATCATGAAATTTTACAAGTATGATAAAGTCTTTACAAAATAACAATCTCTGAGTAAATAAACTTTACAAAAACAGAGTTTTGCAACAAGTACAAAAAAAAAAAAAAAAAATAATCATGAATAAACGAGAATCATTATAAAAATATCAATCATAATCTCTAAGTAAAAAAAAAATTTACAAATGCACATCACAATACAAAAAGTGTGCTACATAATATGTAAAAAAAAATGCACAATCGTTAAAAAAAGAGAGAGAAAATCTTTTTTCACAAAATAAGTCAAGAAGCATGAGGTGTTATATAGTTTTTCTCACGTTAAAAGTTAATCAATTCAAAACATGGAATGATGAAATAATGTCTTTAAACTCACTTATAACAAGCAAATGAAACATTTAGTTTAAAAAAAAAATTATGCTATTGTCAAATAAAAATAACTGAGAATCATAACACCCTATACTTGCATAGAAAAAATAGAGTACTCACATGTGCTGGCTTAGATTTTGCAGCGGAGGTGGTAGGTTGGAAGGGCCCTTCCATTCCAGGGGTGATGCGGTGCTGTGAAGCGGTACTCGGGCCTGCCACGGAGGCACTATGTTCAACATTCTGTTCAAAATAATAAAAGTATAAGTATCACATTTGAAATTCGATAGAGCATTAAAAAAAAATCAAGGAGATTTCAAAAAACTTACATTTTGCACAATCGGGGCAAATCCCGGTGGTGCAGGTAGCGAAAATGTAGACTCAGGCATCGTCTGAATGAGACGATCAAATTCGTCCTCGTCAATCCCAAAGTTAACAAACTGAAAAGAAGAAAGAACACTCTTTAAGTAAAATGTACGCTTCAGAATTATGGAATACAATTCAGAAAAGAAAAAATACAAGTTAAAAAGAAAAAAAAAATCGCTTAAGAATTATAATCAGTTGAATAATTAAGATTTCATTCAAAATAAGTAACTGAGAATTAAATTTATTCTGAAATGTCTTTCAACAATTAAATAAATAGATTTAACAATTAAATTTATTCTGAAAATGTCTTTCAACAATAAAATAAATAGATTCAGTAAATAAATACTAAGAATGAATTTACAAATGAAAATCTAAGAATGAGTTTATCAATTAAAAAAAAATAATTTACCAATTAAATAAATAAATTTAACAATTAATTTAACAATGAAATAAATGAATACTTACATTAGCAACATCGTTAGAAGTAGAATCAGCGTTTCTTGAAGACTCCATTACTGAAAATTCTCAAAAAATAATAAACTTCAAAAAGATCGAAAAGCTGGAAAATAAATCTAAAAGCGAAAAGCAAAAAGCTACGAAGCTACGAAAGGCTAAAGGAACGTCTTACTGCAACGAAAGTTGTAGAAGAAGTAATCGATGATTGATAAAATTGCCATTTATACAAATTAGTGACGTAGTGATTATAGGTTCCCATTGGTTTTTAGAAACGATGACATCAAATGCGAATGAAAACTTTTAAATATCTAAACCAATCAGATAATTAGTTCAAGTTTTACTTTAATTTCGTGTGCAGAGAGGAACGAGTGATTTCACCTTCTAATCTTACTGAGTAATTGATAACTAGATCATGTGGTCGTGATTCACACCTTAGACAGTACGGACACGCGAGCGATTCTGTATCACCCTCTCTGGTTCGAGGGCAGTGATAAGCTTCGATCCACTCATTCACTCTCCAAACTTGTATCTGTGAAGTCGTTTCGCTTTACGTAGTTGTTAAACTTTTACAATATGGATTTTACTTTGAGTGAAAATGGTTTAAATGTTCAAGTTTTCGAACACCTATACAGTCGCGAGGAAGCTGACGCTATATTATCTGAACTTTTGAATTTGCAATTTCAACCCATAAACGTTATAGTATACGGTCGAAGATATACTACAAAGCGGAAATCGATCGCTTTCGGAGAGGGAGGTTTAGATTATGTATATTCGGGAACTTCAAACCAGCTCAACCATTTAATTCAACTGTGAAGAAAATTAAAGAAGATGTGGAGAAAATTACCGGCTATATGTACAATTATGTACTCTTAAACTATTACCCCTATGGAAGGTCTGGAATTGGTTCCCATAAAGACGATAAATGAACCATCGACCCATCCTGTGGAATTGCATGTGTTAGTTTCGGTGCTGCAAGAACTCTTTCCTTCGAAAGACGAGGATTCCCACCGCCACAGTTAGTGTGCAGTCATGGAATTCTCTATCCTATGCTACCACCAACGAATAGGCTTTTCTCACACGGAATACGTCCGGACCGAAATGTAACAACTGCACGCATTAGTCGAACGTTCCGGAAAATTATAACTGACTCGGAGCCCCTGCTCAAGCACCCCAGAATGGAGGTACAGATGGAAGCGCCAACTACTGTTCCGAGAGCTGTGGAGATGATCAACCCTGACCCCTTGGAGACAGCCGCCCCAGCGCTCGCAGAGATGTCAGCCCCACCATCCGCAGAGATGTCAGCCCCAGCTCCCGCAGAGATGTCAGTCCCAGCGTCCGAGGAAGTGTTCGCGCCCTTGGTGATGATGGCTGAGACGACTGCCCCCAGTGAAGTGCCCCACAATTCCGAGACGAGCGCCCCAACGCCGCAGCAGGGGCCCTATTGCGAGCTGTTCGGAAGGGAGTGAGATCGGGAGAAAAAGGCGGTTTTTCGACTCGAGCACCGTTGGCGTATTGCGAGCTCTTCGGAATCGGGAAAAAATAACTCGTTTTCGGGTTTTTATCTCACCACCTCTTGAGGCCGTGAGATGGTGAGAACTTTCGTCAGTGCATGCAAGATGGCCGCCATGTTTCCGCAGTTTTTGTATTTGGTGACCGCGATTAATATAAATGTACAATATTAAAATAATTTAATAAACAATTTCGTGTTAAGGAGTTAGAAAATCATAAAACACACTGAACTCGCCAAAGATTGAGTTAATGATCAGTAACTTCATCACTTAATACCCAATTTATCAATAGAAGAAGGGTGATCTACACTTTCACATTTTCTGTTAAAGCTTACTTTTCGCGAAGTACAAGGAGAAAAATAGTTTAAAAATAAAAAAAGGATTAAAGAAAGCTTAATATCTCGTGGGAAAAATATCCAACAACAAAAACGGTTTAATTTGTTTAATTTAAATTGTTAAATTTCTGTACATAAAGCAGCTTGTTTGTGTCTTCGTATGTTTGTTTATACGTTCGCTATACAAAGCCAAACTAATTGATAAATTGGAGCCACATTTGGCACGAAGTTCAATCACCCTCAAAGAAAGGTAATGTACATAGTTCCGTTCGAAAATTCGAACTAATTTTGTTTCTAATATAACTTTGAATAAATTGAGCGTGCTGTAAAAAGGACTTTATTTTTAACAAATTATTGTTAGCAGTGCTCTGGCTGGTGTAGTGGATAGCGCGTTACCTTTAAATGCTACTGGTCGCTGGTTCGATTCCCGTTTTGATTATTTTCGCTTTTTTTTTTTGATAAAATTGTTGAAAAGAGGTCATAAAAAATAATATTTATTTATATATTTTTACTATCTTTTAATGCATTAAAATAAATATTTTGTTTTTGCATTTTAATTTTTATTATTCAAATTAAAGAACATTCCTAGTTAATCCCAACTTCAGAAAATATTATTTAACACAATTTCATTGATTTTTTTAAAATTTAAAGTGGCTTTAATTAGCACAAAAAAGTAATTGTTGCAAAATTATATTTCTTTTGATATAAAGATTTAATTGAGATGTAAATAACTAAGAGTACAGTCATTCAGGGTAGCTTTGAATCACTTCACATTTTTTAGAATATTTGACTTAAAATGAAACTGTAGACCACGCTCAGTGCTACTATCCTGAAAAGTTATAAAATCACTTTTCTTCTCTTTATTTGAATAAAAAATTCAGCAGAACTGTTCACAGCTATTTGTATTATTAAATAGTTCTAAAGTTACAGCTTCGAAGCTATTTTGGAATGCTGCTTTAAAGTTGCTGAAAACTTATTATTCTTTTAAAGTAACATTACACTAATTTACCAAGCATTTTATCTTCTAAATATAGGGAATTTTTTAGTATTTGTGTGATTATTTATTCAGTAATATTTAGTAAAATGTCAAGCAATTAAGACCCATTGCAATTTCATTCCATTTTCAGGGTAACGTTGAGCATGCTCAAAGTTAGCCTTAGATTTGTTGTTTGCAGATCAAAGATAAATTTTATATACAAACTAACATTTTATTTCTATTTTTTAAGCATGTAACTAAGGTTTGCATATCATACCATTAGAATATATATAATATGTATTATCTAGTTTGATCATAAAAGCATATAATTAAATTGTAAAGAAGCATATACATAACCAGACATTGTATTTAATTTAAAAAAAATAGGATTTATGATATTCAGGTGTACACTGAGAACATTTGAAAAGTTGCTGTCAGTATGTAGTGTGCATATGGCAAATGGATAGAATTCAGTCATAATCAGAATAAATGTTAGAATAGAATAGAATCTAATTCTTTTCAAGATGCTTACTTTAATTTCCAAAGTTATTGCTCTTTTTTTTTTTTAAATAATTTTCACTTACAAATTAATATCATTAAATTGCTGATTAGCATGTATATGAATAAAAATTTTCAAGTGATAATTTTAATAATATGTAAGCATTGATTATGATCGGTAGTATTTTTTTCAAGTTATCATTTGTTAGTTCTGATGAAAATCAATGATGGTTTGTGGTAGATAACAAAATAGTATGCAGAAGATATTACTCCAGATAGTAATAGAAGGGTTTTCATGATCCTCAACTCTCTGTTAAATGCAAAAGTACTTGACTAAAAATGTCAGATTTGTGATTCTTTTAAATGGTTGTTTTAATTAATATACTTGTGTAAAAATGAGTGAATTTTTTACTTAAATGATTAAAAATTGTTTTCGGCATCTTATTCTTTCCATAAATAAATAATAAATGGTGCTTTTAGTCCTAAATATTGATGTTCTCCTTCTTCTACCCTTTTTGCATGTGATGTTTCATGGCATATGATAAATTATAGAAACCATTTTTCATGGTTTTTGCAATTATTATTTCTTAGTTTTTAATAACTACACAATAATTTAGGAGTTTTTCTTTAATTTTAAGCCAACATTAACATTATTGAAATATTTGTGGGACAGTTAAAAATAGAGAAATTATGGTGCAAGTTACCCTGATTGACTGTATTTCACATAATTCTAATTATTTTGCATTATTGTTGCTATTATTGTTTTTACTTTTATCTTACGGTTTAATCGTTGGCAAAAACATTTTCTTGTGAAATCAAGTGTTGTAAATTTAATACTTTGTATAAAACTTTTGAAATGCATTGCATATAAACTGTTCTTACTTTATTATCATTTGTCTTATACATAGCTATGAAATTTATTGTTAGCAACACATTAAAAAAATAATGGGAAGGAGAAGAAAGAAAGGAAAAGAAAGGAAGAAAAAAAACTCTTGCAATCAAAAACCGCAAGATATTAATAAAATTTCTAAGGAAATAAATAAATTTAAAAAATTAAATAATAATAATAATATAAAATAAAGAGAAATAAATATTAATAATAAAAGAGCGGCTCTTAAAAACAGCTTTTCCTGCAATCAAAAACCGCAAGAAAATTAATAAAATTTCTAAGTGAATAAATAATTTTCAAAAATAAATAGTAATAATACAAAATAAAGATTAATAAATAGTAATAATAACAGAGCGCCTCTTAAAAACATATTTGAGTCTAGTTTCAAAGCGTCAAGCTGCAAACCCTGATTGGTGCAGGTCATTCCACGCCTGTCAAACTACGTCATATCTTCTTCCCGAAAGACCACTCCCATCTCACTTTCCGATCCTTTCTCACTTTGCTTGCCGACAAGCTCGCAATACGCCAACTGACTTCTTTCGAGATCAGAACGGTGAGATTTAAAGTTTCCCGAATCCGAAGTCGAAGAGCTCGCAATAGGGCCCCAGGACAGCCCCATCATATTTTACGAAGTCGAATTGCCGTGGTTAGAAGGAGCGACTCGTAAAATTTCGCCGATAGGTCAAGAATACTTTAAACATAGCGAGACCATTCCCGTTGGACCGCCCGCAGACTTCGAGAAGACCCCCGCTGACTTTGCTCCTATTCAATTGGAATCAAACAAACTCCCCTCTGACGATTGGTTTAACAAATACTTGAAAGATACTTTCAAAAGATTCGAAGAGAAAAAAAAATCATCGCTGAACTGCACTCGAATGTATGTGTAAATGTGTTACTTTTGAAAACCGGTCAAATTCGTATACAGTTGGAAGATACAGCTACCGGTAATTCGGTGGAATTCGATCCGCAATCATGGATTGATTTCGTTAGTAAAGTATGGAATTTTAATTTAGTTTATGTAAATAATAGTTTTAGAGCAGAAATAAGTGCGCTAATCATGTGTAGAGAAGGTCGATGCGAAATCTATCAACTTGAAGCCTCCAAGGAATTCACTTTAAAAAGCAGTCCTGTAATTCTCGGTGAAGATGTCATAGAAAAAATTAAGGAAGATGACGATAATCTACAAGAAAAAATTTTACAGCACGTTTTTGAACTGTTTCGCGAAATGTTACAGATTGATGCAAGGAAGTTTCATTTCGATGCTGTTGATGAAGTTTAAGTATATGAAAAGTGTTTTGACTTGCTGTTAGAGGAAATGCGTGGAACAGTCACGAAAAATTATCAATGCTCAGGATGCAAAGTGCGACATCCCTCTCAAAAAAGAGATGAATGTTTATATTTAACTGTGAACGAAAAATCTATCTTGCTAGGTGATTATATTTTCATCACAATGGATTTTACAGAACTCATAGAAAAACTCTCGAACAATACTAAGATTTGTAACAATATTGCCGCATTTTCAATTGCCAGCATGTGAACCTGTGGCTGTGAGGTAGCGACGCCGGCTCCGGAGCTCTAGGTCCCTAGTTCTATTCCCGCTGGTCGCGGGATGCGTTTCTTTATTTAATTTAATTCTCTTTCTAACAGCTTCCAGAATGTTCCAATTTATGTAAATTTAATTGATTTGAATAGTTCTAGAATGTTCTGTTTGTATATATAAGTTGCTGCTCTCCGGTTGGAAGGCAATTGTGTACGATCCAGTGGAGCGAACGTGTGTTGTCTAATAAATTATCTTGAATAAGTTACGCCTGGTCCTTTGAGTTCTACGTGATATTTGGTGGAGTCGTCGGGTAGATTGCGTTCTCTTAAAACGTATCTAAATTACTTCCAAATTACCTTAAATAAATAAATAATTAAAATGGAATGTGGAAAATGCAACAATACTGTCATCGACGAGGACTGCATTGTTTGTTCAGCTTGTGGAAAGCAGTTCCATTTCTTCTGTACGTCGTTCACAGAAATCAACTTCAGGAAATTGTCGAAAGCAAATAAAACGAAATGGAGGTGCCAAACTTGTAAGGAAGGTGGCCGAGATACATTAGAAGGGACTTCCGCTAAACAAAACGACCTTGCTCAGGAAAACTTGCTTAATTTGCCTAATCAAGTCGGACAAATCTTCACTCCCGCGACACAACTTATTTGGCAGCAACGAAATCCGACAACTTTTTCTGGTGATAGCGGCCACGATCCAGAAAAATGGTTAAAGGAATTCAAAAGGGTAGTTTTCTTCAATGGATGGGACGAAATGATGTGTCTGGCGAACACACATTTTTTTCTGACTGGCACGGCTAAATTATGGTTTGAGAACAACGAGGACCAATTTACTACTTGGGAAAGTGTTGAAAAAGGTCTCTGTAGTGCATTTGGTGAGAAAACTAAACTCCGCAAACAAGCAGAGGAAAGATTAAAAAATCGAGCTCAAAAGGTGGGCGAAACAACCCAATCTTACACACAAGACGTTTTGGCTCTGTGTTTGAGGGTAGACCCTAAAATGGGGGAAGACGAAAAAATAGGGCATTTGATGAAAGGAGTAGCAGAAAAACCTACCAAGCACTTCTTACAAAGGAGCTTGAGACAGCGAATGATTTCATTCAGTGGTGCCTGAAGATAGAAGCAAGTCATCAGAAACGCATTACTCCTAAGCAATACAATAGATTGCCAAATGTTCTGGGCGTGTCTGTTTTGGACGAACAAACACATCTCGAGAGTCTTATCCGAAGCATTGTTAGGGAAGAGATAGAAAAGTGCCTAAGTCCGGCAGTTGCGCCCATGGAGCAACCTCGAAATCTAGAAACATTCATCAGAGAAGAAGTGGCGCACAGTCGAGCACTAAAGCATCTTGTACCACGTCCTGGTTTCGAAGCAATCCCGGAAACGCCTGTTTTGAGCTATGCAGCAGCTATTCAAGCGCAAACTAGATTCTCTCCAACTCCCCGTTCTTCAGATGCCGCGTCGTATGATGCTTCCCGACGAAAGACTGATGTGTGGAGAACTAATGACAATAGGCCTGTGTGTTTTCACTATGGACGACCTGGACACGTTGTCCGTCATTGTCATGAGCGACGACAAGCCTTTAATGACTATCGTGCCAACAGACCAACTACAGCCGAACGTGGACGACGACCATACTTTTCCGACTACCAAAATAGCCGAGCAGTAGTAGATGACCAAGAGCGATGACCATACAATTCTGAAGAATTTCGCCGTCCTGTGAATGCACGTAGTCCATCGCCGTATTCAAGAAGCCGCTCCCCCTCCAGACGCAATAGATCCTTGTCACCATTTCCCATTTCCGAGGCCTAGCCGATCCCCAAGACGCAATGAGGAAAACTAAATTGTGCGCCCTCAAAGGGAGGTGAGGTCGCTTTTGGAAGAAATGCTCCAAGGCCGAATGTTGCCAAGTTGTCGGGCAACCATGTAGACGTCATCCTCGACGACCAGTGTGTACGTGCCCTCGTGGACTCCGGGGCTTCGTTTTCTGTAGTTTCTGATTCATACCGACGTCAGATGGGAAAGACGATGTTTAGGGACGAAAAGAACGTTATATTGAAAGTCGCTGATGGAAAGTTCGTTCAGCCAGTCGGGAGATGCATCTTTAGACTCAGTGTAAATGGCCGAATACATCCTTTTGAGTTCATCGTACTACCGGAATGCAGCCATGACGTCATCTTGGGATGGAACTTCTTGCAGGCGTCTGGGAGCTCTCATAGACTGTTGCCGGTCGGAACTTACTCTTGACAACGTTGAAAATGTTCCAGAGGAGGAATTTTCGAAACCTTTGCGTCTGTGTTCTGTGAAGGACTACGAAATACCGGCCTACTCCATAATGAAAATTACCGTACAGAATCCCTGTAGAGACGGCACTTTGGACGTGATTATCAACGGATCCCAACTGTTAGCTTCCAAGAAAGAAATGTTCATGCCTGCGACACTTGTCACTTTGAGATGCGGAGAACCGAAGTATGGGTCGTCAACGGCCAATCAACAACAAAATTTGTACCTGAAGGTATGTGCATTGCATTTGCAGAACCATTCTATATCGACAGCATAGCAGTAATTTCGGAAGCGTCATCGACTGCTAATCAATTAGCCAAAAGCAAACATTCTATTGAATTCTCGCAGATGATTGCGCCTGACCTTAATGCTGATAAGAAGCGAAAACTTGTAGCCGTGCTTCAAGAGTATTCAGGAGCATTTGAGGAGTGGAAGAAACTCGAATCTCCATGAGTCACTGTGAAACATCAAATTAATACAGGTGATAAACTGCCGCTGAGCCAAAGACCTTATCGCGTGTCTCCAACCGAACGTCGAGCAATTCATGATGAAGTGGAGAAAATGCTAGAACGTGGAGTTATACGGCCTTCGGAGAGTCCATGGTCTTCCCCTGTAGTCTTAGTGCGCAAAAAAGATAAGAGTTGGCGGTTTTGTGTGGACTACTGACGACTCAACAAAGTGACTAAGAAAGATGTGTACCCCCTTCCTCGCATCGACGATATACTTGATTGCATGCAAGGATCAAAGTTCTTTTCCTCCATGGATTTATCCTCAGGATATTGGCAAATTGAATTTAACGAAGCAGACCGAAAGAAGACAGCGTTCATAACCCCGGAAGGCTTATAAGAATTCAACGTCATGCCTTTCGGACTGTGCAATGCGCCAGCTACATTCGAAAGGATGATGGTCAAGTTGTTACGCCACCTAAAGTGGACAATGTGCCTTTGTTATCTTGATGACATTATTGTTTTCTCCCAAACCTTCGAAGACCACCTTCAGCGCTTGAAAACTGTTCTGCAATGCATACAAGAAGCGGGACTCGTTCTAAATACGAAAAAGTGCGTTTTTGGTTCCCGGCAGATAACCATTCTTGGACATGTCGTGTCGGAAGATGGTATAAGACCTGATACAGAAAAAGTGAGAGCAGTTAAGAATTTTCCCGTTCCAAAGAACATACATGATGTAAGAAGTTTCTTAGGTTTATGCTCCTACTATCGTCCATTTATTCAGGGATTTTCTAGCAGAGCCCAACCTCACCAAGAACTTCTAAAAAACGATTCAAAATTTGTCTGGGGTTTGGACCAAATAGAATCTTTCGAAAATCTGAAGACCGCTCTTATTTCTGGCCCCATACTCGCATTATTTAAGTAAACGGCTCCTACTGAAATACATGCCGACGCCAGCGGCTACGGGCTGAGAGCAGTTTTAGTCCAGATCCAGGAGGAAAAGGAAAGAGTGATTTCTTATGCATCAAGAACCTTCACAAAGACTGAGAAGAATTACTCTACAACTGAACGAGAATGCCTTGCTGCCGTATGGGCTATTACTAAGTTTCGCCCATACCTCTATGGAAGATCCTTTAATTTTGTAACCGACCATCACTCCCTCTGCTGGCTCACTGGACTCAAAGATCCGGCGAGGAAACTTGCTAGATGGGCTCTACGTCTTCAGGAGTATGACTTCGAAATTACTTATAAGAGTGGAAAGAAGCACAAGGATGCCGACAGTCTTTCAAGAAACCCCGTGGACGACGAATCACTAGCATCTGAGAGAGTTAATGCCCTAGCTGCCTTTTCGGATATTGCCGTCGAACAAAGGAAAGATCCGGAGCTATCTAAAATAATTGATGTCCATGAGAAGGAGGAGCCGGTGACAAAGCGATTTAACCTGATAGATGGAGTTCTTTGCAAGAAGAATTTCGATCCGCCCGGAAGAAAATGGTTACCCATTATCCCCAAACACCTCCGTTTTGAAATTTTGGAACATTTCCATGACGCCCCAACGGCTGGGAATCTAGGCTTTGCAAGAACATACGACAGAATCCAGAAGCGATTCTTTTGGCCTGGACTCTATAGAAGCGTACGTCGCTACATTTTACACTGCCGAGAATGTCAAAGAAGGAAATCGGTGCCTCAGAAACCACCCGGTTTCCTCGTACCATTTCCACCAGCGACTGTGCCATTTCAGCGAGTCGGCATCGATCTTCTAGGAAGGTTTCCTAAATCCATTCAAGGAAATAAATGGATTATCGTGTGTACAGATTATCTATCTCGTTTTGCAGTGACAAAAGCTCTACCAACAACCGAAGCTCCGGAAGTGGCTAAATTTATTACTGAAGAAATCCTGTTGAAACACGGAGCACCTCGAGTGATTATAACCGATCGTGGCAAAGTGTTCCAATCAGAGCTGGTGACTGAACTAAATCGTTTATGTAATTCTGTGCACAGGATGACTACAGCATACCACCCCCAAACAAGCGCATTAACAGAGATTTAATAAGACGCTAGCGGACATGCTTTCAATATATAAGTTGCTGCTCTCCGGTTGGAAGGCAAGTGTGTATGATCCAGTGGATCGAACGAGTGTTGTCTAATAAATTATCTTGAATAACTCACGCCTGGTCTTTTGAGTTCTACGTGATAATATAATGTACATGTTCACTTGGGATTTTGTGAAAAGCCATCTCGACAACTTGTAAGTTCTCTTTGTAAATTTTATTTTACTTTTGTTCTATCAAATGTATTTTGTGTTTAACTTGAATAAATGTATGTTTTTAGTTTTAACCATTTTCTCTGTTTGATTTTCGCACTAAATTTTATAATCTTATGCTTTTAAAAATAATTTCAATGTGAAAGTAAATAATAAGACAGATAATTTTTTAAAATATACATTTTTATTAATACATTTTTATTTATACATGTGTTCCCACTTTACAATCGATTTTCTCCTCCTGTTTGGAAGTTTCGATGTAAAAACAGGTTTTACATCTTCATTTAACATATGAGTTGGAGATAATTTCAAATTTTTATTTTTCACAAAGTGTTTCGGTACATTCATTTCCTGCAATGAACTTGAAAATTCATTTGTCCATGGCACATGAATATTTTTCTTTTTGACTGAAAATTAAATTTAATAAGTCTGCAATGTTCGTATGTTCAATTTTCTGATTTTTATAAATGACTTATCCTTTATCATTCCATGTTAGAATATCGGAATGTCTTTTCATAATGTCTATCAAATTTCTTGCTTGATGTAGATACTGCTTATTAATACTGTTGAATATAGTTGTTTCATATTGATGAGAACTTTCTAAATCTTCTTGTTTTTCCTTTTTACCATTTTCTTGCGGTGGTGATTGTATCCAGGGAGAATTAAATTCCGTCATCCGAATTTTCTTTTGTAAAATGTCATTATATCTCATCACTTTTTCATGTTTTTCTAAGTTGCTGTTTAAAATCTTCATCATTTCTTTATCCAAATCGCTGAGTTTTTTAGGTGTAACAACGTGTTTATTCACCATTTCTTCGGGTACGAGTGCAAATTTCTTAGCGTGTTCCATTGATAATACACTGACTGCTGCAGGAATTAAGAAATTTAATAATCCACCTTTTTGAACGACTAACTTGCGTTTCGTGGATAAAGTAATGTCTCGGCTCGCTAACTTTCGTAGTGTCGTCTTGTGTTTAGAGAGCTTCTTTTTTTGATGTTTCGACAATGGAATATTACCTTTCAATGTATTATGACAGCATTCACAGTTGCTTTAATACAGTTTAAATAAATCTTTCGCAATAAATCCTTTTGAAGGTTTGCAGGACAAATTTGTAAAAGATGAAATTACTTGAGCTGTTGCTTCGTCACAGTCATGTTGCTGTATGAGCACCTCTTCATATGAGTCTTTTCTTTTATATTATTTTTCTTTGATAGATATATTGGGTTTGATTGGGTAAAATATCTGTACGCAATTTGAGTTCTTCAGGTGTGTCGTTTTTCAAGTCAATGAGCAGATATAAAAATTTATTTTTCGTCGCATCTTCATACACTTCTTGGAATAATTTCAAATGTCTCGGAAAAATTTGTTTTCCTAAATGTGTAATTTGTGCCATCTCTCTCCTGTTTTTAAAAAGAATAATATAATGCGCATTTAAAGTAATTTCACGCATTTCTTTTCCTTTATGAAAAAAAATTTGAGAGATGAAAATAACTGATATGTTTAGATGGTGACTACCACGCGTAAGAAGTTTGGTGGTGGATTCATTTTTTCCACATTCAGACATTAAATCATCAATAATGAAAAATGTATTTGTTCCTAAATAGTCTTTGAAAGTTGAAGGGAATCCTTCGACGAATGTCACATCTGGAATCTCATCGTACAAGGGCTGGTGTATCCCGTAAAACCACACGACTTTATCGGGTACTGTGGAAAAAATTTCGCGTCGAAATTTTAACAATTGAGATATGAAAACGCTTTTGCCCCTTCCGGTTGGTCCCGAACCAATCATTGTGAAGGGAATCTGAAGTTGAGGTGACTTGTGGGTTAGATACTCCATCATGAATGCCACATAAACACAACTGATTTTCACTTAAATACATTTATTGAAAGAAATTTGGGTGTATATGAAAATGTTTAGCAACAAAATTATACACTCGTTTATCATTACATACATGTGTGTTTACAAAAGCAGTTATCATAGATTTTAATGAAGTACCGCGACACTTGGAATATAAATAATAAATACAATATTGTCCACATACAGCAGTGGAATTACTTTGCAAAATCATGGGATTATATGTCACTTTAGAAAATTGCGATACAAAATCGTGAATAGGTCCTTCGAAATAGAACGGACTATACCCATAGGAGTCAAAAAATTCCACTTTATCTTTTGATTCGCCATAAATTGCAATCCAATGTGAACCCGCTTGAGATGACGGGTCAAGGTTCGCTACAAAACATGTCGGAAATGTATGAAAATCTTTTGGCAGTTGATCGCTTGGAAATACATCTAAGAAATAGTTTTTAGTAAATGGATTGCGAAGTATAATATTTCGTATTTGTTCGGAATCCTTAATTGGCAAAGTCACACAGCACGTGACGTGATTTTGTAATTTCAATCATGTTTTGAAATTCAGCATAAATAATTAATGAAAGAGTTTCGGCAATTGCTTTGTTAAATTTAATTTCCACTCTTAAATTCCCTTGGTATTGTAAATTCAAATGTGAGCTGGAACACAAATCTGCATTCAAATTGAAGCTGTAGATTGCATGTGAATTGGCATACTGTTCCCGTGACTAATAAATATCTTTATCATTATTAAGTCCGTCGAATAAACTGTGATAGGCTCGAATGTAATATAATTCTCAAAATCTAATTCCATGGGTTTGCTCGGTACGGGCTGCCCATCCACATAAATAGATATAAAATTCACATCATGATGTGAAAACACGAAAGGGTTCTTAGCATATTGACCGTTCATAGCAGCATTTTCGACACATGTGATGATTACTCTTTTAGGCATGACACCTAAAAAAACATTATCTTGCATGAAGGAGAAACTTCCCTTTACTGCTTCGAATCATTTTAATTTTAATATCCACTAATTTAACATGAGTCGATTCTGTTGAAAAATGTCACAATGTAATTGTCCTATCATATCGAATGTTTTGCTGTTTTTGCTGAATTCGTATCGAGATTTCACTCCTTCGTCCGCATCGACTTTTTCAGTATTCAACTCCTTGAAGAACATTTCGCAGGTAAGTAAACTTTTCTTTGCATCTTCTCCATAATTCAAAAGAGTTTCAATGTAATATCTGAATGGATATGTATTACTTGCAGAGGAAATATTTCGCTCGTTGAGACTGACGTCTACTTGAGAAAAAAGAGAATGTAAGAATAAATTAACTGGAACGACGGGTTCTTTGTCGGGTAACGGGGACCCATCCGCTTTGACAATTTTTGTTTTGACATAAATGTAGGATGCACTTAGGTCGTTGTATTCTTCACCACTTCCTGAGATGTTGAACTCCACGGGGCCTCCATCGCGAATATTTGCTATGGGGTGATATTCCACAAATTGTCCTTTTTCGATAGCAACTTGAGTAGGTGGGAGAGTGAAAAGGTCTAATTCACTCTTCACGCATGCAGGAGAGTCTTGATGGATGAGTGAAGACATTTTACTAGGAGAAAATATCGTGTGCTTTCACCTTCTTGGTTTTGCGAAAACTGACTCGTTTCTTGGAGAGCTTGCGCTTTTTATTCCTTCTACCTGATCCGATCATTGTTTTAATCTTAACTGCAGCTTTATCCGTCAAATTCTTACTCGCTTCTTTCAATCGTCGTCTCGCTGCCGCTTTTATATTTTCACCACGTGTTACATCGTTGAACACATCCACTCCACTACTTAAAATTTGTTTTCCGACTGCCTTGGCTCCCGACTTGAAAAGTGGGACGGCTGCCCTAAAATGCGATTTAAAGAGGCCGCCGACGCCGGTTACCGCTCTGATATGGGGCACCTTGATAAAAATTAAGTCCGTTTCCAGTTTTATTCGTATAATAATCTTCGAAGGATTTTTCACAACAACGGTATGGGATATACATCATGAGAGATACTTTTGACGGAAGTGAAGTTTCACGTACGAGCGCCAGAGCTCAAATGGCACTAAATCTCCACTGTTCGTCCTTATAACGATTTCAATTGTGTCTATAATTTTCCGATTGACAGGTAAATAATGAGGTCTCTCTACACTGACGACTTCTCCATCGTTTCCGCTCACTCTGATTATTCTCAAAAAAGGCGCGAAAACGTATCTGACAATCTGAGGTTCGATAATATCTGTATAAATCATTAATATTCTGAAATGCGCGTTTGGGTCGGCTATTTGAGGACTAAACACGGTATGTTCAATATTTTTATCGGAGGGTCCACCGATGATTGTAGGAGGGAACCCTAACATCTGTGATAATCCATTATGAAAAATGACTCTTGCATTATTTTTCACTCTTACTCGAACGCGTTTCGTTACATGATTGTAATTAAAAGATATTTTATTTTCATGATCCGGAATAGCAATGGCTTTTAAAATATCCGGTACGTTTTCATAACATCCAGCTGGAATGTTTCTACCTATTTCTTTCGTGTCTCCAAGATCGAATCCAATCAAACTATTACCCTTATTCACATTATGCCAACTGCGTGGGTAAATAAACTCGACGAGAGCACATTCCCACTGACCCGTCAATTCTATGGGTGTTGGTAATAGTGTAATAAAATGAGAAATCTTATTCTCTGAGAAATAATTCATGGAGCTATCGCTCGGAAGTGTCACGTAGAAACTGATGATGCAAAATGAGAAAAATAGAATGTCACGTCTAACATTTATAGGTTTGATAAATGGGAGGGAGGAATCCATTGGGGATTAAATTTATCGGGATATCCACGAAACTTTACAAAATATTCAGTCTTATTTTTCATTTTCCTCTTTTTCTGTATTTTTTCTACTGTATAATCTTCCTTCAATTTTACTTTTTGTAGTTCTTGAGAATAAAAAGTACCTTGAAAAGGTTCTCCGAGTAAATCTTTCACTCGATATACGGGGATGGTTCTTCTCACACATTCGGTTACAATAAATAACTCCTCCGTCCAGTTTGTTTCATATCCTTTTTCGAAAGTTAGCTTTTTCTTTGAAATACGAACAACATCTCCAACGGTATAAACACAAGGTTTTCTTTCATCATGTTGAACGTCGCCGTACACAGCAAAATATACCTCCCTTTCATTATCTGCATTCACTTCAATGGGTGCTCTCTTGATAGTAGAATGGTAAGTAATATTATAACTTTTCATCAAATCATCTAAAACGTCTATAAAATTATACGTATTTCCACTAGTAAAATATTTCCACATCTTCGTTTTCAATGTACGGTTAAACCTTTCCACGACTGAAGCCTTTGTCGTATTAAATGTAGTAAAAAACTTGACTTGATTCTCAGCCAGGAACTTTTGAAATGTAGCATTTTTAAATTCAGTACCTTGATCGGAGTGAAGTAATTTAGGTTTTCTCTCTGAAAAGATGGATTGAAAAACATTCACAATCTCTCGTCCTTGTTTTGTTTTCAGAGGCTTCGCCCAGGCGTATTTTGATAAAATGTCTATGCAAGTCAATATGTATCGATAACCACGATTATGCTTTTGTAAACTTGAAACATCCACCAAATCTGTTTGCCATTGATGATCGATGGAATGAACGATGACGCGATTCGTCGGAAACTTCTTTCGAACGGGTTTGTGCAATATGTAAGCGTCGATTTCCATCAACCGTTTCCTGATGAGTTTTTTAGTTACTTTTCCGCGTGCAGCACGAAATAATGCATCGACACCAGTAAATTTTGCCTCTCGAGCCGGATCCTGGTAAGCCTTCTTCATTGCAGCAGGAAAAATGATTATTTGACACGTTAAATCATCCCCGAAACGATATGACCGAATTAGAAGTATCGTTAGGAAAAAGTAGAAAATCAACTGCGAAATCAGTTTTTCCAGTAGCTAAATATATTATACTCATAATAAGACAAATACTTATATAAAGGACAACTATCCACACAGCCTCCTCTCTTGATGGCATGATTAAAAA
This sequence comes from Octonoba sinensis, assembly GCA_038502835.1. Taxonomy (NCBI): domain Eukaryota; kingdom Metazoa; phylum Arthropoda; class Arachnida; order Araneae; family Uloboridae; genus Octonoba; species Octonoba sinensis. The sequence continues at coordinate 48,604,521 of CM076598.1, read as the reverse complement.
TAAAATGATTCTCATATAGTATTATATTCATATAATGTAAAGGAAAAAACAATAAAGTCCAAAAAAAAAAGTAATTTTTCTCTCGCTAGAGGGCAGCATGATCACTCTTTCCAAAGCATCTGAAAAAGAATTATATTAAGATTCAATTTAACGCTGTAGCTATTAAGTCTTCATGGAATGGTCAACTTGTGCGTTAACAATTTGACTGCCATGAAGATCTTTTGACGATTCGGGTTCGATTCCTGATCTGGGAAAGAGAATTAAATAAAATTGCTGAAAATAATTCCAAGTCCGAAAAATATTTAAATGAGTTAATTAATATTTCTCTCACTAGATGGCGCCATGTGCATAACATCAGAGATCAAAAAAATAATTTCTCTCGCTAGATGGCACCATGAGCAATTTTACAAGCTGAGTTGTTGACTGTTGTCATGACAACCGCTACATGCGGTATCACAACCGTTGCCATTCCTCTCATAGAAGTTTACGCGTTGCCATCCCCTAAAAACTAAACTTCGGACGCAGCGTAACAAGTAAGAAAAACAACTCAACTCCACTCAGAAACCCTCGCAGGTTTCTACGAGGTTAGCAGCAGGAATCCTACTACACAACCCCATTCGGCAGGCAGAGGAGGGGGGCAGGAGGTGGAGGGGGGTGTGGCAGGGGGAGCAGGAGGAGGAGGGGGCGTGGCTGGGGGAGGGTCCCTCCCTACCTCCCCCTGCTGCACCAGAACTGTCCTTTTAAATCTACTAGTACTCTTAGAAGTTGCAACCACAAAACATTCGATTTTACCGATTTTGCTAAAGTTGAGGATTTAATTCCAATAAAAGGAAAATAAAACCAAAGGTTTACTGACTTTCTGGTAGAGTTCATGTATTCGCCATAAATTTCTACACAAAAAATTACTCGAGTTTCTCACTCCTTCTTGGAAATATTTCAGCTTAAAGACAAGCTATGGGGCAAAAACATGCAAGCCATTTGTCTTATAAAGGATCAGCCATTTTTCTTATAAAGGGCAAGCATTAGAAAATATTTATTTTTTTAAAAATAAGCTACTGATGTGTCGGTTATTCACAGATAAAGAATTTTCTCTTGCTTATTTTTTTTTATAAAGAGATATCCTGCTGATAATATATGCATATTTTTTTCTAATACTATATGCCTGTGTTTCCCCTCTCAGACTTAACATTAATTAAAAAAAAAGTTACTGGATATTACATAAATATTAAGTATTAATTTTCATTTACCCTCTGCACTATTATTTAGTTACTTTTAGAAATAGTGTTATTTGGGGAATGAAGCATTGAATAATGAAGCAACATTTTGTTTTTACTACGTTCTGACATTAAAGCAAAACTAAGTTTTACTCTATTTTTGTGATGTTTTAAAGAAAGATCTAGGAAATATATTTGTCTTACAAACCTTTTTATTTAAAAAAAAAAAGTTAGTAGGGTCAGTTGGGGTAATTGTAAACATGGGGTAATTGTAAACAAGCTTCATAACTAAACTTGTGGTGATTTTGAAAACTTAATTGCGGGTGAGTGGTGAACTGCCAACATGGGGAAGACGTTGAAAAAGTTTCGTATGTTGTGAAACAGCTGTAGAAGCGTTACCATTGTTTGAAAATGACATGGTGAAAAAAGTTGTTTAACAAAATTTAGTGATCTTACATTTTCCTCTCCAGCTCATCTACAAAAGCGATGTAAGCGGTTTCAAACATTTTTATTTGTCAAACGGAATGGTGCTAAAAACATTTAGTTATGAATTTAATAATCCCTGTTATTTTTCATGTACAAGTTAGGTGTTTACAATTACCCCAGAAATTTCGGACTCTGGGGTAATTGTAAACACTTAAATTTATCCTATTTCCAATATTTTGAGGGGACAATAAGCTCTATATTTTGATGTAAACTATACTTTTGTGTCTATTTTATATAACTGTTGTTGTTGTTTGCTAATGCCACTTGGAAATCCAAGCCCCCCTTGCAGGGCGACCATGAATTAAGGAAGCTCCTACTGATTATTATTTAGCTCCGCTAGAATGAAGTACACTTGGCTCAGAGGGGCTTAATGATTTTGAACCAGCTCCCAGACGAGAGATCGTCGCCTAGGTTGGTCCCTCCTAGGAAATTATTTCTAAATTGGTGGACTATTTGAAGCGACGATGTATTTTACAGGTACAGTTCCCTTTAGCGATCTCGGTCTCAGAGTAATCAGTCGCGGGAAGTCGTCACCCTCCAAGCGTTGACCACGGCCAGTTGTGCTTCACTTTCAGTGTTCTGTGGGATCCAAGCTAAACCCACTGATCCACTGCGGGACAAATTTTACATAAGTTTGTCGCATTACTTGATTTTTTGCAAGATATTTCTCGTTAAATGATCTCAGCCCACTCATAACATAACTCAGCGGACCACATACGGCCTGTTGGCCGCAGATTGAGAACCTTTGTTCTCGAACTTCTTAAGCCTTCAAGCAGACTGTGTATAAAACAATTTTCCATTTGCATCAACCTTATTCGAAAATAAATCGCTGTTTACAATTACCCCAGATCTCTGGGGTAATTGTAAACACACTGGGGTGATTGTAAACACGAGTTCATTCGCTAACAAATAGTCATAAAGTCAAAATGTTTGTACACATTTACTCACAAGAAGTACAGTAGTAGCAACAATGCTCACAATTTTATCTCTGAATTCATTCAGGAGGTAGGGAAGGATCAAAAGTTAAAACATTGAAAAAGCGTTTACAATTACCTCAACTGACCCTACTTAGTGAAGAAATACGATATTTAACGGATAGAGCGCCCCCCTTCTCTAAACCAAATAAAAGAGATTATAACAGTTCCTAGTATTGTTATTTTTTAAAAATTTAATAATACTTCTGGATATACAGGGTGGGGCAAAAGTAATGACCCAGTTTAGAAGCGTTATAAAAAAACTAATACAGTTTGAGACTTAAAAGATTTTTATATTTTGATCTGTATTTAATGCCATTTTTTTAACATTACGTTTTGAATAGAACTTCAAGAAGATAGCGGCCTCAGCACTGTTGCAGTCCATTTCTAAAGTTTTGGGAGACTTTTCTGCACATTTCAACGGTATGGCGGATTTTTCCTCGATAATTCGGTCCTTTAGCTCTTCTAAAGTATGGGGAACTTACTCTTTCATATAACCCCACAAAAAAAAAACTTAGGGACCGTAACATTGCGCGGGATATTGAATGCACACAAAGATGCAGTCTCTCTGCATGGAAAAATAGACTGCACCAGTGTATTGCTGCAGAAGGTCCCCACCTTGCTGAAGTGGGATTCAAAACTTAATGGTAAAAAAATGGTAATAAATACAGATCAAAATATAAAAAGTTTTAAGTTTCAAGTTGTAATAGTTTTTATTATATAGCACTTAAAAACCGGGTCATTACTTTTGCCCCACCCTGTATTTAATCATCCGACAAAATGAAGTTTCATTTTGTATGATGAGTAAATATATCAAGTAAAAATTCATTACTCTTGAAACTCACCTTTCAATGGTTTAAAGTTTATACAATCAAAAATAAATAGAATCTGGGTGAAATCCCCTTGTTATTAGCTAGGCGATTTCCCTTTCATTTATTGGCTTAAAAGAAAGGGGAATAGCGTTACACTTGATGCTTTATTGGTTGATCTTACTTTAAGACATTACAAAAATAGAGTAAAACTTAGTTTTGTTTTAATGCCAGAACGTAGTAAAAACAAAATGTTGCTCTATAATTCCATTCTTCATTCCCTAAATAACACTATTTCTAAAAGTAACTAAATAATAGTTCAGAGGGTAAATGAAATTTAATACTTAATATTTATGTAATATCCAGTAACTTTCTTTAAATTTCTTTTAAGTCTGAGAGGGGAAACAAAGGCATATGGTATTAGAAAAAAATATGCATATACTATCAGCAGGATATCTCGATATCTCTTTATTAAAAAAAAATAACCAAAAGAAAATTCTTTCCCTGTGAATAGCCGACACATCGGTAGCTTATTTTTAAAAAATTAAATATTTTCTAGTGCTTGCACTTTATAAGAAAACTGGCTGACAAGTTGTCCAAAATTGCATGTTTTTGCCCCAAGGCTTGTCTTTAAGCTGAAATATTTCCAAGAAGGAGTGAGAAACCCAAGTAATTTATTGTGTAGAAATTTATGGTGAATACATGAACTATACCAGAAAATCAGTAAACCTTTGGTTTTATTTTCCTTTTATTTTAATTAAATCCTCAACTTTAGCAAAATCGGTAAGATCGAATTTTTTGTGGTTGCAACTTCTAAGAGTACTGTACCTTAACAATTTTCATTATGAACATTGTAGTATTTTTTCTGAATGCCTTTAACATCTAGTTTTCATATATATATAATACTTTCATATTGCATGAATAGCGTTTTCAAGAGATAAAAATTCAGTAACACCAATTTCTCGGTATTTTGAGGTGGCAGACAAACTTTGAGGACTTGTATATTTCAAAATAAGTGGAGTAGGTAGCGAAAAATTTGGTCTTTTTCTTGCCTCAATATCATCAATTTGTGTACCAAATTTGAAAAAAATCCGAGTTGGTCATGCAACCAACTTTTATTTTTTTAGGTGAGTTGCTATGGAATCACTCATATGGTATTAGAGAAAAACATGCATATACTATCAGCAGGATATCTCTTTATAAAAAAAATAACCAGAAGTAAACTCTTTTCCGGTGAATAGCTGACACATCAGCAGCTTATTTTTAAAAAAATAAATATTTTCTAGTGCTTGAATTTTATGAGAAAAATGGCTGACAAGTTGGCCAAAATTGCATGTTTTTGCCCTATGGCTTGTCTTTAATCTGAAATATTTCCAAGAAGGAGTGAGAAACCCAAGTAATTTATTGTGTAGCAATTTATGGTGAACACATATACTCTACCAGAAAGTCAGTAAACCTTTGGTTTTATTTTCCTTTTATTGGAATTAAATCCTCAATTTTAGCAAAATCGGGAAAATTGAATTTTTGTAGTTTCAACTTCTAAGAGTACTGTACCTTAATAATTTTCATTATGAACATTGTAGTATTTTTTTTCTGAATGCCTGGAACATTTAGTTTCCATAGATATCTGACACTTTCATATTGCATGAATGGAGTTTCCAAGAGAAAAAAATTAACAACCATCAATTTCTCATTATTTTGAGGTGGCAGACAAACTTTGAGGATCTGTATATTTAAAAAGAAGTGGAGTAGGTAGCTATAAATTTGGACTTTTTTATGCCTCATCAACCTGTGTACCAAATTTGAAAAAAATCCGAGTTGGTCATGCGACCCCCATCAGGTGAGTTGGTATGGAATCAGTCAGTAATGGTAAAGTACATTTCTGATTATTTCTGTGATAGTAATAATAAAGCTAGACTAAGATATTTTAGTATCAGATAAACGACACTATCAGCGAAGCGGTCCATAGGAACTGCATGAGTAGTTCCGGGGTTTGGTGAGTTTTAATTATCCCCGTAACGCATTTGCCCGTGTCTGACACGGGCGAAAGTTACCGGAAAATTTGCCGATGCGTTATTTTATTTCTAATGCCCGCCTGAGATCCGTTCGTTCACACTTTGTTTGTATTATATTTTCCTCTATGTAACTTTTACCCCACCCTCACTCCCTAGTCACCCCTCACAACCTGAAATTGCAAAGAATAACTTACACTATACTAGTTTTCCAGAAAAAAAACCTCGTGCTTTAAGGGGTTAATTAATCAAAAATAACATTTTTTGTATGACTGATTTTACGGTTGTTTATTGGGGACGGGGGGGGGGGGGATGCGCGTAAATGTAGCTTTGTTTTATTTTGAAAATAATAACAATACTGACAAAGAAACACCACGTTTCCTATTTATGAAACTAATCAAAAATTCTTTGTGCTGAAATATGAATGAAATGAATAGGAAAAACAAGTAAAGCACAAACCGTGAAAAAAAAAAGCTCAGTACTGTGTTTCACAGTACTATGTTCACTCACAAACTTTCTCTTGCATGCTTTACTCTTTTGTTATAGTCATGGGACACCGCAGTATATTTCAATAGCTATTGCTGTGAAATATTGTTTATTTGTGCTTTAAGTTGACTATTTCTCTTATTCATGTTAACTGTGATTGTCAAACATGTAGTCATGCTAGAGAAATTTTAGTACAATTGATTGAAAAATTAATCAATACTTTAATTTCTTGAGCCGAATAAATTACTCGTTTCTAATTGTTTTGCTGTTATTTCATGTGTGTGGAAAACAATAATTATAATGAAAAAGACAACATATAAAGCACGTTGTGACATTGTTTGATAAAAAAAGTTACGTTTTGTATGCATACATAGGTTAAACTCTTACGCATAGAATTCACCCAGCGGTCGAAATTCGAACATAATTCATTAAATTTTTCATGTTCAACCATCAACGTTTAAGCAACTTTTAGATATTTTAGCTTTTCTGTTTGACAACAGTTTATTTTGTTTAAACATTTCAATTCGCGATAATCTCTCCTCTGCGATTGATTGACCCCTGAGTTAGTTATTTAATTTAATGTTTTTTAAAACATATAATGCAGAAATTTTATCTTTCCGCACTCCTTCTCATGTGAAGAAAATAGATGTAAAAATGTTTATGCCACTCTATTATTATTGAATAAGTTAGAAATACAAACACTCACTTTCAATTTAATTAAGAGATCAAAACGCTGATGCAAATAAATCAACAAAATTACGAAACGGAGATTCGAAGCAAAATAACGCGTTACGCTATTATTATTGCACTTTATATTATATTAGTCATCGTTAGCATCAAATTGTATTTTGTTTTGCTTGGCATTGTACTGGAAAAACAATCTGACTGATTTATCATATATTTTGGAAACGGATTATTTCACACCTTAATATTAGTATTATTTTGCTTTGACTTTCATTTAATAGATTATATTTTCTCGTTTGTTTTGTTCTTGATATTTCTTCTTCTTTGAACTATAAATAGTAAAAAATGCATTAAGTATTGTGCAAATATTGTTGATTAGAGATGTAAGGAATAGTGTGAAATTTTGACGAATAAATATTTCGAAAAAAAAACGGCTTTGAAGCTACGTCGAAAATAGTAGGAAAAAGAAAATTAACTGTTTCCAATTTTTTTTATTGAAAAGACTAAAACTCATCAATAACTACTAAATAAAAAAGAAAGCAAGAAAATCGGTAGATAATCAGAGGAGAAAATGGTACTTAACTGTTTTGTCTTTGCCTACTTATATAAGATATAATAACTGAAAAAAAAAATCGATTTTGAAGCAAATTATAACTGGTAAGTTCATCATTTGTAAGTCAATATACCCAGTTTATTCCCCAAAACAATGTTCTCATTGTACAATAGAAAACGAGTGAAGAATTAATTAGCACGCGAAAAACGTTCGGTGACGTAGACAGAAAATCTATTCATTGTCTCAAATATTATTAGCATCAAAACGCGTTGACTTATTTTTTTGAAAGATGACTGAGAAATTACTCTGTTTGAAGAAAATATTATCCTTTTATAGTTGCATATTTATTTTTTAGATTAAAAGATAAGCAAATTTCCCTAAATGCTGCTTAAAAGGTTTACTAAAAAAATTAAGCTACATTTTCTGAAAGTTTTATTTTTTAATAAAATGCATTGCTTAGGTTTTTAAAACGAAAATTAGTAAATTTTAGATTATTTATTTCAACGAATTTTTTTTTTATTAATTTTTATTATTATGAATAAATAAAGTCATCGTTTATTGATTCATAAAGTACTTTTCAATCACGACCCCAAAATGTCAAATTAGGAAAGCTAATTTGCGGAATTTATCAGACTTATGAAGTTTTCCAATAAAAACGCTTAAACGGCTGTGAATTCTTAAAAACGATGCCAACAAGCTGCGTAAATTAACAATTTCAGTTTATGAAAAGTTTTTCGCTTACTTAACTTCCCGTCAAACCACCTGTAATGAACTTTTGCCCGCGCAATTGAAAACTATTCTAGTCTTTAATCCATCAAGTTAGTGGCATTTAGCCATTACTTGGGAATTAAGCACTACATTTGCCCGTTAATTACACACTAGAAGTATGTGTCTGTGGACGGTTGTTTGTTTAATGGTCACTGAAACTCCGACAATAACGGTTGGATCCCATCTCGATTTTCCTTAATTAGGTGGAAAAGCAAAGATGGGTTGTAGAATTAAAGCTGTTTTCGAGAAGTGGCGGTACCGTTTTTCTTTTGCTTTTATTAAGCTTATTTTTCTATTTTAATGCTGCATGGAGGATAATTATTCATGCTCGCTTGTTATGAAAGCGATGAGTTTCATTATTTGCGTTTTAAAAATTTAAACTTATTTGTATTAATGTTTTATTTAATTTTAATAACTTATGATAAGCTCACGCTGTTATTTGATTGTTGCGTGAGGTAATCATTCATGCACGCTTGTTATGAAAGCAACGAGTTTATTTCTTGAGTAGTAACAATTTACATTTTTTGTATTAATACAGTCGACGCTCGATATAACGACCATCTGCGTCCCACAGAAAATGGTCTTTATATCGAGTGGTCGCTGTAAGAGGTAGAATTTTCTATAAAAAAATATACATGCATCATGCATGTTCAGTAGTTCCATTAAAATTGGTAATTTTTCAAAGATTCCAACTAAACACTTGAATCTTTATTCTTATCATTTTAATTATAAAAGAAATTATCAGGGCAAAATATTAACAGATTTTAAAGTAGAAAATATAGGGGGAAAAATTGCATACACATTTCTAAAAGCAGAACTTCTGAGGTGACATGACAATTGACCAACAGCATGGTTCATCTTATTTCCGAGAATCGTCCATCGGAAAACCACGCGATTCAAACGATCAACTACTAATTCATCTGTCAACCCTTTTTCCTAAGAAATCCGGAAATTCCCCGTTTCCTCCCCCTCTATTCTTTCCGAGTCTTTCTGTACTGTGATGAGAGATAATTTCCCCCCCCCCCCCTTCATAGTTGGACTGAACACTAAAGACTCCATGCAGCCTGTCGGTAAAAACCAAGGTCCAAAACCAAGGTTAAAAATTTAGAAACATGCTTCTATTTGGAAAAATACGAGAAATACTGTCCATTGAATGCGGTCGCTGTATTGGATTAGACGATACATAACGGCCGTTATACCGAAAGCAAATTAACATAGAGTTTATAGAAATAAAGTTGGGACTTTTACCACTGGTCGTTATAATGGAATGGTCTTTATAATGTGTGGTCGTTATAACGAGCGTCGACTGTATGTCATTATTTTAATAATTTATGCTAAGCTTAAATTTTTACTTGATTGTTGCTTGAGGATAATCATTCATGCTCCCTTGTTATGAATACAATGCATTTTATTTCTTGCGCTTTAACAATTTAAATTTATTTGCACTGTTTCATTATTTTAATATTTTATGCTAGGCTTAAGTACTTATTTGATTGTTACGTGAGGATAATTATTCACGAACGCTTATTATGAAAGTAATGATCTTGATTTTTGACAATTCAATGCTATTAACAATAATATGAAGGTTTTGTAATAAATTGAATGTTTTATATTATTTTCACTTTCCTATTTTGAAGTTGCACGAGGATAATCATTTATGCTCGCTTGTTATGAAAGCAATGAGTTTTATTTTTTGAGTTTTAACAATTTAATTTGCAATGATATTTCATTATTTTAATAATGAATGCTAAGCTCACTCTTATTTGATTGTTGCATGAGGATAATTCTTCACGAACGCTTATTGAGAAAAATGAGTTTTATTAGTTGATTTTTGACAATTAATGTTATTTACATTAATATGAAGGTACTGAAATATTAATTTAAATTGAATATTTATGCTATTCTTATTTTCCCATTTTAATATTTCGTGTAGATAATCACTAATTCAGCCGGGTAAAAAAGCTATGCATTTTAATTCGTGAGTATTAGCAATTAAAAGTTACTTGCTTTAATATTTAATCATTTTAAGTAACTGAAAATTTTATATAAGGTTTAGTATGCTATTTACTGATGCATGAATGTAATATTTCATGAACGCTTCAAAAGCAGTACGCCTTATTTTTTGTAAAAGTGTAAAGACATTTTCATTAATATTTATTTACTTTAATAGGTTCACTATTTCAGTTATTTATGAAATAAATCAAGTAACCTCTGCAGTAATGTTTTGCTCATACTGAAAGCAACTACTGTGGAACACTAGTTGTCACAAATACGAAAAAGTAATTTTATTGATTAATTTATTTTATGCAGCATCGATAAAATAAATTTATAAATAAAACTTTAAAATGAATTTTATAAAAAAATATATGTTTTAAATTGTAAAATATGTTAAATTATATTCATAATAGAGGTTATAACGTGCATGCATCAAATGCTATGTAAAAGAAAAACCTGCACATTACAATTACTGTCTGATTTTGCTTAATGATGTCACTAAAATCAGAATTACATTATCAGTAAATAACTCGTGATTCCTGATATTTATCAGTAAATAACTCGTGATTCCTGAAGGTCATGTAAGAGCTCATTTGGGAAACAATTGGTATTTGTCGCATTTATTACCATGAACTGAAAATTAAAATTTTATCTACGTTAGTGTTTAATTATTTCATTGACTATACCCTTCTAATTTTATTCAATGAATCATTCTCTTAACATGAAATTAAAATGTTATCGAATTAATTTCATAAAAATGTAACGTAATCAATAATCAAATGTGGTGCAACAGAACATTCAATTACTGTCGGAGCATTATTTAGCAAAGTCGCAATTGCCAAAAAGGAACTTTACTTACTAAAAGTAATTATTAATTACTTTTAGTAAATATAATTTAGGATTTGAGCAGGCCATGTGAACAATGTGAAAATTCTTTGAAAAGAAAAAACCTTTGAATCACTCAAAATGAAAAAAAAAAAAAAAAATGAAAATAAAAAAATCTTAAGCTCTTTGAGACGTGCTACTAATTTCGCAGATAAACAATATCTTGCGTAGATAGTTTTTGTTGGTAATTCTGAAGTTGGAGCTGTATGTGAAATAAATGTAAGTAGAAATATTAAAAAAATAATATAATAATAAAAATGAATAAAATTTTTGTAACTGAATAAATTACCTTGTGAAGCAAGGAACAATTTTTTGCTGCAAATTTCTCTGTTAAAGCATCTATATATAAATAGGGCAAGACAAAACAGTTAAGTGCCATCTTTTCCTCTGTTTATCAATCGATTTTCTTATTTTCTTTTTCCATTTAGTAGCTATTGATGAGTTTTAGTGTTATCAGTAAAAAATCTTGGAAATAGTTAATTATCTTTTTTCTCCTATTTTCTACATAGATTCGAAACCTTTTTTTTTTTAGAAATCTTTATTGGTCAAAATTTTACACTACTCCTTACATCTACAATCAACAATATTTGCTCAATTCTCAATAAATATTTTACTATCTATAATTCAAGGAAGAAAAAATATAGAAATGAAAATAAAAGAGAAAATGTAATCTTTTAAATGAATCTCAAAGCAAAATAATACTTATGTTAAGGTGTCAGTTAATCCATTTTCAAAATATATGATAAGTCAGTCAGAGTGTTTTTCCTGTGTACAATCTTAAACAAAATAAAATGCAATTTGAAGGTAACAATGCCTAATATCATATAAAGTGATAGCCTAGACCAGGGGTCGGCAAACTTTTGAGTGGGAAGAGTAAAAAATTACAATTTACAAAATTTCAAAGCTTTTAAAGAGCCTCAAAATTTTTTCTTGCCAACAATGAATAGTACTTGCATAAATAATGTTTTTTGATTTAAAAAAAAAAAAAGCTATATTTGTCCATAAGAAAAAATATCTATTTATTCACATATAAGTAGTGTTTTTCACAACAAATTAGATAATATATAAATGACATTATTAGATAGTTACTTATTATTTAAGTAAAAAATTAAAAGAATTCAACATTTACTTACAACACTAACTTGTACTTCAATAACAAACAATTGAGCAAACAAATTTAATGGGAGCGATGGCGTTGCATGGTTATTAAAGTAGAAAATTTAAACTTTGCTAAACAATATAATTTGTACTTAAAAAGAAAAACCACAACAACGTACATTTGAGCAAAAAAATTCAATGGGAGCGTTGGCTTTGCATGGTTTTAGAAAATTTGGATAAATTTGGCTCATAACTTGTTGTTTTAAGCTTCAAACACGACTCTAAACTTTCATTTGTTAGTTGGCTCCTTATTTTAACTTAAACTATATTCATGCAAGAGAAAGCTTGCTCGCACGAATATGTCGATCCGAAGATAGTCAGCACTCCAAATGCCAACTTCTTCATTTCGCTGTAACAATCTGGAAGACTATTCCATGCGTCGAGTATAAGTGCCTCAACTCGAGGCATTTCTTTTAAAGCTGTTCACTTTTGTTGCGTTACGTACATACATTTCTGGACCTACAACTCTTCCAACATGCTTTTAAACTCTGTAAGTTTTCCACTTTACTTACAAGAAAGCTTTACTTTTTAAATCGATCAATTGTACTTCTAGACGTCCAACATCAATTCCAAATGGCTCAATGGGGATTTAGTTACTATTTGTGTTGAGAGGGTTTACTTTGAAAGCTAGAGTGGTTTTGTTGGTTTTGAATTGTTCAAATCTGTCAGAAAATTCATCTTTAATTTTTTAATAACTATGCTGAAGTAATTCGTGTCAACAGATGCATTGGTTTTAGCTCGATATTGCTTTAGAAATTTAAAATGAAGTAATTTACCGCTCTGAATATCTTCTGCAAAAGTAATTAATTTTTCTTCGTGACAAACCAATTCTTCTACTGAAACATAGGCTGGGTTTTCATTTCCTTGCAGTTTTAGATTCAGCTCATTTAATATCGCTGTGATATCCACCATAAAGTAAAATTTTTGCAACTATTTGTCGTTCTCTAATTCAGGATGATTAATGCCTTTATCATTGAGGAATGTATTTATTTCATTCAAGCACAAAGCAAAACGTTTCAACACCTTACCTTTGGAAAGCCATCGCACTTATTGTGAAGAAGGAGGTCGGAATACTGAGTCTCCATTTTGTTTAAGAGTTCTTTAAACTGACGATGGTAGAGTTTGCCCATAGGCGCTTATGTTAAGATTTTTTGAACTGTTCAAAAATGAACAAAAAATTTCTCAAACCAAAAAGTAAAATACGGAGATGAGATGTCCTTGCCGAGATCTTTCGAATGCGAATTTTCTTTTTCGAATCGGACAATTCGTTCAAAAGTTATTAGGGGAGGGGGTAGACAGACCGACAGACACACATTTTTCCCATCTCAAAACCCTACTTTCAAATTTTTTATTTTTTGATCTTTATTTAATTACTTTACTTTTTTTTTTTACTTTTCTTTTTTTAACGATATTTTTACGATACATTAAGCCTTCTTTTATGCTTTATTTTTATATTTTTTTACTTTTACGGGAAAGTAGGCTAAAAATGAAATCATAAAATAAGACAATATGTAATAAAGAATTATTTTAATGATATAGCAATAACAATAAGTAAACAGTATCATTTTAATGTTCATATAAGATGAAATAATCCGATCGTAAGCGTAAAACCTATTTATTATATTTCACTTAGAGGAGAAAACTTTTGTCTGACAATTCAATTGTATTTAACTTATTGAAGATAAATTTTGAGAAAAACATCTTGGCAGTTATTTTTTGTCTTTACGGTATCATATAACGCGAACAGGATTTTTCAAAGAACATATGACTGCAAACTTATTTCATTCAATTCTATTCCGTGTATTCCAGACAGCTAACAACCTGGAAAATTTTTGTTTTTGCTTTGATTATAACTATAAAGGTGGGAGGTAGGCACACGGAAAACAGATTCATGGGTCAAATTTTCTTTCGAAACATATACATCTCTAGCAGTTATAAAATAAAAACGTTCGCAAACTGCAACTTAATTTGAAAAGGTATAGATAGAGGTAGTGATGTTTTTCTGAACCGTTACTTATAGCTTGTGAAAGAAATACTAAAGTACTTAGTGGAAATACACACTGGATCAATCATACGCATAGTGAACCCATCATGAAGTTCACCATGCGCTTATTCGAAATCATGCTAGAATTTCATGTCGGAATTTTTAATGCACTACATCGTCGGTGTTCTGAAAAATGTCACCACATCAACACACACATGCAAAAGACGAACTGATGCAGTAAATTATAATTTGCGACCAGTTATTTAATGATATAAACTAATTACACAATTAAAACATTACATAAGTAAGCCTTGTGTAAGATTTAGGGTTGGTAGAGTACAAGTAAACCTACTGTAAGATTAAGGGTCAGTAGAGTATAAGTAAACCTACTGGTAAGATTTAGGGTCAGTAGAGTTTAAGTAAACCTACTGTAAGATTTAGGTCTGTAAAATAATTTTCATTATTTTTTCCTAAAGATTTAAAAGTTTAAATCAACGATTTATCAACAGATTTATTGACATTTTCCAGAACGCTAGCGATATGGCATTAATCAAACAAAATGTGCTAATTTAAGTTTCGTCGTGTAAAGCTAAACTCTCTATTTGCCATTTAGCATATTAAATCTTTAAATCTTAGAAATATACTACTTATTAGAAAAATATCAATGCACAGTTTTGAGATATTCCGCTTAGTAGTGTCGATCGATTAATAGATCGTTTCTAACTATCGAATTAGCTCGTTAATTGTTTTTCTGCCAAGATTATTATTGAATTTGAAACTATGATTGATTTAAAATTTGTAGTTAATCACTTTTCAAACTCTTTTTTTATATCGCCTATGGTTTTTTGCCTTACATATTCATTTATGGATTTTTTCGCACTTACGTACACATTCTAGTTTTTTTTAAATGACAAAAGCAAGGGATGCACCAGAAATGCTAAGAAAAACTATCTTCGGTGTAAGTAGTTAGAAAAGTAAATTATTCTCTTTTAGATCCAGCACAAACATTGTCCTAGTACCACCTGATGAAGCACATATAGTATAAAGGTAAATAATCTTATCTGTCTAACTATCTACACACCACACGCGCACGCATATGTATATATATACACATAATAAAGATATATATATATATATATATATATATATATGTACATACATACAAGAGAGAGAAAGAGAAATTTTACCCAGTCAAACCATTAACAGTTTTACCATTCGATATTATTGGCATTTGATCATTTACAGGAACTATAACTGAAATAATTAACGTTTTCGTTACAGTAGAGAGTTTCTAAGCTATGCTTCTTTTAAACGGCAGAACGCAGAAAGTACAATTAATTACATGAAGATTAAATGTAAATTAAATGAATTACTTGAAGTTCAAATTTCTATACTTTGATAGTACTACCAAGTTACAGATTACCTCGATTGATCGATATCTACTGCCGTTAATTGAGTGTTATTTCGGTAGTCGGGGGGGGGGGGGGCGAAACACTCCTTTGTATTTGGAACACTAGAGACACGTGGAATATATCATTTCATCAGGAGGAATGTACTCTATAAAATTATGTTATTAGAATATGGTTAAGGGGTCGTCTTTGTATTACAATTAGCATCACCTTTCAAACTTTGAATGACAACCCCCCTTTTCATGACATATTTGTATTTAGCATTGAAATTTGACTTTGTGTACCAATTTTCGTGTAATTTCGTTCACCCGTTGCTTCAGAATTAAATTGAGAAACATTTGTCTCTGGGGTAATGTTAAAAAGTTTTCTGATATTTTTGCACATAATATTTGAACTGCCTTGGGTGTGGAAAAGATTGTTTTTTTACAAAAGAATATGAGCTAACGCAAAATTAAAAACATGATTTTCATGGTTGAAAATATTAATTCCATATTTTTTATGAATTGTGAAATCATTTTTTTTTTTAAATTATGATCTGAAACCTTATTATATTTTGATGCAAAATCCATCTAGTCGAGCGTTTATATGGGTATCCAAAATTTCAGCTCAAAATATGCAGTAGTTTTCATGCTATGGCGTAAAAATAGATTTTGCTGGCGCTTTACGGGCCGTATACCACTACTGAATTAAGAAAGTCTACCTATTGGATAAAAGTAAGAAATCTAAACAAAACCACAGTATTTAAGCCAGTTACCTAAAACTTACGTATTAAATGAATAATGTAGTTCTTACCTCCTTAAAATACATGAATGCTTGTTTTTATGGCTTCATGAAGCTCGAACTATAAATTACAATACTGAAACTAGAGGGGTCATATCTTCAATATCTTCGGTTCTAATGGTCCGATTTTACTCAAATTTATTATTTAGGCTAATTTGTGCATGCTGAATTCAATTCTGTTGTCAAAACTATAGCCTTTCGTTTAAGTTTTGCGAGTTAGTGTTCTTTTTAGTATGTATACGGCTCCATACCAAAATTTTATTTCAATACCTTAAAAGAAGACTTTAATTGATGGCGATTGACATCTTACTTGTGTTTCTAGAGTGTGCGATGGCAGAGTAATTTTGAGTGTTTTCTTTTTTCTCCCCGACTGTATATTGGTCATATAACATTATTTTGTAAAAAGTCTTCATCTGCAGCATTAACGAATGAACTGTTCGAGCAGCTCATTATGTATTAGGGGGGGTCAGTTAATTTTTTTCTTCTTTACTAGAAGTCCCAGGATTAAAAAATCGGTAAAATGGTCCCAAACTTGTGTAAAATTTTTTTTACATTTGGATGATTTTTTTTGCCTCCGGATTGATTTCGAAGTTCCGATTTCTTCAACTACATATATGTTCTTGAAGGATGTAGGAGAAAAGGAATTGTCCTTACTACGCCTGCCATACTGTCAATTACTAGTTGTTGAAAGGGCAATAAAAACTGACAGAAGCTTCAGCCACATTGTTAAAAAAAAAAAAAAAAACCGGAAGTGAAGATTCATAAAATACCCAATAGAGTATCGAAAAGTCATTCCGAAATTAGATAGTTAGAAGAATTTTCACGCTATTTTATGATCATTATTTTTAATATTGTAAAAGTAATCATTGCAAACGAGTTTGTAATAAATAAATAATACTCTCACTTATTCAATTTGTTGTATACTATATTACGTATACATATTAAATTTGTAAACTCATGTTTTAATTTTTCAATTAAAAAAAGAGCTTTTCCCAAAATTCCAGAGGCAGAAAATAATTCCCTATACTAATAAAATTTTATTTTGTTTTTATTTATATATTTTTTTATTTTTTTTTTTTTTTTTTTTTTTTTTTTTTTTTTTTTTTTTTTTTTTTTTTTTTTTTTTTTTTTTTTTTTTTTTTTTTTTTTTTTTTTTTTTTTTTTTTTTTTTTTTTTTTTTTTTTTTTTTTTTTTTTTTTTTTTTTTTTTTTTTTTTTTTTTTTTTTTTTTTTTTTTTTTTTTTTTTTTTTTTTTTTTTTTTTTTTTTTTTTTTTTTTTTTTTTTTTTTTTTTTTTTTTTTTTTTTTTTTTTTTTTTTTTTTTTTTTTTTTTTTTTTTTTTTTTTTTTTTTTTTTTTTTTTTTTTTTTTTTTTTTTTTTTTTTTTTTTTTTTTTTTTTTTTTTTTTTTTTTTTTTTTTTTTTTTTTTTTTTTTTTTTTTTTTTTTTTTTTTTTTTTTTTTTTTTTTTTTTTTTTTTTTTTTTTTTTTTTTTTTTTTTTTTTTTTTTTTTTTTTTTTTTTATTTCAACAACCCTTGCTGGAGTTTAAGAGGTTTTCCGGAGAGGCAAGAGACTACCTGGGTTTTTGGAGCCAATTTTCGAAGATTCATGATGATCCTGATATCACGCTAGAAGACAAGTTTCAGTACCTATGGCAATGCGTTGTGCCAAATTCTCGGGCTGCACAACTTTTGAACAGTTTTCCCCCAACATCTGAAAATTATCCAAAGGCGATAGAACAATTGAAAGAAAGATTTGGACGGGATGATTTACTTGTTCAGATTTATGTGCGATATTTATTAAGTCTCGTAATGCAAAATGCGGTGTCCGGTCATTCGAACATTGAGTTGTCTGGAGTTTACGATGCCATTGAAGGAAAGTTAATGGCTTTAGAGAATTTGGGAAAAACAAAAGAGAAATTTGCTGATTTCCTCGGTCCCCATGTGGAGTCGTGTCTACCAGAGAAGGTATTACGCGCGTGGGAAAGGAATAGAAGTTCTGATGGAAGTTCTAAAAGTTCGGAAAGAAGTTTAAATAAACTTATGTGCTTTCTTTGACATGAAGTTGAATCTGAAGAAATGATAAAGCTGGCCCGCTCTGGATTTGGTTGTACCCCTGCAAAACGAGCAAAGACCGCTAACATTTCGGGAAAATTTACCGGTAACGTAAATGAGGGACATAGTGAAATTCCGACATCTTCTATGCTTTTTACGACTGGTGATTTTAACAAGGGTAAGTTAATTTCGCACTGCATTTTCTGTGAAAAACAGCATCCGAGCTATAAATGTTTTAAAGCCGAAGGAATTAGTCTAAAAGATAAGGAAAAGATTATTTTTAATAAGAAATGTTGTTTTATTTGTTTAAAATTCGGTCATTTTAAAAGTCAATGTAGAGCAAATATAAAGTGTTTTAAGTGCAATGAGAATCACTTTAAGATAATGTGTCCTAATTTTAATAATGAGAATGTTTTAGAGTGTAAGGAGAATGATCCAAAGGTCGATGTGTCACTGTCAAATAATAGCAACCGCGAAAGGGTATTTTTGCAGACTTTATACGTAAATGTAAACTAATAAAAGTTAGAGCGTTACTAGATTCTGCGTCTCAAAGATCTTATCTATCGGAAAGAACTATAAAACAATTCCAGTTAAGGCCTATTCGTAAAGAACGAATTGTACACGGGTTGTTTGGAGGTAGGGAAACTGCCCCTTTACTTCATTCTGTCTTTGTTATAGCAGTTGGTGACTTGAAAGGTACTTATAAATGTTCTTTTGAGGTTTTTTCTGAAGGAAAAATTTGCGGTTTTGTACCAAATGTCGTTGATTTTCATATTCTTGAAGAGTTAAAAAGTAAAAATATTGAGTTAACCGATTCTTTTTGTGAGGAAAAAGAAATTGATTTGCCGATAGGTGCAGATGTTCTCGGAAAATTGTTAACGGGGGAACATGTGCAACTAGACACGGGATTAACTGCTTGTAAAACTAAATTGGGATGGGTAATAATGGGAAAACTTGATTCTAAATAGAGAGATGAAAAGGCTTTAACAGTGATTTCTATGCATGTCAGTAACAGTTGTTTAAAACAACTATGGGATTTAGAATGTTTGGGTATTAATGATCCGATTATTTCTAGGGATAGAAATAAAAAAGATGTTGAAGATTTAATTAATTTTCAGGATAAGTTAACCATTCTACCTACGGGAAGGTATGAATTGGAATTGCCTTGGAAAAATGATTGTATAGAATTATCGGATAACAGAGATTTAGCATGGGGGCGGCATGTGCGAATGATAAAACGGTTAAAGAATGATAATACATTAGAGGAATATCAACGCATTTTCAATGAATGGGAAAATTTGAACATTATTGAAAAAGTTCCCGAAAATGAATTAAAAGATAATTGTCATTTTCTGCCGCATAGACCCGTTATTAAAGATAGTAGTGAAACAACAAAAATGAGGCCGGTATTTGACGCATCTGCAAGCGAGAGGGGGAAATGTTCCTTGAATCAATGTTTAATTAAGGGTCCTAATCTTGTAGAATTGATACCTGATATTATAGACAGGTTTAGAATGTACCCTATAGGTTTAAGTTCCGATATTGAGAAGGCATTTTTACAGTTGGGAATTGCAAAAGGAGATAGAAATTTTTTGCGCTTTTTTATCCTTCTGACAATGAGGAACTAATATATAGACATTATAGAGTTGTTTTCGGTCTTTCGTCAAGCCCGTTTTTGCTTAATGCATCCATTAAGCATCTTTTGGATCATTCTCCTCTGAAATATGCAGATGTTATTGAAAAGTTAAAATGCTCATTTTATGTTGACAAATGTATTACTGGTGTATTTGATGTGGCTGAGGAAGAGTATTTTATTGAAAAGGCTCAGGGTCTTATGTCGAAAGGTTGTTTAAATTTGCGAAATTGGGAAAGTAACGTCGCTTGTAAACACACAACTAGGCATTCAGGTGACACGTCATTATTAGGTTTATTGTGGAACTTAGATTTGGACACTTTGAAGTGTAATATTAATGTAAATGTGTTAGGTTGTGATATGAAGCTCACTAAGACATATTTTATCTATAGTGCAATCAGTCTTTGACCCGATTGGGTTGTTAGCTCCAGTAATGCTGCTTCCTAAACTCATGTTGCAGAATACATGGAGACTCTGGATTTCTTGGGACGAGATATTATCACCTGATATTGAAAATGATTTTTATAGATGGATAGCGGATATTCATTTGTTAAAAGATGTGGCAATACCGCGTTATGTCGGTTCCAACGTAAACATGGAATTGCACGTTTTTGTCGATGCTTGCAAAGATGCGTATGCGGCATGCGTATTTATGAGAGATGTGGAAAACGCGGAAGTTAAGGTAACACTTATGCGAGCAAGTTAAGTGTTCCGCGTTTGGAATTAATGGCATGTTGCATTGGAGCTAGGCTTGCTTTTTCCGTAAAAAATGCACTTAATGTATCCGAAATTAAAATAACATTTTGGTCTGATTCTACTGTAGCCTTATGGTGGATCAGGGAAAGAGGGGAGTGGACTGTTTTTGTGTCCAATCGTGTCATTGAAATTAATGAATTGACTCAATTTCAATCTTGGAGACACGTTCCTGGTAACCTGAACCCCACGAATGTATTGTCTCGAGGGTGTTCGATAAAGAGGATGGTAGATTCTAACTGGTGGAGTGGTCCCTTTTGGTTGAGGGAAGAATCGGAATTCTGGCCGGATAGTAAAATTGAGTGCCCATCGGCAGATGTTGATTTAGAACGGAAAAGAGTCAAATTGATAGATATTAATATGTCCGAAAGTTCTCCCCCTTGGTATGCCCTAAGAACTTTTGATTATGCTAAGATTCGTGTAATTGGCTGGGTTTTACGTTTCGTTAACAATTGTAAAAAGAATTCAATTGCTATTAAAGATTCTGAAATTTCTCTTGACGAAATAGAGCATGCTGAAAAATCAGTGATTCGTTCAATTCAGAATTCCTGGTTTTCTGATGTTAAAAATGTTAATTCAGTTGAAGTGATAACTGATAGTGGCAATCTTTTAAGGGTGAAAACTCGGATCACTAATCGTAAAGATACTTCGGACTTTTTGTACCCATATCTTTTACCTGGTAATTGTACTTTCACAAAAATGTTAATCGATTATACGCATAGAAAGAATTGTCATGCCGGAATTCAAATGTTGCAATGTATATTGAGAGAAATTTTGGATTCTTAAAGCTCGTAAAACTATTCGTAGTGTTTTGAATAAGTGTGTGAAATGCCAAAGATATAAAGCGAAACCGATGTGGTGTGAACCTACATCTCTGCCAGCTGATCGAATTGAAGATTGTGCCGCTTTTGAGATTGTAGGACTTGACTTAGCGGGGCCACTATTTTTGAAAAGTGGTAACAAGGTTTGGATTGTTTTATTTACTTGCGCCGTGTACAGGGCAGTTCATTTTGAGCTTGTGACTTCGCTATCGACTGAAGCATTTTTATTAGCTTTAAGGAGATTTATAGGGAGGAGAGGTAGGCCGAGGACCATTTATTCCGATAATGGAACTAATTTTAGAGGTGCGTTTAATGAGCTTTCCAGATTAGATTGGAATAAGATTTCGAGAGAATCAAAGACTCTAAGAATATTTTGGAAGTTTATTCCACCCACAGCCGCATGGTGGGGAGGCTGGTGGGAAAGATTAGTTAAAGAACTTTTGCGACGCACATTAGGAAACTCGGTACTATCTCATGAAGAACTAGAGACTATTTTATGCGAATGTGAAGCGGTTATAAATTCTAGACCTTTAACTTACGTATCGGAGAGTTCGCATGATTTGATCCCTTTAACTCCGTCCATGTTTTTGGTCGAGAATCATAATTCTAACGTTGAGGATTTGGCTGAAATAGACAGTAAACATTTGCAAAAACGCATAAGATACAGAGCTAAACTTCTGAAAGATTTGAAAGGGCGGTTTAGAAGAGAATATTTGTCAGCTGGTTCAGACAGGTTCAGACTAAAGATCGTAGGGAACTAAAGTTAGATGAAATAGTTTTAGTCGGTGATGATTTCAAAAAGAGATTGTATTGGCCTTTAGCTAGGGTAATGGAGTTAATTCCAGGTCGTGACGGGAAAATCCGAACTGTTAAAGTAAAAACTCAGTCAGGGATAATTGCACGACCTATTCAACGTGTTTTTCCATTGGAAATGAATCAAGGAGAAATAATCTCTAGGGAAGGGAAAATTAAAAATTTTACCTCATTGAATTCTTTGGTTAAGAATACAGCAAAATTGGATTTATTCGGTAATTATGTTTTTGAGTCGTTACCAACTGACTCAAAGTGGGGAGTATGTTGCGATTCGATTTTGGAAATATTGTAGATTTTGTTTTGTGTCATGTTTCTGATAATTTATTCATGTTTGTGTTTGTTAACTTTTACTATTTTGTTGTTGGCAACACCGAATAAGTTGTATAAATACTAACCTTGCAGTGTCAGCGGGGCAGTGCTATGTAGTTCAGATTGAAATGTTTCAATAAACTGTTTTTATGTTATTTTTAAAGTACTTTGGACTCTTTATATCTCTACTAAAGGAATGAATGTTCAACGAAGCAAGGGAACGCCCATCGGGTAGATGAGCTCACCTGCAGTTGAGATACAGTTTGCAACATTATTATTAGTTACGCTTTTGACTTCACCCATTTGCACCTAGCGTCGCAAAAAGGGAACGTTTCTTAACATGGTGGTAATTTCTATAATTGAGCTGACATAATTTTTTTTCCATGGAAAACTATTTCTGATGGATTTTCACTTAAATTTGAAAAGACAAATGAAGTATATTTGGAGCACAAAGCAATGAATGACAAGCTGGGAAGCAATTGTTACTTTAATTATGTTATTTAGCGTCCCAAAAATGGGACGTTTCTTAAAATGGAAGTAATTTCTATTATTGAGCTGATATAAATATTTTTGGTAGCAAACTATTCCTAGTGGATTTTTCTTTAAATTTGAAAGGGGGGGGGGGGGGGGTTGGCAAATGAAGGATATTCGTAGCATCGTGCAATTACGGGGGGAAGGAGCAGTTGTTGCTTTAATTTTATGCTCTTTAGCGTCCCAAAAACGGGACGGTTCTTAAAATGGTGGTAATTTCTATATTTGCGCAGACACAATTTTTTTTGGTGGCAAATTATTTCTGATGGATTTTCATTTTAATTTGATATGAGCAAATGAAGGATATTCGTAACACTGAGCAATTACGAGCTGGGAAGTAGTTGCTTTAATTTTATGTTATTTCCCTCAGGAAGTAAAGGAAAGTCCAGATTGTTATTTTACGCCTGGGTGATTTTCAAATTTGTTGACGGTTTGGGTTTGACACAAGCTGAAAATTTTTGTTGCATTAAACATAACTTGCCTACGTATGAATACCTTATAATTTACGGCATTCTGAGCAGGTAGTTTTTTCGAGTTAATTTATTTATATTTTAGATATTTCAAAAGTGTCTTGACAAGTGATTGTTTTTCTCATGAGTTTTACCGTTATTAAACTTTCTGTAAAATAATCCTTATCAATAATTAATCTAAAAAATCTTGTTTAAGTAATCTTAAATACTTTGTAATAAGTAAAAATAGTATTAAAATTGACATATTTAAAATTTTTAAACTATTTTAATTGCACTTTAACTTATGAGTGTTACTTTGTTTCTTAAATGAAGCATATAACTTTCAATAAAAATGTATTTTATTAGAAATTAAATGTTTTTACTGCAGGTATAAGAAGAAACTGGATTCTCTTAACTAGAAAACCATTTTTTAATTATTAACTAACAAATACATTAATAAAATTCTAATTTTTAGCTACAGTAACACTCATGAGAGATGGTAACACTCATGAGACAAACAAGCAATCCTCTTGCTATAAGGCACCAAAAATAATAATAGTAATAAAAATAATTATAAAATAAGAGACCTATTATGAATGAGACATTAAAAATGTAACAAAACATCACTACTCTCATTATTCTAATCCAGAAATAGATGTTTTTAGACAGAACTAATAAAAAATTAATTTCAGTTTTAAAGTAGGCAGTAAAATATAGAAATAAATAATTCTAATTCTGCAAACCATATCTTTAATTTAAGTAAAGTGAAGATAATAGTTTGCAACACATCACTTTCTTGTTTACATAAAGTAACAACTGGCATATCCGAACAAATGTTTATTTTTTTACTCATTTCCTTCTTTCTTTTTTTGGGGGTGGGGGAAGGGGGTTACAAGTACAGGAGTTTTTCTTTATTTACCCTTTAAGAATAAAACATATCTTTAAAAAAAAAAACCACAAAAAATTCATATCTGCCAACGTAAAAATTTTGTGTCAAGGTGTCTCTTTTAAAATATATATATATATATATAAATACAATATAATTTTGAATAAAAAACAAATAGTTTGAGTTAAAGCTCAACAAATATCTATAATCTGCAGATTTATTTATTATTTGGTTGTTTTCATTCATGATTGTTACTTCCTTCTCTTAACAAGTAACACTCATGAGTGAGAGAGAGATCATGAGATTTATTAAGAAATTCTTCACTAAAAAACATTCTGACTGTTTTCCTAAAAATTTAATTGCACCAATTGATTCCTCTACAAGAAACACACTATTGCTGAATTGCTTATTTTTATGCTGTAAAAAATGTTGGGAAATAAATGGGTAACACTCCTGAGAAGTAATAAAAATACTCATCATGTTGAACTGTATGTTCCACTATAAAAGAGTAAAGGAATAAAACTAACCCATTCTAGATGATACGAGGTTAAAAGAAACATACTGGGCTTCACTACCACAGAAAATAATTACAATATTTAAATATTTTGAAAGTTGAATGATAGGAACTTTCTCGAGGTAACACTCATGAACTCCATGTCCGGACAAAAACTTTCTTTGAATTTTAAAATATTAGATAAACATTTCCCCAAAATCACTTGCATTTTTGTTAAGTAAACAAATCTTGCTTCATGTTTTATATCATATTGAAAAAAAAATTACTTTGAAGGATAAAAAAAAAAAAAAAAAAAAGACTCCGGTTGTGTGAATTTTTTGCTCCGGACACGCAATTTTCCATTTCTTTCCAACTAAAGTAACAGAAAAAGCCTACTATTTCACAACTTGGACAAAAATGTAATGAATGCATTTAATTAACTATGAAATGATGCTTCCCTACTGGTTTTTATAATGGCTGAATAATAGTTTTATCGACATGAAATTCAGATTTTATACTGCGGACATCAAACCGTCAATCTTTTTGAAAATCACCCGCCTACATTTGCGTAATTGTTTTTTGTATTTGAGCTTAAACACTTTCTGAGAAACTTATTTTCAGAAAGTTACGTGTTTTTAAGAGAACCTGTATCCTCTCATGCCTTCTGTGCTATTTTTTAGGATGTTTTATATTCTCTCGATATAATAAAACAAAATTTGAGCATAATTTTTAAAACTATTTTTTTCCTTTCAATTATCACTATTTTAAATAATATTTTATTAAAGAAATTTTATGAAAGATTTAAGTAAACAAAAAATTGGGCCTTAATCGGTTAAATTTTCCACGCTTAAAACTTTAAAGAAATACACATTTATTAGTTATAAAATTAATTATTTAGTAGTCCTGGAGAATAATGAGAAAAAACCTTTTGATTAGCAATTATAATTCTTAAATGAAATGAAATTCATCCTTCAAGTAAAGATTGCTTTAAATATCAATTGCACCGACTAGCTCGCATTTTAATGAATTTTTTAAAGCGATGCTTAGGAAAAATAAAAATTTTGAGTTGAAAAACGAAAGTCTTCTTTAATTTCTTATTCTGCTTCAATTAATAGGATAGACTTCCGATTTAAATAAAAACCTTTTAGTGTAAAAATTAAAATATGTTTGAAAAATAATACGTTGTAATGGAAAAACAAGGAGTTTATGATCTTTCCAAGAATTATGATTAAAAAGAGACCTCTGTAACTTTTATTTAGTTTTTAATTAAAGATGAAAAATATGAGTATTTATGCATTATATTAGTAGGTATGGTATCAAAGTCCATCCTCGAAGTGAAAAAAAAGAAGAAAAAAAAAAACGTTTTTTCTGAAAACGCTTTATTCTTATTATTTTTTCGTGAATTTTAAGTTTGTGGTTTTTGTATTTTTATATGAAATTTCTTGTACTTGTTAAAGGAAAATAGAAAAAAAAAAACACGATTGAATTTTTCAACTGACAGATTTCTTTAGTTGTCTTCAAGAATACCGTTTCTTTTCGGAGTTTGATCAAATTACTAGTTTTGATGTTTAATTTCGTGGTTGTTGCACGTGTGGTTATAAGGAACGCCATTTCACTACGAAAAGGTTTAGAGCTTCCTGACTAACAAGAGCTGCAATGAAAGCTGAACTAATTTTCGCATGTCAAAATGGGTTTTTGTAATTCCGACCATACACGAAACACGTGTATGAAATATTTAGCAAAATTTGTGAAGTGCAACGTTGGTCTCCGCAAAGGACTGTTTCTGCACAAAGTAAAGCGTTTACGCTTTTTAGAACTTTATTTAGTATTTTACCGGCTCGGATATATTTAATGCGCAGTGTTTTTCCAAAATTCAATATATATACATTTAATTGGGCAGTATATCAATCTGGAATGTTCTGACTTGTGGGCATCATCATTAAAATTTTTATTTTTTAAAAATTGTGGCCGTGATAGCCTATAATGGTTAGCATGTTGGTCTTATAACCAGAAGATTGGGTGTTCGATACCCGACCCGCTGAAGACCCACCAAGTACACTTGGGGGGATACGTGCATGTAAAATCCGTGGACCCTGAAGTCCCGAGAGTGGAGAATTTTCCTTCCCTTTCCTCTTAGGTCAAAAAAGTAAGGTAGCGTATTTGAGGGGGGGGGCATCCAAATACATAATGAGCCGTCGTACTTCCACCGTTGTGGTACTCATCTATAAGCGGAAGGTGCTCCCTTACATCCTACCCAACTTTGTTAAATTTCAATGGTTGGTGAAAAGTATTGAACTTCTATCAAATATCAGAATTTTACAAAAATCAATAACTATTAATTGTCAGAGTACTACGTATCGTTCTTTTTCCTTTATAAAGAGGAAAAAAAGATTAAAAAAAACCTCAATAAAATCATAATGCAAAATATGTGGCGATTCAAATTAAAATATAACTGGTAAATGTCAAATTGAGGGCATTAAGTTTGTGAGTGCAAAATAAGTAATTTTGTAAAAAATAGATCAATCACATATATTTCTAGTAAGTTGAGTTATAGCTTGTAATAAAACAGTTGCGCTTCTCAATTGTTTCGTTGCATCTCAACATTCTATGATCTACAAGATTTTCTTCTAATTAAAAAGTAATCTCGGAAAGAAATCTCTGAAGTTCTTCAATACTTGTATTACAGTTCAACCACGAAGTTCTGACACTTGGAAGTTTCTACGCATGGCAGGAAAGGACGAATTCAGTCGAGTTTTAGGTAAGTTCGTTCTACGTGCGTTTATTACCATGCGAAACAGAATGTTTGCATCTCCGTTTATTGAAAGCAGCTAAATTTATAAACTGGCATGTAGCATCAGTTCGGAATAAAGTATACTAAATGAACTAAAACGAGCACAAAAACGGCACATTCCTTTAACCAGCACTTTCTCCCTTGAATATGTACGGATTCTTTTTGTCACTCTGGCCAGTCAGAGCTCTTTTTTTTATACTGAGAAGTGTAGCTACACTCTATCGGCAAACCTTAACTACGATATCGATAAACCGTTTTGGCAGAGAGGGATTGCTGTAAAGTGTGCATGTAAAGCTATGACTGCTCAGTTTCCTATGCATTAGGCTGAGTTGTTAAGCGAATATCAATATATTGGAGGTTATTGTGATGTGCTTGTAAGTGATAATTATTCGTATGATTCGTATTTTCTTCTGAAAATACTAATTAAATTTGGTACTTTTTATATTGCTTCATCATATAATTATGATGGGTTTTCATTCACCATTCATAAGTTTTTGAATAATCGAATTTGAAGCACTAGATGAATTTTATGCACTTTTTATTGCTTCACTATATAATAACTATGATGGGTTTTCATTGAACATTCATAAGATTTTAAATAATCGAATTTGAAGTACTAGTTTAATTTGATGCACTTTATACTGCTTCAGTATGTAATTATGATGGGTTTTCATTCAACATTTATAGGATTTTAAATAATTAAATTTTTCGCGGTTCTGATACTTCCTGTGCATCGTACACTGTAAAAAATTCTAGTTCAACGTTTCACCTAAAAATGGTGAAATGTAGCTGCAACCAACATTTGGTACTAAGTTGAATCATTATGACGGTGCTCAATGCTAACCACGGCCATACTGACTGAACCTTTCCGGTTATCTCAGACTACCCCCCAGTATGAGGGGGTGCGACCGTGGCGCTGTCCTCCTTCGAAACTCCCACAAACTTTCTGACAGGTGATAGTTTCGTCTAGTTTCACCATGAATGTGGTTCAACTTAATACCAAATGTTGGTTACAGCTACATTTCATCATTTTTAGGTGAAACGGTTGAACTTGAATTTTTTACAGTGTACAAGGAAGAAAAAAAAAGCGTCTTATAGACCATCAAATGCGGCGTGTTATCCAACTAAACAGGAAGTTAAACACAAACTATCCATGTGGGGGGAGGGGACAAATAGTACAAAAGTTGTGCATCAAAAGTTTAGTTTCATTATTAATTCTTAAAAAAATCTTACCAAAAGCACATTACTGTCAAATACACACACACACACACACACACACATACATATGTATATATTTATTGATATTTGTAATAGATTTTTTTTCAGAACAACGTAATTTCTATATTTGCAAGAAAAAGAATCATTTACAGAGCTGTCATTTTCAGAATGCTCAAATATAAATTTAATCAAATATTATTTTGCAAAATTTTGTGCTTGATTTGATTTTACTTTTTAATAAGTTTTATTATGCCCAAATATGCTTTGCAAATTAAAAGCAGCCCCCTTAGATGCGGGAAGCCACAGCAATGCTATTTATCCTTGATTATCTCAAATGAATGTCACCGAAACTCTTCAATTCAATACACATATTAATAAACTTATTACTCCTCTAGGACAATACAGAACTTTAGTGAACAACAGTTCAACCAAAGAGCAACTTTAATGCAAATATAACGGAACCCATATAAGTTGCGGAAGCGTTAAATTCTGCGCGAAGTTAGTTAGTCGACGCAGAAAGTTGAGGAATTCTATAGAAAAGTTTAAATGATTCAGTCGAATTACTTAAACTTGGGCA